>CM035226.1:87630894-88364020 GCA_020226215.1 Sindora glabra
TAATTCTTCACTTTGAAATAGGCACTCCTCAACATTGACTAACTTTATTTTTAGATTGACTTGCTTTTCTACTAGTGTGTGCTCTTATTTCTTCATAATCTTTAATTCTATATTTAGCTTCTAGCACTTCGTCAATGATATTTTAGAAAGTAGTATCTTTGGTGACATGAGTGACATTAAGAAGGGATCATAAGGGCCATAAGCAAACCTCTAAACTTTTCTTTTTAGTAGGAATTAGGTATCCTACATAGCAAGATAAGTAAATGAATTGGTAGACATATTTAGTAGTAAATACAATACCTTATTGCAAATGTTCAAATTCATAAATTTTAGCTTCATGATCATTGGAAGGAAATAATTAATCAATAAGGAGCTATTGAAAGACAAGCTATGTCAAAAGGTGCAAAAAGAGTCTTTATTTTCAATAGTGCTAGCAAATCAGAAATAGGTACATCTCTAATCTATAACCAATAAGTTTAATCAACATTGAATATAAACAAGACTACATTTTTTAGTATCGCTTGATTTGAGCAAAAATAGGTAAGGATTGATATTAGAATTTGTTTTGGTGAAAAAATGAAGTTTTAACTTATTAAATTCCTAAATGATAGAGATTTCATCATTGAGGTTCTCTTTGGTTAGAATCAAGTCATTTTTTTTATGACTAGAAGCTTGATCTTCTTGATCCTAATATTGTTCTTACTCTTTTTCTTGGTGGAGAACTTAAACTATATTGGATAACAATTACTGATGGAAAGTAATAGCCTATAGAGGAATATTTTGATCATTATTTCCTCATGTGTGTCATTATGAGCCTATAAGCCTTTGGATGATTCTTCATCCTTTAAATCACTAGCCCATTGATTACTTGATTTAGCCATTGCCTAATTTCAAGAAAATTTCAAATGTTTAGTTTGTATTCAGATAGTCCTATATACAATAATTATCTAATAAAAGCTCCATTGCCACCATTAAGCACTTTAGGGTTTATCGAAATGGTATTAATGCACATATGCCATAAATTATATCCTATTTATCCTATCCTAACACTTTTTTTCCTACTTAATTTCTAAATCATATTCTAATAACAATTTTTATCATGACCTTTAGATCGTGATCAGTATTGATCTTATTATTGGTATCTATAAGCCTATCTAATCTTAATTTGGTATCATCATACAATTATGGCCATACTCAAGTATTAGGTGGTAAAGTTACAAGTTCAACATAATATTCAAATATAATACTCAAATACCAGACCTTAATTAACAAGGCTAGTATTCAAGTATCATACTTAATTATTTGAAGGTAGAGAACAGTGGCCCCCTAAGTATTCAAATAGGTTATTCGAATACTAGCCTTTGTTGCTATACTCGAATACCATATTCGAGTATCACTCTCAAAATTATAAAAAGATTGTTCGATGATGTAGAAAACTTGACTAAATCCTTTCCCATTTAATATGTACTACACACAAATAATCTGCCATTCTTTTTATATCATGTAGTAGTTTTCCTAGATCAAAATAACTTAATTATAGCTCATCATCCACACTTCAGCTCAAATTTATTAATTTCTACAACTTAACTGATAAACTCACTAAGTTATTAGATTATACAATTTACAAGCAAGTAGATTATCTACTTGTCTCAAATTTCAAAAAGTGGAGAGGATAAAGGATGAACTATTGAAATGAGCTAGCTCTGCCATACATAATATCAATTTTCAACTCAAAATCTCTAATTTCCATCCTTGGAGTTCATTAACTAGAAAATAGAATCATACCTTGGATCAAATGCCCACTATAATGATTGCTTAAAATCTTCTTGTTGCTTAGAAAAATTTGAAGAAAAAAGATGTAATTAGGGTAAAGAGGAGATGAATTTGTTAGGAGTTGAAATTTGGGGAATAGATAGTGTTATAGAATATTTATAAGTAGAATGGTGTTTTTGCAATTGAATGAGTTTGTGAAGGCATTTTTGAGAAATATACCTTTAAATTTTCCTTACATATTTTGCTTCAATTCTAATTTCATACATCCTTATAATTACTTTATTCCTGCTTATTTTTATTAAAATTTCATTTTTTATAATTAATTACTTATTTTAAACTTTTTCACAAGTATTTTCTAATTATCGATTCATATACAAAATTATTGATTAACAAATAAATTAAAAAAAATTATAATTGTAGGGGTGCAACACAACGGCTACAATAAAATGATAACAAATTTTCAATTAGAAATAAAACTATATATAAGGATCAATTCAAAATTTTTAAATTACATGAACTTAATTAGAAATTGAATGAAACTACACAATGTAGCACGGCAATTTGACATTAATATTATGACAAGTTGTTGACTTTATAATTAGAAATGGAAACAAATCAAGTCAAGTTAATTTTAACATAGAGGTTAGGCCTATTTAAATTTTTTGACCTTCACTTAATTCATGACTCATTTGTAGGTTAAAATTTTGACATGCTTTGACTTGTTTATAAAATTTAAAATCTAACTTAATTTGTTGATCTATTTAAACTGAATTATTGATATGTAATGAAATCATTAAGCTTATAAACTTGGTCTATCGCAATAACCAGGCCTCTCAATAAAAATGTAATTATTATATTGTTTTAGAAATCAACTATTTTTGTTTGAGTAATTGGTTTTAAAAATTTATGTTTAAAAAACTATAATTTCAAATAGATAATTTAAAAAGAAAAATGGAAATAAATTTTAGATATTTTTTAATTTGTTTTTATTACTTATGATTTGATTCGTAAACTAAAAAAAAGTATGAATATATTTTATTATTTTATTTTGAAAATATATTCTGGAAAGTTATTTTTAAAATTATTTTTCAATTAATGGAAAACAATGAATAGTGAGCAATTGGTGAAACAAAGAGAGAATGGCTCATTTAATTATAAAATTAATATCAAAGTTAAAAACTAGGAGAACACACACACACACACACATATTATATATATATATATATATATATATATATAATATATATTTATATATATATATATATATCTGTTTTTTATATTTTTAATTTATATATTTAAAATTATAATAAAAAATAGATTATAAAAACAATTTTTTAAAATTATAAAATACAAACATTTGCATATAGAACGAAATCCTACATTCACGATTTCTTATTACGACTCTATGGAATTCTCGTGTCATGGCAACACTTTTAATGAATGTCTTTGGAAAGAAAAAAGGAACTTTTTAAAATAGGATTTACTCTACTTAAGTCTACAATTGACCCTGTCTAAATCGATCGCTGAGTTGCCACTTTCTGGATAACAAAAGAAGTGCACGTAGGTGATAACCGAAGAAAAGAAATATTTTTTGACTAAATATAATAATTAATTCTTTACTTATAAATGGAATGTCTGTTATATTTATTAAGTTTTATAATTAATGTTATTAATTTTTATCCTTCCATTAATTTATAGATTAAAACAAGTAAAAATATTGAAGCTATTTAATAATTCTCATTTTAATAATGTTAAACACATGCTTTTTTATTATACTCTTTATTTTTATAATTTAGTTTAGTATTATAATGAAAAAAGAATGAATAATGATAACAAAAAAGAATTAGAAAAATCAGTTATAAGTTTTAAGAATATATAATCATAATAATTATATTGATAAATTAAACGTTGTATATATTTTTATATTAAAAATAGCATGTTAATTAATATATATATACATAATAAAATATTAAGTTTAAGTTTAGAATATAATAAAAAAAGTACCTCTAAAATAATAGCGGGAATTATTCCAAAAAATGCCCACACATTAGTAGCACCATTTGTACCAAGGCTCTATTTTACGTAATTAGTCAATAAGTTACTTAGTAACTGATAAGTTAACTAAAGTGTTTCGTAAAATTAGTTATTGAATTAGTTGAAATTGTAAAATGACATAAAAGGATATATTAATAGAAATATATGTATAATTAAAATAATTTTTATTTATTTAAAAATAAAATTATATTAATGTAATTAAAAGTTTAAAATAAAAGTATAGTTTTCAATATTTTATAAATTTATATATTTATTTACTTATATAATTTTTATTTGATTATTTATTATAAAATTATAATTACTTAAATGTAATTAATTATATTTTATAAAAAATTATTTAAATTTATATTATAAAAGGTATTAGTTGTAAATTAATAAAAAAAATAAGGATAGATTTTGAAGAATTTAAAAAATGAATAATTTATAAGTTATAAGCCACTCTAAGTAACTTATTAAATCAAAATTTATAAGTTACCTGGAGTAACTTGTAAGTTAGTGTGAGAAATACCTTTAAAAGTTAGCACTAGCGTATAACTTATTTGTCGCGTGAAACAGAACCTAAAAGTAAGACCATGTGAATTCCAATGGCATTCCTTCAATTTTTTTTTCTTCATTATTGACCCTTTTAATGTGAAGGAGATAAAAATCATAATTTTTCTATTTTAAAATTTATATTTGGAATAAAATTATTATTTTAAGATAAAAGATAGCTATATTTATACTTCTAAAGTGCAAGAGGAGCCAATTCGGTATGTGAAAATATCCTCATTCATTGAGGCTTGTTTGGTGCATTGCATTGGAGAAAAAAAAATTCTAGTACTATATTAATATTATAAATTTACTAATACTCCTCGATAAATATTGCTAAATGTACTATTTTTTCAATATGATCATATGTTTTTTTCCAAAATAACTGATTTGTTGTAAAAAAAAAATAGATATTTTTTTGTTAAATTATATTGTTAAATAGATGATTCTTGGATCATATTGTTAAATTATAAAAATAATATATTTAATAATATTTGTATAGGACTAGCATCGAGTTTTTAATACTAATATAATCCTATTTTTTGTATTAGAGGGATATAGTAATATAAATAAATGCTATTATATTTTATTAAGTATTTGGATCTTACACAAGATAATATAATATAAAATTCACTCAACTTATTTTATACAATCAACACAAGATAAAATAATCATCTTTCTTTGGGCATACTATAACAGGATGGGATGAAAAGAAACTTTATCATTCTTAATTTAACTTTAACTTATTTTTATATCATTATGATCTCAATAATAATTATTTTTTAGTCTAGTCTTAAAAATATCAATAATTTAGGTTTAAAAATATTAAAAATTTATATTTGACATATTTTAACTTATTCATTATTTTAATTTAGTCTTAATTTATTTGATCTTTAAAAATATTAATAATTCTTATTTTAATATAAAATAAATAAAATATAATAAATATATCAATTGTTATCAATTAAAGCGATCATAAAATATTACAAATTTATAATTATTAAATACTACTAATGAAAAATGTTTTTAATATAAGGTTAATTTTTTAATAAAATCTTTAATACTATTATATTGTATAAATATTTGATAACAAATATATGATAGATTAAGTTTATATTATTAAATTATTTATACAGTAATTTCTCAAACACTTAATAATATTATATCTTATCCTTATATATATATATATATATATATATATATATATATATATATATATATATATATATATATATATATATATATATATATCATATTTTACCCTATCCTATACTGTATGTAATCCAAACCTACCCCTAGGATAAAATGACACATCACATTTCTTAATAATAAAATTAAAGAATTGAGTAATTATAAATTTAAAAATTAATTTTTTCATTTTTTTTATTTAAAGGAGCCGGCTACCCACACCACGGCACAACTAGTATTAATCTACCTTTTAATGGATTGTATATTTTTTTAAAAGTTTGGTGATAATTTCCATAACAAATGTTAATTAATAATGTGCTAGTGAGGACTCTAGAGAAGGTAAGTAACATTTTGAAAATGAAAAAATAAGTAAAAAATTGGCGAGTGCGGTGATAGCTTTCTGACAAATAGCATTGATTTGTTGATTATATTAATTACAGTAGCCCTTTGTTAAAAAAACTTGGTGAAATAATTGTTTATTATTATTCATATATATATATATAATGATATATAAGAACATAATTATATTTTATAATTTTATTTTATTTTATTAATATTAAAAAAATTTATATATTATTTAATAAATTAATTTTTTCAATATAGATTATTTCAATTTATTTGTTATGAATTTTATAATGAGCTAATAATTTTAATTTAATTTATTCATTTATTGTTTTAAAAATAAATAATTATTGATTATGAAATTGATTAATAAATTTAATTACACACTTACACAACTCTTCTAATTTTCAAGGACTACTTTATATTTCCGAGTCATCATCTTCTAACTTTCACTCTCTATCTTTTAAAGTATTATTTTTATGGGATATGTAAAGTTACTAAGTATTTATTATCTTACCATTAAATTTTGTAAAAAATGTACTCCATTTATTCTTTTTATGTATGGTTTTAGAGAAAAATTTTATTTTTATTTTATTTTAAAAAATAAAATTATATTTATTACTCTTTTTAAAATATTATCCATACTATCTAAATAAATACTTAATAATTTTACTTGTAAGTTGACTTTTAATATAGAATATAGTAATAAATTATAATTTATTTTTTAAAAATTATGATTATTTATTACCTTTCTTAATTTTTATCATTAACTTTAAACACTACTTAAAAAGAAATAAAAAATTAAAATAAAGATTTTTGTCCGATGCATGATAAACAATTTACAAAAGAGAAGGATAAAATACGTAGACCTAAAACATAAGCGAATTAGAGAAGAAAAAAATAGGGTTTAAACATGGTTTTAATTTCCTTAATTTAAAATAATTTATTTTAATTTTTCTAAATTTTAAAGGGTGCGATTTTGATTCCCTGTTTTATTTTCATTGGTTTTTATTAACTTTTGTCAATTTTTATTTAATCTTTAAGCATTTATTATATTATTTTTTAGATAAATCAATTTTTTTTAATTCTTAAGACTATCAACTCTCAAAATAATTCAATTTCTCATATGTAATATATTGATTTTGCTCAAAATTTTTAAAATTTTGATAAAAATTTCCTTTTATACTCATATAAAAATCATTTTAGATTAATATGAATGAAATATTAGGTGAAAATGGTATTGTAAAGTTAAGAAATCGATCGATGAGAATCAAATAGAAGGACCAAAATTGTACAAATTTAATATTTAAAAAATTAAAATAGATTATTTTAAATTAGGAAATAAAATTTTATAATTTACATTTTAGAAGATCAAAATTACATTTAAGCTATATGAATAATATTATATTTGTATTACTTATCCCTTGTTTAGTATAGTCAAAAACAAAATTTCATTTCATTTTCAAATAAATTTCTTTTTAAAATTGTGTTTGACTTTAAGTAAAAAGAAATTTTATTTTATTTATTTTATTTATAATTCATATTTTAATTACATTTATACCATTATAAAATTCATCAAATTTAACAAGAATTTTATTATAATTCATTTTATTTAATGTAAAAAACATAATATATAAAGGATTCATCCTTTTTTATAATATTATATTTATCATAATACTATTAAAATTTACTTTTCAATTGAATTTTATACATTTTTAATGTATTCTAAATAAAATAATATATATGAGAAAACATTGAGTTTCAGGAGGTTTAGGTCACCCCTAACAGCTCTTTCCATCACTGCTTCTATAGAAATATAATTATAATATGTCAAGTAGAAAATAATTTATAATTCTAAGATTTCAATTTTTAGTGGAATTTGAAAAAAGTTTCAAATCTATCAAAATTTTATTAGGTTTTAGAGAAAATTTTAACAAGTTAAGTTTAGAAGATTCTATCAACAACACCTTAAATATCTTATGTTGGCGTATTCTCTAAGAGCATCATATAATCTTCTTGATATATATATATATATATATATATATATATATATATAACCTAATTACGTCATAATATATATAAAAACAATTTGGTCTAATGTTATATTTTAGAAAAAAAAAGTCTTAAAATTCATTCCCTAATGAAACCAAATTTCAAAATTATTTTTCTAAATGCAGCAAACGAAGGATTGGATTAATTTTCTAAAATAAATTGGCCAAGTAGAATGGAATCGTGATTCAGCAAAGGACATGAGCATATGGGAGAACGTGGGGTGCCTAAGGTATTTAAAAAAAGAGAAAGTGGGGTGCTTGTGGAATATTATTTTTTCTATGTTAACAAACGACGCAGGAAATCTAATTTTGATTAGCGGATGTGTGGATCTAGTTCCGTCAGACTCGATAGTGGGTGTCAATTCCGTCACATTCAAGATCTTATCAATAGGGATGTCTGGATTTCAACCCAAAATTCAACATCACGTTGAGACGGACTTCCACTTGACTTTAGGGGTATACTTGTTAAATGAATTAATCTGATCCATTTATTAATTAATTTGTGCAGGCCAATTATATACAAATAGAATCAGATTCGATTTACAAAATCTACGTTCTAGATGAAATGGAACTGGACCACAATTTCGTAAAATTTGAATAAACTAAGTTAAACTATTATATTTTAAATAAATATATATAGAAATTTGTTGCGACGTGCCCCGTAACGAAATAGTAAGAGACGAGTGATTTGATATCTTTTCAAAATATGAGAATTTGAATAAAAAGATAATAAAGGCATTATTAATTATTTTTTTATGGTATAATTGAAATATTGAAAGAGGTTTACATATTAAAATTTAGATTTAGGACTTGGTTAAGTGTATGAAATGTATTAATATCTTACAATATTTGTTTAAAAAATAGTTGTTCGTTTATTCTAATTCTATTTTTTGAATTGAATTATGATAGTCCTTATCATATTATATGTATTTTTTTTAAGTATGCTTCTAATTTGAGTTAATTTATTAATTTGATTGTTAAATCTATCTAGTTTCATATTAGGATTTGAACGAAAGAAAATATCTTATTAATGTTAAATATCATCATAATCGTACTTATAATTAAATTACTTAAGTTCCATTCGTTATAAGCATAAATTTTATTATTTTTAAAAAAATTTATTTTATTATTTTTAAAATATTTTTATTTTATTATTTTTAAAATTTTTTAATAAAATAATTATAATATGATAAGATAAAGAAAGAGTATCTTAAGTAATCTTATTTATTTATTTACAAAAAAAGTATCAAATCAATAATTTTAATTTAGAATATCAAATTTGTTTAACTTTATGATCAAATCTGAAATAAAAAATGTTCATCAAAATTAAAATTAAAAATTTAATATTATTTTATAATTTTTAAATTATCAAATTTATCCAACTTCAGAATCAAATAGGAATAAATAAATTGCTTAGAAAAAATAAATTTATATTTATTATACTTATAATTAATTTTAATATTATTTCATCATTACAAAAATATATAATTTTTTTGAATAATAGAGACATAGTATAAATTATGAGTATAGGTGTAATTTCAATAGAGTAAAATAAATTATAATACATTATATACAAAAAAAAGATGAATGTAAGATGATTTTTATATGTAATAATATTGAAATTTTTTTAATTTGAACAACTTATCTAATTTAACTTTTAAAATATCTCTTACTTTAAAATTATTAAAATTGATTGAACTCTCAAAATATTTTAATTTATTAATTGTACAAAAATAACTCTTTAATATTACATATAAAATAAAAAAAATATTGAATTAAAAAATTAAAATAAAAAATAGAAAAAAGTAAAAAGGAATGGGACGGTATATCATGGATCATGTGCCATTTCATCTTATCCTTACTTTTTTTTAAAAAAGTCTTCTTTCTCTCTCTTATAATTTTTGCTCTTAGTTCCGTTTTCTCACATCTCTCTAATAATTTTTTTCTTTTTTATCTGACTTACTTCTTCTTTTTCTTTTGGATATTTGTATCTAAAGTTATTTTTAAAATTTTAAAGAAGTAAAGATTTTAATATCTCAAATATGATATTTTTGAGAAAGAAGACCAAAAGAGGTAAATTTGAGGGTAAAAAAATTTTCTCAATAAGTTTTTCCTTTATTACTTTTCATTTTTATTTTTTCTCTAATTATTTCTGCTTTCTTTTATCTATCTGCAACATTCTTTTTTTTTTTCACTTGCCTCCTCTTTCTAAATTTTTGAATACCTTTTCTCCTTTTTTCAATCTCCCTATTTTTTTTTTGAATCTCATTTCTCGTCCAACTCTTTTTGCTTTATAAATAAGTCTTAGCACTTATAAATAAAGTCTCAACAATTATATTTATATTTAATTTATATTTCACTTACTCCTTAAATAAAGTGATATAGATAGGCTATCTTTTCTTTTTCTTTTACTTTTAGTAGATGAGATTATATGTGTAATTTGTTGCATACATAGTGAACTTAATTTTTTTTAATTTTTATTTTATTATATATTTTTAAAAAATTATTATATTATTATTTAGATAAAATTACACTTAAATAAATTTTAATTTAAAGTCCAGCAATTCAGCTCATGAATATTCCTAGTGTGATAATGGAGGCCAGATTCTTGCGGACCAATTATATACAAATTGTACCGAATTCAATCCATGAAAATTATAAATTTCTTAAATGGAGTGGAGCTGGAACAAAATTTTGAAAAAATTAATTAGGTTAAATTTGAATTATTATATTTTATGTAAAAAAGATTCAATTTAAAGTTCGACGAGTCGCTTCATGAACATTTCTAATTCGCAGAGGGGGGCGCTTAAGGAATTTCATTTCCCTTTTACCAAGGAGGCAGAAAATCCAATTTTGATTAGCGATGCTAATATAAAATTTGCTCAGGGGATGTATGGTTCAAGTTCCATCAAACTCGAGAGGGTGTGGATTCCATCTATTTCAAGATCCTGTCAATTAAATCTAAATTTCAACCCAAAATTCAACGTCATCAATCAATGTAGTCTTGATTGAACAACCGAACGTTGGGACCGACCACTTGTGACCTTTCTTGATTTGAATATATAAAAAATATTGTTTTCTTCATATATTATATATTTATTTTAAATTGTAGTTATTATTATTTTTTAAATTATATGTATTTTATATTTTACAATTTTTATGTTAAGTATTCCATTTTTTTAAATTATTACTAACAAGTTTTTATATTTTTTTAGACTTCTTAATAATAATTATTTTTATGATATAAAAATTATTAATTCATTCTAAATTTATAATTTTTATTTTAATTTTTATCAATCCAATTATTTAAACTAATTTTACGAGCTAAAATAATAATTATTTAACTCAAAACATTAAATTTTTAACTACATAAAAATTTAAAAGAAAAATAAAAATTACAAGCATTTATTTTTATAATTTATTCAATAATATTTTTCAGCAATTTTTACAATTACGTAAAATTTTGGCCAAAAAAAATCCCAAGCTCCATCCTGCGTGGACAAAATATTTTTTTATAAAATATAATTATAAAATATTAAAATAATAAAAAATTAATTGTTGTGAATCGAATCTTTTTGTCACTTATTTATTTATATATAGGAAATGGAAATTTTCTTATAAAAAATTTCCTTTTTTGGAGCAGACCTAGTAAATCTGTCTTTAAATACTACACCGCACACCTTTTTTTCTCCTTTCCCCAAAGCAAATTTCATTAACAGAGAAGAGGAAAATTTCAGCTACCAATGCAAAAAAGAAAAAAAAACACAGAAATAACCAATAAAATAAGAAAATTACATTAACCAAAAAAAGCACTCATATGACTAAAAGAAAATAATATAGAAAAAACACACAGAAAACTAAAGGATAGAAACACGAAGAATATCAACATATCAAACAAAAAAGCAAGATGCAAAAGTGAGAATATAGAGATATAAAAGCACACTATTTTTTTTCACACTTGTATTCATAATATAATCTTAATCAAAACTGTTTGTACTTGTGTAAATACAGATGAAATCAACTAAACTCTGTATACATAGTGAAAGATGGCATAAGATTATATACGTGTGGGACCAGGCAAATCTTATTAATTAATCAATGAGCACATAATTTATTTTATATACCTATTACTAATAAGATTTAAGATAAATTCAATGAGAGAGTATCTATCTTAAATCATATTAGTAGTAGGCACGTAAATTATGTGCTTACTAATAAGAAAATTTCTTTTATTAGGGGTGAGATACTTGGAGAGGGCAGGAGTGGGGTTCAAACTCTATTTTTTATGGTATCATACGGGGTAGTAATTTTTGACATAATATAATAATCCAATACGTTTATTTAGATTCGGGTTGACATTCCAATCCGTATGAGAATTTATATTAATTTTTAATAATTTTATTTAAGAAATAAATAATATTTTGATTATAAATAAATATATATACTAAAGATATAAAATTATTAATTTAATAAAATAATAATAAAAAATAAAATAATATTTTATTAATAATTAAAAATATTTTTTTATAAAAAATAAAAAATAATTAAATTTAATAAATAATTTTATAATATATATTTTATTATTTAAAATTATTAAATAAGTTAAACAGGTCACCGATTGATTAACACGAATAACACAATTAATAAATAGGTTGATCTGAATTACAGAAATTACTGCTTCTCCTACCATAGGATTTTATGGGGAACAGAATATGTCATTCAATTCTATATATTCATTTAAAAATATTGTTTCTAGGAATATACTTTTATTTTTTTATTTATAATTACAAAATATTAAAAATATATTTTTTGAATATTAAATATTGAGAGTATAATAAAAAATATCCTTTATTTTATTCACTATTATAATATTATATATTATTTTTTATAGCAAAATATATAGGTAAATAACACTTCTTTACTTCTATATATATATATATATATATATATATATATATATATATTGTATTATATCAGTAAATGGAAGTTTTCTAATTTTTGTTGACAGAACAAAGGTTTAGGGACACGTGGGTTGGGACCTCCTGTCTTTAACCGGAAGCTTGTGCATTATTGACTAACCTGATCCCCAAAGAGGCTTGATTCCAAACACGTGGGGCGTGGGCCATGGCCTGCTACCTATATTGCCTATAACAACCAGGCCCCCAAACGAAATTCTTTGGTATATCAAATTTATTTATATATATTAAATATTTAATAATTTATATTTAATTTTATATTTTTTAAAAATCTAATTCAATGTTTTATAATTTATTAATAAATTTAATTTGTTTATATATTAAATTTTATTCAATACATAACATAATTAATTTATTTACTTTGCTATTCTATATTGTAACATCTTTAACTGATGGCAACAAAAAAAAATATTTTCTATACTAAAAAATTATTTCTATAATATAGGCCATAATTTTTTATCATGATTTTAAATCACTTTGCCTATTTTTTTAGAATAGGATTTTTATTTGTTGTCTATTAAACAAAACTTTTTAACTATTGCCTATTTAAACAATTTTTTGTTTTTACAAAAAATATTATAAGCAACGATTATAAGGTGTTGTAGAACTATTGCTTGTAAAATTATAACAACGGTTAAAAAGTGTTGTTGAAAATATTATAGGCAACGTGTTGAAATCGATGCCTATAATATCAAAAGCAACAATTTTTTTCTGTTGTAAAAAATATTATAAGCAATGGTAAAAAAGAATTACCTATAATAAAGTACTGCCTATAGTATTATAGACAACACATTGAAGGCACAATTACCCAGATACTTAAACGGAAAAAAATATTTATCGAAATGCTACATAGTAAAAATTATTTACCTAAATGCTTAAAAAATTTTTTTTTTAAAAAAAAGACTGATCACGGGTTCAAAAACACCATGATCAGTCTGCTCCTTCCTCCCTCAGTTTCTGTTTACATTGGTTTCCGTTTTTCTTTTATTTTCTTTTTTCATTTTTTTCTTTTGTTTTATTTTAGTTTATGTTTTTCTCGGTTTCCGTTTAGTTTCTGTTTTTCTTTGCTGCCTTTACATTTTTTAAATTTATTTTATTACTTTTGAAAAACCTTGGTTTCTGTTTACGTTTGACTTTTAAAATTTTTCATTTATATTATTTTATTTTTTGATTTGAACCTCTGCCTGGCAGCTTTGTTCATTTTTTATTTTCTAATTTTCTGTTTATTTTTATTTTTTCTTTTCAAATTCTGATTTTGATTTTATATTTCTTTTAATTTTATCTTTTTCTATTTATTTTACTTTTACCCTATTTTTTTCTTCATCTATTTTTTTATTTTTTGTGATCATTTTTTTTACTTATTTTTCTGCCAAAATTTTTGTTATTTTGTTGAGTTTTATTTTTTTACTAATATTTTTTTCTCCAATTAGAATAATTTTAACTTTTTTTCACCCTATATGCATTAAATTTGTTTTATTTGAAATGAGATTTAATATTTATTAAAAACTTTGCAATAATCTATAATTTGTGTGCCTTTTTATTTTTTCATTTATAATTTTAACCTTATTTTAATTTGATTTAGTTTATTAAAATTTAAATATTTATTTTATATTAATTAATCAATATTCTAAATAATAATTAATTATTTTTTAACTCTCATAAAATTGTACAATATATATAATGCAATAAAATAGTATGTGTAATAAGACTGATGAGATAATTATTATCTCAATAAATACAAATAATTACATTTTCTATTATAAACTTATTACTTGATAGTTGTGTTTTTTCAAACCCTATGTTCAATTCAACTTATTCTGATTGTTATAATATAGTTAATTTATATTTAAATATTGATTATTTATTAATAGTACTAAAATTATTTTTTAACAAAGGACTATCCTTTTTTTAATATATTAATAAGCTGACATATATATTTTATTGTAAAAAAGTCTGATAAGTATAATTTTTTTCTTACGAAATTGATTTTTTTAAAATTAATATTTCTTAAAAAAAAGGGGTTGATACCCTAAATTTAAATTTTTTTCGTAAATGTATTTTTTTTAAATATAATAGTAAGCTGAAATTAATTCTTTCCATAAAATTGCAATGAGTTGAAAAAAAATTTTGTTAGGGGTTCGGGTAAATAAAATTTTAGGTACAGTATCCTGGTATTCAATTATAAGATATATTTTCTAATTTTATAAAAATATAATTATAAAAAATTAAAATAATAAAAATTAATTTATATGTTTAATATTGAATATAAAATATTTAATAAAATATATTAATGAAATATAATTTTTTAAAAAATTATCTTCTATTATATCATAATTTTAAAATTTAAATATTATATTTTTTTAATTTTTTAATCATATATTACAGATATATTTAATACTTGATTATACATTTTTTAAAGAAATACGTTTGATTATACCATGAGATATTTTTAGTATCAAAAAACCTATTTTAAATAAAAAACATATAAGAAAATTTTGACATTAATTTTTTTTTTAAATTTAAAAAATTGAATCATATATTTAAAAACTTAAAAAAATAAAATTTGATGGTCACAGAGAAAAAGAAAAATATTAAAAAAATTAAATCTGATCACGGGGAGGAGCCACACGTGATCAACTCTGATCACGTCAAGCCTCTCCCCGAGATTGCACTTATTTAAATAAAAAAAATTATTTTAAGTATTTTGGTAAAGAAAATTTACAATGCAGTAGCTCGATAAAATATTTTTCAGAAGTCAGGATCGAAAAGTAGACACTTTATAAATTATAGTGTTGCAATTCACATATTAAAAAAGTAAAATACAGCACTTGATTAAATAATTAATTATTTAGAGTAGTAGAATGTTAAGTATTAGTTTAGGGATCGAGAAACGTGTGATCTCGAATGTCTAAAACTATGCAGTACTAAATTTAATAGCGTGATTTACCATAGTGACCTCAAAATGAGTAATTAACACTAATTTTCATAATTACATATAAGTCTACATTTAAAATTACATCTTGAAAACCAGTATTTTAGAATGATCCATTGAAT
This sequence comes from Sindora glabra, assembly GCA_020226215.1. NCBI lineage: Eukaryota > Viridiplantae > Streptophyta > Magnoliopsida > Fabales > Fabaceae > Sindora > Sindora glabra. The sequence continues at coordinate 87,646,862 of CM035226.1, forward strand.
TTCAAATAAAAATATTATGAATGGAATGGGATCAATAGTGTGATGAAGATAAATGATTAGAAAGTGAAATATATAATCGTAGAATTGTACAACTTAGCTCTAAAAGTGGGTAATATGGTTAATATAACATAAGAAATTACTAAAGTTCAAGCAAAAAAGTTACGAAGCAATTAAAAAAAACAAGCCTAAACACTATATTACAATAATGAAGCCCTCAATCACCAAAATAATGGCTCCCAGTCCCACACTGAGGGCGTTGCCTTACGCATTGCGGTCGTCGAGCTAGGGGCTGTTCATCTCCATCGTTATCTGCATCGTCATCTGCAGAAGTCACATAGGTCTGACCCCTAGAAGGTGGAGAGTTCAAGTCCCAAAGGGATGATTGAAATGCTGGAATAGGGTTACTTGGTGTGAAAAACCCTTGGTACTACTGCTCCATAGATCCGCTGGTATACTCAGCAGTGAATGTAAATGGATCATCAAACAATCCCATTAGAGAGCCAGGAATTCGCTGGGCTGATTGTGATGGCGATGGTGTGGAAAAAGATGATCGTGGAGCATCATAAGGGTGTTGCGAGGGCAATGCCATGCTATGCGACGGGCCAGCTTCTGCACTTGGGAAGAATTACGATGGTGGGATATAAGTTGATGGTCCCGCAGCACCAAAATCAGCATGCATCGATCTAGGGATGAAAGGGCTAGGGACACCTGATTGCATCGGTGATGGATGAGAATAAGGCACACTTTCATCGTCGCCCTCCTCTTCAGGCAAAATAGGATCCCTGAGGGACATAAAGCCGTGTGCTCTCCTACCACGCCTAGGCTCGGGAATGGGTGGTCTAGGTAATTCGTCAGCTGGGTAGGCAGGCTGGTCAGCAGTCACGTCTCGATGCTCTCCTAGTGCGCGTAGAATAAGGCGAGATTCCCGACCCATGGTCTCCCTAAATTGACTATACGGCTGTGAAGGGGAGTCCTCGACACTAAGCCTGTGGAGTCTCTCAGCTATGTCAGCCTACATAAGGGTACATTTTAAATAGTTAATACATATTACATGTTGAAGAAATCACAAAGCATAGTATGAAAATCGTTAGTTACCACAAATCCGGGACCGCCGCTAGATGGATGGATCCATCGTTTGGTATGTCTCCAATACCATGACATATAGCCCGAATCTCGATGAAGAGCATCTGTCTCAAACTCTGTCAATGAGAGTGTATTGCGCCATGCATTCCAAGCACTGATGAATATCATATGCTCCTGACGCCAGTCTTTTGATGTTTTGCCCCGAAGCTGTAGTGTATGACAAGAACCGAGGTTAAATGGCTCCTGTGGAATGGGCTGCCTCCTCCCAAATTGCCGGAGCACACGGTTTGCATGGTGCCACTCCACAATATGGAAGCAAATGATGGGAACTGATGCCAGCCATATATCAGGTGACATCAAGCAATATCCTGGTATAAGCTGTCGTACACTAGGATTGTCATAAGGGTGCCAAATAATCTAAACTCGCAGAGAAATACAACAGAGATTAGCAAATCAGTAGATCTAGCAATAGATTGATGCAAATGATATCCAACAGTGTTTTGAACCTCATCGTCCCTCATCTGATCGAGTAATACTCTGTAATGACGTAGAGCCGTAGACGGCGATCGGGGAGGTAGGCCAGTGTTCTTCCACCTGCGAGATATACATATTATATATTTAACTGTTTGAGTTATTTAAGCAGATGTAAGGGACGCAATATGGAATACGCATACAATCCACACCTGAAGCCCAATGGTGGAAGTAATGGATAAATGTCTAGCTGGGGATCTGGATATGGAGGTCTTGCCGGTGCTAGAGTGGGAAAACGATCCCACGCCCATAAATGCAATAAATGCAGGCATCCACCAATATTTAGCTTATCGCATTTTGTGGCGGAGCATAACTCTCTATATAGGCATGCCGATCCCCAACTGTATTAGCCTGCATCTGCGAAGTTCTCTAGTAATGGCAGATACATCAGTAGTACCTTGTGACTGGAAGTGTCTGGCATAAGGTAACCGCCAATGAGTCGCAGGATGTAAGCACGTGCAAAGCGCTGTATCAGCTCATCATCGGCATCATCTGGTAAGTGTCCGAAGTTAGCAGCTAACCAGGTGATGCTCAGGCGCTGGCCTTGCAAACATTCATCAGGCGGTCTGATCCCAAGTAGAAATTCACAAATCCTTGGCCAATCAAGTCCGGTTCTTCCAGATACAGGGACACCTTCGCAAGGCAAACCTAACTGGATAGATACATCCTGTAACGTAATAGTACATTTCCCGGCCGTGGTATAAAAAGTATGCGTCTCAGGACGCCATTGTTCAACTAAGGCAGATACCATAGCTGCATTGAAATCAAAATGTCCAAGTCGGCTGACGCTGTAGAAGCCAGCTTGCTGCAGATATGGCACAATTGCAGCTGGGGGATCAAATAGTCGGTCTGCGTGGGTGACGCGTCGTAGCCTCAGGATTGGTCTTCCCTGTTGGCATTCATAGAAATAATGGTTAGGACATTTAGAATTGGTGAATTGGCATTAAGAGAATGCTATTACCTGATTTTGCTATACTGCTTGTGAAATATGTCGTGACTGTAGGTATAAAAGAGAGTCATCCTCAGGTCCTGGTGTGATGACACGTCGCTGAGCGGCCATAACTAACGATACAGTGTATACTATATCAAATTACAAGCATTCAATCAAATGCACATACTTAAATTTATGTAAATCTTGTATCCAAAAATATACAAGGAGAGTAAAATGACTTAGTAAATAATAACAGATCATCACAGTAAGACATAATTGCAACATACATATATATTTGGCATTGTTCGAACATAATAGCATAATGGTAGAAACAATTTATCAAATGTCACACTGAAGGTCTTAATCTGGAATAAAAGTCCAAATATGCATAACTGTTGGTCCTCTCAAGGGTGCTAAGTGTTATGGCACATTTCGTTGCCTGGAAGGATAAGTTGCGCGATTGTGGCCAGACTGATGGCACAACCCACACCTTGAAGGTTCTGACGGACCCTCTATCCAGTCCATTTCATTCCTTATACATGACGAACGAGGGCGACCACCAAGACGCATTTGCGCAGGATCTGGCACAACTGTTGGTCCATTGGAGGTTGGCCAATGCTCCATACCGCCTATGGGACAAAACTCACAGTTATAAGCCTGGGCCATTGTCTCCAGTCGGAACACAGGATCGACAAACTGCAAGGGATCCAATGCAACCTTTGCGCATGCTGCGAATACATGTTGGCAAGGCCTATGCTCCACCTAGAATTCACCACAATCACATGTCCTTTGCGCTAGGCTAACCTTGCATGTTCGACCAAACTGCTTCCACGTGGGATCGTACAGCTCTTCGACCTCGAAAATCGTTTTAGCTCGGTCGAAACGGCAGACATGACAGGCAGATGCCTTCCGGGTGCAATCTTGAATCTTTTTCCGTACATCTTCACTGAAAACCTCTCCTGCATGTAATTGTGCTGCAATAGTTTCTACTCTGTTCACGAAGTATGCATTGATTCGATACAGTGTAGCTTTGACTAGCCCAGTGATCGGTAAATGTCTGACCCTTTTCAAAACACTATTGATACACTCCGCCAGATTTGTGGTCATGTGCCCCCACCGTCGGCCTCTATCATCGTAAGCACGACTCCATTGACACCTCGGGATATTACCAATCCACTCCGCAGCTCTAGGTTGCAATTAGGTTAGTTCTTCAAGCTTGCTATCTACAACATGCCGTTCATACATATAACTGTACCCGAAAATACTATTAATCAATCATCAATAGTCGTAATATAAAGTGTCAGATAAGTATACTATTGTCAGAAATACGCACCGATGCTCGTAAACATCTGCTTTAGCCACACTGTCTTAAAAGTTAAGTTCAGGTTGCTGGTGATATATCGGAGACAGAATACATGATAACCATTAGGGGCTTGCCATCCAACGCGTGGGTTTGCAACGGCACATAATATTCTAGGATGTCTATCTGATATCAGGCAAATATGTTGTCTATCTTTAACAACACGCCGTCGAACATGGGATAGGAACCAAGCCCATGTATCATAACTTTCTCCCTCCACCACAGCAAATGCAAGTGGGACGACCTTTCTGTCACCATCCTGTGATGTCGCCGTTAATAGGACTCCTTTGTACCTTCTATACAAAAAAGTACCATCCACTTGGATTATGGGCTTCAAGTGGGAAAATGACTCGATGCATGGTCTAAAAGTCCAAAACACTCGACGAAATAATACAACCGGCGCATCTGTAGAACTCGACGGCGGACATTCCTGGGTGACAAGCTCAAAGTAACTCCCAGGATTGAAGAGACACACTGCTGCCAGCCATCTAGGTAACATTGAGTATGACTTCTCCTAATTCCTAAATGCAAGAGCAATAGCTTTCTATTTTCCTTTCCACGCCTTCCTATATGACACCCAATACCCAAATATACCATGTATTCGCTCTATCACCTCTCGGATGGATACACTTGGATTTTCGGTCACTATAGCCACAATGTAAGATGAAATAACATCCGTGTCTAGTTTTGGATGATCCTGGGAAAGAGACGCAGACACACACGTGTGGGCACCATTATATTTTGTTATCTGCCAGTGATCCTCCCTTGGCTTATGGCATGCCCTCACCCTCTAATTACAATGATCATCGTAATGAGGGCACTGATATTCTTCGTACTTAGATGATGAGTAATGTACGCAAAATGTATGGTGAGTTCACATTGAGTATATTTTCATTGCGCGACGGAACGCCTTCTGGTTCATAAATCGTAAACCTATATATGGCTCTTGGTTATCATTTATATTCCTAAATTGTTGGAACTCGGGGTAATCACGGCTGACACCAACACCTACATTTAGTTGTGAGAAAAAGGCAGTGGCCGATTCTATGGGTTAGCTTTCATGCATTGTTGGCAGTGCACTAGCGATGTCTTCTCCGTCTTCTTCATCACCGCAATCGTCGCCATCACCCTCACCATCAAATCCTTCAAGAATGGGGTCACATGCACCTTCCTCTTCGACGTCGTCCATTATGTCCTCTGTTTCCTCTGGGGATGAAAGGGGGTGAGAAGGTCCAAAGTGTTGCTGGGAGAAGCATGGCTGTGGAGTGTAATCATCAACAGGGCTGTGAAATTGGTGACTATAGTCAATCTGTACATTCATTGGTTCCACGCTGCTCATGCACGGGTTGTAACACGAGGGTCCCCCAGTAACGTCGTTACGTTGACTTGTGGAAGGTAGTAGATATGGGGCACTTGATCCAGTTGGCTAACTTGCAACATTCAAATCAAATCCCACTGCTCCAATAAGTGCACACACCTCTAGACATGACAATTGAGTAGGGAACATCGCATTCAGTTCCCACATCCGCTGAATGTCCTCATCATCTGCCAACTCGCATGCCTTATACCGTGTCGGATTTAGCGAGAGCGGATGTTTGTATATCAACTCGGTTACAACTTGATTTTCAGTGAGACGCAGCTTCCGCCCAACTATACTTTTCAGAGCATCAAGAGTTATGTCCGAACTGATTGATATTACTTTGACCCTGGAGCACCTAAAGGTATCGCCTTCATCCGATTCGTAAATTTCTCCATTCCCGTAAATACATATATTTTGACGCCTGGAACTCATTCTGATTTGAACCATAGTCCGGATCAAGGGTCACCCCCGAAAGAAAATTTTCAATAATTGTTGTAATATGTATCATAATTATGGAGATAATTTTATAGCACTATTACTACATAATTACCCGTAACTTTATAATCATTGTCAATAACGATTAACATCCTGCAATGCTACATTCAAACACATATGTTCATTTTTTTTAACTAGAGGACCTTTGACTTTTGTAAATTTTTTATGCAGTAGAAAAAGTACCCCTTTAATTGTTTTAGGAAGAGATGAAATAAGCCTAAACGCTATATATAGAGTTATGTTCGTTTAGTTTGTAGGGTTGTTGATCTGTCCAATCAAATTATTAAATGTTTGTGTTTTCTCAAACCCTATGTTCACTTCATATTTTATGCTTGTCATAATATGATTTTGTGGGGTTGTGATTGTCATAACATGAGTTAATTTTCACTTAATAGTACTACTAACACTTACCCAACAATACATCTCAGCAAGAAAAATTGTTCGAAAAATTAACACATTTAAAAAATAAATATTTCTATTTTTTAAATATAAAGAAAAGACTGCAAATTATGATATATAGTTATGTTATATTTTTATTCTAAATTACAATTTTTTTTATTTGAAGACATGATAAGTAAATATTATTCTTTTCTAAACCAAAGTCTGTTACATACAAGCTTGCTACCTAAATGTTTTTTTTTTAAATCTAAGCACAAATTAATCTTCAAAATAAAAAATTTATTTTTCTATAAATACATTGATAACATAAAAATTAGTCTTTTTTTTAAAGAAACTCCAATGAGTTAAAAAAATTTCCTAAAAAAATTTGATAAGTTGAAATATATATTTGTTCAAAAAATCCCATACTCCTCATAATTATTTTTCTTATGAAGAAAACTTTTTTAAATAAATATTTCTTTTAAAAAAGGGTCTAATAAGCTAAATAGATATTTTTTAAAAAAAATGTTACTTTTAAATATATTGATAAGCTAAAATAACCTTTTTCCACAAAGGTTTAATATGTTAAAATCATTTTTCTACATTTTTAAATTTCTTTAAAAATAAATTTTCTTCTAATCAAAAGGTTGAAGGGATATAATTAAACTTATACCATAAAGAAATATATATTTTTAGACATGCTTATACCCTAGCTACATTTTTTTCAAAACCATCTGATTAGTTAAAATTACCTTTGCAAAATGAATAAACTTTTTAAAAAATAATATTTCTATAACAAAAAGGGTTGCTAAGTTAAAATTAAACTTTTAAAAAAAATTTATTATTCAAAGACATATTGATAACCTAAAATCATTTTTTCCTTAAAAAAGTGTGATGAGTTAAAATTATTTTCTACAAGAATAGATTTCAAGGGTTCGGGGTCAGGATTTTATAGTTTATGGTTTGAGACTTTGGGGGTTTCAATGCTTATGATTTAGTGTTCATGGATTTAGGGTTTATCCTATTAGGTTTTAGGGTTGACAAGTTGAGATTTTTTTTCAACCAAAAGATCTACCTCTTTAAACATACTGATAAATTAAAATATGTTTGTCTCACTAAAATCTAATGAGTTAAAATTGTTTTTCTACAAAATTTTAATATTTTAAACAAAATTATGAACAAAAAGGTTGACTAGCAAAAAATTAATTTCTTTCAAAATATATTATTTTCAAACATAATTATAATCCAAAATATATTTCTTCCAAGTAAGTCTCATAACTTAAAACTATTTTTCTTAAGAAATAGTTTTTTCCTTATAAAAACTTTAAATAAATAAATTTCATTATCTTTAACATATTGATAAGCTAATATATATTTATTCTAAAGTAATCTAATGAGTTAAAATTATTTTTTTACAAATTTATATTTTTTGACAAAAAATAAAAAATGACAAAGTTATGCTCAAATTAAAATGTTTAAGAAAATTTACTACTTTTACAAATACTGATAACATAAAAAAAAATTTTATAAATTTTTTTTTATTAAATTTAAATTTTATAGAAAAAAATATTAGAGGGTTTGGAATTCGGGCTTCAAAGATTTTTTGAAGTAAATTATGATTTAAGGTCTGAAACAAAAATTATAAATGGCAGAGTATAACATTTTACACTTATTGATGAACCTTATTATATTTTTCTCACATTTGTAAAAATTTTAATTTTTATTCCCCTATTTCAATACTGCCCACCTAACAAGCATAGAAATTAAAATTCTAATAATTTGTGCAAAATCTAATTAGGTTATAGAAATATTGCTGCATTCGGATAAAAAAATTAAAAAAAATAACTAACATAACTACATTAAAATAATATACACAAGTAAAGAGGAATATTAAAACAATCTAAGTTATTTTAACATACAATATACATGATTAAATGTACAAATAATTAATTTACAATGCTCAATATTAATATCAATTATAATAAGTAAACTGCTCTAAACAATATAATACGAAATATTTACTAGAAAATTATAAGATTTAAAAGTTCTAAATACTACTTAAAATAATAACTTTTAAAAAAAAACTTACTTGAAAATTAAATTCCTCGGATTGGTGCTTGCTGCTGGAGAGAAACCAATTTTGAGAGTGCATTTTCAGAAATGAAGTTGAAGTTTGCGGCCGGATGTCAACTTATAGGTAGTATTCACGAGTATACAGTATTGCCACGTGGTAGCATTCTGACGCGCCACGTGGCAGCATCCAAACGTCCAAGGAGCCCGAGCGTGACATGTGGCGTCTGGGGGGCGCGCCTCAGGTCACGGATTCAGGCGCACCGTGATCAGAACTGATCACGGACTGTGGCCCACCGTGATCAGACTGATCATGGGGCCTGGCCTGACGTGATTGGTACTGATCACGGACGGTCACACTCCGTGATTCACGTCCACTCGCCACGTGGCCAGGACCTGCCACTCAGCGCCCAAGTGCGGACAGAATTCCGCCACGTGTCATTCGCGGGACCCACTCTCGCTCATCCGCTTCGCTGACACGGCAGACTCGCCCACATGATCCGCAGCTTTTAAGCATTTTAGTAATTATTTTTGACCGTATAGGTTTTGGGTAAATTTTTTTCTCTGATGCAGTGTTTGGGTAATTGTGCCTATTGAAACTGCTGCTTATAATATATTAGGCAATTGCTTTTTGTTGTTGCATTATATAAGGATGATTTTGTATTATTGCTATTTAGAAGTAATAATTTTTATAGATATTTTTAACTTGTTTTTAATCTAATTTGGAATATATTATACATATACATATATATAAACATTCATTTCATTAAAAATCAAATCAAATATGCACATTAGTTCTAATTTTCCACAAACATGTTTTTAAATATATCTACTGAATAAATAATATTTAAAATAAGTAGATATATTTAAAATACAAGTCTGAATGATACTAAATTATCTCTTTATAAATGCTCAATTTAATGCAAAATTATAAAAGATATTTCATTTTTTAATTCGAACACCATCTTCATCATCAATATTTAGTAATTCACCTGTGAACTTCTTAGTGAAATTATCTGTAAACTCCTGAGATTATCAGCAAGTTCACCCGGCGTTTCCCTATGAAGGAGTCATAAGCCTTAATAGGGTCTTCTTAAAATCTGCAACACAAAAAGTAAGCCGGTGATAGCTTCAAACTTTCTAAATTGAAATGACAAATTCAATATGCTGATTTCAAAGCTATAGGAATTTAAAACTACGTAAAGAATTTCAAAATTAATGAGTTAATGTGATGCAATGCAACAGCAATATACATTGCAATGTTATTAACCAAAGGTATCATCTAGAATTAGCATCTTTGTGATAGGCAATGTGTCCAGTACGAACAATAATGAAGAATATACCACAGGTTCATCTCATTCATTCTTCTCACATGGTCTTGTATAGCATTGTGGGTAGAGAGACTGACGCAATCAACCCTTACAAATTAGCATCCAATCCCTAGGTGATAGCTAACCCAAGGTGACAAATTGCATGAGAAATCTGAAAATTCATTGATCACATATGTAAGGCTGCAATTCTAAATGAATTTGAAATTTGCACTTACATTTATACAAAAAAAATGCATATATTTAGATAAAATATGAAATTATAATATATTGGTAAAATAGTTTTTGAATTATATAAAATTTTAATTTTGATCATAAATAATGATTTGTGCAAATAGTTTCACTTTTTATACAGTAATTTGAAGATGAAATTATCTGCATGAATTTATATGAAAAGATAAAATTATTTGTATAAATAATTATTAATCAGTAAAATTATAACTTTATATAGTTTAAATACTATTTTACCAATGCTTTTTAATTTTAAGGATGAAATTATTAATTTTATCATATATTTATTATTAAACTTTGACTTTGATACATCATGTGTATCTTCAAAGTGCTTGATACTTTGAAAGATGGGAACAATAGTTGTAGATGTAAGTAATAATTATGATACACCAATGATCAAAGTAATTGGATTTTATTCATCTTCCATGTAATGAATGAAATTTAATAATTCAAACTAATGGTGTACCAATACAATTAGTGTACCAAAGTCTTTCTCATAGACATAACCTCCTTCACTTTGTTAATAGCTACTTCTTACTTGGCATTTTCATCTTACTTGGCATTTTCATCTTTATGCACCAACATGGATAGTACTACGTGTGAGACCCTAAACATCTTCATCTAACTTGGTATCTTCATCTTTATGCACTGGCATTTCTTAAATGAAAATTTTAATAAAATTGATGGAAAAATTATATAAACCAAAAATCCATAATGATGAATATATGATTTGCACAAATAAGATTAGAGATTCTGAATTACCTAACTCTTATAGTACATCCATTTGATTGAGTTTGGATTTTGCTAAAAAGGTAGAGAGAGAGAGAGAGAGAGAGAGAGAGAGAGATGGGATTGGCTCACTAACCATTTTTTTTCTTTGGTGTGTCTTTTAGAGAAGAAATTTTAATGTATCATTCTATAACTTAATGGAAAACTATAGCTTATTTTATAAGGAGATGGTTAAGGACCCAACCTTGATTATAACCTAACTAAGTAACTAATCCATCATAGTTGACCTAGAGTTTGGATGTGGACACCTTATATTATATTATACAATATGATCTAGGTATTATTATATTACTAACATTTGTTATTAATTTATCAAACCATATTAAAATGCGTATGTTCACAAAAAGCCTTACAATCTCCCACTTGAATAGCACATTTTAATATGTAACATCTTGGATTACAATATGTGATCGCATTCAAATAATATCATTAATATAATTTATATAATTACAACCAATGGTAAAATATAAGTTTTTCAACAAATGTATACTTGATTATCTGATAGGTTTGTAAAAAATGTACATTTATGAAACACTCATTCCAAAATGACGAAACAAAAGAAGTGTGTGTATAATCAAAATATACAAAATGGTCTGTACTTTTGCCCAAGATGCCATACAAAAATTTAAGACAAGGTCTAAATGTTTCCTTATACCACCATAATACAATATGTGCATCTTTTACAATAAAAGAAAATGGTAATATTATGTCATCATCAAATCTTGAGATTAACATATTTTAAGTTTCATAAACACTTTCACTAACAAAAAATATAAAAAAAATACAATAAGACCCATTCCTAATACATGTCTTTTAAACATTCTTATAACTAGGCCCTTGGCTAGTGGGTTTGCAAGCATATAATCTAATGAAACATGCTCAATTTTAGTAAGATGTCCATGTGTCTTCTCTCTTACAAACTAATACTTCACACCTAGTACTTTGTGCGAGTAGAACTTTTGTTGTCTTAAAAGAAGCTAACAAGAGTAGCATTATCACAACAAATGGTTAACAACCTCGTAAGGCTTTCAACTAAGCAAAACCCAAAAATAAAATACCTTAACCATGCAGCCTCTCAAGTGGCTTTATAACAAGCGATATACTTTGCTTTCATAATAGAAGTTGCTATTAATGTCTGTTTAACACTTTTCCACAGCATAGCACCTCCTACAAGCATAAAGATATATTTAAATGTTATTTTCTATATATCAATATGTAATTCTTTGTACCTTAAAGGTGCTTCATGACTTTCATGGCTACGATCTAATGTCTCTAATCAAGATTACTCAAGTACCTTCTTAGTACAATAATTGCAAATATAATATTTGGATGTGTATACATCTAAGCATACTTCAAGCTATCAACCACTCAAGCATATGTGACCAAATTCACTTTAGATTTTTCATCTTCATTCTGAGGACACTAGGCTTCATAAAATACTTCACCTTTTTGAATGGGTGTAGAATATTATGAGCAGGAAATCATATTAAATCTTTTAAACACTTTATTAATATATAATTTCTGAGATAAGTCAAATAAACTCCAGGATCTTTAATGATAGATCTCTATGCCAAGCACAAAAAATGCATTTTCAAGATCCTTCATATTAAAATTCTATGACAGTTCCTTCTTTGTTTCATTTAATAGGCTTATAGCATTGTTGGCAAAGAGAATATTATTAACATATAACAAAATGATTACAAAATTGCACACATTCATTATATAATAGATGCATTATTGATCTATAACATTCTCCTTGAAACCAAGAAAAAGATGCAATCTTATTAAACTTGAGGTACCATTGCTTGGACGCTTGCTTCAAGCCATATATGGACTTGTTTAACTTGCACACTAAATGCTTTTTACTTTTCTCTTGGAAACCATCTATTGCTTCATGTAAATTATTTTTGATAGGTCATCATTAAGGAAAGCAGTCTTGACATCCATTTCGTGTAATTCCAAATTAAAATGAGTTAATAAAGCCATTACCACTTGAAATGAATCTTTAGTTAAGACTAGAGAAAAGGTTTCCTTATAATCCACTCCTTCTTTTTAAGTATAGCCGTTAGCTACCAATCTAGCCTTGTATTTTCCAATCTTATCTTCAAAATAAATGGCACAATTTGACTTAATAATTCTTTAGAATAACTTGGATAATAAAACTTGCTACCTTTTGAACTAATACAATAGCCAATAAAATACCTATAGATTATTCTTGACTCAAGTTTCTAAATTTATAGATAATAAGGCTTGATCTTTGCTCTGTAGCCCTAAACATGAAAATATTTCAAGTTAGGCTTTTGACTATACATCAGTTTATAAGGAGTTTTTGGCGTAAATTTGCTTGAAACTTGATTCAACACATATGCAGTTGTTCTTAAAGCATTACCTTATAAAAATTTTAGTAAAGTGGAATGAGCAATCATACATTGCACCATCTTTATAAATGTTCTGTTCTTCATTCTATAATCTTATTTTGATCTAGTATATTAGGCATAGTGCAATTGGCTTCTATTTTACACTCCTATAAATATCTTCTAAAAGGTTTAGGATTCTTGCATGTTTCATCATATCTGCCATAAACTTCACCACCTTTATTTAATTGCACACATTTGATTAATTTGCCTAATTTTAATTTAATTGTAGCTTTAAATCTCTTAAATACCTTTAATGCTTCAGACTTTTTAGGAAAAAGCTTTACCTATCCAAATCTTGAATGGCTATCAATGAAAGTAATGAAATGCTTGAAACCTCCCATTGTAGTAGGTGAGAGAGGTCCACATATTGATATGGGTTAATTCTAAAGTACTTTCTTTCCTAATCCTCTTTCTTTTTCTAGCTCTAAGAGTTACCTTTCTTTTGATACAACTGATGCAGATACCAAAATTTAAGAAGTCAAGATCATGTAAAATTCTTTCTTTTATTAATCTTTCCATTCTTTCTCTAGAGATGTGGCTCAATCTTCTATGTTAAAAGCATTGAAGATGTTTCACCAAATCCTTTTCTTTTATTTCCAATAACTGTGTTGATGAAATTTTCATGATTAAAGTCTAAATCAATTTTATATAAACCATCACTTAAAGTACTAGTTTAACAATAGAGGAGTTATAACAAAACTTAAAATTATTATTTTCAAATAGATATAAATATCCATCCTGGTCCAAACAAACTATGAAAATTAAATTCCTTCTCATGAAGGTAAAAAAATAATGATTTTTGGTTCTAAAACATGATCGATAGACAAAAACAAGGAAATGAATCCTATGTGTTCAACTCGTACTTTCTTTCTATTTCCCATTTTCAAAGTTATTTCACCCTCATCTAGCTTCTTTAGATTTTTCAACACCTGCAAACAATTTGTGACATGGATTGTTGCACCAATATCTAACCATCATATATTAGATGGCACATTAATATTATTGGACTTAAAATAGACTAGAACTAGAAGGTTACCTTTCTTCTTCTTTTTAAGTCATTTTTTGAACTTGAAGCAATTAACCTTTTTATGCCCATAATTTCTGCCAAATTTATAATTTCCTTTGAATAAAGCTTTCTTGAGTTTATGCTGCTACTTCTTCACATCATTTTTCTTCTTTTTATCGTTAGATTTCCCCTTATTATCCTTTTGCATGGGTTTATTCACTTGTCTTGAACTCAAACCATTGCACCTTGCATTTTAGCTCTCTTTATATCTTTCTTTGCTTGACTTACAATGGAAATCATTTTATTAATAGTTCATTCTTATTTTTTAGTATTATAGGATTGTTTTAACACATCAACTTGAGGATGAAGCAACTCTAAAGCTCGCCAAATTAGGAAACTATCTCCTAAGTCAACATTTGTACTTTTAAGCTGATTGTAATAATGCACTAATTTCATTATGTGCTCTCAAATACCACTTACCCTATTGTAAACTATTTTCTCCAGCAAAGACAAATAATGCCTTTTTTTTAGCTTTATCAAATTTAATGTATTTTTTGGCAACTAAATCCATGAATGCCTTAGCATTCTACGTATCAACAACACTTTATCTTATGGTTTTCTCTATGGTATATTTCATCACTATGAGACAGACTATATTGGAATGAGTCCATTTTCAAGTTTTGCTTTTTGAGTAGAAGTTGAGAGTTCATTACTTATTGATTCCTCTTCATATAAGGCTAGATCAAGATTGGTGACTATTAGATACATTTTTAAAGATTCCACCTAGTTGTCATAATTTGTCTCATTTAGTGTTTTCATAGGAGTTAGTTGCATAAGAATTAAAACTAAGGAAAATTAATAAAAAATTTATGAAATTAATTATAAATCTTCAATATTGCATGTCAAACTTTAATCATGCTAAAATTTTTCCCATAATTATACAACCTTTTATAGTACTATGTTATGACACCTAGTACCAATATGGTATTAAGCATCACAACATAATACAAGAATTGTACACAAAATTCCTAAAATCTAACATTGATAGGGTATTAATAATTTTAGGAAAAAATTAACATACAATTCTTACATTCTTGTCATTGCCTATAACTATGTTAGTAGCATTGTATCGATAGGGTATACCTATTACTAATATAGTACTCATTACATGATTAATATAATCAATTAATCAATATATCATTCACTGAAATATAACTTTACAAAATTTCATGTAATTAACTTTAGAGGCATGGCTTGAGTTATAATAGTCTTTGCATAAAATTGAATAATTATATATTATTAACTAAAATTAAGGAAATAGGGAAAATTTCATACAACAATAAATTATGCAAAGATTATACAATAAAATTTTTTTATGCCCAAATATTATCAAATTAATATCAAAAAATTGGACAATAATTAACCAAATTTTTTTGTTTGAAACGATATCATCATTTGGATTTGTGGTTAATCACCACATTCGTAAATCCTCAATGTATCACTTTTATTTTAATGGGTATTTTTTTTTTAAATTTCTAATGTTACTCTTCAATTAATTGCCAAAACCATTGGCAAAATTAAGTGAATTTAGCACTCCATTTTCGATTTTGTCCTAAACTAAAATTGAAGGTTTTTTTGCGTGTCAAAATTAAACATTTCAACAATTGAATAAGGGGTTTTATGTTTGGAATTTATTCTTAATTATGATTCATCCAATTCCCTAGAATCACTTCCAAAAAAGATCAAATTTGCAAAAATTCATACAGCACTTAAGAATGGCGGAAACAACACCCAAATTTTAATTTAGTTATAAATGATTTGGCCCATTTACTGATTAACCCAGACGAATCATGGCGCCTCTAAAGTATTTTTATATATGAATTTTTGAAAAATCTTAGCAATAAATTTTACCATTTGTTTGTTTGTATAAAAAAATAGAGTGGAAAGAAAATTAAAATAAATAAAGTAAATAAAAAAAGAATCAGGGCTATCAAAATAATTTTATAGCACATATTAATAAAAAAATAATTTTATTACAATATTATATGTAATCCTTTAATTTAGAATTTAATTTAAAAAGTAAAACTACCATTCAACTTAGTATAATTTTATCGCTTTAACTTTTCTGTCAATCATTTCTTTCTTTTTATTTTCTCCTAGTCTAAGCGAAAAAAAAGGAGGTTTTATTTAATTTTCAATTTTTCCTTGTAATAAATAGAATGTTAATTTTACTATAAATATTGAATAGTTTTTTTAAATATTAAAAGTTACACTTTATTTATAGATGGTTTCACTATTTTTTAATCAATTTGCTTGTAATTTTAATTTTAAGTATTACAATTTATTAATTTATGTTTTCAATAGTTAAAATTTCATCTTTTTAAATTATTTTTTCTTCAAAATTTAATAGAAAACTTTTATTATTTTTGAAATATTTTATTTTATTATTTTTAAAAAAATTTTAATAAAATGATTTTAGAAATATTTTTATTTTATTATTTTTGAAAGATTTTTAATAAAATGATTGTAATATAATGAGATAAAGAAAGAGTATCTTAAGTAATATTATTTTATTATTAGTATAAAAAGTATCAAGTCAATAATTTTAATTTAGAGTATCAAAATTTTCAATTTTATGATCAAATTTGAAATGAAAAATTATTTAAAAAATTAAAATTAAAATTTTAATAGCATTTTATAATTTTTAAAATATTAAATTTGTCCAACTTTATGGTTATCTATGAAATAAGAAATTATTTAGAAATTTAAAATTAAAATTTTAATATTATTTCATAATTTTTAAATTATTAAATTTATCCAATTTTCTAGCTAAATTTGAATAAAGAAGTTATTTGAAATTGTAATTTTAATATTGTTTTATAATTTTTAAACTATCAAATTTATCTAACTTCATGATCAAATATGATAAAGAAATTATTTAAAAAAATTAAAATTATATTTATTGTACTTGTAATTATTTTAATATTATTTCATCATGACAAAAATATAAATTTGTTTCAAATAATGGAGGCATAATATAAATTATGAGTGTATGTATAATTTCAATAGAGTAAAATAAATTATCATACATCATATACAAAAAAAAAAGATGAATGTAAGATGATTTTTATATATAATAATATTGAATTTTTTTTAATTTAACTGATTCATTCAATTTAATTTTTAAAATATTTCTCGTCTTAAAAATATTAAAATAGATCAAACTCCTAGAATATTTTAATTTATTTTCTCATAGGAATTATACAAAAATAACACTTTAATATCACATATAAAAAAATAAAATATTGAATTCAACAAAATAAAATAAAAAGAGAAAATTACTCTAACCTCCCATCTGATTTTTAAAATTTATACAAACCTTCCATCTATTTTCAAAATCTATACAAACCACCCCTCTGTTTTCAAAATAAATAAGTAAAAATACACATACTTCCCTCAAAATTTTAAAAACTTATACAAACTTCCCCTCTAGTTTTGAAAATAGAAGGAATGTTTTTGTAAGTTTTCAAAACTTTGAGGGAGGTCTAAGTATTTCTATTTATTTATTTTAAAAATAGAGGGAAGATTTGTGCAGGTTTTGAAAATAGAGGGGAGGTCTGTGTAAATTTTCAATACTTTAAGGGAGGTTAGAGTATTTTTCTCAAATAAAAACTAAAAGAAAATAAAATAAAGAAAACAAAAATAGAAAATAAGTTAAAAGAGGATGGGACGACACAATGGATCAAGTGCCATCGTTCCATCCTTACATTTTTTTAAAAAAGTCTTCTCTCCCCCCTCTCTCTTATAATTTTTATCCCCACTTTCTTTTTTTCTTCTTTCACCTTTTTTTTCATATTTTTCTAACAATTTTTTTTCTTTCTTATTTGTAAGTTTGACCTGCTTCTTCTTTTTTATCTTTATATCCAAAGTTATTTTTGAACTTTCAAAGAAGTTAGAATTTTGATATGTCAAGAATGATATTTTTAAGAAAAAGATCAAAAGAGATGAATTTGAAGATGAAAAAATTTTCTCAATGAATTTTTCTTCTATTATTTTTTATTTTTATTCTTTTTCTTCTCTAATTATTTTTTCTTTCTTTTATCTATCTTCAACATTCGTTTTTTTCACTTGTATCCTCTTTTTGAATTTTTCAATACCTTTCTTCCATTTTTCAATCTCCCTTCCAGATTTTTTTTCTATGAATTCTATTTCCCCGCTAATTCCTTCTACTTCATAAATGAGTCAGACTTAATGCTTATAGATGAAGCCATAATAATTATATTTTTTTGGTTGTAATTTAACTTATATTTGATTTATATTTCACTTACTCCTTAAATAAAGTAATATTAGTAAACTATCTTTTCTTCTATTTTTAGTAGATGGGCTCTTGCATGTGATTTGTTGCATATGCAGTGAACTCAATTTTTTTTGAATTTCTATTTTTATTTTTATTTTATCATATATTTTTTAAATTTTTTAATATTATATTATTGTCTAAATAAAATTAGATGTCAATAAAATTTATTTTAAAATCCAACAATTCAGCTCGTGGATATCCCTAATGTGATGGTGGGGGCAAGATTCATGCGGACCAATTATATACGAATTGTACCGTATTCAATCCATGAAAATTATAGATTTCTTAAATGGAGTGGAGCTAGATCAATATTTTCAAAAAATTAAATGGGCTAAATTTAAATTATTATATTTTACTTAATTATGTATAAAAAATTCAATTTATAGTCCGACGAGTCGGTTCATGAACATTTCAAATGCGCAGAGGGGGGCGCTTAAGGAATTTTGCTTCCCTTTTACCAAGGACGCAGGAAAGCCAATTTTGATTAGCGACTCAAGGGATGTATGGTTCAAGTTCCATCAAACACAAGAGAGGGTGTCGATTCCATCTATTTCAAGATCCTATCAACAATTGAATCTAAAATTCAACGTCATCAATCAATGTAGTCTTGATTGAACAACCTCACGTTGGGACCGACCACTTGTGACTTTTCTCGTTTTGAATATATAAAAAATATTATTTTCTTCGTATATTATATATTTATTTTAAATTGTAGTTATTATTATTTTTTTACAATTATATGTATTTTATATTTTACAATTTTATGTTAAGTATTCCAATTTTTTTAAATTATTACTAACAATTTTAAATATTTTTTAGACTTCTTAATAATAATTATTTTTATGATATAAAAATTATTAATTTATTTCAAATTTATAATTTTTATCCATCCAATCATTTAAACTAATTTTATGAGCTAAAATAATAATTATTTAACTCAAAAAATTAAAATTTTCAGTACATAAAATTTAAAAGAAAAATAAAAAATTAAATTATTTATTTTTATAATTTATTTAACAATATTTCTCCGCTATATTTTACATGTATGTAAAATTTTGGCCCAAAAAAATTCCCAAACTCCATCCTGCGTGCACAGAATATTTTTTTTATAAAATATAATTATAAAATATTAAAATAATAAAAAAATTACTTTTTGTGAATCGGATCTTTTTGTCACTTATTTATTTATATATAGGCAATTGAAATTTTCTTATAAAAAATTTCCTTTTTTAGAGCAGACCAACGTAAATCTTTCTTTAAATACTGTGGCACACTTCTTTCTTTCCCCCCGAGAACAAATTTCATTAACAGAGAAGAGGAGAATTTCAGCTACCAATGCACAAAAAAAAAAAAAAAACGGAAATAATCAATAAAATAAGAGAATTACATTAACAAAAAAAAAAAAAAAAGCACTCATATAACTAAAAGAAAATAATAGAGAAAAAACACACAGAAAACTAAGGGATAGAAACACGAAGAATATCCACATATCAAACAAAAAAAGCAAGATCCAAGAGTGAGAATATAGAGATATAAAAGTACACTATTTTTTTTCACACTTGTATTCATAATGTAATCTCAATCAAAACTATTTGTACTTGTGTAAATACAGATGAAATCAACTAAACTCTGTATATACAAGTGAAAGATGGCATAAGATTATATATGTGTGGGACCAGTGAAAACTTATTAATTAATTAATGAGCACATAATTTATTTTATGTATCTATTACTAATAAGATTTAAGATAAATTCAATGAGAGGGTATCTATCTTAAATCATATTAATAGTAGGGACATAAATTATTTGCTTACTAATTAAGAAATTTTTTTTTTATTAGGGGTGAGATACGTGGAGAGAGCAGGAGTGGGGTTCAAACTCCCTTTCTTATGGTACCATAGGATAGGATTTTATGAGGAACAGAATACGTCATTCAATTTTATGTATTTGGTAAAAAATATTGTTTATAGGAATATAATTTTATTTATTTTTATTTATAATGATAAAATATTAAAAATATATTTTTTGAATATTAAATATTGAGAGTATAGTAAAATCCTTTATTTTATTCACTATTATAATATTATGTATTATTTTTATTGCAAAATATATAAATAAATAACACTTCTTTACTTTTATATATATTATATTATATTATATCAGTAAATGGGAGTTTTCTAATTTTTGTTGACTGAACAAAGGTTTAGGGACACATGGGTTGGGACCTCCTGACTTTAACCGGAAGCTTGACGATGAAGGTGCAATATTGACTAACCTGATAGCTATGGCCTGCTACCTATGTTGCGCATTACAACCAGCCCCCCGAACGAAATTCTTTCGTATATCAAATTTATTTACATATTAAATATTTAATAATTTATATTAAATTTTTTATTTTTAAAAAATCTAATTCAATGATTTATAATTTATTAATAAAATTAATTTATTTATATGTTAAATTTTACTTAATACATAATAAAATTAACTTATTTACTTTGCTATTCTATATTATAACATTTTTAATCTATGACAACAATAAAAAATTATTTTCTATACTAAAAAAATTATTTTCTATAATATAGGGAATAATTTTTTATCATAATTTTAAATAATATTACCTATTTTTTAAGAATACGATATTTATTTGTTGTCTATTTAGCGAAATTTTTTAACAATTGCCTATTTACTGTTGCAAAAAATGTTTTAGGCAACAATTATAAGGTGCTGTAGATAGAATTATAGGCAACATTTACAGATCATTGCTTGTAAGATTATGAACAACAGTGAAGTGTTGCTAAAATTATTACAGATAATGTGTTGAAATCGATGCCTATAATATCATAAAAAATATTTTTTTATTGTCAAAGATATTATAAACAATGGTAAAAAAGTATTGCCTATAGTAAAGTATTGCCAACAGTATTATAGACAACACATTAAAACTGTTGCTTACAACATATTAGGCAATTGTTTTTTGTTGTTGCATTATATAAGCATGATTTGTATTATTGCTGTTTAGAAGTAATAATTTTTATAGATATTTTTAACTTGTTTTTAATCTAATTTGAAATATATTTTACGTATACATATATATAAACATTCATTTTATTAAAAATCAAATCAAATATGCATATTATTTCTAATTTTCCACAAACATTTTTTTAAATATAGCTACTCAATAAATAATATTTAAAATACAAGTCTAAATGATACTAAATTATTTCTGAATAAATAAATGCTTAACTTAATACAAAATTATAAAAGATACTTCATTCTTTAATTCGTACATCATCTTCATCATCAATATTTAGCAATTCACCTGTGAGCTACTTAATGAAATTATCTGTAGACTCCTGAGATTATCAGCAAGCTCACCCCACGCTTCCCTATGAAGGAGTCATAAGCCTTAATAGGGTCTTCATAAAATCTGCAACACAAAAAATAACCCAGTGATAATTTCAAACTTTCTAAATCGAACTGACAAATTCAATGTGCTGATTTCAAAGCTTCAGAATTTCCTCACAATAGATGACTTCAATTTTAGACAATTTAAGGCACAGGAATTTAAAGCTGCATAAGGAATTTAAAAATTAATGAGTTAATATGATGCAATGCAACAACAATATACAATGCAATCTTGTTAACCAAAGTTATCATCTAGAATTAGCATTTTTGTGGTAGGCATTGTGTCTAGTCTGAACAAGAATGAAGAATATACCACAAATTCATCTCATTCATTCTTCTCACATAGTCTTGTATAGCATTGTGGGTAGAGAGACTGGCGCAATCAGTCCTTGCAAATTAGCATCCGATCCCTTGGTGATAGCTAACCCAAGGTGACAAATTGCATGAGAATTCTAAAAATTCATTGATCACATATGTAAGGCTGCAATTCTAAATAAATTGGAAATTTGCACTTACATCTATACAAAAAGTGCATATATTTAGATAAAATTAATAATTTCAGATATGAAGTTATAATATATTGGTAAAATAATTCTTAAATTATATAAAATTTCAATTTTGTTCATAGATAATGATTTGTACAAATAGTTCCACTTGTTTGTATAGTAATTTGAGGATGAAATAATGTATATGAATTTACATGAAAAGATAAAATTATTTGTATAAATGATTATTAATGGATAACTATAACTTTATATAGTTATAAATACTAATTTACCAATACTTGTTAATTTTAAGGACGAAATTACTAATTTTATTGTATATTTATTATTAACCTTTGACTTTGATAAATCATGTGTATCTGTAAAGTTCTTGATACTTTGAAAGATGGAAACGATAGTAGTAGATGTAAGTAATAATTATGATACATCAATGGTCAGAATCATTGGATTTTGTTCATCTTACACATAATGAATGAAATTTAATAATTCAAACTAGTGGTGTACCAATACAATCAATGTACTAAAGTCTTTCTCATAGATAAACCTCTTTCGCTTTGCTAGTAGCTACTTCTAATTAATGGTGTACATGGGCCGGGCTTATTGGGTTCGGGCCAGGCCTGTTGCATCCAATAACACTGGAAAGGATGGCCCGAGCCCGAGCCCGACCTGCATTTAAGGAAAAATATTTAGCCCGAGCTCGGCCCATATTAAAATTGATTGGCCCAATAGCTCGAAAGCCCGAAAAAGCAAAAAAAATTACACCTGTGCAGTGGCATTGCATTTCAAATAACATCACACCAAGTTGAAAAAGAATTCATAAATGACAAAGTTGGCTCCTTTATGAACATTTATTGAGTAGTTCAACCACGTTTAGGTTCTATAAATTCTTCTAGTAAAAACATCTATTCCTTTCCATTTTTGTTATGGCAAGTTATCACTGTCAGTGGTTGAACTGCAGACTATAGACTGCAACCAATGTTTATTGAATTTTAGACCCAACATCACCAGTTGCTCACAAGGAGTTGATGCTTAAATTCAACTAATATAATAGTAAATTCAAGACAAAGTATCATCAATACATTTAAAATTATTGTCATACTTGAACATACAAACACTACACCTTATAATAATCATCAAAATATAAAATATGTCCTAAACATTGAAAATGAATCCAAAAGGTTGCATTTAGAGTCCATGCTGTTCTGAGTAGCCAGACCTGCTTTTTTATCCTTTTTATTGCTGCATCAGATGAACATACATGCAAGCTAAAATCCAAAACAAGCCATATATAACACAGCAGCAATACAACACCCTATCTTCTGGTTTTGGGTGCGAGAATGAGGGAAAAAGGCTTTTGGAACACTCCCAACAAGTCATACACAACAAGAGACCCCATATTTTCTTAATTTTACCAAACAGATGCAACCTGACCATAATAAAATCCAAAATAATGAAATCACAAACAATAATTTATAATTTTAAAATAACAACACTTTAACTTGCAACTAAATAGTAATTGATAATTTTGAAATAATAAAATAACTACAACTTTACCTAATAAACATCTTTTACATCAATAGCTCCATTCTCCTCATCATCACTATCAGTGATATTATCAATAGAACATCCCAATATATTTGAAGATCCTACACAAGTAACTTATCAATAAATGAGATAAAAGAAGTTTAAAATAGATTTACAAATATAAGATAAATCACTTGATTTAAATCCTTTTGCACGATACCAATCTTCCAAACAGACTAGAGCTTGAATAATTTTCTTGCTCAATGAACCCCTTTAAGGGTTTATCACTTTTTAGCCAAACTGAAAGTTGATTTAGAAGCCATAGTAGAAACTTGAATGGCTAAAAGATCCCGAGCTAAAGCTACAAGTTGAGGCCACCTTATTGCACTTTTACTCTAAAAATCAATAATGTCAATATCAGCATTCAAATTAAGATTTTGTTCATCCAAATAAATTTGCAAATATGATTTTTTAGTCTCTGAAGTAGATTTGCTATTAAAAAACTGCTCATAATCTTCAAAGCCATCAACATCATCCTTATCAATCAAGCTACTTTCTCCGGAACCTCCAATATTTGAAACTTGATAAATACTTGAATTTGTCTTATAATGCTCATACAATTGAAAAAGAGTCTTTCTAACCTTTCCTACATGATAACCAACATCATCACAATCATAAATTTTACTAAAACAATACTCCACAAATCTAAACTTATATCTTGGATCCAAAATAGCAGCACAAGAAAACAACAAGTTATAATCATCCCAATACTTTTGAAATTTTTGTGTCATGTCCATAACCATATCAACCATGAAATTAGGAGGATTCCTTCTTGCCTTTATTAAGCTTGACTGAAATTTCCAAACCCTTTTAAAATAAATGTTAGAAGTTGGAGTCTTTGTGGTAGAAAAATTAGAAGTAACATCATAAAAGGGCTTCAGAAACTTATGAATTGTTTCCACTTTTTCCCACTCATCATCAGAAAGTATGAACATTTCAAAATTATAATCCTGTTACCCTAATGTGTAAACACTTGTTTAAAGTAGATAGCACTATCAAGCATCAAATAAGTGGAGTTCCATCTCACAGACACATCAGTTCTCAACTTTCTTGTTGTATTCAAATGAAAACTCTTCTGTGCCATATCACAAAACTTTTGAATTCTAATAGAAGATTTTTTCATATACTTCATACTATCACGGATCTTATCAACAATATTGTTAATTTTTTTCAAGTCATCTTGCACAATCAAATTCAAAATATGACAACTACAACAGATTTGAAAAAATTGATCATCACATAACAATTTTTTTTGTATGGAAGTCCTACTTTTCAAAGAAGTAGCCATCACATCATTATAGCTAGCATTGTCCAATGTAATGCTGTAAATTTTTTCATCAATCTTCCATCCACTTAAACACATAGCTACCTCATTTGCTAAGGAAATCCCAGTAAAAGGAAGGGTCAAGCTTTTGAAAAGAATGATCCTTTTTTGCATTTTCCACTCTTTATCAACCCAATAAGCAGTTATACATATAAATTCATCTCAAGTATGCTCAGAATTCCAATTATCAGAAGTTAAATTTATCTTTCCTGGTGCTTTTCCTAAATCCTCAAGTACAATATCTCTTTTTTTAGCATAAGCCTTCATTACATCTCTTTTACATGTAACTCTACTTATGGACTTCACTTTAGGATTAA
The DNA here is from genome assembly GCA_020226215.1 of Sindora glabra. Taxonomy (NCBI): domain Eukaryota; kingdom Viridiplantae; phylum Streptophyta; class Magnoliopsida; order Fabales; family Fabaceae; genus Sindora; species Sindora glabra. Next base: position 87,672,331 of record CM035226.1, read on the forward strand.
CACTTTGCAAAAGTAACCTAAAAGTAGGTTCCTTAACAACATTAAATGCTTGTTTTCCACTCACAACAAAACGTGTCAAAGATTTACGGCATTCTTTTTGATCAAATTTAAAAGTAGCTAAAGTTATTGTTCCTTTATCACTCTTACGAGTAACTAGTTTTCCATATTTTCGAATATCTTCTCTTGGATGTTTACTACAACGAGATAAGTGATGGCTTAAATGAGATGTACCATTACTAGAATCTCCTGTTAGAATCTTGTGACAATGGTTGCACTTAGCACTTCCATCTTCAGTCTTTGTCATTTCATTCCACACTTTGGAAGTTAGCTTTCTTTTCTTCTCGTTCACATTGTTGGCTCCTTGCTCTTGGGTTGGACCGCTAGGTGCATTATTAGCCTCACTTTCATTAGTTGCCATTTGTATATTAGAACTTACAAAATAAAAGAAAATATTAGCCTCACAGTCATAGGCACATCATTATAGCTGGAATTTACAAGAATTTAATCATTCATCTGTATCAACAACAAAACAAGATTACAAGAACAAATAATGCAGGCAAGATTCTTTTCGTCTGTGTAAATCACTTCTCTGTTTATATATTTCATTTGTTTCTTTTTGTGTTGGAATTAAGCATTATATTAAAGTTTTTTAAGCTACTGTAAGACTTATATCAAATTCATTTTTTGAGGAATTTAAAATTATTAGGACTTTGAGGAAAATATTTCATCTAATTGATACAGATGAATGGTTATTAGGAATTTAAAATTAAGCTACTGTAAGTTTCTAGTCCTAATTTCAAATTCCTCAAAGTCCTAATTGAGCACCTGACTTATATCAAATTCAATTATGAAATCCCACCGCACACAATTAAACAGCACAAGCTTAACATATCCAATCCAACAAGAGAACCACGGACCCACCAACCTTCAAAAGTTGAAGCTTTTATGGAGAAATGATACGTGTACACGCACCCAATTTCAACATACAGAAATCCATAAATAAAAATGCCATAGGTTTTTCTCAATTAATTTTGAATCAAAAGCAAATGGTTACTACACAATAAAGCAACTGATCCCAACTACCAAATCAACACAATTTCCTATAACTAATCAACAAAGTAACCCTTCAACCCAAAATCACAAAGTCAAGCCCCCTTAGCAAATATAAAACTTAAGAGCACCCTAAGAGAAATCATCAAATACCATAAGAGCTGCAACCAATTTTCTCACTTCCCGTATCCTAAAAAAAATAAATTTCAAGTCAAAAATTGATCAAACCCAGAAAATGTTTCGAGTCTCAGTATTTGGCATTGGAAAATTAAGAAGCTAATTAAACAAAACCAATTATCTAACTGCAAAGGCGATACAAATTCAGCAAGCGAATGCAGACGGGGGAAAAAATTAAAGTTTCTAAAACGCAGTGACCTAAACCCACATAAGTATTCAAATGATTAAGAGAAACCTCTATAAATGATAAAAAACTAGAATTCAAGAGAGCAGAGGGAACACTCTAAAACTCACAATGATAGGCACATCAACCATTTCCAAAAAGAAGGGACAGATCTGAGGAGTTGTGCAGATGAAATAAGAAGAAACTTACCGTCGGCAGAGGGAAGTTAATCGAATAAAGAAATGCCGCAAGGACTGGCGCTTTTTGCAGTTGGCTAGACGAGGAACAACAAGAATTATCGACGGCAAATGCTCAATGGAGAAACACCTAAATCGGCTTTGAGAAGGAGAGAATGTCGTCGAACTAAATCAGTACTTCACTAGAATCACCACTCATGATGGCCAAAGGACGAAAGCATAACAAGGTTGAAAGCATCGATGACACTCGGCGGCAATGGTAAGGGGAGTGAAGGGTTCATGTCATGTAATAGGGTTTCAGACCTTTAGTCAACTGGCCACAGTCATAATAGGGGAAGGAGTCGGGGAAACAGATAAGCTAATCTGGTATGGTGGGTAAGGGTGTTTTAGGTTTAGGGTTATAAAAAATTAATAAATTATTTTATATTTGGACGGGCCGTGTCTCGGGCCGGGTCACTCATCCCAGCCCGAGTTCGACTTGATTAAAGTTCGGGCAAAAAAAATTAGCCCGTTTAGTAATTGAGCTTCAAAAGAAAGGCTCAAATATGTTATTTTTACGGGCCGGGCTTAATGGGTCGAGCGGGTCGCCCGACCCATGTATAGCTCTACTTCTAACTTGGCATCTTCATCTTTATGCACTAGCATGGATAGTACTAAGTGCGATACCTTAAACATCTTCATCTTTATGCACTATCATTTGTTAAATGAAAATTTTAATAAAATTGAGAGCAAAATTATATAAACTAAAAATTTATAATGATAAATACATGATTTGCACAAATAAGATTAAAGATTCTAAACTACTTGACCCTTATAGTGCATCCATTTGATCAAGTTTGGATTTTGTTGAAAAAGTAGAGAGAGAGAGAGAGATGGGATAGGCTTACTAACCACTTTTTTCTTTAGTAAGTTTGTTAGAGAAGAGATTTTAATGTGCCATTCTACAACTTAATTGGAAATTGCAGCTCACCTTATGAAGAGGTAACTAGGGATCTCACCTTGATTATAACCTAACTACGTAACTAATCCATTATAGTTAACCTAAGGTTAGGATATATACACATTACATTATATTATACAATATGGTTTAGATATAATTATTATATTATTGACATTGTTATTAATTTATCAAACCATATTAAAATGTGTATGTTCACAAAAATGCTTATAATCTCCCACTTAAACAACACATTTCAATATGTAGTGTCTTGGATTACAATATATAGTAGCATTCAAACAACATCGTTAATATAATTCATACCATTACAACCAATGGTCAATTATGAGTTTTTCAACAAATGTATACTTGATCATCTGATAGGGTTGTAAAAATGTACATTTATAAAACACTCATTCCAAAATGACTAAACAAAAGAAATGTGTGCACAAGCAAAATATATAAAATGGTTTATACATCCATCTAAGATGCCTTACAGAAATTTAAGATAAGGTCTAAATGTCTTTTTATACCACCATAATACAATATGTGAACCTTTTACAATATAAAAAATGGTAATATTATGTCATAATAAAATCTTAAGATCAACACATTTTAAGTTTCATAAATACTTCCGCTAACCCAAAATATCAAAAAATTCAACAAGATCCATTCTTAATACATGTCTTTTAAACATTCTTACATCTAGGCCCTTGTTAGAGGTGTAAAATGGGCTTCCAGCCCACAGGTTTTGTGGGTAGCCTGCGGGTGCGGGACAGTCTGGTCCTCCTTTCTCTTGGCCCATTTTTCTTGCGAGCTTATGCAGGCAAGCCCACGCAAGCCTTGGTCCGTGTGGGCTTGACCACGGGCCTTGTGGGCTTATAGGGGCTTTTTATTTTTTAATAATTTTTTAAGTATTTAGAAAGTTTTTTTAATGTAATTTAATTCTTAATTTAATAAACAACAATTTAATATAATTTTTGTAGACTTATTTAATTACCTAATTATACAAAATAAAAAAATCTACTTAGATAATTATAATTTATAAAAAGAAAATTAGATTTTTTAATCTAATATTTCTTTAAACATATATTTTTTATTTAAAATTTGATTTTTTATTTTTGTATGTGTATTTTTAATAATTTAATTATAAAAAAAATACGGGTTACCTGCGGGCCAACTGCGGGCCCTCGCGATCCTGTAAAAAAATATTCATTTTTTATGTGAGCTTATGAGGGCAAGCTCGCATAGGCCCGCCCCGCCCCGCCTTACATGCCTACCCTTGGTTAGTAGGTTTGCAAGCATACAATATGATGGAACATGCTCAATTTTAGTAAGATGTCCATATGTCTTCTTTCTTACAAATTGATACTTCAGATTAAAGTGCTTTGTGCGAGTAGAACTTTTGTTGTTTTAAGAAAAAGCTAACAATAGTATCATTATCACAACAAATAGTTAAGGGCTTTGTAAGGCTTTCAACTAAGTAAAACTCAAAAGTAAAATTCCTTAACCATGTACCCTTTCGAGTGGCTTTATAGCAAGCAATATACTCTGCTTTCATAATGAAGTTTGCTGTTAATATTTGTTAAATACTTTTCCATAACATAGCTTCTCCTACAAGCATAAAGATATATTTAAATGTTATTTTCTTATCATTTAGGTAGCTTGCAAAGTTAGAGTCCAAATAGCCTGTATAAATTAAATCATTGGACCTTTTATATGTCAATATGTAATTCTTTGTACCTTAAAGGTTCCTTATGACTTTTTTGGCTACGATCTAATGTTTCTGACCAGAATTACTCAAGTACCTTCCAAGTACATTCCAAGTACATTAACTGCAAATACAATATATGGATATGTATACATTTGAGTATACATCAAGCTATTGACCACTCAAGCATATGTGATCGAATTCATTTTAGATTTTTCACTTTCATTCCAAGGACACTGGACTTTATAAAACATTCTAACTTTTTGAATGGGCGTAGAATTTTATGAGTAAAAAGCTATGTTAAATCTTTTAAACATTTTATTAGTATATGATTTTTAAGATAAGCTAAGCAAACCTTAGGATCTTTCACGATAGTTCTCTATACCAACCACAAAAGATGCATTTTTAAGATCCTTCATATTAAAATTATAAAATAATTCCTTCTTTGTCTCATTTGACAAGCTTACATCATTACTGGTAAAGAGAATGTTATTAACATATAACAAAATGATTAGAAAATTGCTCGTATTCATCATATAATAGATGCATTGATCCATAGCATTCTCTTTAAATCAAGAGAAGATACAATCTCATTGAACTTGAGGTACCATTACTTAGACACTTGCTTCAAGCCATATATGGATTTATTTAACTTACACACTAAATGCTTTTACCCTTCTCTTAGAAACCATCTATTGCTTCATGTAAATTATTTTTGATAGATCACCATTAAGGAAGGTAGTCTTGACATCCTTAACATCTATTTGGTGTGACTCTAGATTAAAATAAGTCACCAAAGCCATTACCACTTAAAATAAATCTTTAGTTGAGACCGGAGAAAAGGTCTCCTTATAATCTACTTTTTCTTTTTGAGTGTAGCCTTTAGCTACCAATATGACCTTGTATCTTTCAATCTCATCCTCAAAATAAATAGAAAAATTTGACTTAATAATTCTTTAGAATAAGTTGGATAATAAAACTTGCTACCTTTTGAACTAATGCAATAGCCAATAAAATACCTACAGATCATTCTTAACTCAAGTTTCTAAGTGTATGGATAATCAGGCTTGATCTTTGCTTTGTAGCCTCAAATATGAAAATGTTTTAAGTTAGGTTTCTAACCATACATTAGCTTATAAGGAGTTTTTGGCACAAATTTGCTTAGAACTTGATTTAACACATATGTAGTAGTTTTTAAAGCATTACTTCACAAAAGCTTTAGTAAAGTGGAATGAGCAATCATACATCCCACCATCCTTATAAGTGTTTTGTTCCTTCATTTTGCAATCCTATTTTGCTCTAGTATACCAAGTATAGTGTAATTAGCTTCTATTCTGCATTCTTATAAGTATCTTGCAAAAAGACCAAGATTTTTGCATGTTTCATCATATTTGCCATAAATTTCACCACCTTTGTTTGAATGCACACATTTGATCAATTTCCTTAATTTTAATTTGATTGCAGCATTAAATCTCTTAGATGCCTTTAATACTTCATATTTTTTAACAAGAAACTCTACACATCCAAATCTTGATTGGGTATCAATGAAAGTAATGAAATACTTGAAACCTCCCATTGCAGTAGGTGAGAAAGGTCTACACATATTGGTATCGTTCAATTCTAAAGTACTTTCTTTCTTGGTCTTTTTCCTTTTTAGCTTTCTTCTGATACAATCAACATAGATGCCAAAATCTAAGAACTTAAGATCATGTAAAATTCTTTCTTTTATTAATCTTTCGATTCTTTCTCTAAAGATGTGTCTCAATCTTCTATGCCAAAGTATTGAAGATGTTTTATCAAATCTTTTCCTTTATTTCCAATAACTGTGTTGATGAAATTTTCATAATTAAAGTGTAAATCAATTTTAGATAAATCACCATTCAAAGTGTTAGTTTTAATAATAGAGGAGTCATAATATAACTTAAAATTATTATTTCTAAATAAATATAAATATCCATCCTGGTCCAAACAAACTATGAAAATTAAATTCTTTCTCATGGAAGGTAAAAATATAATATTTTTTTAGTTCTAAGACATGATTAGTAGATAAAAATAAGGAAATGACTCTTATGTGTTTAACTTATACTTTCTCTCTATTTCTCATTTTTAAAGCTGTTTCACCCTCACCTAACTTCTTTAAATTTCTCAACACCTACAAATAATTTGTGACATGGATAGTTGCACTAGTTTCTAGCCATCATATATTAAATGGCACATCAATATTATTGGATTCAAAATAGACTAGAGTTAGAGGGTTACCTTTTTTCTTCTTTTCAAGCTAATTTTTAAACTTAAAGCAATAAACCCTTTTATGCCCATACTTTTTGCCAAATTCACAATTTCCTTTGAATAAAGCTTTCTTCAATTTATGCTGCTACTCTTTCACATCATTTTTCTTCTTTTTATAGCTAAATTTCCCTTTATTATCCTTTTATATGGGTTTATTTACTTATCCAAAACTCAAATCATCGCAGTTTGAATTTTAGCTTTTTTCATATCTTCCTTCGCTTGACTCACAATGGAAATCATTTCATTGATAGTACATTCTTCTTTTTGAGTCACTACAATAAATTAGCACTTATGCCACAAATTATGCCACAAAAATTCAAAAATCATGATAATTTTGCCTCTTGCCATGGGAACAAAAAAATTCAAACAAGGTCTAAAAAATTAATAAATTTATGCCATGAAAATTTTTTACCTATGATAAAATATCACTTGTACCACAAATTAAGCTACGGGAACAAAATTTTTGTGGCAAAATATCACTTGTGTTATAAAAAAACTTTATCTATGGCAAAATATCACTTATGCCACAAAGCTAAGTTACAGAAATACATTTCTCGTGGCAAAATATCATTTGTACTATGAAAAAACTTTACTCATGATAAAAAATCACTTATGTAAATTAAGTTATAAGAATACATTCCTTATGGCAAAGTATCACTTATATCATAAATTAAGTTACAAGTACACAATTTTTTGTAATAAAGTATCACTTATTCTATCATGCAAGTTAGAAAAATTTATTTGTAATAAAGTATTGTTTATGCTATAAATTAGTTTTATAAATAAAATTGTAGTTAAATATATTATTTTTGGTAACTATACATATAAAAAATATTATTTATAATAAGTACAACATGTTACAACATGGTAGCCAATAAAAAATACAAATATTTATATATTATAGGTATTTAGTAAGTAGTTAATTCATCAATTGATCAACTAATTAGTCCAAATTAATTAAAATAAAAAAGTTGTAGAACATAATATTTTCAATTAGCTGATTCATAAAATATATGTAAAAAGATAGAATTATTTATAAATTGTATAGTTATGTAATTTTATTATTTTTCTTAAAATAATTAAAATAGAAGTTGAATTTCAAACCTTCAAATATGTAAGAAAAAGTTCAATTATTAAGCTTCTATTAGAATTTAATAATTTTTCATAAATAATAAATAATTATTTAACTTTTTATCAATTAAGTTTATATAATAAAATTAATATATATCAACAAAATAAATATTATAATATATTAAAGATTGTATTATATAATTATTCAATGAATTTAAATTCTATATATAGTAAAATTAAAAATTAATAGGATTAACATATACATATATATAATATATACATATACAAAAAAATTTTCAATTCACTATGATTAAACCAAAAAAAATCATTCAAGATATAAAATATTATAAATTTTTTTTATCACATTACATTATTCTTAAAAAATATGTCAACAAAGAAGATATCTATCATCAAAAATACTAAAATCATTATATTATGTATAAATAGTATAATTTGTGAAATAAGTTATAACAAGTTTTATTATAGAAATATATAATAATAAGTTTTACATTTATCACTGTAATATTAACAAAACTTCCATTAAAAAATTGAAAATAATAGTTATGTAAAAATATGTATAATTTAATAACAATTAAATTATTATATTAAAAATTTTTAAGTAAATTATATTTAAAGGAATAATATATATAAAATAGTCTAAATTTTTATTTTCATCCCTTATTAATTTTAGTTGTATTAATTTTATTTTTCACAGATATTTTATATTAGTTTCTTTTCTTCTAAATAATAATTTAATTAATTTAATCCATTCATTTATAATTTTATTGATAGGTTAATAACTTGATAAATAGAAGAATAAAAATTAAATATAAATAACATATGAGGGAATAAATTAATACAAAAAATTTATGAAGATTTGAATAATTTGACTTATATTTGTGAATGATAAAAATATGTATTATAAATAAAAAATTAAAAGTAAATAATTTATAATAATTAAAATTTAAATATACATAATAGTTCAAAGTTATGATTTGTATGGATATTTATTTTATATAATTCAATCTTTATTGAAGGAATTTTAGAAAATACTAAAAAATTACATGAAAAATTTAAATTTTACTTTTATTTTGTAATAAATAAATTAATAATAATTAATGAAAAATATTAATAAAAGGGAAAAATTAACTAATTAATTAAGAGATGAAATTGATGTGAGATATTTTTAAAGAATAAATTTAATACAAATAAAATTAGTAATAAGACAAATGAGAATTTACTTTATAAAAAATAATTTTTAAAATAAAATAATAAAATATTTTAGTATTATTGTATTCTTATTGTATGTATTTATGTAATATTTTATTATTATATAATTAATATCATATGAGTGCAATTTTATTTTTAAAGTTAACTGGTCAATTAAAATTTTATATAAAATGTATTGCATTATAATACTAAAGAAGCAAACTAGCATAATCGTGAGGCATGAAATTCCTCAATTAGGAGACTCATGTTTGATTTCCTATAAATGTAATTTGTAATTTTTAGACAGATAGAGTTTGAACTATTTATTCTAACTTAATATGAGTTGAAAGTATTAATAGATTTCAGTAGATATACAAATAAAATGAGAGGATAGCACTTGATTGAATTGATCAAATAATCGATTTAATTTAGATATATAAAAATTATTTTAACTAATTACATTAATTTTTATAATTATTTTATTTTATTTTTACCATGATTTTATTCATGGTAATCTGAGTTACTAGTCATGGATGTACCTTTCTTGCTACGTCTGTATTTGTGATTAGAAGAATCTATTAGTCTAAAAAAAAATCATTTATGTCAGAGGACCTTTTTTTTCGTGGCAATTTTTTTGCCACACTTACTTGTGTCACGAGACCATATAATTGGTATTTCTGTGACTAAATAGTACAATAACGAAAATTTTAATCTTGTGCTACGATTTTGATTGTGGCATAAGTGTTAATTTGTTATAGTGAGTATTATAGGATTGTTTCAACATATCAACTTGAGGATGAAACAATTCTAAAGCTTGCCAAATTAGGAAACTATCGCCTAAGCCAACATTTATATTTTTTAGCTAATTGTAATAATGCACCAATTTCATTATGTGTTTTCAAATACCATTCACCCCATCGTAAGTTGTTTTCTCTAACAAAGATAAATAAATAATGTCCTTTTTTAGCTCTATCAAATTTAACATATTTTTTAGCAACTGAATCCATGAATGCCTTATCATTTTAAATATTAACAACACTCTATCTTATGGTTTTCTCCAAAATGTATTTCATTACCATGAGATAGACTATATTGGAGTGAGTCCATTTTCATGTTTTTCTTTTTGAGCGAGAGTTGAGAGTTCATTACTTATTGATTCCTTTTCATGTAAGGCCAAATCAAGATTGGTGATTGCCAGATACATTTTTAAAGATTCCACCTAATTCTCATAGTTGGTCCCATTTAGTGTTTTCATAGAAGTCAGTTGCACAAGGATTAAAACTAAGGAAATTCAATAAAGAATTTATGAAATTAATCATAAATCTCCAATATTGCATGTCAAACTTTAATCATACTAAAATTTTTCCCATAATTATACAACCTTTTATAGTACTATGTTATGAAACTTAGTACCAATAGGGTATTAAGCATCATAACATAATACAAGAATTATATATTAAATTCCTACTAACATTGATAGGATATTAATAATTTTAGGAAAAATTAATATATAATTCTTACACTTTTATCATTGCCTCTAAACTATGTTAGTAGCACTACACCGATGAGGTATACCTATTACTAATATAGTACTCTCTTATACATTGATAATTTACATGTTAATATAATCAATCAATCAACATATCATATACCTAAATATAACTTCACAAAATTTCATGTAATTAACTTTAGAGGCATGACCTAAGTTATAATAGTCTTTGTATAAAATTGAATAATTACACGTTATTAGCTAAAATTAAGAAAATATGTAAATAGCATCAAAATGATTTGGAAAATTTTCATACAATAGTAAATTATGCAAATATTATAAATAAAATATTTTTATGCCCAAATATTATCAAATTAATATAAAAAATTGGACAATGATTAACCAAATTTTTTATTCAAAATAATATCATCATTTAGATTTGAGGTTAATCACCACATTATCAAATCCTTAATGTATCACTTTTATTTTAATGGGTATAATTTTTTTAAATTTCTAACATTACTCTTCAATTAATTTCCAAAACCATATACAAAATTAAGTGAATTTACACTTCATTTTCGATTTTGTCCTAAACTAAAACTAAAAGTTTTTTCTTTTTGTCAAAATTCAACATGATTTATTTGGTGGTTTTAACAATTGAATGAGGGGTTTTACATTTGGAATTTATTCCTAATTATCATTCATCCAATTCCTTAAAATCTCCTAAAAAAGATCAAATTTATAGAAATTTATACTGCATTTACGAATGACCGAAGCTACACTCAAATTTTGCAGTCAAAATTGATCTTCTTTATCAAGTGTTTTGCTTAATTTGATTGATGGGTTCCATGAAAACGCCTATTCTACTCCATAGGTAGCTAAAACACAAATTATATTGAAATATCACCAGATAAAACTATAACAATAAGAAATTAATAAAAATAAAAGTAAAATCACCATAATTTTAATTTTTTTATGTAATTATGGCAAAAAATATACATAAAGATTCAAGTTAGATAATAAATTATATAGTTTCAAATTCATGTGATTTGTGAAATCTAACTTATCCATATGGACTTTAGGCTTTGATACCATTTGTTAAATGGAAATTTTAACAAAATTGATGGCAAGATTATATAAACTAAAAATTCATAATGATAAATACATGATTTGCATGAATAAGATTAAAAATTCTAAATTACCTGACTCTTTTATTACATCCATTTGATTGAGTTTAAATTCTACTGATCAAGTAAAGAGAGAGAGATGAGATAGGTTTACTATCCGCTTTTCCTCTTTAGTGAGTCTTTTAGAAAAGAAGTTTTAGTGTGTTATTCTACAGCTTAATAGGAAACTGCAGTTTGAAGAAAGTAGTTAGGGAATTAATCCTAATTATAACCTAACTAGGTATTTAACCTATTATAATTAACCTAGGGTTAAAGTATACACACGCACTACATTATATTATAGAATATGGTTTGGTATTAATATATTATTGACATTATTATTAATTTATCCAACCATATTAATATGTGTATGTCCACAAAAATGCTTACAACATCTCTATCTTTATTTGAATTTGCTTTTTTTGAAAAAAAAATTCATAACTACCGCTTTCTTTATAATTTTTTTAATCAATTTCAAATGATAAACCTCTTTTTTCATTTTTTTATTCAATTGATTTTTCAATTCTATGTTTTAACCACTGCTTTAATCATAACATTCTCTTTTTCACTTAATTTTAATCACCATCTCTCTTTCTTTTTCTCTAATTTTTTTTAACAATTTTAAATTATGAGTGTCACTTAATTTTTAATTTAATTTTATGTATCAAACACCCCTCTTCATAACCTTCTCTTTTTACTTTTAAACGTGCTTTTCTTTTTCTTTAATCGCACCCTAATTTTTCACAACTTTCCATTGACATTTGCATCTCATTGCTTAAAAAACTCTTCTACCTTATCATGGCATTCCCTTAAATCAATTTTAAATATTGAGCTCTATAACAATTTTTGCTTATCCATTTGCTCACCAAAACTAAATCATTCTTTAAAATTATTTTTTCCAAAATTTAATTGGAAAATGAATTTATATTCTTCATAGGAAAAATATATTTAAAATTTCTAAAGAAAGTTGATTAATAGAATTAATTATTTCATGTTATTAAGAGTTATTTTTATTTGAAATTATAAATACTTATTATTTATAACTCCAACTCAATTTTGGGGAAAAATTCCAGAGGATACGAAAAAAGTGATGAAGACAAGTAAAATTTTAAACATTTTCTTTTAGTGTTACTTTTAATAGAAAATATAATTTAACATTTGACTTTTTTATTAAATGATTTGTTGAATTCTATTGTGAAAGTATGTTAAAGAAATTACGAAGCAGCTTTTCTTTATACAATAATAGTACCATAAATATAATTGTGTTGTAAAAATAATGAAAGCTATTTTTTATGCATCAAATAAAGAAAAAACACATTCTTTTAAAACAAATATATAAAATCAAATTTTTTTATTACCTTGGGCCTTGTCCTCCCTCTAGGATCTTGCATGTATTTGTGTATATTAAGTAACTTTCACTTCTATTATCACTTTAAAAAGATGAATATTCTAACTCTCAATTTTCCAAATAATATTCATTTATTAATTTAAAAAAATTATACTTTTTGCATCATACAGGTTACATTTTATCACTTTAATATTATTATTATAGATTTTCTTGATCGATTTAATATATTTTTTCATATTTAAGTTTCAATATTTGCATTTTTATAATAAAAATAGATAAAATAAGCATAAGAAAGCACATTAAGTTCTATGTCAATTCGGTGTAATTGTTGAAAGTGTTAGTTAAGTAGGCATATTTGTTGAATTGACTATATAATTTTTGCTTAATTTTATATTCATTTTTAACAAATTAAATTAAAAAAGTTCAATTTTTCAGTTTGAATTTCTTCAATTAAGTTACAAAGTAGTGTATAAAGCACATATTTAAATATTTATAAAAATAATATAAAGTTTCATTCATAAAATTATATATGGCTATTGTTATTTGATATGGGATTTAAATGTGACCCACCATCAATGTAAATTAATTTTGCATTATTATCTACTTCTATGTTACTATATCATTAAAAAAACTATTACAACTCTCTTGGCATTAGCAAGAATCCTTAATTGTTATTACTTTTTTAATGATTTGTCATTTTTATGTTCATTAATAGTATAAAATATTATACATTAATATTGTATCAAATTTAAACTCTTCAATATATTGGTAAAAGAAAAAGGACAAAATATAGGCAAAGTTATTTAAAAATTTGTTATAAGATTTGCATATATATTAATTATTCTATTAAATTATTATTAAAAATTGTACTTTAATTATTATAATAACTATCCATATCATAATAATTTTTAAATAAAATAATTAATATACATACTATAATATAAATAGAAAATCTTATGATAAATATTTAAGAAACTTTACGCAAATTTTATTCGAAAGAAAAATTGTAGCATATGTAACGTACTTAATATATAAGATATTATTCAAAGAATTTTAAAATATCATTAACTAGCATTAAATATTAAAAAAATATATTTTTTAAAATTATGAATCATTAAATTAATCACCTGTAATTCTGAATAATAAAAAAACGTAGGCTGTGCAATGAACGATCTACCTTCTAGTAGGGCTCTATCTAAATATTTTAATTTTGGGACTTTAGGTAAAATTATTAAAGAGGTCTAGTATAATATAAATAATCAAATTCACATATTATTCTTTTAACTTTCTGAACTGTAAAATTATTTATCAAAATTTTATAATCAAGTAATTTTAACATTTCATTCTCAATAGATAATATAGTTAATCAATTTAATTTATCTTGTAATATAATTAATCTTAGATAGGATTTAAGTAATTTTATTTTTGAGAAACTTCTTTTGATAGTTATAACAGTAGCAACTGTTACAAATATTATCAATAATATTTTATAAACAATGCATTCATTTGGAAATGAATCCAATCTTTCAATATAGTTTAATACTTCTATTGGAATAAAATAGAACACCAACAATAATAAAAATATGAATAAAATAGATGTGCAAAGTAAATAAAAAAAATGAGGAAACGATAAAACTTAAAAACTTAAAAATAAAGAGAATTGCACATCGTATTATCTACTACAACAATTTAATATCAATTCACTTTGATAATTCACTTTAAAAGATTATAAAGATAAGAGTGAGAAGAGAAAATAAAATGTAAGAGTTAAGAAAATTTGAAGAAAAAATATTGAAAATTTGTGATATATATAGTTAAAAAAAGACTATTATAAATTATAATATTAAAAATTGTTAATAGGTGATAATGTGTAAATCTATAACTAATTGAAAAATAATCTCAAAGAAAGTAATTACTGTTGGATTACCAATATATAACAAATTTTTTTATAGTTATTTGTTATTTATTTTGTATAGTCATATAAAAAACAATAACTAATTTAGAAATAAACCCTTAATTATTCCTCAATTAGTTGTAGATCCCAAAGAAAGTAATTACTATTGGATCACTAACATATAATAAATTTTTTTATAGTTATTAGTTATTTATTTTGTATAGTAATATAAAAAATCTACAACTAATTTAGAAATAAACCCCCGATTATTCCCCAAATTAGTTGTAGATTGTATAATTAATAATAATGACTATATAAATAATTTTAAAGAGAGTAATTACTATTGAATTTAAAGTTTAATTAATTGACCAATAACTATACAAAATTAAAAAAAAATTTATAAGTGGGACATATGAAAAATTAGAAGTTTAAGGCAAATGTTTTACTTGTCTACTCAAAGACATGGCCTTGCCTTCTAGTTCTGTACTTTAAACCTAAAATTTTGGCACATAGGACACTAGAATTTTAAAAATACCAAAGTTCATTATATATATATCCATACATACATATATATGAGCATCTTTGACAGGACAAGTAGCATTTTACCAATGTTTTAATGCCATATATCTGCATCTTAGAAGATATCTGTTTGAAGTTGGTGGAATTTATATCCTCTGGAGATGTGTTGTGTGGCCCAATTGCTTCATATTTTGAAAAAGCTTGTGGCATCTTCTTTTGCTTCATAATTTGAGTTAGTTGAAAAGGAGCTATCGTTGCGTTTAGGTCTGACTTTACCAACAGAAATTAGTTGGTAAGCTGCTATGACTCTCCTACCCAGCCGAACAGTCCCAGATGGGTAGGGGTGATCAAAATTATTCAAATCGTTCTTAACCGACCGACCGACTGAACTCGAAGTTAGTCGGTTAAGAGCGATTAATATATTATTATCGGTTAAAATTGAAAGAAAAATTTTATAAATTTCGGGTGGTCGGTTAATTTCGGGTGTAAATTCTTAACCGCAATTAACCGAACTTAATCGATACTAACCAAAATTTACATCAATTTTTTTGTTTAAAAATTCATATTTAAAATTTTATTAATCATTTTTATAATTTAATACTTAATTATTTTTTATTATAGTTATATTAATGAAATTATGATATTAATATATATTTATAAATTAATTTTAACATTTAAATCAATTTATTTAGGCATTTTTGAAAAAAAAATTCAGATTTTTAAACCGTTCTAATCGAATTTAACCGATCGAAACCGAAATTTCGGTTAAAGTTATGCGATCAGGTTTAGTCGGTTGAAAAAAAAGACTTTTCGATTAATTTCGGTCAATTTAAAAAATAGTCTTAACTGCTGTTAACTGACTAATGATCATCCTTACAGTTGGGTGTGTTTGACCAGAAGGAATGAAATGGAAACGAGAACGATTCAAAAATCTAGGGTATACTATGATATAAGAATGTTTATTATATAGGAAATAATCATTCCATTAAATGATTTATTCTATAATAAAAGTGATGGGATGAATCATTTCCTTATTTATGAGTTAGTCTTTTTACACACATTTCCTCATTTTTTTATATATTCTAATGTTGTCTTTTCTTAACATATGATAAAAAAATATTAATTTTTAAATATTTCTCTATTAAAGTATTTTAATTATTATATTTTCCATAATAAAATTTAAAATATGATATTTTGTATTATTTGAAAAAATATTTAATATAAAAATTTAGTAAATTAAAAATTTTATGCTTTTATTATAGAAATTTTTTTATTAATCATAATTTTAATGATAAAGTTTAGAATAAAATACTTTCACCTCTTCTAAAATTTATTGTAAATACACTCTCTTCCCCTCAATTTTCATTTTTGGATTCCAAGTCCCTAAAAAATGAAAAATTATTACTCTCCCCTCTCTTAGCAACTACCTTCGGTTAATGTATCTAATAGAAATTTTGTGGGAAGCGCATAATAAATATCTCAGGCAATATTACTATTATGTTAGTAGGATTCATATTAAGCAATGTAATTTATTATTTAGTTAATAAAATTAAGTTCTCATGATAAATGTGTGATTTATTGTCTAATTTTTTATTCTTTTATTAAACATTTATATAAAAAGGAAGCTAATAAAAAACAAAAAAAGGTGTAAAAAAATGTAAGCAAAATAGTAAGGAATTTAAAGAATTTTACTGTACTAGAAAGGCAAAGAACGCGGCCTCCAGTTAACATTCAAACTGATAGAGATTTTCTTTTCAA
Organism: Sindora glabra; assembly: GCA_020226215.1. NCBI lineage: Eukaryota > Viridiplantae > Streptophyta > Magnoliopsida > Fabales > Fabaceae > Sindora > Sindora glabra. Next base: position 87,689,309 of record CM035226.1, read on the forward strand.
ATTTAAATTCTTCCTCCATTTGTTGCGTAACTTAATTTTCTCTTAAGTATTTTTAAATTAGTAAATTAGAATAAAGAAGAGTGAAATTTCAATTAATAAATAAGTGATAAAATGTTAGTCATTTAATTATATGTTGCTTTTATTTTCTTTATAATAATCAAAGTGATAAATTATTTAACATACAATCAAATTTTTGAATTCAATTTTAGGATATTAAGAGAAAAAAAGCTTCAAAAATAATTTCAAAAGTCATTATATTGTTAAGCGTACTATCAAAAATATTCACTACTTAATTAAATGATTAATTTCCTCCTTTATTATAGATATATACCAAACTTGAGATTTTCAAAACGAAAATTTGTGTTATGTTAAACATAAGTATATGAACAGTGATATGACATTATAATATATTGATACTTTGATATTAAATGAATAGTTAATTAAGAATATAATGATGCAAATTATTAATTATTTTTTTTAATTTAATGCATTCTAACAATAGTTCAACACATTATAGTAAAATAAGCATATTTTATATGTATTATTATATATTTTAAATATTTATCATTTAAAAACTTTAATTTTTATTTTTTTTAAAGAAATAGGAAATCAAATTGCCCATCTAGAACTCCCAATTGCCGGAATGAGTTTTTTTATTTTATTTTGAGGGGAATTATGAATTCTAATTCCACTTTTTCTACAGGCATGTGAAATGAGGTATGGTTTTTACCTTGATTAGATAAAAAAAATCAAGAAGAATAGATGTTCTCCTTACTTGATTGATAGAGTAGAGTAATGGTACCTACATATGATAAATTTTCAAAAGAATTTCTATATAGTTTTAACAAAGTAGATGTGAGGGGTTTAGCCTTGATCCTTTATTAGAGGCTTATTTTCTAGCAGAATTAATAAAATAATGTAAGTTGTAAATTTTTATTATCAGTGCAAATTAATTTTATATTATTATTCATTTATGTATTATTATATTGATAGAAATTATTAAAATATTCTTATTATTAATAAAATTTATTTTTTAATAATACAGGGAAGCAATGTGTACAAATGTTCTTAATCTCTAAATATCCATGCGATTGTAGTCTATTTTGCCTTCCACGCTTTATTGTACGATATTGTTAAAAAAATATTAAGAAAAGAATGATAATAGTTCAAAATCTCATTTCATTAATTGATATAAAAGTAAAGGCAAAACTTTCATATAACAAAAGTTGGTAGATTTTTTTCTTTTAATTTTTGCAATAGCACATCCCAGTATGAATGTTCTTTTTTTTCCTCTTTTATGGGTGAAATGTCCTGACGCAGAAGAGTTTTTGAGATGAAAAACTGTTTGGGTCTGTGTTTGGGTTTGTGTTTTGGAGGAATATTATTAACGCTTGTTTTGAACATTTTAAAACTACAAATAGAATCTGTGCGAATACATGCAGATAGAGAATAGGATGTGTAGTGATAAATAAAAAAATAAAATTAATTTATATTACTAATGAATAAATTAAATTTATATCCTATTTGATGTTTGTAGATTAACTATATAAATTATATAAACTATACAGAATTATTTTTAGAAATAATTTGATAACGGTATCTTTTCTAAAATTTTGAATTTAACAAGATAAGATTTTAATTGAATTCTTTTGATGAAAAATTTGATTACAATGAATTAGAATATAATGCAATTTACCAAATTATGAATAAACTTTGTATTAATTAAAAGGATTTGAACTTGATTCATTTTCATTGTAAATCAATTTTATACTATCATATATTTATGTATTGTCATGTTAATAAAATTGATAAAAAATTTTTGCCATTGTTAAAAATTTTCAATTATATAATTTTTTAATGACACGTATTTTACTTATTACTTATGGCGTGAAATATTTTACAATAGTAAATTTGGTCAATACTCTAATTAAATTAAAAATTAAAAAATTATTTTAATTTTATATTTAACAATTAACATATAAAAATATTAAAGCTAACTAAAATGTAAATTTTTAAAATTATATTTTTTATTTATATTTAAGTTTGATCCATTGTTAATATATATTAATTTCATTCTATCATTTATGTTTGTGTTGCCATATTAATAAAAATAGCTAAAATTTTCTTAATGTTGATAAAAAGCTACTATTAATTTTTTTAATTATGTATATCATCTTATTTATTGATAATGTAGAAATTTTATATTGATAGTAAATTAAATTTAATATTTTTAAATCTTATTTATTTTAAAAATAAATATTTAAATTTAATATATTATTAGTATAAATTAATTTTATATTATTACATAAAGAAAAAGAAATGGGCGGGGGGAGAAAAAGAGAATTAGAATTGACCGGTTAAGAAGGAAGAGTGTGTGTTGAAATAATAAACACTAGAACATGGAAATAAAAAAAAAACAAAATAGGCCGTCATTGACCTGTAGTGTGAAGGGTATTTTTATCAATAAAGAAAGTCATTTACTTTCGTTAGTTTTAGGGGGTGATTATCAAAATTGAAAATCGAAGGACATGGAGAGTAATTATTCTAAATTTCAAGGAAGGTAAGAGTATTTTATCTTAAAATTTAAATAGTGAAAGTTTTTATTATTGATTGTATCATATATTTTAATAATATTAAATTACTTAATAAAATATTTATTATTTTTGTGATAAAAATATTATTATTATTATTATTATTATTATTATTATTATTTTCATTCCATTCTATCAAAATTTTATTGTACATAAAAATGGAATAGAATGCCTATTCTTTTCATTATGGTACCGAATATAATTATAAGATAATCATTCTATTCCATTTCATTCTCATTCTCTTTCCTATTTCATTATATTCCATTTCATTTTATTTAACTAAACTCCTTGTTGGTCTAGAATGCACCCTTCATCTGTGAAATACATCCTTTCAGTATTACCTTTCTTGGAAGGTCCAAGGACCTCTCTTCCTTCTCTCTTTCATATTCTTGATGTCACCTATTAACACATTTTGAATACTTTAAATAATCTTGTCCAGGAAAGTTCATCAAATCTTAAAGCTCAACAATTTAGATAAATACTAAGTAAAAATATCCTATTTGAACTACCTTTATTAGATTTGAGCTTGAGTATTTCTTGCTTATTTTTGTGCTTCTCCCTAGAAACATTAGGTTTACTAACAGTAGGAGACTTGTTCACATCATTTAAACTTGATGATTGCAAAATTTTCTTTTGAGATGACAACTCTGAGGAACCATCTTTATTTGATAAATGTGATAGCTTTTTCACAAATTTTTTTTCCTACTGCATACAAATTGTCATTTAGCCATTACTTTTGAGGATGCTAGATAGTTAACAAGCTTCCTCTAGTCAAAACATTTCCAGAGGCATTTTCTAGTTTACTTGGACGTTCAGGAGACTTAGGTATAATGCAGCAATAACTCTTGTGGTTTTTACTGTATCGATTCATATTAGATCTTTGCATTTGCAACATACTATTAAATATTTGAATTCAAAACATTAGGGTGCTTTCCTAATTGTAATCTCATGATAATCATGTTGTCAAATGTAATCTAGTTTTGATAGCGCTTTTGCTACACATAATTATACATATTAGATATGAGTAGCCTCTGGATTAGAACATGCAGCCAATCACTACAAGAATTTTCAATTTTAGCAAGGACCATTTCTATTGCTAAATGCTAAATTTCTATGACTAATTTAAATTTAGTGATGGACATGAACTCTCACAAAACCCTTGAAAAAAACTATCGTAGCTAAACTTAGTGATGAAATATATTAACTATTGCTAGAATTTAGCGATAAATAAAAAGTTGTTGCTGAAATGAAAAATTCCCTCACTAATTGAAAACCTAGACATATTCCATTATCTTGTTTGCAAGGGAATTATGATGAATGGGTTCATCCTTAATTTTTTTGCAAAAGACATGTTTCTCTAGCTAACGGTCGGAAATTAATCGAATTAGATAGGCAACTCCTCTATTTTGTCATAGGGTCCATATTTTACGAAGGACATGGTCGTTACAAAGCACTTGGTATTTTTTTTGGCAAAAGAGTGTCTTTCACCAATCTATTGCTAATTCCATTTTTTTTTTCAGAATTTGTTTTGAATTAGGGTATCCTGTATTTTGACATTAATGGTTCAACCACAAATAGATCTTGTTAGAAATTATAACTTGTAATTGAAACTTAATAAACTTCTAACCAAAACAACCAAACTTGAAAACTAATAAACTTGCAACAACATGGATCACACACAATGCAATTTGGTCCAAAATGCCTTTGTAATATTAAGTAAATATACATTCTTTATAATTTAGGTAGTTATCTAGGATTTCAAGTATCATCCAACAACTAAAGTATATAAACTTAAAAACATCCTTTATGTATGTGCTACTATATGAATGAAGGCCCTACAGTAGGCAATTCATGCTTGCTAATCATCAGGTGAAGAACTTGTGTTATTGGTTGGCAGAAGGACTTATGTAGATGAATTTGATGTGGTAAAAGTTGGTAGAGTGGACAATGTTATAGCTAACTGCTTTTATAGCTGAGCCATTTGTTGCTCCTATTGATTTCGGCACTTGATTGCTTAATGGTCATGCTTATTTGATATTTGTTCTAATGCAATCCAAAAGGCTAAGTTTGATACAATATCTTTCACCCTAATTTGTGGTAGTGGCTGGGTGAATTGTGAGGCAACAAATGATTTGAATTTTTTTGATAGCTAATAAATGGCCCTTTGATCCAGATTTGTTGTTATTTTATAAGCATTATCTATCAGTTTCCTTATTTACTCTATAACATTGTTAATTTTTGATGCAACAATGTCAATGACCCAAGATAGAGGAACCTACACTACCACATATAATACAATACCTACTTTTCTAGCAAAAGCATTCATATAGAAGGAAAGAAAGCATAAAACAAAAGCTCAATCACATAAATTTCCAAGAAAAACCATAAAAATTAAGGAAGAAATAAAAAACTAAGCTCCCTTAAAATTGCTACAATAGAGTAATGCTAAAACACTACTGAAACCTTCCATTACTACCATGCATGTCGAGAAAACCAATCACTAATGGAATTCCTTGTGAGCTTTATGATTGTAAATAACCTTCAACCTCTCAATATGTGTGTTTGGTTCAAATTGTGAACTGCAACACAATGAACATAAGTTTAATTCTATTTTTTAGGATAGAGAGAAGTTAGCAATGGCTTTATCCTTTGTTAAATTTTAATGAACCCCAAGTTTGTGACCCATCTCTTGCTACTTGAGCTAAAAATCCACTAAAATATTTCACAAAAATAGCTCATTACCACAACCAAATTGCTAAGGATTTATAATAGATATGTCTATCATAAATCCCTTGCTAAATGAAAAAATTTAAGTTAGACTAAACCCAAATTCCCTCACAAAATCATTATTGGTCCTTTACTAAATGTTGAAACTAGTGACAAAAATTGTGTCCCTCACAAAAGTCCCCAACTAATCCCTAAAATTATTCTTGTGAATTAAGCATATTACAAAACCACTTCTTAAGTAAGTAGTTAGGATTTGTTCCTACAAGAAGAAGACTCTATTTATGACATTTGTCGCATTGTACCTAACTCTATTCTATAATAACAAACGAGGTTGTCATATTAGGAATTCCTTTTACATTATTCATATTAGTAAGAGGTGCACTACCTATGCACTGGACTAGATTTGTGTTTATTTTAATATTTGCTTCAAAGGTTGATAGCATATTAACTTTCTTAACACTTGGTCTCTTTAATTGTATATGTGTACCTATCAACAACCTTTGATGCCTTTGGTTTGTCCTAAAAAGCATTCCCTAAGGAATCTATTATATCATCCTTTTTTTTCAATTCCCTAAAGAAATCTCTATATGTATCTCTAGCCCTTTTAGGATCTATTTGTACTTTGGCACCTTTAATTTCATTTTAACATGTATAACCATCCATATTAGACCTCTTCTTTATTTTAGGAATTGAAGAGGTAGTAACCCTCAATATTTCCTGTTCATTCTCCATAGTTATAGTGGCAAAACTTCCTTTTGACTTCTTTAGATGTTCTTTGATAACATGTAATGTCTTTCTATCTAGTTCATCCAAGCTCCCTCTCTCATAAGCCTTCTTAGAAGGGTTGTTTGTTTAATATTTAAGCTCATCCTAACTCTGGAAATATTCAACTTTGAAATTTAGGAGTCATAAATTTCATCTCTTTAAGGAATGCCTTTTAGGGTATGAATTAAGATGTCATTACATCTGTCATTCTGATCTCCCACAAACTCTTTTTCTCAGACTCCTTTGACCTTTTCATCAAAGCCATTCACTTTAGTAAATGTTGAATTTTGTTCCTTTTATGCCTAAATAAAAAGGACTTTCGCCCTTACCATACCTTTTATATGGTTTTCACTATAAGAAAAAGAATTGGATAAAGGGCAAAACTATTGTTCCTTGGTGGAAATCTATCCTAGATCATGAGATTTATGAACAAAGTTGCAAAATCTTACAAAAAAATTATAAGTTTTATGTGAATATACCACTCCATGTGACTTATGTCATCTGGAAAATGTTTTGTGCAATTATTCACATAAAACTCATAATTTTTTCATTAAAGCTCGCAAACTTTGTTCATAAAACTCACAACCATGCAATCTACCAGGGCATGATAGACTTGACCTTAGATAAAAGTGGAAGTTTCATTGTTTTTGAAACAAGCTTCTTGGTGGTAAGTGCATCAAAATCTTGTTCATTCCTTGATATAACCCTATTATCAATCCTATTATTCTTATTATTATTGCATTTAACTTCTATTGAAGACTTATGTCCTTTTGCAACTTTTGTCTTCTTCCCCTATAAGTTCCCCTATAAGAAAATTTTGTCCTTATTTACAAAATGAGATTCATGTCATAACATTCCAAAACTCCCCAAATTATAGAAAAGCCTAATGTCAAGAGAAGAAAGGATAATAACTTATTTAAATACATATGATCTTAAAAATGATCACCAAATGATATATGTTCACAACATAGAAACCAATAGTTTTTTTTAATGAATTGTATTAACTAACATAACTAAAGAGCAAACCAAGGCTGAGCCACGACCATCTAGTTATTGCCGAAATGAGATAGAAATAGTTATGTCTTCAACACAAGAAGTCAAGAACAAGAAACATTGTTTTAACTAGTTCTTTCCACTATTTGCATATTTTTTTTTAAAAAGAAGTTATACATATAATTTCCAAAATTCAAGTTCCCTGAACCTAAAATGGCAATATAAGTATTTTAATATGCCTCAAAATTAAATAAGAAGGCAATGGAAGAATGACTGTAATGTTAAAAGTCATCACAAAATCCTTTGAAGTTACTAATTCATAAAGCAAAATCTCATTTTGTAAAAAAATTGAGATTTTCATACTACCAAATTGATATGGCAACATATTTGTCTCCCACCATTGCATTCCATTATATCTCTACATGTAGAAAATTGAAGCCAAGCATTTAATGCAAAGCAAATAAAATGGCTTTTGTCAAAGGAGCTATCCAGTGCAACAAGAAAGAGAAAATAAAATAATGTCAAGTTGAAACATGGAGAAGTTTGCATTTAGTGCAAAGCCATGCAAACTGGCTATAAATAGAAGCTAACTCCATTCGATAGAACCAACAAGTTAAAGGCAAAAAAGCGTAAATAGAGGCTTCTCCAACTTGTATGTTAGTGTTCAAGTGTTTGTGAGTATTTTCAGTGTGCAATATTTTAAGAATTTGGGTGATTTAAAGTATGCTTTGTACTTACCACTGAGGTGGATCTTATACATAAAAATTATCATACAATTGTAATTAATATTTATGTATTTTTAAGTGAGTATAATGAGTAAAATTAAAATATTTTCTTTTGCATTCAATTGAAAATTTACAAGTTTATCATTATCTTTTGCTCAATTATCCAACATTTTACTCAATATATGATAACTTGCTTTGTAGGACAATGTTGTCATTATTGGCTAATGTGAGTAGAAGCTACATACATGCCAAATCATAAATTGCAATTCACAGCTAAAGCACCTAAACAATGAAATTTTGTTTCTATCCTAAAAAAATTCATATAATACCTTTTTAGGCTTCATTTGTAAAGTATTTTTTGTAAGAAAATATCATTTAAATATATATTAATGAAGATGTGACATGCTAGTTATATTGATGACCAAAAAATGGAAAAAAATAATACCTAGAAGTGGAAATGCCTGAAAATGAAAGAAAATAAATTTTTTTTTTGAAATGGGAAAATTACTTCTAAATTCTTAATATTTAAGATTAAACAAGTAAAATAGTTTCTTTCATTTTAACATTTTATAAGTGGAAAATACTTTTTAACTAAACAAAAGGAGCCTAAAGGATCAAACAAAAACAACAAACTTCTGCTGAGTAACCAAAAGAACATAGGCTGACAGAATGCTGGTGGTAAAACAAGATTTAGCGGTTGCTCGCATGCACCTTCTATTTTATGATAGCTGGTGAGGACCATATGTTTTGTTCTTCGCATGTAACTTCAATTTTAAGCCACTGAGAATCGTTGAATCCAAAAATCGTGTAATTTCAATCGCTACAAGACAAACAATCATGTTCTTAAAAAAAGTTGGGTCTGTGTGACTTTTCTTAATGGTTTTAATTGCAATATAAGTTAAGTTTGACCCAAATTTAAATTACTATCGTTTTGTAATTATTTTTAATTATGAGTTATTTGTCATCGTTCGCAAGTGCACACATGGTGCAGTCAGTCAAACAGATTTCACTTGCTTTTGATAATATGCCTTAGTTCAATTTATATTGCACCTGTGTAATCATAAAAAGAATCGTTAGTAGACAAGTCATCGTGCAAGCATCATTTTCCTCCCTGTTTTTCTGTTTGCATCTGACCAAAGCGACGAATAGGATATAATTTGAAGAAGAAGAAAGTACTAATCACACTTGTTAAGTTTCGTGTCTGAGCACTTGTCGTTAGACTATTTTGGTAGTTTCAGTGTCATCATGAATCCACCATTTGATTTTCACAATGGTGATACACTGTTTCAGAAACATGAGCTTGAGTTCTTATAGAGAATCAAATCATTGACAAGAATCTAATTCGTTGTTAACTTGAACGGAGATTTTATTTTTTCAGCTGGCAATTCATTTTAGAAGATGTTTACAAGATGTGTGATATTCTATACCTCACGACATTATGTATCACTGATGTTTATAGTATAATAGCAACCACATCCATATTTTGTGGGCATTCTATTTGTTTTTCAGAAGATATTTCTTGTAAGAAAATCCCATTTAAATATTATGTGTTTTTATAATTTATTATTAAAAAAATAATGTTAGAGTTGTAGTAGTAAAAGAAAATAATTTTCTTTTTCAAAAAGAAGAAATTGTTTTTTATCAAATTCCTTATAAATTATTTTCTATTATTTTAGTATTTTATAATTATATTTATTCGAAAGATACTTTCCATTAAATAAATGGACCCAAAGTCTTGCCATTGGCAATGGAAAGTGGGGAGACTATACGGATAAAAGAAATCAATGAGTGTAACTTCCCACAGGGTGTTCCTTGCTTACATGACAATCTTCTCATCACATAAAGCAACAGCCAATCAAAACTAACAAAATCATATCTAATTATGTCAGTTAAGAAAAATTAATATCTAATTATATTTATTTGTAACATGTTATTTATAAGAAAAAAGTTGCTTAAGGTAGTGTCCTAAAATGCAGCCTCATATACAGTACAGGGCAAGCAACCATTGTTGATAAGAACTTCTTTTGCTAAGGTCTTGTCTTGCTTGTGGTTGTGTGAACTATGCAGTTTCTTCTTCACTTGTTTTCGACGATAACAACGATGCTGAAAATTGAATATTTAAATGTCGTTTAGATTCGTCATTATGACCGAAAATTCCATAAAACAAAACAATCCCGAATCATATGAAATACAGATTGCAATTTCATGCTATTCAAGTTCAAACGTTCATAGCGGCACGGAGGCTTTAATTTGATGATGGATTAATTTTAGAAATGAGGTTAGATTTCTAAAAAACTAAAGTTTGAATTTATAAAATAAAATTGAATGAAAAATGTACCATAAGTTTGAGAATATTACAAGTTTATAGTTTTGATCAATGAACTCATTAATTGATACAAGCATTAATGTTACTATCACCAGAAAGTGACAGATATTCCTACATACTATGTAATATAGCAGAGAGTGATTCCCTGCAAATAGTTTCTTAGTCAGTTTAATGCTAACATGGTGAATTATACAGGAAGGGGCTCAATCTTATTTTGATTATTCCATAGGAAACTCCTCATTAATTGTTCAAGATTAGGGATGATAAAAATATTTATACTCAATTGGTCTTACTCAAATTAATAAATATTTACTCAATAGATCTTATTTAAATTAGACCCATTACTTAATGATTTGGGTTTGGGTTTACTCATTAAATATCCAATAAATCTTGGATCCTTTTTAGGCATCTTTTGATATTAATTTGTATAATATACAAGCTTATTTCTTATAAATATTTAATGAGTCTTGGATCTTTTTTAAATATTACATTAAACTTATTTCAATAATATTTTTTATTATTAACCTATTATTATATGAAAATTAATGTTATCATATATATAAAAATATTGTAATAGTATATTTAAGATAAATAATATTAAAAATATTAAAATTTGCATTACATTGTAAAGATATTTTAAAATAATATTATTTTATTGATAACATTAGTTTATATAATATAGAAATATCTAATTATAATATAAATGGATGAATAATTATTTATAAGTTGACCTAATATAATCCACATTTACTCTAAAGATATTATAAATAATATAAATAAATAAAAAAAAGGAATGGATACAAATAAGAAAATGAATATAATTCATAATTTTCAAGTGTAATTATTATTAATAGAAATAATACAACTTATATTTACCTTAAAGTTAGTATGAATAGGTTAAAATAAAAATAGAAATAAATGAGAAAATATATATAATTCATAATTGTTAAGTACAGTTATTATAAAAAAAGAATAACTTTTTTTATTAAAAATATTTTAAATTATATTTATATTAATGGATCCAAATGGATCTATTTTGAATCTTTTGAACGAATTTGATTAGATACTGGATATAGATCTTTAATAGATCCAAAATAACGAGTACTTAATGAATTTGGATCTAATTGGATTTATATTGGATTTACCAAAATCTGGCCTATTGCTATCCCTATTCAAGATTCGGAAGCACGTCGTAAAACACAATTTCAGAAAACATATAATACATTAGGAAACATCAACAGCAAAGAATTGTACAGCAACACTTCAAACTATCATGATCACACTTGTTGAGCTGAATTGCAGTTGAGCTGCCATCCTTTATGGTCTCAAATTCCAAAAATACTGGAAATCATTTTCAGGGAAAAAAATAGACGCTCAAATTTGATAGCTTCTAGCACCTAATAAGGGAAGTCATATTATTATTCACATACTAAAAATCTACATCAAAAAAGGTGAAAAGTTGGTATTTTCAAGTTTAGGAAAGAACAAAATAAGTGCAGAAGAACCAATGTAACGTTTCTCTAAAACTACATGCTCGTTTGAGAGTCAGCAGGGAAGGAGCGGGAAGATAATAACAAAAAAATGGGAGAAAAAGAAATGAGGAAAAGCAGATGATTAAAAAATCACAATCTTTCCTTGTTTGATATATTTTGAAAACTATCTAAAAGCTCTTGAATTTGAGGAACACTAAAAGTGAGTACTAGAGACTGCAGGAGGATCAATTATAAATCTTCTAACAAAATAAAATGCCTTATTTCATCATACTAGAGTTTGAAAATTGAGTTAAGACTCACATTTCATGTCTGATATAGTGAAAGAAAGAAATAAAGAAGGGAAGCAGGAATGGATGTGTTGCACTTTGCAAAGATTCATTCAACTCAAAAACCAGCAACAAGAGATAACCACATAAACCAGAAAGTAGGTGAGAAAACAATAAAACTTGAGAGTAATAAAAACAAACGCAGGTTTACTGGACTAACATCTAACATCAGAGAAACTTCTTGAAGAGAAAGCAGTGCGACTGCTCGATGAAAACTTGTTGTCTACGAAAATTTCAAACTCTACTGGTAAACACCTATGATCAAACTTATGCCAATAATGTTCTCATTTTTTGTTTAGAGATAGATCATATCAGACATAGAAGTTGAAAATCTAAAGGAACAGAATTACCTTGTTAATTCAGAAGAATTTGAGACCACTTTTCCATCCATTCCAAGGCTTTAACCAGAATGTAACATCTGGGATATATCTTCTCTCCTTTACCCGTCGCATCTTCCCTCGAACTGTGGACATGAGCAACAATTTTGCAACGTTAAAAGATTTTGTCAGTCCTTTGGGTAGTAAATTCCAATTGAGTTACTTCCACTTTTTAGTCTCAGGTGCCAGGGCAGCTTACTCATGACATAGTGTGAAACAGGCGAAGAGATAGGAAGCTATTAAACTCATGAGCATGTTCACTATCAGAAGATACAGAGAGACACCTTGAAGAGAAAAGAAAAGAAAAAATTAAATGTAACCATATGAAACCAGAGTAAATTTTGAGACTAATCTTACAAGTTTAACCAATTATAACCTAAGAATGATATAAACATGAACAACAGTATTAGAATTAGATAAATTTTAAAATTACAAAAAACAAGAATCTCAAATTAAATATGGTATAAAATTGAATTAAATTCTTGAGGCGTATGAATTCAGTCAAGTTCAGAAATGAATACATACATATGTCCTACGTTGGAAAGAGTCCTAGATTGATTTATTAGTTATTTTAAAGTCTAGTATCAATGTCATGACATATGGTAATCCATTTTTAATTTTAATGAGGGCTAACTCGGAGAAATCACAAGAGAAAATTTTCCAAAACTTAAGTACTAAAGAATTGTCAAAAAAAATTATAAGGAAATCTCAAAGATCACATGAGATAACAGACTTCTTCCTTGTTCTGTTCCATAAAACAACAGGAAAATTGTTTGCTTCATGATACTTTACCCTTTCTAATTCTGAATGCAAGGATGATGACTCCCTGTTAATTCCGCTTACTTCATCATCAATAGAGCCAATTGAGTCAAAAATACTGAGCCAATAAATTTTGGGACCTCTTATGCTTAAATATTTTATCTAAAATTATTTTGATGATGAGTGTGTATTTCAAAATTTAATTTTAATAAATAATTGCTGGAAGTTTTCAAAGCTAAAAGTGAAATTAAATAGAAGGAGAAAGCCAAATTTAAGGAGACTTGTATCATAAGCTGGTAGTTGTGACAGTTCGATAGGAAAATATGCTTGAATTAAGACGAGACTTGGTGGAAAAATTCAACATATTATGAAGGCCATCTGGCTAAAATTTGAGATCAATCTAGCTTGCGTACTATTTTTCCCGATTTTCCCAAGTTTGGGGGGTATTTTGATCATTTCGAAAGGTTCGTGAATCGGTAGGGTTCAACGAGACCATATTTGGAATCCTCGCATTTTTATCTTCATGTCAGCTGGTTTTCACGACAAACGGACACCTGGAGCATGGCGAAAAGAGCTTATAACAACTCGAAAAAAGTATATCATCTTCCTGCGGAAGACTTTTTGCTCAAAATGCTTTTTAAGGGGGTGGAATGCTCCAAAGACCTACCTATGGAATGAGGCATAAATCAAGCAAATGGAGTGTTCCTCTTCTTATTCATTTGTCCCTTACGGTCCGTAGTGCACGGAGGCTTCCTGTGTGGAAAGATCTTGCGGTTTGGTATGCGCAGGCGCTTCGGTGACATATAATTTTGGTGTGCGGATATGTTATACATGGACTTGTTGTATGGGCAATAAGTCTTCAATGTCCCACTATCTTTACCCAAGTATGCCAAATGAGGATTTAATGTTAGAAAGCTGGCATGTTGGCTAAGAGTAGCAAGTATGCGCCGCATGATTTTGGCTGGGAAGCCACCGGCCTGTGACACTTGCCAAAAGATGCTTTTGAAGTTCAAGTTGCTATCCGCATGCGTATTTACATGATCAGTGACTTTGGAGAGAATTCTTAATCTTTCTTTTTTTTTTTTTAAATATTTGACAAACCTCTTATCACATAAAGCAACAGCCAAACAAAGCTTTAAAAAAATTCATATCTAATTGTATTTATTTTTAACATCTTACTTATAAGAAAAAAGTTGCTTATTGTGCAGAAACTTATTACTGTCAATGGCCTATACATAGTACAGGGCAAGCAACTGATGTTGAAAAATAAGAACTTTTGTTGATTTCTAGTCTTGCAAGTTTATAATTTTGATCAATGAACTCACTGATTGGTAAAAGCATCAATGTCACTATTTCCAGAAAGTGAAAGATAATTCTATGTACCATACAAATAATACAGTATATAGTGATTTCCAGCAAAGAGTTTCCTAGTCAATTTAATGCCTACATGATGATTGATGAATTATACAGGAAAGGGCTCAATCTTATTTTGGTTATTCCAAAGGAAAATTCTCAGTAGTTCAAGATTCCCAAGGAAGCTATCACATTACTTTGTGATAACAATTTCACAAAATTTATAATACATGAGCAAACACCAGCATCAATGAATTGTATGGAAGCTCTTCAACCTAACATAATCCCAAACTCGTTAAATCAGAATTCTTTTTGAGGTAAAAAAAAAATCCTTTCCTCGTTATGTCTGTGAGGAAAATAGGTCTCCAGCATTCTTGAGAAAGAAATCCTGTTAGATTCTGCTTCCAGATGATGCAATGATCTCAGATGCCGAATACCGGTTGAGCTGCTATCTATTACGGTCTCAAATGCCAATTATAAATCTTCTAACAAAAAGAATGCCTTAGTTCATCATATTAATGATATAAAATTGAGTTAAGACTCACAATTTTTGTAGTCTAATAATATGTTTTACTTTGCAAAGATTCATTCAACTCAAAAATCAGCAACAAGAGATAACAATATATAGCAGAAAATAGGTGAGAAAACAATAAAATTTGTAATTAGCAAAGACAAATGCATGTTTAGGGGACTAAAATATAACATCAGATAAACACTTTGAAGAGATGGTGTTGTGCGTTGGATGAAGACTCATTGTCTACAAAAATTTCAAAGTCTATGTCTAACAAGTATCTATAATAAAACGTGCCAATAATCTTTTCATTTTGTTTTTTTGCAGAGAACTAGAGACACATTATATCTGAGATAAATGTTGAAGATTTAAAGAAACAGAAATTACCTTGTGAATTCAGAAGAATTTGAAGCCAATTCCTCATCCCTTCCAAGGCTTTATCCAGAATGTAACATTTGGATCGCAAATTCCAATTGAGATGTTTCTTTTAGTTTCAGATATCAGGACTGCTTACATATGAATGCTAAGAAAAAAAATAATCAGCAACTTTAGTAAGATAGTGCGAAAGAAGGGAAGAGATAATAGATTACCATTATTAATTCTTTAAGCAAACATATAGATTTAAATGAAAGTTTAAAAGCATGGAATTACCTTTTGAATTGGAGATAATTTACAATAGCGGGGAAGGGGTCCTTTACGACACTATTAGATGCGGGATATGAGCAATTTTTGGCCAATCATCACCCTCTTCCCTTTTGCATCGTTCCTTTAATTGTGGACAATGATAAATCTTTAATTTCTGTAAAGATCTGAGATTTCGAATTCCTTCAGGTAGGGATGTCAAACCATGGCAACCATAAATTTGAAGCTCCCGAAGCAATGAGAGTTGTCCTATTGACTCTAGCAGTGATGTTAGAACATTACACTTAAGAATACAAAGGTATTGAAGTGAAGAGAGATTGCCTATCTGTTCTGGAAGCAATGTCAAAGCTTTGCAATAATTGATCTCAAGCCTCCGCAGTGACGAGAGACATCCTATCCAATCTGGTAACTTGCTGCCACAAAATCCCCATATGCATAGGGCTTTAATTGTGTGATGCGGCTGCAGACTTCGTAAAGTCGTCTTATCTTTACCCATCACGTCTTCTTCTTCCCCACCCATATCATCATCATACCAGTTTGACCATAATAACTCCAAATCTTGAAGATCTGGCTTCATGAGTAACTTTGCAGACACGACCTCTTCTGCATTACTTCGCATGTGTTCCAAGCCATTGATAGACAAATACTCCCTTAAATTATTTAGCTCACTAAGTTCACTAAGTCTTGCACTATCACTCTTTTTTGGATCCAATTTAAAACGTGAGTGCTTGAAGACTAGTTAACTGTCCCAACCCATGCGGCAAATGATTCAAATTATAGCACCACAACAACTCAAGTTGCCTGAGACTTACCAATTTGTTGATATCTCTTGGCAATTCTGTAAGACTTCCACACCCATTCAGTTTTAGGGTCTGCAAGTTATGTAGCCTGGTTATACCCTTTGGAAGCTTTTGAATGAAAGAATTACCAGAGAGATCAAGATATCTCAAATGCTTTAACTTTTGTATATTCTTTGGAATCATTGGAATACGTAATCCATGAAGATCTAAAATGCGTATGCCTTTTAGTCTGGATATAAGTGACCTTATGAAAGACCTATTCAAATCTGAGTTATTCCATCTCCAATGACAACAGAACAAATTTGCCAAAGCCTCTAGAGAAAACTCCCTGTTACCCTTCACTCTTAGATTATGCACAAGAAATGTTCTCAATTTGCCTGCCTCAAGCAAGCAAGTTGGAGGTTTCCAGCAAGTTTCTAGTGTGACATCAAACGGCAGATGGCGCACTCTATCACCAATATTTTTCTTCCTTAACGGTAATACACTCATTCTTATTCATCAATGTTGCAAGATCATGCATAAGATCATGCATTTTGCACGTTTTGATGTTACTAAACTTGTCACTTTCAACATCTTGAAAGAAAGATCTTGATAGCAAATTCATAAAGTTCTTGTGACCCACATCTTTTACACATTTACCTTGATCTGACTGTGGAATAAATCCTTGAGCCATCCATAATTGAATTAGTGTTTCCCTCTCAATTTCATAATCTTTAGAAAACAATGAACAATAAACAAAACAAATTTTCTGATTTGAGGATAGATGATCATAACTAAATTTCAAAATTGGTAAAATGTCATTATTTTTATGATCTATTCTCAAAAGCTTGCTATCCCTAAAATACAACCAATCACTCTCAGATATATTTTTGTACAAAAGGTTTCCCATAGTTTTTAGGGCAAGGGGGATTCCAGCACATTTTTTGACAATTTCCTTTCCAATTGCTATCAAGTCTGGAAAATCTGACTCTTTTCCCTCTTCAAAAGCCATTTGAGAGAATAGTTTCCATGATCTTTCAACATCAAGGCCTTTTAAATCTAGCAGGAAGTCTGCATCCATTATCTCTTTCACCTTTGCAATGCGTGTTGTTACAATTATCATGCTTCCCTTCTCTCCTTCCCTCAACAAGCTCTTCAATTCAAGCCACAATTTACGATCATCATTCCACACATCATCTAAGACAAGCAAAAATCTCCTCCCATTGATTTTATCTCTAAGTTTTTCTTGCACTTGCTCCATGTTGGCATCCTTTTGCACATTGTGATATCTTCTGTCCAATTTCTTTTATGCTAAATTGGTCAGAAACACAAACCCACATTTTCAGTTCAAAGAAACTTCGGACAGCCGCATCATTATACACAAGTTGAGCAAGTGTAGTCTTACCCAATCCCCCAAAACCAACTATGGTAATTACTGAAACATCTTTGCTCACATTAGTGTTCAATAGAAAACTTTTCAAAAGATTCTTCTCTTCCTCTCTTCCAATAACATCCTCTTTATGGACAAAAGAGTGAGTTTGTCTCCATGCATTGATTGCGATTGGTGGCTTTGAAGAGCAAGCAACTAGTTGCAATTTATTCTCATCATCAGGAATGCTATCGAACTTCTTCCTAATGTCTCTCATTCTACGACTCATTACATGAGCATATGCAACTTGGTTTGATCTGGAGCAAAAAGTGCGTACCTTTTTTGCTGATTTTTTTCTGTTCATCACTTTCCTTGCAAGAGATTCAGTGGAGAAATCATCCAACAGGTCATCAGCATCATGAAGCACGTCCTTCAACTAGTCCAGCCAGTCGTGGACTTGATGGCTCATTGCATTAGCCTCAACATCAAGAAGAGTAGCCTTGATTGCAGAGACCGTGTCCTCCATCCTTTTCTTGTCATGCCTGAGATGACAAAGCAAATTGAACTCTTCAAGAGCCAAAGAGAACAATCCGTCCAAGACCTTTCCAGCACTAGCGTCCCTTTTTGACAGGCTAGTAATCTGCTTGAGAGATTTGTGATGTTCTGCCTCTGGAAATTATATATTGTTGACATTTGAAATATATTGAATGGCTAATAACAAAGTCCTTCTCAATGGCAGCGGGGAGTGGGGGACTGCACGGATAAGAGAAAGTAGTGAAGTTATCTTTCCACAGCAGAGACATTGTAGACTAGGGTGGCTTCTATGGTACCATACGAGTTTCAAATTTATAGGAGCGTGGCAAAATGTATATTGTTGTATGGAATTATTAATTTTTATTGAAATTTTTTATAATTTTATTTAATGATTTAACTTTTGCCACACTCATGTAAATTTGAAATTCATATGAATATCACAGAATTTACCTGTAGATTGGTCAATGCGAGTAAAAGTAACACAAACTGATTTGTATATGTAATTCTAAAGTTTTCAAAAAATAGGCTCAGATTTATCTTCATTTCTGTAAATTATATCGCTCCCTTACGTAAATTCTTAATTAAATAAATTAATTTAATATGCTTGTAATTCCAGTTTAAAAAGAATAAGTTTAATTTATTTATTTAAGTAGATTCATCTTTTAATTTTAATTTAATTTATTTAAATAAATAAATTGAATTAAACTAATCCTTAAATAAATTAAATGGTAAATTCCTAATAGGTTATCCAATCTACTTGCATGTCATGACAAGAGGGAAACCATTTCTCTTCGCATTCCCCCAAGCAATAATATCATTTGCCTCGTGTTTTCTGTCTTTCTTCTCAGTACGCGTTTCCCGAATGGCACGAAAGCATACAGATCGTCGACATAGGCGTGTGCTTGCTTTGCACCGTTAATTTTTGGTGAGTTCACGGGTGCATAAATCGAAATATGTATTCCCCATATCTTATACAATAATTTTTATTCATTTAATTAATAATAAATTGTTCAATTACTATCTCTAGTAATAACTATATATCGTTGGATGTGATTTATAAAAAATATTATATTTAGTATTATATCACTATTTTATGTAGTAATTCAACCACTTATTATTCATTAAATGAATTAAAATCATTACTATCTGAGATATGATATATAAATTTTTCAATCTTTGTATCATGAACTCATCTTAATTTTTTTTTGTTAAGTAATTTATTTTTGACTTACTTTTAACTTTTGTTTTATTTTTATAAAATATTTATTTATTTAATTTAATCTTTAAAGGATAAAATTAAATCAATAAATTTTCATATATACATTAATAAAAAGATAAAATTAAATATATTAATACATAAAAATACAATTAATAAAAATAATTTCATAAGAAATAAAATAAAAGAAGTAAAATTTATCAAAACAGAGGATTTATTAATTGAATTTACCGACGACCTTGCCAAAGTAATTTAAAAGGACCATCGATTTTTAGTTTAATGATATCAATTTGCGGGGAGCTGCCTCCCGTATGACATTGTGGGATTTGTAGCTATAAATATACTCCTTTTATTTTTATTTATCTATCATTATTAATTAATTTTATACATATTAAAAAAATAATTTAATTTATTTATTTTTAATAAATTTTATAAAATTACCTTTATACATGAAATTTAAAATAGTTAAAAATAGAAAAAATATAAAAAAATAAATATAAGTTAACTAATAGTATAGAATAATAAAATATTTATTAATAAAAAAGAAGAGTAAATTTGATAAAAAAATATTTAATATTTTATTAAAATTTTAAAATGATAGATAAAAAGAAAAAAATATTTTCAAAGTATGATAGATAAAAAAAATAGAGGGAGTATTTATTTATTTATTTATTTTTGGGTTTGACTGTTACTTAAATAATTCTGGTTTGGAGGAGGTGAGCTAAGGGCTAGCTAGTTGCTGTCAAATTGCCTAGAAAAAATTCAACTCAGCGTACACATGATTCATCTCCGACTCTAGACAACACAATCGGTAGAAGTTTGGACATTGTTTGTGAAAGGCAATAAGAAATTATGCTATTCATATTATCATATATAATTCTCCCACCTCCTAAACACGTGGCGTGCTATGATGGTTCTATTTCTTATCAAAAAGTAAAAGAATTTCAATTATTTATATGAACTTTATTTAATAATTATAGTCAATTTAAGAATATAAATTAATAAAAAATTTATAAATTTTTATGAATTCCATATCATACTATATATTTGATTAATTAAAATATGTAAATTCAATTTATATTTGCCTTGATTTTGACTAATGATTAATTTTATGAAAAAAATAATTAGTATAAATAATTTTAATTAGACAAAATTATAATTAAAATTCATTTCAATGCTATATATTTCATGTTGTAATTGAAGAAGTAGCGGCACTTGATTTTGAATTACCATCTTTTGAATATTAATTCTAATGTTACATAAATAAATTATAATTGCAAATAAGAAAATTCATAATTTTATTGATTGATGGAAGTGTGTAAATTAAATTTTTATTTTTCATAATTTTGACTAAAGATTAATTTTTTTAGAAATAATTAAACATGCATAATCAAATTTAGTTAGAGAAAAAAATTATATAAAATTCTTCAACTTATTAAGGGTTTTTGGGCACGAGGCGTACTATGGTGATTCTATTTTTCATAGCAAAGCAAAAGTTCAATTCTAAACCTAGAGATCAATTTTAATCTACATCTGGTTATGGTGATTGAGCATGTTTTTTAATGCTCTGTTTTAGGAATGGAGTTTGTTATGAATGCTTTCTAAATTCCCAGTATGTTATACCCAAATTTTAGTCCTAATTACTTGATTGTATATTTTCTAATTTCGACAAGTTTAGGTTTGAATTATTATTACCATGCAAATAAACAAATTTAATTGGCTGTTAATATTGAAAAATCAAATTGTATCAACTAGATTTTTGTTTACTTTATTAAATTTCATATGATTTCCAATTGTGAGAGTTGATATATTGTATATACGAGATTTGTTGTCCTTTCTTTCTTTTGCCAGTTGTTTGTAATTGAGATCGATCTCAATTTTCTTTATATCCTTAATTTCTGAAACACAAGAAAGTTGCTAGGAGATTTGATGTTGTCTCGAGTAGTTTAATTCAATTGATAATATTTATTTGTTCCTATGATTTGTGTGTTGAATTTTAAGTTTGATATTTGAAACTATTTTATAATGCAGTTATGAAAAATTTAATTATTTTATATTTTTAACGTTCACTTTTATTATTAGTTACTAATCACATCATATTATGACGAACAAATAAATAGAAATTTCCTACCAATTTTTTATTTAAAACTATTATTAATTTGATATTTCTTGACATTTCGACCAGTAGGTGAACACATGAAGGATTAAATTTTATTACCAATAAATTTATTGTGGAAAAATTTTATTTCCAAGATAACATCTTCAAATTAAAAATGTAGTAAATTATAATTGATTTAAACATATACAAGATTTTAAATTGGTAAAGATTCAATAAGAGTCTCAATTATTATTTAATTGAGCCAATGATTATTTTAAATTAGAATGCAATCATTCAAATTTCAGTACAATATATTTATTGTAGCTAATAAAATTTAATATAATATTTAATCAAAATTTTAAATTTAAAAATATAGCACTTAGTCAATTATGCATTAATTTAATTCAGATTAGATTTAAATTTTCAATTGATATATATTTTCCACAATATCAAATATATTCTGAAAGTATCAATGATTCGATTATGTAACATTTGATAAATTTTTTTTATCTAATTAAAGTGCAATCATTTAAACTTTTGGTACAATTGATTTATTATAGAATTAATTTATTATAAAAAATAATCGAATATCATTAAGAGATAATGTTTAATAAAGTAGAAGTTAATATATTATTAAAATATAAAAATAATAGTATCAAAATAAAGATAACATTTGAACATATTAATATATTATTGTTGATATATAGAAAATATATGTATCAAATTTGCCGTAGAGTACAAGGTAATTTAACTTTTACTTTTGATTAAAATTTATTATGAAATTAAAATTATGCAATTAAATTTTTAAAATAAATCTTTGAAATAATATAAGCATGGAAATATATTATCATTAATTTAGTTAGCATTATATTTAATATCACTTGCATGAAAAAGGATTTTATATAGGTACAATTCATAATTCATAAAGGAAAAAGGCATAAAGATCTTCTACTTTCATCGAAATTTTCTCTTGAACAAACTTTTATTGTTGATCATCAGATTTACTAGTCGATCACATAGGAGCTTCGTAGGGAACTTAGTATGCCTGTTGCTCTTGAGTGATATTCCTATTAGAGCTCCCTTTGATCTATTTGTTTGGTTAAATGATGGATGAATCAAGAGAGATTAACTAGATTTCAAGTGAGGAAAAAGATTTGTTAGTAAAAAGCACAAAAAAGGATAAAAAGATGAAAATAGAAGAAGGCTATATGGAAGATTCTATGGAAGATAGGAATAATGATCAACAATATGAGTTTGAGCTTAATCCTAATGGAGTCCAGGTGTTTGAGGAAATGTCTAATAAGAATGAGGGTATGTTTGCTCGTACTACCATGTCATATAAAGATACCTTGCTATGAATTAATGGTGGAATGGAAATAAAAGATGAACTTATGAACAAAGGGGAAGAAATGGATGAGTTGAAGGATTTGAAAGAGAATGTGAAGGCTAATGAAACTATGGAAGAAGATGTCTAAAGTCCTAATATGAAGGCTTCAAAGGAGGAAAGGATGGAATTATGCAAACCATGGAGAAGAGCTTTCATTGTGAAGTTGTTAGGGAAACGGACTAAAATTTTTGAAGCAAAGATTACAGAAGTTATAGGGCTTATATGGAAATTTTGAATTCATAGATATGAAAAATAATTATTTCTTAGTGAGATTTGCTAACATATAAGATTACAATTTTGTACTTCGTGAAGGCCCATGGATGATATTTGATCATTACCTTATAATACAAAGGTGCAGACAAGATTTTGATCCATTTGATGACGATTTTAGGAAGATAGTGATTTGGATAAGAGTCCCTAGTCTTCCAATTGAGTACTATAATCAACATTTTCTTTGGAGGCTAGGGAACCACTTTGGAAATACATTGAAAGTTGATAATAACACATTGAGGAGAGATGAACTTGACAGGAATTTTATGGTAGAAAAAGCTAAATTTACTCATATCTATATAGAAATTAACTTACAGAATCAATTTCTCTCTAAGTTTAAATTGAAGGAAAGAGTCCATAGAGTAGAATATGAAGGGCTACAGGCTATATGTTTTAAATGTGGTAAGTATGGTCATTGAAAAGAGGTTTGTTCATCAGAAAAGCATGAAAATTCTCAGGAATAAGAAAGTGTTAATAATTTGAAAGTCTTATAAGAGCCCAAGACTAATAAAGTCAAAGTGGGAAAAAAAGCTTTTAGAGCCTAGATGATTATTCATAAGAATAAGGGAAAATATAATAGATTGGGAGGAAGGAAGAATATAGATTTAATAAAGAATAAGATTTTCAAAAAAGACATAACTATCTTGAAGGAAAAAGGAAATATGAAAGGCAACTAAAATTCTTATTTTAATGTGTTGGCTAGTAAGGAAGAAGTGAATGATATGGAAATTATACTAAATGCTAAAGTTTCACTTATAGTTGTTGATAAGCAGGGAGAAAAGATGGGAGAAGCTAGTAACTCATATGAGAAGAAACAAAAAGAGAAGTTAGTTTATAATTAGAAGAGCTTGAATATGGGGAAGGCTTTTAAGGAAAGAAATTATACTAAGAAAGGAGTAGAGAGTCAAACTTAGGGAATGAAAGAAAATGCTGGTGTGCCGAAGAAATAGAGTAATATGGTGAAGGCTAAAGCTCCTCTAATGCTATCTTCTTTGAAGAGAGTTAGTGCTAGGTAAAACTTTTTAATAGTTCAGGCTTTTCCTTAAATCAACTTAAGTGCAGGGAAATCTGGTGACTAAATAAGTCAATATTGAAATCAATAGGGAACCTCTTAAACCATTAGATAAAAATTGGTGTAAAGAACACATGAGGAGAACTAATAGATAACTTTAATTAATGGATGGTGATTTAGCTATTTAAGCCACAAGAGGCATCAAGGTTCATTACCTTAATTAATGAGTATTACCTGTTTCTTTATGTTATTATATCCTATTTAGATTAGAATTGTATGGGAATTAGTGCGAGGTCTTTTCTTGGTTTAATCTGAGATTTGAAATATTTATATAATGTTAAGGTCTCGGCCTTATTTAAGACTCATGTGGGAGGCCAAAAAGCTAATGATATCATTAAAAAATTGAAATTTGATGGTATTCATAAAGTTAATCCTATCAAGTATTCGAAAGGAATCTAGCTTATTTGGAGTGATTAAGAGGTAAGGGTGAAAATACTAGAAACTCATAACCAATATATATATACAAGAATTTATTTTCTTCTAGAAAATTATGAAAGTATGATGACTTTTATTTATGCTAGTCTAAGACCTTTCGAAAAGGAGATCCTATAGCACAATTTGACCAGAATAGCTAGCCATGTTAGAAACCCATGAAGTATAACTAGGGATTTTAACTCTTATTTGTCCCTTGGAGATAAGTCGAGAGGTGGTTAAACAAATTGGAGTAGCAAGAGGAAATTTTTGGAATGCATAAAGGCTTGTGGTCTTTTTAATATAGGTTTCTTTGGTTTGACATTTACATGGGAGAGAAGAAGGATTAAAGAAAGAATTTATTAGGGTTTCAGTAATATGGATTGGAGGTTAAGTTATCCTAAAGCTGGCATTCATCACTTAGCACATTTTAAATAAGATCGTAGACCTCTTTTATTGAAAATTAAGGGGCAGAAAATTCTATTGAAAGAAATCATACTTTCAAGTTTTCGATTGCTTGGTTATTGGAAGATTCCTCTCCAATTGTTGTTTTAAATGCTTAGAAAGATTCAACAAATTGGAGGAATGCTGTGAATATCTTTATGACTAAAATTAATGATTGGGGACATAATGTTTTTAGCAGTGTGGTTGAAAAGAAGAGATAACTAATATATAGATTGTAGGGTATTGACCATAAATTAGAGGAGGGGCCTAACTGCTTTATAGAAAAGCTCCAAAGAAGATTATGGAGTGAATACAAAAAGTCCTTATCCAAGAAGAAATTTAGTGGTTTCAAAAATTAAGAGGTAATTGGCTATTATATGGGGACAGAAATACAAAATTTTTTCATGCACATACTATTATAAAAAGAAGGAAAAATAAAATTGTGGCTTTAAAGGATGATAATGGAGACTAGATCATAGATGCAACCAAACTGAAAGAGGATGCAGTGGAGTTTTATGAAAATTTATATTCAAGAGAGGATTAGGGAGGAACATGGCTCCTTACTAGAAAGTCTTTTCCAAAGCTTTAGGATGAGATTGAAGGGGAATTAATTGCTCCTGTATCTGAAGAAGAAATTAAAAAGGTGATTTCTGGTTTGAATCCTTACAAAGCTCCAGGTCCAATAGCTTTCATGCTTTTTTTTTCTAGAGTCAATAGAATATTGTTAGGAAATTTATTTGTGATCTAGTTTTGGAGATTTTTGAGAACTAGAGAAAGTAAAAGATATTAATGAAGCCTTATTGGTTTTAATTCCTAAAGTAGAGAGACTAGAATACTTAAAACAATTTAAGCCCATTAGTCTTTGTAATATGGTTTATAAGATTGTCACTAAAATTATAGCTAATAAAATTAAACTAATTTTGAAGCATTTAATTTCTCCGAACCAATGCAACTTTGTACTTGGGAGATATAGCTTAAATAATATTATAATTGCTCAAGAAGTAATTCACTCTATGAAGAATAAGAAAGGAAATAAGGGAATGATGGCTATCAAGGTAGATTTGGAAAAGGCATGTGATAGGCTAAGTTGGGATTTCCTTGAAGATACTTTGACAGAAGTAAGGTTGCCCCAAAAACTAATTATGTTGATTATGAAATATGTCTCTCTTAGCAATATGAAATTACTATGGAATGGGAACCAAACCAACTCCTTTAGCCCTTCTAAAGGGGATTAGATAAGGAGACTCTCTATCTTCTTATCTTTTTGTATTGTACATGGAAAGATTTGCTCATTGCATCTCAGAAGTAGTTGGTTAGGGTTAATGGAAGCTTATTAAAATCTATAGAGATGGTTGCTTAATTTCTTATCTATTTTTTTATAAATGATCTTATTTTGTTCTCTAATACTTTATTAGATCAAGTTGAAAGCATTTTAGGTTGTCTCGAGATATTTTACTCAAGTTCAAGTTAGAAAGTAAGTAAAGAGAAAACCCGAGTTCATTTTTCCAAGAATGTCAATTATACAAGATCTTCTTAAATCAATTAAGATTTGAGTTTTTCTTCTACTACTGTTTAGCGAAGTATTTGGTGTTCCATTTCATCATGAAAAAGTAAAGAAAGCAACCTATGCTTATATCCTAGATAAAGTTTAAAAAAGACTCAATGCTTTGTAGGCTAATATATTTTTTCTGGTTAAAAGAATTACACTATGCTAGGCAATTATTTCAACTTTCCTTATGTATTTTATGCAAACAACCTTATTGCCTATTGAAACTTGTGATGAGATAGAAAAGAGAATGAGGAGATTCATATAGGGTTCTAAGGATGATAGGAGGAAGCCCTATCTTGTGCAGTGGAATTAGATTTGTAAGCCCAAAAATTATGGAGGAATCAATTTGAGGAAGTTAAAAGTATAGAATAAAGCTTTCCTTATGAAAATTAGTTTTAATCTTGTAAGCAAGACAGATGCTCTATGGGCAAGGGTTCTAAGATAGAAATATAATTGTAATTCCCTCATGGTTCCCAAAATTGAAAAGAAGAAATCTTAATTAAACCTCTAGGAAGGAATTTGCCAAATTTGGAATAATTTCTAAAAAAGGATAAAAATGGTGATTTACAATGGAAAAAATGCCAATTTTTGGAAAGACTTATGGGTTGGAGACTACCTATTTATTAACCTTACTATTGATGATGTCCTAACAAAGATAAATGAGCTTACTATTGATTTTTTTGTGAAAAAGGATAGGAGCTAGAACCAAGCATGCTTGATTATCTTCTCCCAATTGATATTTATAGGAAGATTGCCAACATTCATCCCCCACATAATAGCTTAGGACTTGATGAAATCACTTGAAAATTTACTAAGGATGGTTGCTTCTCTGTAAAGTCAGTTTATTTGTTCTTAAATGGAATTCATGACAATTCAAAAGGCTTTTAGAAGGAGATATGGAAATGGATAGGTCTTTAAAGAGTTAAAACTTTTATCTAGTTGGTAGCAAGCAGAGGCCTGTTGACAAATTCAATTAGAAAGTGTAGACATATGGCTTCAATAGATGTTTTCGAAGATGTAACAGAAATGAGATAGTTTTGCACGCATTGAGGGATTGTGAAATAGTGAAACAGATTTGGTTGAGAATTGTTAATCCACAGTATTGGGAGCAAATTTTTTTCTTTATCTCTTAAGAATTTAACCTAAAAACTAAAATAGAAAGGTATAGGAATTAAGATTGGAGTCTTTTGCTTAGCATAACTTGTAAAGAAATCTGGTTGTAAAGGAATAGAAGGATATTTGATAATAATTCCCTTATCAGTTCTAACTTGGTGTTTTATGTTGCATAAAACCAAAATAATGGTCGAATACCTATACTAGGTTGGAGAATTTTGGTTTGAGATGCCAAAAAGCTAAGATCATGTGTGGACAGGCTTCACTTGAATATGAGTGGATAAAAGTGAATACTAATGGATCATGTCTTCATTAAGGAGAATCAGCCACTTATGGGGGAGATTTAAGGGATTGTGCTGGTGATTGGATTAGTGGCTTTTCAAGAAATGTGCGGAGAGGCAGTGTTTTGTTAGTTGAATTATGGAGAGTTATTACTGGTACGGAGTTGGCTTGGAACAAAGGGTATAAAAAATATGGGTGAAACTAGATTCTCAGGTGGCTCTTTATCTAATAATCAATATTTGTGAGATTGTTCATCCTGGCTAGCCTTTAATTAAGCAGATTAGGCACTTGATGAATAGGGATTAGCAAGTGAAGATTTCTCATACTTATAGGGAAGAGAATAAAGTAGCGAATTGGCTAATAGCTAAAGGGTATCAGATGAGCTTAGGAATACATATCTTCAATGAAATTCCCCCATGGTTATGGAAGGCTTTGTATGGAAGACAATGTTGGGATCTCCTTTTCTAGAGTTAGTAGTATTTAGTTGGGCTTAGCCCCCTCATTAGCCAAAAAAAAAATATATCACTTGCACGTAGTGTGATTTAGTATAATTATATTTTAATACTAAATTAAAATGCAATCATTTAAGCTTTTGGTACAATTTATTTATTGTAATAATAAATTTAGAATTAGTATTAAATCAGAATTCAAAAGCTCAAAAGATAGAACTTAATCAATTACACATTAATTTAAATCAATTTAGATCCAAATTTGAAATTGATAGATATTTTTCACAATCTCAATTATATTTTGAAAAACCCAATCATTTCAGTAAGTAACAATCAATAAAATTTTATTATCGAGTACAATCATTTAAGTTTTTTATACAAATAATTGACTACAAGATCAAATTTTCAAAATATAGCGTTTAATCAATTACAAAAGAATTCAAATCAAAATTTATTCTTATTTTAAATTGGTACATATTCTCCACAATATCAATTGCTCCATAATTATTTTTATTTTTCCAAAGCATGTTGATTAGTAGTACATGAGAAACAATCTCAAAATAATTAACCGTTAGTTTCACATTGATTACATAATACGTAATCAATTAAAGATTTTTCAAAATTAATTGTATTTTAAATTAATTCTTTCTATGAGGTCTAAGTACTTCGTAATTAAAGATTGGTAGATCTTTTTCACAATTTTGATTGCTTGTTTAAAATTGTCAATGCTCATAAGAAACAATCTTCGTATATGAGGTATAAAATTAAATTATTTATTTATGATTAAGATAATTATATTTTTAAGAATTTGAAAATTCCCTTTTTTATTTCTTGTTTCTTTTTATTTAAATATAAAATACATTAAAGTGTTTAGGAATTTCTAATCAGAAGCTAAAATTGAAAATTAGTGATCCCACGATGCTTTTAAGAAGTATTGATCAATCTTTAATTGTATATAATGATACAAGACTTACAATCTTGGCGTGATAATGTATTAAAAGTCAAGATGATTTCCAACAGTATAATAGGTGATGTTAATTCCATCAAGTACAAGTCTATCCATAAAATTTCAAATGTGTCAACTTCCATTGTTAGTATGCTCTTCCATGACAATAAACAAGAATCAAGAATAATCACTTTTTCATGTTAATCTTTATTTTCTAAGATTGGTCTTTAGATATGATCAGCTATATGTTGCATTATCAAGAGTCAAAGATAAAAAAATGGATTCAAAATATTAATAAGTGATGATAATAGTCAACCAATAAACATAATGACAAATGTTATATACAATAAGGTATTTAGAAATTTGTTATAGTACGTTTTAATCATAAAATATTTTCATCATTATCAACTTTGATAAGTACTACATAGCTTCATGCACCACAAGACATTTAAAATTAACTTAGATACGTATTACATCTCTGATTTTAATAAATACTCGCTAGAAGTTTTGAATTTCCAACAAATAAGCAAGCAGACATAAAGGAAGCTTCGGGTTCAAAGTGAAATTAAAAGAGGAGAGAGCCAAATTGAAAGAGCCTGGGCAAAAGACGATTTTGAAGCTCAAGTTGGTATCGACTTCTTGTTTACATGATCAGTGACTTTGTGTAGAATTCTTATTTGTTATTTTTTACTTTTTTTAATATTTGACAAACCTCTCATCATATAAATCAACAGCCAAACAAAGCTTTAAAGAAATTCGTATCTAATTATGTTAGCTAAGATAAATTATATCTAATTAAATTTATTTGTAACATCTTACTTATAAGAAGAAAATTGCCTATTATGTAGAAGCACGTTACTGTCAATGGCTTATGCATAGTACAGGGCAAGCAGCTGATGTTGAAAAATAAGAACGTCGTTTATTGAGTTCTAGTTTTTAATTTTGATCAGTGTACTCACTAATTGGTAGAAGCATCAATGTTACTATTTCCAGAAAGTGATAGATATTTCTATGTCCGATACAAGTAATGCAGCAGTTAGTGATTTCCTGCAAATAGTTTCCTAGTCAGTTTAATGCCAGCATGATGAATTATACAGGAAAGTGCTAAATCTTATTTTGATTATTCCATAGGAAACTTCTCAGAAATTGTTCAAGATTCCCAAGGAAACTATCACGTCGCTTTGTAAACACAATTTCAAAAGACGCATAATACATGAGCAAACATGAGCAAACATCAGACGCATAATCCCAAACTTGATGAATCAGAAATCTTTGAAAAAAAAAAAATCCTTTCCTCGTTATGTCTATGAAGAAAATAAGTCTCCAGCATTCTTGAAAAAGAAATCCTGTTGATTCTGCTTCCAGATGACGTGATAATCTCAGATGCCGACTCCCAGTTGAGCTGCTATCCTTTACTGTCCCGAATGCCAATCATAAATCTTCTAACAAAATGAAATGCCTTAGTTTATCATACTAATGATAGAAAATTGTGTCAAGACCCACAATTTAAGTCTAATAAAATGACAGAAAGAAGGAATGTAGAAATTAATGTGGTGTACTTTGCAAAAATTCATTGAACTCAAAAACCAGCAACAAGAGATAGCAATATAAACCAGAGAATGTATTTGTAAGTAGCAATAAAATTTGTAGGTAGCAAAGATAAATGCATGTTTAGGGAACTAACATATAACATCAGAGAGACACTTTGAAGAGAGAGCAGAGTGTTAGATGAAGACTCATTGCCTATAATCAAACATGTGCCAATAATATTTTCATTTTTTGGCAAAGAACTAGAGACACATCATATCTGAATAAAAGTCGAAGATTTAAAGGAACAGAAATTACCTGAATTCAGGAGAATTTGGAGCCAATTCCTCATCTGTTCCAAGCCTTTAACCAGAATGTGACATTTGGATAATAAATTCCAATCAAGATGCTTCTTTTAGTCTCGGATATTAGGACTGATTACATATGAATCCTAAGGGGGGAAAAAGTTCAGAAACTTTAGTAAGATAGTGCCAAAGAAGGGAAGAGATAAGAAAATAAACACTATCAGGATATCGAATATAAGAGAATATAGTGTTATATTACCTGAAAAATCTTTGGAATCAGTGTCAGTGTTGGGATCTTCTTTAACCTGATACACTTGTTGAATGCGAATACATCTTTCTCAGATAACACGGAAATAAAAAAAAAAAAGAAAATTAAACGTAGCAATATGAAGTTGGAGTAAATTACCAACAGTTTACAAGTTTAACTTAACCGGTTATAATCTGGATTATTTAAACATGAACAATAGTATGAAAATTCAATTTTTTTTAAATGACAAAAAAAAGGCTCAAATTAAATGTGGTTTAAAATTGAATTAAATTTTCAAGATATATGAAATCAATCAAGATCTGAAACGAATGCATCTATAAATCCGACGTTCGAAAGAGTCCCTAATTGATTTATTAGTCGTTTTAAAATCCAATGTCAAGTTTCGACCTTGCTTACTCAAGTCCTTTTAAAATTAAATATTTAGAGAACTAACACACAACATCAGTGGAACACTTTGAGAGAAGGCAGTGTGAGTGTTGGATGAAGATTTTGTACACAATTCAATCTCTATCTCAAATAAGCAGCATCCATTATCAATTTTTTTTTTCATTTTGTTTATTATAGAGAATTAGAAATATATCATATCAGACATTGAAGTCGAAAATCTAAAGGAGCAGAATTACCTTGTGAATTCATAAGAATTTGAAGCCATTTTTTCATCCTTTTGGCTTTGACCAGAATGTAATATTTGGGACAGAAACCTTTTTTTTTTCTTGCCAATCCTGTCCCTTTTGCCTTATGCATCTTTCCTCTAATTGTGAACATGAGCAGCAATTTTGCAATGGTGGAAGATTTTGTCAGTTTTTTTTTTTCTGCCTCCAGATGATGCAATAATTTTGGGTAGTAAATTCTAATTTGAGTTGCTTCTATTTTTTAGTCTCAGATACCAGGGCTGTTTACTTATGAATCCTACGAAAAGAAATCAAAAAACACAGTGAGATAGTGCGAACAGGGGTAGAGACAAGAAAATAAACCGTGGGAGTGAGAAGTTATTAAACTTACGAGCATGTCAACTATCATAACAAACAAAGAATCACTTTGCAAAGAAAAAAATTCATCCAGAGTAGTGTCAGTGCTGGGACCCTCTCTAAGTTGTTATACTTGTTGAATGTGAATTAGAGGATTTGAGATGCTTAACAAAATGAAATGAACAATTGTGAATTAGATATTCGAATAAATTCATCAATATATTTCAAATGTATCATGTTCTATGTGCCAAATAATCAATTAAACATATAAAAAAAAAAAATTCCTGACATGATCAGCTGACTACCTGGAGTAAAGATGATTCGGAAATTATGAAAAGTATGTATTGAAAATTTCTACCTTAAATGCAAAGTATGCAAGATTACAGTGAAATTGGAAAGAACTGTATGGCTTGAAATACTGTTAATAAAATAAAATGTCATTAATTCTTCAAGCATACATATGGCTTTTAAGTGTTGTTGTAGAGATGCATTATATTAGATTTGAATGAAAATGAAAAAACATGGAATTACCTTCTGAATTGGAGACAATTTACATATAAACAAGTGGGATATGAGCAATTTTTGGCCAATCATCACCCTCTTCACTTTTGCATCGTTCCTTTAATTGTGAACAAAAACCAATATTTAGTAATTTTAAAGATCTGAGATTTCGAAGTCCTTCAGGTAGGGATGTCACACCATGGCAACCATAAATAGAAAGATTCTGAAGCAATGAGAGTTGTCCTATTGACTCTGGCAGTGATATCAAACCATTGCAAGAAACAACATAAAGGTTCTGAAGCAAAGAGAGTTGTCCTGTTGACTCTGGCAGCGATGGCAAAAGTGTGCAATCTTCAATTATCAGAGTCCGCAAAGAAGAGAGGTTGCATATTGACTTTGGCAGTGATGTCAAACATGGCAACCATTAATGCGAAGCTCCTGAAGCAAAGAGAGTTGTCCTGTTAACTCTGGCAGCAATGGCAAAAGTGTGCAATGTTTAATTGTTAGAGCCCGCAGAGAAGAAAGGCTGCATATTGACTTTGGCAGTGATGTCAAACCATTGCAACCATTGATACAAAGCTCCTAAAGCAAAGAGAGTTGTCCTATTGACTCTGGCAGTGATGGCAAAAGTACGCAACCTTCAATCGCCAAAGTCCGCAGAGAAGAAAGGTTGCATATTGACTCTAGCAGTGATGTTAGAACCTCGCACTCATTAATACAAAGGTTTTGAAGTGAAGAGAGATTGCCTATCCCTTCTGGAAGTGATGTCAAAGCTTTGCAATAACTGATCTGAAGCCTCTGCAGTGACGAGAGATATCCTATCCAATCTGGTAACTTGCTCCCACAAAATCCCCATATGCGTAGGGCGTTGATTGTGTGATGCGGCTGCAGACCTTGTAAAATCATCTCATCTTTACCCGCCACTTCTTCTTTCCCACCCATGTCATCTTCACTCCAGATCGACCAACTTAATTCCAAATGTCCAAGATGTGGCTTCATGAGTAACTTTGTAGACACAACCTCTTCTGCATTACTTCTTCGCATGTGTTCCAAGCCATTGACAGACAAATACCCCCTTAAATTATTTAGGTCACTAAGTTCACTTAGTCTTGCACTATCACTCTTTATTGGACCCAAATTAAAACGTGATAGTGTTTGAAGACTAGTTAATTGTCCCAACCCACGCGGCATATGACTCAAACTCAAACAGCTGTTCAACTCAAGATGCCTGAGACTCACCAATTTGTTGATATCTCTGGGCAGTTCTGTAAGCCTATCACACCCATTCAGTTTTAGGGTCTGCAAGTTATGTAGCCTGGTTATTCCCTTTGGGAGCTTTTGAATTAAATCATTATCATAAAGATCAAGATATCTTAGATGCTTTAACTTTTCTATATTCTTTGGAATCATTGGAATATCTAATCCATGAAGATCTAAAATGCGCATGCCCTTTAGTCTGGATATAAGTGAACTTATGACGGACCTATTCAACTCTGAGCCATCCCATCTCCAATCAAAACAGAACAAATTTGCCAAAGCCAGTGGAGGAAACTCCCTGCTACTCTTCACGCGAAGACAAGGCACGAGAAATGTTCTCAATTTGCCTGCCTTAAGCAAGCGAGTTGGAGGTTTCCAACAAGCTTCTAGTGCAACATCAAATGACAGATGGCGCACCCTATCAACAATATTTTCTTTTTCTTTCTTAACAATCATACACTCTTTCTTACTCACAAACTTTGCAAGATCATGCATTTTGCATGTGGATATGTGACCAAACTCATCACTTTTCACATCTTGAAAGAAAGACCTTGATAATAAATTCATAAAGTACTCATCGCCTACATCTTCTAGATGTTTAACTTCATCTGGCAGTGAAATGAATCCTTGAGCCATCCATAATTGAATTGGAGTTTCCCTCTCAATTTCATAATCTTTTGGAAATAATGAACAATAAGCAAAACAATTTTTTAGATTTGAGGACAGATGGTCATAACTTAATTTTAAAATTGGTAACATATAATTCTCTTCATCAATCCTTAAAAGCTCATTATTTCTAAAATACTGCCAATCACTGATGTCTCGAGTATACAAGAGGCTGCCAATTGTTTTTAAGGCAAGGGGGATCCCAATACATTTTTTGACAATTTGCTTTCCAATATCGACCAATTCTGGACTACCAGGTTCTTTTCCTTCTTCAAAAGCCATTCGAGAAAATAATTTCCATGATCTTTCATCATCAAGACCTTTTAAATCTAGAGTGAAGTTTGCATCCATTATCTTTTTCACCTTTGCAATGCGTGTTGTCACAATGATCATACTCCCTTTCCCTCCTTCCATCAACAAGCTTTTCAATTCAAGCCACAAATTACGACTTTCATTCCACACGTCGTCTAAAACAAGTATATATCTGCTCCCCTTGATTTTATTCCTAATTTTCTCCTGCACTTGTTGTATGTTGGCGTCTTTTTCACACTCAATCATCTTGTGGCCTATTTCTCTTAAGCTAAATTGATCCGATACACAAACCCACATTTTCACCTCAAAATGATTTTGAACATCGCCATCATTATACAAAAATTGAGCAAGAGTAGTCTTACCCAATCCTCCTAAGCCAACTATGGCAATTATTGAAACATCCTTGCTCTCATTAGTGTTCAATAAAATACTTTTCAAAAGATTCTTCTCTTCTTCTCTTCCAAAAACTTCCTCATCAGGCACAAACGAGTGAGTTTGTCTTCGTTCCTTGACTCCTACTGGTGGCTTTGAAGAGCAAGGATCCAGGTTCAATTTGTTCTTATCATCAGCAATGCCATCAAACTTCTTCCTAATGTCTTTCATTCTACGATTCATTACACGAGCATATGCAAGTTGGTTTGATCTGGAGCAGAAAGTGCGTACCATTTTTGCTGATTTGTTTCTGTTCATCACTTTCCTTGCAAGAGATTCAGCAGAAAAATCATCCAACAGGTCGTCAGCATCATAAAGCACGTCCTTCAACTTGTCCAGCCAGTCGTTGACTTGGTGGCTCGTTGCATTAGCCTCAGCATCAAGAAGAGTAGCCTTGATTGCAGAGACTGTGTCCTCCATCCTTTTCTTGTCATCCCTGAGATGACGAAGCAAATTGAACTCTTCAAGAGCCAAAGAGCTCAATCCGTCCAAGACCTTTCCAGCAACGGCGTCCATTTTTGACAGGCTTGTAATCTGTTTGTAAGATGTGTGATGTTCTGCCTCTGAAAATTATATAATGTTGCTTTTTAAAATATACTGAATGAAAGGCTAATAACAGAGTCCTTGCCAATGGCAGTGGGGAGTGGAGACTGCACGGGTAAAAGAAAGGAAACAGTGAAGTCATATTTCCAGAAACGATTTGAAGGATTCAATTTACGAGAGAGGATGATGTAGGCTGATTTGTATGTGCAATTCTAAAATTTTCAAAAATAGACTCAGTTTTTCTTTTCTTTTTTCATTTCTGTAAATTATATCACTCCCTTCCGTAAATTCATATCTCTATGAGATATTAGTTTTCAAACTCTATATGTTCTAATTCGCTAGAAAATAGTGAATTTATTTTTTTGTTAAAAAATAATAATTTGTTACTCTCAATAGAAAATATTTTTGAAAATTTTTTAAATATTTAACAAACCTCAAGTAAAAGCAAAAAACCTTTTTTTTTAAAAAAAACTCATATCTAATTATCTTAATTAAAAAACTATAGGCATTTTTAAAGGCGTGTTAACAATTTTTTTAATATTTAAAGTTCTAAAATTTGTTTAAAAAAACCCCAAATGTTGGAAGATTATATTGTAATTCATGCGATGTATGCGGATAATTTTAGGAAGAGATTTTTTCAAGATAAAAATTAAATTAATGAAATTTCTTTCAAAATATAAAAATTGTGATTTATGGATTTTAGAGAGTAAATGCAATAAGAGAAAAAAATACAAAAAATAAAAAATTAATTTTAAAAAAATGATGAATTAACAGAAAGAGTGATAATGAAAAGAGATACAAAACAATACAATTAATATATTATATAGAAAATTTTCTATAGTTTCGCAAATATTTTTTTTTTGGTGAACACAGTTTCACAAATATTTATCTGTAAGTGGAAGCTTTAAAAGTAAATGGTGTTACTCATAACATTTAGTGAGTTCTATTATTATTTTTTTATTTAAATAAATTTATTTTTAATCTTGATATAATTTATTTAAATAAATATATTGAATTAAATTAATTCATAAATTTCTAATAAATTGTCTAACCTAATTGCACCATGATCTTTACAGGAGAAGCAATATCATTTACCTCGTGTTTATTTGTCTATCCCCTCAATACGCGTTTCCCGAATGGCACGAAAGCATGCAGAGCGTTGACGTAGACGTGTGCTCGCTTTGCACGTTAATTTTTGGTCAGTTGATGAGTGTATAAATCGAAAAATCTATTCACCATATCCTATACATTTTGATTTAATTAGAGAAACCATCTTATTTGATTTAAATTAAAAAGGAATTAAATATTTTTAATTTATTTTACTAATAATTATTATGTTAAAAATAATTTATTTATAATTATTATTAAATTAATTATTATAATTATTATCCTATTATTTTTATTTTATATACTAATAGTATATTTTTTAATTATTTAATATTAATTATTAATATCTAACTAATATTATTTCAATTATTAATTTTATTATTTCATTAATATTAATTACTATTATTTATTTAATTATTTTTTAATATTTATTTTATTTATTATTTTATTAATATTATTAATTATTTTTATGTTATTAAATATTTTCTAATTACTAATATTATTATTTTCATAATTATTTAATTTTAATTATTAATATTTGATTATTATTATTATTATTTCAATTATTATTGTATTATTTATTTATTATTTTTTTGTAACTATGAAAGTTATTATTTTATTATGAATATTTATTATTATTTTATTATTATGATTAAATTATTAATTTTTTTTAATATTATTAATTTTTATATTATTATATACTTTATTATATTGATTATAATAATTATTATATAATTGTTTATTTTTATTTAATTATTTTTATAACATTTTATTATTTCTATTATTAACTAATAGTTAATAATTATTTTTATTTTTAGTTATATTATTATTTTATAATAAATAATAATTATTATTATCATCATCATATTGAAAATAATAAATTTAAAACTTAAAATGAAGGAATCAAATTTCTTGAAAAATTGTGAGGAATTATCGTTTCTTTATTTGGTATAATCCCATTTAAAAAAAGAAAAAAATTAATTTTTTTAAAAACCAAACAATAGTAAAAGGAATGAAACCTTGTCATTCCCTTTTCCTTTCCTAATTAATGATCCCAATTTTCATTCATTCATTTAATAATAAATAATTAAAATATATTAATTATTTTTATCATTAATTAAGTGAATTAAAATTATTATTATTTAAGATATTGTGCATAAATTTTTCAATCTTCCCATCACAGGATGATCCTATTTTATTTTGTTAAGTGATTTGTATTTTATGTAGATGAAATTTTTTTAATTTTTGTTTTATTTTTATAGATATTAATTTATTTAGTTTTATCTTTAAAGGAATAAAATTAAATAAATTAATTTTCATATATTCATTAATAAAAAGATAAAGTTAAATATATTAACATTTCATAAGAATACAATTAATAAAAATAATTTAATAAGAAATAAAATAGAAAGGTAAAAAAGGGGGTTTATTAATTGAATTTACCGACGACCAATGGCATAATTATTGTAAAAGTAATTTAAGAGGGCAATCGATTTTTAGTTTAATGGTATCAATTTACGGTGAGTTGCCTCCCGTATGACATTGTGGGTTTTATAGCTATAGATATACTTATTTTTGAAGTGTTTTTTTTGTCTCATTGTTATTTAAATAATTTTGGATTGGACGAGGAGAGTTAAGGGGCTCGCTAGTTGCTGTCAAATTTCTTAAAAAAATTCAACTTAGTATGCATATGATTCATCTCCTACTCTCGACAATACAATTGGTAGAAGTATGGACAATGTGTGTGAAAATCATTAGGAAATCATATTATTATATAAAAATCTTCCGGCCAAAAATTCATAATTCTATTGATAGATAGTAGTGTATAAATTAAATTTATATTTGTCATGATTTCTTACTAATGATTAATTTTTTTAGAAATAATTAAACATGCATAATCAAATTTAATTAAAAAATATAAAACTCTTCTATTTGGCAAAGGTTTTTGGACACGTGGTGTACTGTGGTGATTCTGTTTCTACCAAAAACCAAAAGATCAATTCTAAACTACATCTGGTCATGGTGATTCAGAATGCTTTTAATGCTCTGTTTTAGGAACAGAGTTTGTTATGAATGTTTTGCAAATTTTCAATGTATTATACCCAGATTTTAGTCCTCATTACTATACAAGTAATCAACTTTAATTGGTGTTCATGTTGAAAAATCAAACTATATTAGCTAGATTTTCGTTTACTCTATTAAATTTTATATGATTTCTAATTGTGAGAGTTGATATTGTATACAGGGGATTTGTTGCCCTTTCTTTCTTTTGGCTTCTGTTTGTAATTTATATCCACCTCTATTTTCTTCGTATCCCCAATTTCTGGAATATAAGAAAATGGATAGAAGATTTGATGTTGTCTCCAATGTAAACCCAGCAAAGAATCATGAAGATTGTAGGTTTTGATTCTGCATTTGCAGCTGATGCTTGGATATGACGAAACAGATACGACTAACCGCTGAATTAGGCTTGATTGGTCATATATATGATAATTTTGAAAATTTTATGGTTTTTGTTTTTGGAAATTTCTTTGAATGACTTGAAGGTTTTAATTCTCTGTTTTTGTGTTTGTATAATTCTTATTCTTTGTGTTCAATAGCATAAGATATTTTGCTAATTTTAAATAACTTATGAAATTTGTTGAATTGTCGAATGCATTTTAAATTCATGTTCCATAGTGTCCTTTTTTCCCAAATTTTTTTGTCATTTGTAGTTATTATCTTTGTATACTGTGATATTGTTTGAGTTAAGAAAAAATCTCAGTTGATTTCCCATTTGATTTGATGTCATCTTTAAGTCTTGTAACAAAACCCATGGCACTTTTGTGATGTTATTTTTATGCAAAACGTGGGGAAGGAAGGCAATGTTTCTGGATAATCTGTTCAACTCAAATTTCTAATTAAGTCCATCTTCATTACTTTGAATTAATGTAAACTTAAAATTATATAGATGATTAAAACATTTTTATGCTTTTGAATTGAAAGAAGCAGATTGATTGTATCAATGTAACAATACTTATTTTTATCTTTAATACTTGATAGAATCAAGAATTGTGGGATAAAACCTTATTGTTGTTATTGTTATTGTTGTAATCAAGAATTGTATGAAAATATACAATTAATTGTATTAATATAATAGATTGCATGCTTGGTATAAAGAGAAAGTCTATTTGGTCAATAAGATAATTTAATTATTGATATTTTTGAGTTAAGGCAGTTTTAAATATATAATAAAAGTAAACCATCATTATAAAAGATTTGAGCTGTAAAAATATTACACTATATAATGGGGAATTAAGCATGAGATTTATAATTGGACTGTTTTCTTTTTCCTTAAAAGGATGCGCAAATAAAAGTAGAAGTGTTACGTGAAAGTAAAATAAATTAATAATTTATGACTAGTACTAACATGTTTGTATCTTTTTTATTTTTAATTATCATAAATTTTTAATTACATATATTATATTAACTTATAATTTTTTGATAATATTTATTTGTAAAATAAACAAATAAATATATATACATATATATGTACATGTATAAATTAATCTTACAATTGAGAAAAGAACCTAGTGAATTATACGAGAGTTAAGATAGTTTGTTTGCGTAAACTTGAACTCAATTTGCAAAAACTTCTCATAGTTCAAACCCCCCCCCCCAAAAAAAAAAAGAAGAGAGAAAAAAAAATACGAAAAAGACGCAAATGGGGGGCATGTGTTCATTTGGTTCACTTCTCTTAACAAATCTCAATTAATTTGACGTGAAGTTTTGAACTTTGCTTTGAAGTTCACCGCGTGTGACTTAATTGGACATCGGGTTTTAGGCAGACTGCTTAAGCACAGTGGCTAAGAGTGAGGGGTTGTTTAGGGAGGACACATATTTTTTTTTTTGGGTGCAATCATGATTATTAATAAGTTGAATTTTTTTATAAAAATAATTTATTTAAAGCACATATAAAAGATTTTAAATTCAAACTTAAAATAGGAAAGAAGAATAAAATTTTTAAAATAATATCATATATTATTTCACCACTAATGACATATTTGGTATAGC
Organism: Sindora glabra; assembly: GCA_020226215.1. Classification (NCBI taxonomy): domain Eukaryota; kingdom Viridiplantae; phylum Streptophyta; class Magnoliopsida; order Fabales; family Fabaceae; genus Sindora; species Sindora glabra. Next base: position 87,730,755 of record CM035226.1, read on the forward strand.
AATAAAAATATAATTAATTATTAATTAATTAAAATGTATAATGATCATAATTATATTTCACTAATGACATAACTTATAATAATAATTACTCTTTTTGAAGGATAATTGGTGTAAAAAATTTTAATGAGACAAAAATTTTAATTAAATAATAAGTTATTTTTTATGATTTATTTTTTAATTGTAATTTTTTTTCTTGTTAACCCCTTATTTGAATGCATAGAAAATAAGGAGGAAAGAAAATGGCAAGCAAAAAATAGGAGAGAAATTTCCTTTTCCCCTTCTTTGGATGCCAAAAGAAAATAGAGGGAAAAAATTGGAAAGAAAATAAGCGTGAATCCCACCCGAAAATATTTCTCGCCTCACCAAAGAAGAGAAGAAGGGAGAACCTCCTGTTTGTTTTATTGCTTGATTGCTGAATTCTTTAGAAAAATTTTCAAACACCTCTCTCTCATTGTGCAAGGCTCTTTTCAGATTTTTTTTTAACTTCCTTTTAACCAAATCTACAAATTGTATGTGTAATTTTTTTCTTCTTTTTTTTTAGTTGTGCTAGTTGCTTGTCTAGCATTTGCTAGCTCAAAAATCTTATCTTATTGTGGGCTGGTTGTTGTCATTGGTTATTCACCCTACTTTACCACCATTTGCGACTCTACACTTAAGGTTAGCACTAATCTATAGAGTAGTTGTTGCCAGTTGCAAGGTTGTGGCCACTTCTATTAAGCAACACCACTTAGGTTTGTGGGACCCTACAACCAGATCACACAAATCCGATCCGATTCTGTGGCCCACTTAGTTGTATGGTCACTTGACCTAGTTCAAAAATGTTTTTTTGTAGAATTTAACATTTTCCAAAAAAATTAAATTAATTTTATCTTAAAAGATGTAATTTTTTTCAAAAAATTACAAATCATATTTTTTATTTAAATCGAGATTTCATTATTTTTTAATAAGTAAAAATATTTTTTTTCAATTTTCATAATCATATTTTTTTTAAACTTCATTTTTTATATTCAAATAATTTGCTTCCTCAAAACTACAATTTTTTAAAAATACAAATTAATTTTTTATTTTTTGAAATCCACATATTAGTTTTATTTTTCATAACTACCAATAAGTTTTTTCTTCCCAAAACCACAAAGCATTTTATTTTTCCTAATTACGAAAACCATTTTTCCATTCTCACTTTATTTAATTTTCTTTCTTCTCAATTTTTTCTTCACCTAAACAAAATAAAATAACTTCTCCTTTATTTTCTTTTTCTCTCATTTTCTCTTCAGCCAAATAACCTTAAAGAAAATAATTTTTTTCCTTTTTTCTTTCTTCCCACATTTCTTTCTTTTCCATTTTCTTTCTCATTTTCTCCTACATCCAAACAAAGCATAAAAGTTTTTAACCTTTATGAAAAGCAATTATTATTAAAAGTTATGCTATTAATAAGAGAAAATTCATAATTATTTCATACTACAATCAATTAATAATTAATTCTATTTTTATTATTGTTGTTCCAAATAAGTACCAACAAAACATCTATTTATTCGAATTCAAGTTCAATCAAAATAAAAAACTTAAGCTTAAACTAATTGAGTTTATAAAATTTAAGTTTAATCTTAATTATTATACAAATTTAATCAAATTCAAAGATGTTATAATATATTTAATGGTCATTTTCTATAATACAATAAACTCATTTTCATGTCATATCTATCATTTCTATTTTTTGTTTATTTTTCTTTAAAAAGAAAAAATATAATGATACATAAAATATATTTGATAATACTAAAGTATTTAGCATTGAATTTTAAATGTTAAATTTATTAAATATTAAATTTACAATATTTGAACATTTTCCTTTTTTGGACACTAAACTTAGCTAATGAGATAAAAATTTATTACAAAGTGTAAAAAGTTTATAAAATTTCAAAACTAAATTTGATTATTATTTCAAAAGTTCTATAAATTGATAAATGTTGTAATATAGATTATATATTTGATTGTTATTTGAAAAATAGAGAAAAGTTAAATATATTTGTTAAATAAAATCTCATTAAAATAAAAGTAACTACCAAATATATTCAATTATTAAATAGACTCAAAAATTTTCATGCAATTTAATATTCAATCTAAACAAAATAAATAAATAAAATAAAATTTTTATTATGAATGTATTCAACTAAGTAATCGATGTTTTTAAATACATTCATATTTATTATATTATAACTCACATTTAATTTATTTTTTAGAGGAGCTAAATATAGTAAATTTTTTTCACACATAATATATATAATTTTAAAAGTTTAGGGTTACCATGACTCTCCTACATATATGGAATTGTTGCCAGTACTTACATATTTGGCAAACTTTGTCACAATCCAACTAACTATGATTAGCATGAATCTCGTTCTTAGTTTTCACAAACTTGTATAACCCTAACTTGGTATCATCACATAATTTCTAAACAATCTAACTAACTTAGTTAAATTTAATTATTTCATTTCATAATAAAGGAATTATTTACATGCAAGTATGTTATCATAGATACAAAATATCTACTAAATCTATTGATCCCTTTTATCTAACTTTCTTTCTAAAATTATGAATGCTTGTTATACTTATTAGTATGGCTCTACTCTTGTATAGCTAGTGGTGGCTACCAAACTTCATTCTAAATATCTATAAAACAATTTAAAAGAAAAATCATGATACTTATGTCTCAATGAATATATAATTTACTTAACTAAATTATTTTATAACTAGCACTTCAGATATTTACTTCCCATTACATTTTAATCTTGTAAATATTCAGATGTCACATATAAGTCGCATAAGCAACAAAATTATAATTCACACATATTTAATTTTGTAAATAACTTGCCTTGTGCATCTCAATCTGTCATGACCCACTTCCAATTACAACTGGTGTGGATTCCAATACTACTTTTTACAAGCATTAAAGATTTTCACTTTTTCTATACAATTAAATTTTCTAAATTTTTAGGGAAACTCAAAATTAAGTTTAAATTTTTGTGGAAAAATGGATAAAATTTCTCCTATTTTGGACACTTCTTAAGGACAACATGCCTTAAAATAGAACATTTATATTAATTCTAGTTACAATAGTATCAAACATACACACAATACATTATAGTTTCAATTTTATACACATACAGCCATCCAACACATAATATAAATCAACAAATCATTATTTAAATGCTAATTTTAGTCCTAATTATGAAATCCTTTAGCAAGATAGTCTTGATTTTCCATAAATGCTACAAGGTTCAATTCTTAACCTAAAAACATTGAAAATAAAATAGAGTGATTTACATGAACTCAATCAATATATATCTACCATTACTAAACCTTAATTCATTTATATTAAATGGTTTCATTCTAATTAAGAGTTTGATTAGGGAAATAAATTCAACCCAAACTCCCTAAGTTTTTGAATATGTGAAACCAAGCCTCAAATGAAATATTCACATGCACAACTTAAATTATATACTTCTCATCATAAATTATAATAATCTCAACTATTTGATAACACACATTATTATCATCATATCGTACACTACTTGTTCCAAGTAAACATTGAATTTACAGGCAACCATTAAGGCTCAAATATAAACAAATTATCATAGTCACATTAAATTTCTGCAATCATGTCAAATAGTGATATCCAATCACAAGTAAAGTTCCAATATTACAACACATCACGTAAACATTTATTGTAACCATGCATGTGTCTATCTTTTTTGATTTCTTGATTAAACTTATATCCTTCTTATATAATTTGTGAAGAACTTCTTATCTAGCTCTTAGATCGATCTTATAAACTTCATAATTGTTAGTGGGAAATTTTTCATTCAACTTTCACATCATAACTCCATCATGTTCACAGTTTCCAATGTCACTACTGACATAATTCACAAGTAATGTATATAAGAAAGCTTAACTCTTATGTCATAACTATTTATAATACCATCAATTCAAGATAACTAATTTATTATGGAGCAATATCAAGCTTATGGTAAAACATATAATAATATCATCGTATTCACTCACATAACCATGACATATAGATATCATAGAAATTCTCAATTCATTATTAAATAGAAACATCACTACTATGCTTTTACTACATACTCTGATCGATTAATGTTCACTCAAATGACTAATTGTATTTATACCACCGAATTAAATTTATACATGAATATATATGCATGAATAGGAAATCTATACTATCAAGAAAAAGATAATAATTCACCATATTTAAACTATTTTTTATTAAAATTTAAAGTCTTGGTGAGATATAAACTCACCTCAAATCATCCATCCACTTGGAAGTCTAAAGTATTTATTCTTTATCTTTTCACCCTTTAATCCTATTTCATAATTTATAAAGATAAATTTATTTACAAGTAAATAAACACTCCTTATTTCCTTCCTAGTTATTTGAATTATAATTCTAGATCATGATATATTAAAAATTTAGATTATTAACTTCTTTATTTTCAAAACTTACCATTGAAAAATTAGAAGTTCTTGCATATGACAACTTTTCCAAATCAATATATAAAACAAACAAATTATTAGATTTTGATGATACAAATATATGCAAATATAATAGTCCATTAATCTTGAACATAATATCCTTATGTTATTAATGCCATTCTAAGTATTCAAATAATATAATAAAACAAAATTTCATAAATCAGATTCAAAATTTCCATTACATCAAGATATGACACTTAAAAGATTGTATAGTTCTATCACTCCATAGCATAAAATATTATTTTTCAGAAGTATTACTAAAGATTCATAATATATATAAAGTGAGTTTCTTTGTATCTTGCATAAACCTTCCATGAATAGCATGAATATTCCATTTATACTTTAATCATTTTATATTAGTATTTCACAACATAAAAGATTATATTTTTTTATATATATCATCATATGTATTATACATAAATGAGTTTTCTTAAAATAGCTTCAGATACCCAACATCAATAAGGTTGATGATATAAAATAATCAAATCCATGCTTATTTAATATTTTGTAGCATAAAAATCTCATTTTGTAAAACATTATCATTTTTTTCAAAATATACAAAAAATAGATTTATCTTCGATTCAGCTTCCAATCAATATAATATTTAAATTTTATGATATAACCTTACTCACCATCATCAGAAAATGTCACTAGTAGCTCATTGACACCAGAAAATAGCAAAGCTTGCTGGAAATTGCAACTTTATGCTCAACTTCGTGCTCCCAATCAACTGTCTATGCGCAAACTGCTCCGTTGGCTAGCAAATGTTGTTAGATTTATGATAGATTTGGTGATAGACTTAATGTGGTCCTCATGACCACATGGAAGGACATAGTCTATATTATAGAATGATTTAGGTATCATCATAAATTAAATTTAGATATTTAGTTAAATTTATTTATCTAAATTAAATATGTATTAAATATTTATTATGCATAATTAATGTCAGTTATCTAAATTAAATATGCATTAAATATCCATTATGCATGATTAATATCATTTACATGCATTAAATATTCATTATGCAAGATTAATGTCTTAGATATCCATTATGAAAGATTAATGTCATTTATTTAAATTAAATATGCATTAAATATACATTATGCAAAATTAATATACCCTTAGATGCATTTAATAGTTTTGCATATGAAAAGTCTTCTACTTAATTATTTGAGTTAATTGGATTCATAAATATTAGAAGAAAGTAAAGAGTCAAGACTTTTTGATGAGTTGAGTCATGAAAGCTATATATAAATGGCTCTTGATCCCTCTCTTCACTCATGAATATAAGTTTGTGTGACTCTCATCATTTCACAAATATTATAGTACTATTTGAGTAAGAAGAGAGAAGACTAAAGTATTATCTAATTCTATATCTTATTTCATTTGTTATAACTATCAAATTCACTATGACTCAAGGCATTTCATCTAATTTTTTTACTTTCGCATTTTATTATTTATAATTATAATCATAGCCAAGATCCAAGTAATAAAATTTTCTAGTATGAAATTTTTTTTCTCTCTCTCTTGTTAATATGTGGTATCAGAGCCAAAGTTATGACTTATGATTATAATTTTGTTAATGTTCATATGTGTAATATGTTAAGTTCTTTATAGTGGTTTTGTTTTCACTAAAGTGAAACAAGACATATCCATGGAATATTACACAAATACTAAAAAAATGTGACTATGAATTTTTATTCCCAAAAGTGTAATTATTTTATAATCACATTATCATGTTGTGCTGTTTAATGCCTAAAGGTGTTTAACATCTCAAAAAAAAAATATTTATAAAAGAGAATGAAGTTTATCACTTTTTAGTGAATCAATTGTATATTATATTTTATCCCAAAGGATATGTATAATGATGCACTAAGATTGCTCTTGAATTGTCATATAATGGTTTACTAATTAATTATGATTATAGCTCAAGTTATCTCAGCAGGTTCTCTCTCTGGACATATGTTAAACATCCTTGAACTAAATGGCTCTAATTTTGGAGATTGGAAAGAACAATTACTAATTAGATTGGGATGCTTGGACTTGGACTTGTGCCTATGAATTAGTAAACCTGAAAAGCTAACTAAAGTAAGTTCTTTTGAGCAATAATCTAACTACAGCAGTCAGGAAAGATCTAATCATTTGACCTTAATGATTATAAAAAGTAAGATTATCAAGAATATTCGTATGTCCATGGTAGATTGCTCTAGCGCTAAGCAATTCTTGGAATCTATAGAGAAATAATTCAAATCTTTTGACAAGGCATTAGCAGGTATGCTTATGAGTAATTTAACTACTAAAAGATATGATGGAATGTTTGGTATTTGTGAACATATGTTAGAAATGACAAACTTGGCTGAACAACTTAAATTTATGGATATGACCATTTTTTAACCCTTTTTAATGCAATTTGTTCTCAATTCTCTTCCTTCTTAATTTGGTCCATTTAAGATAAGTTATAACACATATAAGGAAAAATGAACTATAAATGAATTAATTGCCATGTGTGCTTAAGAGGAGGAAAGATTAAAAAAAGAAGGATTGCATTCTATTCCATTAGTTCATACAGTATCATAAGGTCATAATGGTAAAAGATCTAAGAAAGGTAAAAAGAGTACAAATCGACCACCAACTCAAGGAAAGGAAGCTATTGTACATAATGGTGCAAATACAAGTTCTGTGAAATGCTTTTTTTGCAATAAAAGAAGTCACATGAAGAAAGATTGTCTGAAAATGTAAGAATTAGTTTGAAAAGAAAGACAATTCTTTTACCCATGCTTATTTTGAAATTAATTCAATTGACGTTCCTTCTAATACTTGGTGGTTAGATTTTGGTGTCATGATTCATGTATCTAATTTTTTGCAGGGATTCCTTTCAACTCGAATCCCATTACTGCATGAAAGGATTATCTTTATGGGAAACAAAGAACAAGCTAATGTTGAAGCCATCGGAACCTATAAACTTGTTCTTAGCACTGATTATTCCTTAATATTGTTAAATACCTTTTATGTCCCTTCTTTTTCTAGAAATTTAATTTCTATTCCCCATCTTGACTTAGAAGGATGTTATTTTAAATTTGGCAATGAAACCTTTGAGATGTATAAAAATAACATTTTGATTGGATCTGACATTTTATCTAATGACTTGTACAAAATTTATCTTAATCCTTTCTTTTCTTAAACTAATTTTTCTTTGAATTTAAACACATGTGTTGGCACTAAAAGAACTCATTAAAATGAAACTTCACCTTTTTGTGGTATAAAAGGTTAGATCACATCTCTAAAGAAAGACTAGAACGATTAGTTAAAGATGGTGTTATAGCAAATCTCAATTTTTTAGATTTTAGTACTTGTATTGATTGTATTAAAGGTAAACAAACTAAAAATGCCAAGAAAAGTGCCACAAAAAGTTCCATGTTACTTGAAGTGATACATATAGATATATGTGGACCATTTCTACCCTGTATAGGAGGGAAAAATATTTTATCACCTTTATTGATAACTTCTCATATTATAGTTATCTTTATCTTATCAAAGAAAAATCTGATGCCTTGGAAATGTTCAAAATTTTTAAGGTAAAAGTTGAAAATCAACTAGAAAAGAAGATAAAGGTTGTAATATTTGATATAGGTGGTAAATATTATGAAAAATACAATGAAACTAGTCATAATTTAGGTTCATTTGCTAGATTCCTTCAAGAAAATGACATTGTAGCATAATACATAATGCCTAGTATACCTCAGCAGAATGGTGTGGCTGAAAGACGTAATCGTGCCTTATTAGATATAACAAGGTGTATGATGAGTAATTCTACTCTACCAACGTTCTTATAGGGAGAGGAAATTAAAATAGCAATGTATATTTTAAATCATGTTCCTATGAAGGTTATCCCTAAAACTCCTTATGAATTATGGGTAGGTAGGAAACCGAGTTTCAATCATCTTTGTATTTAGGATTGTCCTACCGATGCAAAATTGCTTAATCCCTATGAAAAGAAATTAGATTCTAGGACAATAAGTTATTATTTTATTGGTTATCCTGAAAGGTCCAAAGGATATAAATTTTATTGTCCTAATCATTACACTAGAATTGTTGAAACAAGTACAGCAAAGTTTCTTGAAAATAGATTAATAGTGGGAGTCATGAATCAAGAAAGGTGGTGTTATCTCAAATTGAGGAATCAACTAGTTTTCAAACTAATTTGGAGATATCACCTATAAAGGAAAATAATAACCCCATTATACATTCTGTTAAAGAAAATACATATGATGAAAAAAATATAATTTATTTAGAATCATTGAGGCATTTTCAAAGAACAAGGAAAGAAGTCATTCTAAATGATTATATTGTTTACCTATAAGAACAAAATTTTGACATTGGAATTAAAGATGATTCAATGACATTTTCACAAGTTATAAGAAGTGAAGAATCTGATAAGTGGTTATATGCGATGAAAAATAAAATGGCATAAATGCAAAAAAAATCAAGTTTGGGAATTCATTAATATGCCTGATGTGGTTATTCCAATTCAATATAAATGGGTTTTCAAAACTAAAAAGGATTCCAAAGGTAATATTGATCGATATAAGGCCAAACTTATTGCTAAAGGTTTCACTCAATGAGAAGGAATAAATTATAATGAAACATTTTCTCTTATATCAAAGAAAGATTAACCATTCCAAATGATTATATTGTGTACCTACAAGAACAAAATTTTGACATTGGAATTAAAGACGATCCAATGGCATTTTCACATGCTATAAGAAGTGAAGAATATGATAAGTGATTATATGCCATGAAAAATAAAATGGCATCAATGCAAAAAAATCAAGTATGAGAATTAGTTAATTTACTTGATGGGGTTATTCCAATTCAATATAAATGGGTTTTCAAAACCAAAAGGGACTTTCAAGGCAATATTGATCGATATAAGGCTAGACTTATTGCTAAAGGTTTCACTCAAAGAGAAGGAATAAATTATAATGAAACCCTTTCTCTTATATCAAAGAAAAATTCTTATGACATTAATCGCTCATTTTGATCTTGAGTTACATTAAATGGATATGAAAATGGCTTTCTTGAATGGGAATCTAGATGAAGAAATATATATGCGGCAACTTGAAGGATTTGAGGAAATGGGAAATAAGCATTTAGTATGTAAATCCATATATGGACTTAAACAAGCTTTCCATCAATAGTACCTAAAGTTTCATAACACCATTACGACTTTTGGATTTAAAGCTAATGAACTTGATGATTGTATATATATGAAGGTTAGTGGGAGTAAGCTTATCTTTGTCATTCTGTACGTGGATGACATACTAATTGCTAGTAAAGATCATGTTATGTTATATGAAACTAAAACTTTTTTTTTAAGAATTTTGAAATGAAAGATATGGGAAATGCTTCTTATGTTCTTGGCATTGAAATTTACTGAGATAATTCTAAGAGATTACTTGGTTTATCTTAAAAAGACTTATTTTAACAAAATTCTTGAAAGATTTAATATGCAAAATTATTCACTAAGTTTAGCTCCCATTGTAAAAGGTGATAAATTAAGTCAAAGTCAAGGCTTACAAAATGAACTTAAGTGAAAGGAAATGAAATTTATTCCATATGCCTCTACTGTTGGAGGTTTAATGTATGCTCAAATGTGCACTTATCCAGATTTTAGCTATGCAGTTGAAATGCTAGAAAGATTTCAAAGTAATCCTAGAATGGATTGCTAGAAGGCAGTAAAGAAGATATTACATTACATTCAAGGTACTAAAAATTATATGCTATCCTATCAATACTGTGATTCGCTTGAGGTGGTAGGTTATTATAATACATATTTTATAGGTTGTGTGGACACGTTGAAATCTACATTTGGGTATATCTTCTTGTTAGCTAAAGGAGATATTTCTTGAAAAAATGTAAAGCAAACTTTGACAGGTTCTTTAACCATGGAAGTTGAATTTGTGGCATGCTATGAAGCCACTTCTCAAGCTAGTTGGTTGAAGAATTTTATAACTGGATTAAAAATTATAGATTCTATTTCAAGCCCCTTAAATTTTTTTATGACAATTCAGCTATTGTTTGCTTTTCTAAGAACAACATGTGTTCAAGTAAATCAAAATACATTAAATTGCAATACCTTGTTGTTCGTGAAAGGGTATAAAATAAGAAAGTATCTATTGAACACATTAGTACCAAAATGATGGTAGCATATCCTATGATTAAAGCATTAGAACCTAAGGTTTATAAAGATCATGTATTATCCATGGGACTAATTGAGAGAAATGATCTTGTGTAATTAATATAATTTAAATATTTCAACTAGTCTCCCTCGTATGTGTGCATGTTATGGAAAAAGGGATGACTCTTGTGTTTTGTAACTAAAGTGGACCATTAAATGAACATTTAGTATTAGTTTATAATGGTTTGAATTTGTTCATATTTTCTTTATTAAACTTTTCTTAGAAACATGCAAATATTGTGATGCATAATTGGAATTATATCATCTGAAGGCATAAAACTACTATGATCCATATTTGTGACAAGTCTAAGAAAATGGTAATTGATCATTATAGTTTCATAGTGGCCACAATTTCTATGAATCCATTATAGTTTATTAAGCTCATATGCTCATTTGGGCAAGCAGGAGAATGTTAGATTTAGTGACAGACTTAATGTGGCCTTCATGATCACATGAAAGGACATAGTCTATATTATAGAATAATTTAAACATTATCATAAATTAGATTTAGATATTTGGCCAAAGTCATTATCTAAATTAAATATGTATTAAATATTTATTATGCATGATTAATATTAGTTATATCAGTTATCTAAATTAAATATGCATTAAATATCCATTATGCATGATTAATGTCATTTATATGCATTAAATATTCATTATGCAAGATTAATATCTTAAATATCCATTGTGAAAGATTAATGTCCTTTATTTAAATTAAATATGCATTAAACATACATTATGCAAAATTAATATACCCTTAAATATATTTGATGGTTTTGCATATGAAAAGTCTTCCACTTAATTATTCGAGTTAATTGGATTCATAAATGTTAGAGGAAAGTAAAGAGCTAAGACTCTTTGATGGATTGAGTCATGAAAGCTATATATAAATGGCTCTTGGTTCCTCTCTTCATTTATGAATACAAATTTGTGTGACTCCCATTAGTTTACAAATATTATAATACTATTTGAGTAAGAAGAGACAATACTAAAGTGTTATCTAATTTTATATCTTGTTTTATTTGTTGTAACTATCAAATTTATTATAGCTTAAGGTATTTCATCTAATTTTCCTACTTTCGTATTTTGTTATTTATAATTATAATAATAGCCAAGATCCAAGTAATAAAATTTTCAAGCATGAAATTTTTTTCTTTCTTTCTTTCTCTCTAACAAATATTGGATGGAGTGCACACTAGCGATGATGGCTAAGGATGGTGGTGATTCATTTCGGAACTTGTGAAGAACTTTAGCTCCCTATTAGTAAGCTCCTGTCATTAGTGAGCAGCTTATTTGTAGTTGAACAACACAACAGCTACACAACTTCAACTGACAGAAACATGAAGATGGAGAGCAAAGACACCATGATAAAGAAGAAGAGAGAAAGAGGAGGAATCGGGTTGGAGAAAGAAGAAACAAAGGAAAAAATAAAAAGAGAAATAACTAAGTTGGTAAGAGGAGAGAGAAAAAGGGATGCCGACATCACAAAAATAAAAAAAGAGAGAAAATTAGAAATACAAAAAGAAACTAAAAATAAAAAAATTTATTATTTTTATTTTTATTTTGGGAAAGATATATGACTGAAAAATATAAAAAGGAGAAAGCTATGGGTTTTACTTTCGTACTTCTCATTCCATTATAGGTCCATCTTAAAATCCTGACTCTTCAAATCCATTAAATTTGATCTTAACCATTAATTTATTTTAAAACGTATTTTTTATTTTCATTTATTTTTTTAAAATTAATTTTATTTTAAAAATTTTAACTTACTTATTTTCAATCTTCTTTCACTATGAAAATAATTATATATTTTTAATAATTTAATAAATTTTAAAATTCTAAAATAATTATTTTAAACTTTCATAATACCTAAAAATAATTTATCAAATATACATAAATTATTTCAAAATTCTTGCACCCATATTCATAAAAATTATTTTCAACTTATTGGAAATTCCTTGTAAAAATTATTTTAATTTAATAAAATAAATAAATAAATTTGTTCAAAATTTTAAATATTATTATAATCCTCAACAAGTATCAAAATTATAAAACTTGAAACTTTAACTTAAGATATTACACGATCACTATTATTTGTTCACAAACTCAACTTTATCTCTTCATATACTTTATTTATTCATAAACAAGTAATCCAAATCTAATGTAAATACTTCAATTTCAAATTTTCCTCTCATCATCACATTTTTACATTTTCACAATCTACCATTTAGTTATCACATTTTCATACTTTCATAATTTATTGTTTCATCATCACATTTCTTGTGTCATCTTATGTCAACATTTCATTGGCCATTCAATGGTGCATCTTTCTTTAATTACAATAAATCAACAATAAGAATGACAATCATCGTTCAAGGATACAAGTCAATTAAATCATGTTGTATATATTACTATAACACCTAAATTTCACAACTTTATTCTATGTAAAACTTCAAAGTATTTGAGTATGATTTCCTCAAAATAGGGTTATACTTGAGTATTCAAAGGTAAAAAGCTACACTGGTATTCCAGTATATGCTCAAATACAAGGCCCTAAATTTATAGGCTAATATTTAAGTATTATATTTGATTTTTTAAAGGTAGAAGGTTCAAGTTCTTTCCATACTTATGTAAGGTACTTGAGTACTAGTCTTTGAGTTCAAACTTTAGACAATACTTAAGTATTATACTCAAATAATGCTTTGGAGTTTCTGAAAAATCCAAACAAAATGCAAAAATTTCCAAACAAAAGCACCCTGATTTAACATGCAAAGGTAGTCACACTTCATTCATCTTTTTGCATAGCTAATAATTCATTCTTCAACTTTTAATAACATAAATCCACACTTAGCAATCAACATTTCAATTTCAAATCATCAAACTTATAAGAAATGACTAATAATTCAATTGAAATAAACACTTTCATCCATTAATCTTAATGTAAGTAAATTACCTACTTACTTCTAATTTTAGGAAGTGGAGGAAATGAAATGATGAATAATTTGAGGGAAAAATTTGGTCCTATTTTACACAACACCAATTTACCATTCAAATCCCTAATTTAACTTATAAAGAACCAATCTTCAAACTCTAGTTTAATGAAAAGAGTACCTTGATCTCAAGAGGAATTGATGACAGTTTGGAAGAAGTAAACTTAATCTTTGTTGAATCAACTTAGGATTGAATTAAGAAAATTGGAGAGATAAAAAGTAAAGAGGGAATGATTGCAATGCTGAAAGGAAAAAAAAAGAAGTGTATTAGTGTTTCCATTATTTATAACCTATAAGGGCAATTTTATGATTTAAGTTAATTATTAAAGGTATTTATTATTTTTGTTATTATTTATTTTTGAAAAAAAGACCTTCCTAAATTTCCTCCTTATATCCTATTTCAAATCTAATTTTACACAACTTTATAATTAATTTACTCTTACTTATTTTCTTATTAAAATTTTATTTTCTATAATTAATTGCTTACTTTAAACTTGTCCACAACATTTTCTTAATTATCAACATGTGTTCAAATTTACTAAATGAATAAATAAATTAAAATTCTAGAATTTTAGAGGTGTGATAATTTTTCCCTTCAAAGACTTTGTCCTTAAATTCTTAAGAATTAACTATTGAAAATTTGAATTAGGCTAAATTTTAAGCTTACTAGAAAGATATGGTTAATTCTTTCTCATTTTAGCTATAAATTCTCAAGTAGCTTCTTCAATCCAGTGTTTTTTTTCAATAAACTTTTATTAATGGAATTATCTTGAATTTGAGCTTACAGATTTGACAATCTAGAATCTTTATTGGTCATTCTTCAAAAGAGAGATTTGAATCTAGTGAAAGTGATTTATGTTGAATAATGTGAGAAGTATTAGGCAAATATTTATGAAGCATTAAAATATGAAATATTAGATGATTGGTTCATAAGTTACCAGGTAAATTAAGTTGATATACAATGGATTCAATAGCTAGATAATTGGAAATGGACTAATGTAAAGCAATGCAAGTTTTCCCTTTTTGCTAAAATGCATTACTCCTTTCATAAGTGAAACTATTTGAAAGATTATATATTCTCCTTGAAACTCCAATTCCTTTCATCTTTTATTAACATAAGATTTATAACAATCCTAACAATTTTCAATCTTTCTTAAATCTTTCAAGTGCATTAAAAACAAGATCAAGGTTAAAAAGTTTGATTTCTCCCTATTCAAACTATCAAATTAGGGATCTGCATCTTTTTTCATACAAAGCTTCAAAAAGGTTATTTTATTCTTGATAGTTTTATTTAATCAATGGATAGTAGCCTATACTATGGACTAGAATTATGAGGAGTATTACTTGATTATTTCTTCCAATTTTAAGCCTTTATGATTTATTGAACTCATTTTATATTATGGTTTAGTCATTAAAAATCAATTGGGTTGTATGCAAATTTAATCAGAGGCAAATATTTCTCCTAACTACCTTCAAACTCGAGAATGCCAACATACAACACATCTTTCAAATTTTGAATTGTAAATTTAGTTTAATTATTTGTTTGAGGATGAAAAATAACACTAAAGTGTAATTATATTATGAGAGCTTATTGGAAAAATTGCCAAAATATAAGCTATAAATTGAGTGCTTTGATTAAAAATGATAATGAGAAGAATTTTATGTGAAGGAACTATTTTATCAAGGTGCAATTAGACATATTGAACTATAAAATAATTGGTTTTAATTAAAAGGAAGTAGGTTGTCTTGATCAACCTATCAATCATTAACCAAATTAAATCAATCCTTTTCTGGGTTTTAGGAAGACCAATCAAGAAGTTTATTGCTACACTAGCCTACTTCCACTCAAGAATAGAAAAAGATTAATGTAAACTTGAGGGTTTTGATGTTTAACTTTAACTTGTTGATAAATAAGACATTTTGACACAAAATCGAGTATGTCGCTTTTCATTCCTTTCCAAAAAAAATTTTATTGCAAGTCATGATACATTTTTGCTATACCTAGATGCATGGTGTAAGAGGAATTATGAGCTTAATGAAGTAATTCATTTTTTAGATGCATAAGACATTAAAGTGGACTCTAAAATTGGATTACCATTTGTTTGTTAATTATCAAGTTTGCATTATAATCTACTATTTATTCTTCTTTCAATACTAAGTATTGAGGATCTTATATTTGTGATTCTTTAATTCTATCTATCAATATAAATTGAACTATAACTTGAGCAACTACTACTATTTGATCTTCAACTCGAATACTAGGCAGAATTCATGACAATTCTTTATTTAAAGCATTAGCCACTACATTAAATTTTCCTAGATAATGTAGTCATAATCTTTCACCAATTCCATCCATTTGCATTGCCTTAAGTTCAATTTTTTTTAATCAAAGATGTATTTCAAGCTTTTTGTGATTCAAGTATATTTTGCATGTTTTACCATATAGATAATAGTGGTAGATCTTTAATACAAAGATAACCATAACTATTTCTAAATCATATGTCGAATGGTTCAATTCATGCTTCTTTAATTGTCATGACATATATACAATTACCTTCCTATTTTGCATTCACACATAACCTAAACTAATTTGAGAAGCATCATAATTAAATAGGTTTTCAATTTTTAGAAACTATTCTCGCTTTTATTATACCAACTTTGATATGACCTACTTTATTATAATAGGTAAGGAACCCAATAATCAATTTCATTAATCTACACAATTAACAATGTAAATTTTATCCTAATAGTATTACTTTAATTTGCATAAAACCTAAAATGCATTACTAATGCTAAAGATAAATCGATAAGGTTCTCTCTATCATTATATGCTTTAGAAGTAATGCCTTCCAAAAATGCAAACTAATGTACTAGAAAATACAAAGCATGATAGTAAACATAACACCACACATAGTGACCCCTATTTTATAGTGCAACTAGAATTCCTCTAATTATTAAATTCAAATATTACCTGCAAGTGCTTTGGACTTCTTATAGAGTAGCTCAATATGCTATTTTAAGTATACCTAAAATTGTTAAAAATGAAATAAGAATGAGTTTTATAACTCAATTAGTATTTATCCACCCAAAGTTAATTTTAGTAAAACTCAATAAAATAATTAGATTCAAGCTATCTAATCCATAATTGGAAAGACAACTATAACAAAATTCCATATTTGGAACTTCTAGTTCTTGATGTAGTTATATACATATGTACTCTTCTTTTCGAATTCACGATAAATTTCCACAAATAAAAGTATAACAGTATTAGAAAGTGATTTACTATAACCTAACATTTTAATGTTTCCACTAATACAACGAAAGCCAACAATAGAGCATATGTGTTATAGTACACTCTTATAGCTAAGAACATGCATAATGATTATTAGATAGAAATTCACAAATAAATTAAAACATCTTAACTAGTATCATAATTATATTCACACATCTATCTTTAATCACTATTATAAATTAAATCATCTAGAAAGTAATAAATAAAAAAAATAAACCATACTTCCTTGTGAATTGTAGTCTGCCTTATCTATTCAGAAACTTAACTTTGTCTTTTTATGCACTTTATTTATTCACAAACTAATTCCTGAATTTGGTATTATTTTCATATCATTTTACCATTCACCCCTCCCAATCACATCATAAATAAAAGATGCTTATTGGCATCATCCATTTCAATTCGTATATCACAATCTTTTCAAACAACACATTTTTTATGTAATCACAATAACAATACTATTAACAACTACTACACGATTATGATTATACATGAGTCAACATATTTTGAATAATACAATCCATATATCGTTCATCATTAAACTCCTAATATCAAGTAATTAACAATACAACCAATAAATTGAAATAGTCAAGCATTTGATATATATCATTTTAGGATCAATAACATTATGCTTATACTTCAAAGTCACAAAGGTATGTAAGCAATAGTCATTCAGAAATTATATAAGGCTACTTACCAATTAAACTGCCTATTGTTACAATAACTAAATTACAATAAACAATTCAAGTTGTATCTTTTTAGCTGAAAATGTCAAAATTCCATAACTATAATTATAATATTATGTAAACATATAACAATAACTAAATTTAGAATGTCTAACAAAGTTAAATATTCAATAGAAAGGTTAAAGGAAAAAATAAAGATTTAGATGGGTATACATTTACTTGAGAACATTAATTTTTTCATAATTCCCAAAATGCCTATTTTTAGCATTCTCTTTTTGTCCATCGACCACCTAAAAACTAGATTATAAACATAACAATACTAACTATTTTATTTTTTTATAATATTTATTCTAGTCCATAATTTTGCTATTTTAACAATTTAAATTATAAATTTCTAATTTTATTGAAGTTAGGTTAGAGAAATAAGATGTGATTAGATTCATTTGGGCTTTTAAAATAGATTCATTTAAGTAATAAAATTAGAGTTCTATGTTCTAATATTGCTTATCTCCACCCATAAAGGTTGCCAACCGCCTATCAATGGCAAAAGTGAAAAGAACAGTCAGCCAATTGCATCTAAGTACTTTATTTCTTAATCCTAAAATGACTACATTCTATCGCTCTCCCGGACCAAAAAGAAAGCAATGGAACAAGATATGATGGAAGGCAATACCTTATTGGCATAGAAATGCTAGTTAGAGAAGAAAGGGGAAAGAAACCAAGTAAAAATTTGAAAAAAGCAGTAAGAGATTTTGTGAGGAACCTTCTGGAGAGAAATAAAAAGTTTTTTAGATTAAAAAGTTAAAAAAAAGATAAGGATTATTTTCATATAAGGTGGGTTTAAAATGAATCTAGTTTTTCTCTTTTAACCTTAGCCTTCCATTATAATTGATCTTCCTAAAAGTTAAAAGAGAAATAAAAATGGAACTTGATTTTATCCGCCCTTCTTCCTCACCAATTTAATTCTTGAATCCAAATCAATTCTTATGTTCAAATAATTAGTTTGTCCAATACTAAACTAACCAAAAATTTTAAATAATACATATATATATTTAGAAATTTAAAATTAAAAGAGTTTAAATATATAATTAAGCAAATGAGAATAAAAACTTATAAATATTATTCTAAATATCTTAGCCATGTAAGTATAATCCTAATATTACGTGATAAAATATTAAACTCCTGAATTTTATCATATGGTGCAATAGAACACAATCAATCAATAAATATATATAAATAATTCATCCATCTGAAATTTGTTTAACAATGTAGATTAAATAAATCGATTATTTAAAATAGTTCACCTTAAAACTAAAAAAAAGAATAAAATAAATAATTAAAAATAATATAATGATATAAAATGATAATAAAAATAAAAGAAAAAAATTAAATATATATTCAACCAAATATTACAACTTCTCCTCTGCTCAAGAGAATTCATCCTAGAATTTTAGAAATATTATATTATAGTGCAAGCTAAAAGGGGGAAAGTTACACATGACATAAACATATTTTGTAAAATTATGTGTAAAATACCATTAATAACTAACTCCAATATACTACTATCTCATCATAAAGTAACTAAAATATTTCACTGCCAAGGTTAAATGCCTAACTCATTATCATGCATAGTCACCCTATCAAATATTTGATGGTAAAGAAGAAAGAAAAATTAAATATTCAACCAAATATTACAAGTTCTCCTCTACTTAAGAAAATTCATCCTAGAATTTTAGAAATATTACACTAGTAGTATAAGCTGAAAGGGGAAAAGTTACATAAGACAAAACCATATTCTCTAAAATTAAGCATAAAATACCATCAATAACTAACTCTAATATACTACCATCTTATTAGTAAAGTAACTAAAATATTTCACCACCAAAGTTAGATGCCTAACTCATCATCATGCAATAGTCATCCTATCGAATATTTGATGTTAATGATATTCATATTACCTTATATTTTTTATATAACTAACTACCCTAACATGCTGATTCATCTTTATTAGTAAATAAGGATACTTCCTGAATACAAGTAAGATATTAGATTAATTCATCAAACAGCATAATGATTATCTAATCTAAGTAATCATAATGAGATTAAGCTCCTTGAATATAATTAAGATACTGAATACAAGTAAGATATTTATATAACCTTTTATTCCTTACATAACTAGCTATCCTAATATTTGATTCGTCCTTATTAACGAATAAGGATACTCCTTGAATATAATTAAGATACTAGATTAATTCATCAAAAGGCATAGTAACTAGCTAATCTAAGTGATCATAACGAGATTAAGTTCAATGAACTCTTTCTTAAGGTTCAAGCAAAAAGATGAAAGTATGCAAGCAATTCCCCTATATAGCTTTATTCATGAAATAATATTTGGAATGAATATTTAGGAATATTATTATTAGTTTGAAATTTTCACTAGTAAAAAATAACATATCACCCATTTTTCTATATTCAATTCATTATTTATATATCTATATATATGTATATATTTTATTATCATAGCTTCATCTGAATCGCGCTTCATCATCTACTGGAAATTGAAACAACATGTTGGGAAAAATCAATTAATCAAAATTAATGTGGAATATACATACTTGATTTTCACTTTTAGGATCCTGATACTAAAATCCACCACACGAATGTCAAGAATCACCCATATATTGGAATTCTTGGCTTCTGTCCACAACAATTACACCAAAACTAAGGAACCACACACTTTCTTGTGAAGAGAAGAAGATGATGAAAAACTCTGACAAAATATTTTTTGCTCTTGAGAAAAAATTGAATGAATCATATATTTATTTTTTTATTATTTTTCTCTGTTAACAACAGAAGAAGGGAATGGGTGATTGTTTTCTCTCTCTTATTTCTAACTCCTTGATCAGTTACCATAACTGATCTATTTGAATTCAAATTCAAATAATAAGTTATATATTTATTTTAATTAAATAAATATTCAAAATATGATAAATGTGGATCACCCATTATGGGTGTCCCCACATTCATCATCTCCCACTCATACATAATGAGATGAACCACATCATATAATCTTCTTCTCTTCTCATGGTTTCATACTCGGTGCATTATCGTGACCACGTGGGTATGACGCTATCTTGGGTGTTCTTTTACTAGAAATTCTTATATAGAATTAGCATAAGACAACCCTTACTTCTCATTATTTATATTATGCCTCAGATGCCTTAAATTTCCCATATACATTTTTTATTTGTAAATCTAATCCCTCACGAGCTTTACTATAAGCTTAGATTGCAATCCACATATGCATAGCATCCACACTTATGATGTTACCAAAATTAACTTCATAAAGGACATGTCTCAAACACTATCATAATTATGTATATGTCGGAAAATCTTCCTTTCGCTCGTATATCATTTTGATATGAAACAACTACTTTCCTAATATTTTATCCTTTAGATTGTATATATCATGATCATAGGATGTATACTAAGGTAGCGAACACTGTATTATTTCTCTATGATATCATCAAAGTCAAAGGGTATCTTTGAAAAGAATATTTCTTTTCTAGGACTCACACAGCAATAAATCAGGAATCTTTTGATTACTTCCTATTGTGATTCTTTTTGCACATGTGATATGAATCACATGCTACGGTGTTCCCTTTTTTTAGCATAAAGGCATATGTCAATTTTATTAGTAATACCATACAGATTTTAATTCAGGTACACACAGTACCTAACCTAAATTCTTCCACATCATTCGACTCCTTTTGACATCAGTATGTGAAGAACTCATTATCTGGCTACAAATATTGTGGAAGGTGGGAGATTTTATAATTCAATCCATATTTTGTATTTTGGATCTTATCTCAACTTTACTTTATTGAGGTGACATATTTGATTTTTGTGTTACTTCTTTACCAAAAATAGTGAACACATGTCTTATCTCCGCCTCACTCTTCATGAGCGTTGAAGGCAGTTGTTCATGTGAGAGAACCAACCTTATCAACCTGTATGATATACTGGACATTCGTATACTCATACACATATAATAACACTTGTAATTGAATGAAAAACATATTTTATTCATTTCAATTTCAAAAATGTTTGATTACATTCTATGCATACTAAAAGACTTTACATGTTTAATATATACATCTCTAGGTATAGCCTTAATAAAAGGATTCGCTATCATATTTTACGTAGAAATATGTTGGATGGTGACCTTCTTCTACGCTATTGTATCTCTCATAAAGTGATACTTTGTATCTATATGCTTAGTTTTGCTATAGTACTTTAGATCCTTTGTATAAGTAATGACTGCCTGACTATTATAGTATATTAGGACAGGATTTAAATTCTCACCACAAATCCTTAGATGTTCTATAAATCTTTTTAGCCATATTGCCTCTTGTACCACTGCAGAACATGCCACAAACTCTGCTTCCATTGTTGACAATGTAATACATGTCTACTTCTTGCTACACCATGATATGGGACCATTGTTTAGTAAGAATGAGCAGCCCTGATGTGGATTTTCTCTTATCTAGGTCTCCTGCCCAATCCGTATCAGAATATCCAACTAAGCATAAGTCGTCTTCTTGATAGGATAGCGCATAGTCGACGGTGCCTTTTAAATATTTCAATATCCTTTTAACAACTTTCCAATGTTTCTATCTGGGGTTTGACTAGTATTTGCTTATGAATCTGACTGCATGGCAAATATCCGATCTTGAACATATCATTGCATACATTAGACTTCTTACCGCTAGAATAAGGAACTCTGTCCATTAATTTCTTTTCAAACTTATTTTAGGGGTACATTTCTTGACTCAATGGTTCACTCTTATTTATAGGAGTATCCATGGGTTTACAATCTTTCATATTAAATTTCTTAAGAATTCTCTATATATAACTTTTTTGAGAAAGAGAAATAAGTTTTTTGGAGTGATCCCTAAAGATTTTGACTTCAAGAATGTAATTTGCTTCACTCACTCTGTCCATTGATTTCTTTTCAAACTCATTTTAGGGGTACATTTCTTGACTCAATGGTTCACTCTTATTTATAGGGGTATCCATGGGTTTGCAATCTTTCATATTAAATTTCTTAAGAATTCTCTATATATAATTTTTTTGAGAAAGAGAAATAAGTTTTTTGGAGTGATCCCTAAAGATTTTGACTTCAAGAATGTAATTTGCTTCACACATGTCTTTTATTTCAAAATTCAAGGATAGTCATTCCTTAATAACCATAATTGAATTCATGTTATTCCCAGCCAATAGTATATCATCCACATAAAGGGATAATATAATAAGATTGTTTTCATGCCACTTAACATAAACACAATGGTCTTCCTCAATTATTTGGAAGTTATATGAGGTTATTGCTTGGTGAAACCTCAAGTACCATTGTCTGGATGACTGTTTGAATCCATAAATAGACCTTTGGAGTCTACAAACTTTCTTTTCTTCTCCTTTTTGTATGAAACCTATTGGTTGTTCCATGTAGATTTCTTCATCCAGTTCTCCATTGAGAAAAATGATTTTTACATCCATTTGATGTAATTCTAAATTTAAATGTGCTACTATGGCTAGGAGTAATCTTATTGAATTAAAACATACAACAGACAAGAATATATCCTCATAATCAATTCCTTCCTACTGTGTATAGCCCTTTACAACTAGTCAAGCTTTATATCTTTTAATTGATCCACTTGCTTTTCTTATAATTTTGAGAACCCACTTATTTCCAATTGCCTTTTGGTTAGATGGTAAGTCAACTAGTTTCCAAACTTAGTTAATTTTCATTGAGTCGATCTCTTCCTCCATTGCTTTCTTCCATTATTCCTTACCAGGAGAACTTAAAGCCTCTTGAATTATTTTTAGCTTTTCTTTATCTTGAGGAGTGACCATAAGAGCCGATCCTTTAATCAAAAAGTGTTTTTTAGGTACATTTCCTCTCTTACTTTTCTATAGTAGGGTTTCGTGTACCATATCTTCTCTAAATATAGGATTTTCACTCACTCTCTCAAAGCTCTTGGATTGACAGGCATTCTTTGAGAGCTCCCACTTTGATAAGATGGATAAGATCCAATATTACTATCCATTTGGTCCTGTAACTCATAAAAGGATACAGTTTGATCAATTTCTCCTCTACTAGGAAATTCATTTTCAAAAAATGCGGTGTCTCTTGATTCAAGTTCTGTTATTGTTCCATCCTCGTTTTCACTAATGAAAATATATCCTTTAGATAATTTTGAGTATCTTATAAAGATGCATTTCTTCCTTCTCGGACCTAATTTTCCATATTTATTGAAAGCATTATGAACATATGCAGTAGACCTCCATGGTCTTAGAATACTTAAATCAAGTTTGTGCTTTATCCATAGTTCATAGGGAGTGGATGTAACAGATTTTAAGGGCACATGGTTAAGTATAAAGGTAGCTGTCAAGATGGCATCTCCCCAATATAAAAACGGTAGATTTGTTTGTGCCATCATTGATCTAACTATATCTAAAAGAGTTCTATTTTTTCTTTCAGCTACTCCATTTTGTTGTGGAGTGTCAAGAATTATTAATTATCTTATTATCCCTTTCTCTTCACATAGCTCTTTGAATTATTCGGATAAATATTTCACATCTACAATCAATTCTTAGTGCTTTAACTTTCTTATCTATTTGATTCTCGACTTCATTTAAATAACGTCTGAAACATTCTAATGCTTCTGATTTATGTGAAATTAAATAGATATGACCGTATCATGAGTAATCATTAATGAAAGTGATGAAGTACCAGGCTTTGTGTCTTGCCCTCACACCCAAAGGACCACATATGTCGGAGTAAACTAATTTTAATGGAGTTTTTGCCCTAATTTTTTTTTTCAAATGGTTTTCTAGTTGCTTTATCGGCTAGACAATGTTCACATAAGGACATTTCCTATTTTAACTGAAAAATTTAAATTTGAAGTGGAAGTAGTAAAGCAATCGTAAGCAATGTTATTAACAACATCTAAAATGACAAATCCATTGGAAATAAAACCAAAACCATAAAATACATCATCTTTTGAAATGTCAACAATATTGTCATGAAAGTTAACTGAAAAATTGAAATTAAGTAGGGAATAAACAAAAACTAAATTTCATCAAATGTCAGGTGTGTAAAGCACATCATGCAGGATTAAAGTTCTTCCTCCACGTAAATCCAATTTGCATATTTCAATGCCTTTGACTTCAATCATTGCATTATTTCCAACATAAAGTCACCTACTTTGGCTTGACAAATGATGATACTCTATATAGGATCCTCGATCCTTACTCACATGATTTATGGCACCTGAATCCAAATTCTACAAAGGATGAGATTTTGTTTGAGAAACAATATTGGAAACATATGAAAAATGTTTGAAATAAGTATCCAGTAATACCTTATTCTATTTATTTTGCTGAGTGCAATCTCAAGCAAAATGATCCATTCTTTAGCAGGTATAACATTTGATCTTCTTGAGATCAAAGTTCCTTGACCCTCGCTTTCTCTTTTTCTTTTTAAAGGTTTTCTTAACCTAAGAATTAGGCTTAATTTTTCTCTTTTGGAACTTTTTGTCTTTCTTAAATTTAGGCTTATAATTGGAAGGGTCTGCTCCCTTAATTATATACACTTGTTCAGATGATCTATAAGCCTCTAAACGTTCATTGTTAAGTTCCAAATGTCTTACCACATCATCAAAGGTTATTATGCTTTCATTGTGAGTCAAGTTAACCTTTATACGTTCCTAACTGGTAGGGAGTAACCTAAACACTGCTCGCAGTTGCTGCTCATTAGAAAGTACATGACCTATTACTTTTAACTCATGAATCATATTTGACATTTCTTGCAAATGTTATTTCATTGGTGTATTAAGGTTAAAGTTTGTATGTGTCAAATTTAATTGTGAGTCTTCTTAGTTTGGTGGTAGAAGTACCACCAAAATTTTCTTTCAGGACAATCCACATTCCTTAAGCAGTTGGGTAATTCTCATATTCGCACATAAGGTCATCTGCCATCGCACTTAAAAGTGTGATGCGAGCAATGATGTTCTTTTTCTTCTAAACAGCATATGCTTTAGCATCTCTTCTATGCTGAGTTGTATTCCCAGTTTCAGGTTCCAACATGACGCTGTTTAGGATTTCTAGAGCATCTTGCTCTTCTAAGATGTATAATATTTTTCAATACTAAATGTTCCAATTATCCCCATTCAACTTGTCACCCTTGTTTAATTCAACAATTATGTTCTTGCTCGCCATTATGTTAAATGTATAAACATTTCCTATGAGTATACAATCCTGTTTATTTGTATAGTTCTCACATAGAACAATAATGATACTACTTAATTCATGGTCAGAAGTTTACGTTTGTCATACTCCGATCGCATGTTTACCTAAATACTATTATTATTTCCTATCAAGATCATTCTCATGCAAACATAACACTTTGTGTTGCCCTTAATAAATGTAATTCAAAAGCTCCCACTCAAATGCAGGATATTGTAAAGATAAATGTACATCAAATAAATAATATTTGATCATCTATCACATAATAATTAAAAATCCAATAAACATTCAATAATGTTCTCAAAGTAATCTCATCAAAACAAGAGAAATGAATACATTAAAAATAAAGCATTTAATGCTGGTGATTCTATTCTAGCTTTCTATTTTGGTTTCAATGTCTTCATTTCATCAAATTTGTTGAACAAATTTAGTGGATTCTTGGAATGGGCTGGGTCAAAGTTGTGTACATTCAAAGCTTTAAGTGGACCCTTTAAGTGTAGTCCTTTTTCTAGAGAGCTGTATCTAAAATGACTTGCACTTTTCATGTTTTGGAATTGTGACATTAGGACAGTTTTTCTCCAATTATTTTTGAAATAACGAATTTCCTGTTGTCTTAATTCTTCCATATATCTCTCCAAGTCAAGGTATTTGACGGGTCCAAGTAAGTAGTCTTTGCATTTCCATAGGGTCTTTTTAATTGGAATTTAAAAGTCATCATCTGGAATTGTATTCATCAAAGTATGAAACCAAAGGTGATTAGGGAACACCTTTCTTCTATAGGTGAGATTCTTTTTTAGAATTTTAACTTCAAATAGGAAGTCTATCATTGGGGTGTCTTTACATGCATTTGTTTTGTATAGGATGTGCACGAATTCTTTCAAGTCTCCTAGAGTGTCAACTCAATCTGATTCTCTAGGTTCTTCTCTCACCACATTCTCCACAAACCCATATGGATCATATTCTTTTCTGAACCACTATTCCACGTCTGTTCCAAAAAATAGACATAAAATATGATAAAAAATAGGGTATTTTGCCACTTTTTCAAGTCAAAATAGTGTCATAAAAGTCTAAAAAATGTGCTAATGACACATTAATATGTAGATCTTATTTTTATAAAAATTTAGAGCCAAATTTCACCTCCGACGGATGCCGCATCTGCCCTCACATGCTACTGCAAGGTGGCTGTCCAAGAAAATCCAAGAAAAATGGAAAAAAGAGCTTTCTCACATGCAACGACGGCATGTGTAATGCATGTGCCACCTTGCAGACATTTTTTAGTCATCAAAGATAGCTAAAAGTGGAGGAAAAAATTTCTCATTCCATAAAAGCATTACATATGACAAATGGGCTTGGGGTGGGCCCTACGTGCCACTGTTAAGAGTATGGAAAAAAAATTTAATTAATTTTTTTTGAAAAACTCAAAACAACGTGTCATTTTTTAGTTGGGTTGGGCTTCAAAATGACGTGTTATTTTTCGGTCGGCTAAAACGACATGTCATTTACTTCATCTTTAATCTCTAACCGGGTCAGACCTGACCTGATTCGTGACCCAAATGGGTTTATTCAACCAAAAAATTTGTTTTGGCCATAACTTTTAATCTGGGAGTTTGTTTTAGGTGATTCAAAAGCCATTTTTCTCAGAATTGAATGCTCTATAAAACCAGGCTAGTTTTATGGCCTAAAAAATTAATTTTGTAGGGGACCCAGTATCTAAAATATTATGAGTTTTATGAAATTTTAGGTATTCTGGTTGATCTCTAATGTACGGGGATGTTTTATGTGAATCCTTTAACATTAAAATCATCCCTAACATTATTATTCCAAGAACAATAGAATCATACAATAAATTTGTATTTATTTGGCCAAATTTTTTTTTTATAATTCAGAAGCATGCTTTCAGGCCAAAATAAAAATTATCAATTAAATATACAGTAAGTGGTAAATGCATTTAACTTAGAGCATCTCATACAATTCATCTCATATATCTCATACATCAATACATCTCATTCATCTCATACTTGCATTTAATTTCATTAAATACATTTAGGGAAATACAGTCATCAGAACTAACCTGGCTCTGATTCCAATGTTGGAAATTGAAACATGTTAAGAAAAATCAATTAACCAAAATTAATGCAGAATATACATACTCAATTTTGACTTTTAAGATCATAATGCTACAATCCACCACACGAATGTCAAGAATCACCCCTGTACTGGAATTCTTGGCTTCTGTCCATGACAATTGCACCAAAATCAAGGAACCACACACTTTCTTGTAGAAAGAAGAAAAAGATGAAAAACTCTCTGATAGAATATTTTTAGCTCTTGAGAAAAAACTGAATGAATCATATATTTCTTTTTTTTTATTTTTCTCTGTTAACAATAGAAGGGTGAATGGGTGGTTATTTTCTCTCTCCCATTTCCCACTTCCTAATTAGTTACCATAATTGATCTATTTGAATTCAAATTCAAATAATAAGTTAAATATTTATTTTAATTAAATAAATATTCAAAATATGATAAATGTGGATCACTCATTATGAGTGTCCCCATATTCATCATCATCAATATACTATTTATGTTATACCCATAACTTACTAGAAAAGTAGTTGATACATTTTGATATGTCTTATAGTCATCCACCTCAATTATTGAGACCCAATATTAATGATGTTTGATTTCAATCTTCACTGCCAAGGCTAAACGCCTAATGTTATCTTACTACTTTTATTTATTATTTATTATCATTTTATTTATTTCTAATTTGCTAAATTCTACCTACGATCCTCTCCAAAGTAGATGTTTGAGAGATTCTTAGCTAGCCACTAGGTACAAAAATTATGTGATTACTATAAATAAGAATAAAGATAATGCAAGGGGGCTTGAGATAAATATAAGAATGTTTTAATAATTAATTTTTCAATAAAGCTTTTCTTCCATTTATCTTAACTATTATTCGTAGTGGACATACAACTTGTATGCCTATTGAGTACTAAGAATTTCTCCAAGATGTCCACCCACTAATAATCACTAGTCATTTTTGACAATATGTACCTTTAGCTAGAGTAATAGATCAAGAAAGGTAAATAAATTATCAATTTAGAAGTTGACATATAAATTTCTGATATTGTTAACATATCTAGCTATTCTAATATCGTTATTATTATTAAAAAATAAGTAATAAATTACCAAAGCAGGTAAGGAAATATAAAAAATAATTTTTCTATTGTCATAGGAATAAGCTAACTTATTCTAATATGATGGGTTTAAGCTTCACAAGGATTTCATTTTCAGAACAATTTCTCCTCTATTCTTAACAAAATCTTATTTATCACAAATCAATATCTTATTCATAATTATACCATGCTTTTTATCATCCATTCAGTTTTTTTTTATAATTATACATATTACATAATAGGTTGATCCTCATAATTCAATCATACATATGACCTAAACATATTTTACTAGTTTAATAAACTAATATTCAAAATTGATTTTTGAAAAACAAATATGTATTTAAATATATTGCATTCAAATATTTAGATACTTAAGTATATTACTTGATTATGGCTATTGGGACAAACTCTTAAGTCCATGATCGAGTAGTATACTCGATTACCTGGAAATAGAGATGAATCCCTACCTATGTTTTTGAATAGGATACTCAAATGTGATACCTCAAAGGGTCATATTCAAATACTGTACTTAAGTACATTTTAGGAGATTTAGAAAGTCCTATGATTTTTTAGTTAATAAATGCCATTTTCTAGTAATGATAGTCAAGTCTTTCGTCCCTACTTGGTGATTAGAGTTTATTAACCCTAATCAATAGATTTGACTATAACTTCCTATTGTTAATAAAGATTGCATGGCTTTTCTAATAACTCCATTCTTTATTTTAAAATTGCAATGCACTCTTTTAGGATTGCTTTTAATGATTGATCTAAAAAAGATTTTCCCAAATTATTTTATATGTCCTATCTCAAAAAAGATTAATTATGGTTCCTTTGTTAATTTTTCTTCTTAGTTTCATTACTTATAACATAATGATTTTTTCCTTTTCAAGTAATGAAATTTTTGCATTTTATCTATGAAGTAAATAGCTAAGACAAGATTTTATTATAATAAAATTTCTTATAAGTGCTTGAACAAAATATTTCTTACAAGTGACTAATTAAAATTTGATTCAATGAAAAGTATGTTAACTTTAGGTGAACTTTACTAATAACAGATAGGAATTTAAATCTTGAAGATGACTTTTATTATGATAGAAAAATGCTACTATTTTGGTTTACCAAAAAAATTCTTACTAGTGATATATAAAGTAACACTTTTTAAAGAAACTCATATTTATTCACATAAAATGTTATAACATTTTTACTTATATATACTTATTTCCTCTAAGTAAATTTCTGACATTTTATATAATTATCTTAAATTTATTCATAATTTTGTAAGTTCACAAAATTTTTATATAAATCACGTATAACTACATTAAAGATCTAAGAGTTAAACAATGTGTTTGAATAATAGTACTAATAATAAGAATTAAAGCAATAGTAGTAACAACAACAATACTAATAAAGATAATTTGTCAAGAACATTTAATTGAAATGATATATAATATTATTATTTTTTTATCGTTACATGTTTTATCTTTTTTCACATTTTAGATTCAAACTTAGAATCTTGCATGGGTACATCTAGTATAGGCTAATACTAACTATTACAAATAAATAAATAAATAACCAGGACCACTTTATAATTATTGCCTACTTGTGTACTTTACAACAACAATTACACTAAAAATACTAAAATTAAGATATCTTACATTAACCAAAAAATTATTCATGGTCCAACAAATAATTAAAAGTTAAATCAGATATGATTAGTAAGTCTTAATCTTAAAATTTGAATATATATTATTATAATTCCTCTTTTATGATAAGAGTGACAAGCAATGATGAAGCCTCTGGTTGTGAATTTTTTTTCTTATGTCTTTTGTATTTTTAAGACAAATTTATACCCAACCACCCAAAAATTATGATATTATCATAAATTTTTTTAATAAATTGCATTCTAATTCCTGCAATATTTCTTCGTTAACTTTATCTTTAGTTGCAAGGGCTTGAAATCCTAACCAGGGTATAAAGGAAAAATAAAATATTTTAAAAATACTACTTAAACCCAGTGCTTAAGGCGTTGTAATTCTTACTTATAATAAAATAAGAATATTTTTTCATATTCTTTTAATTAAAATTAATTGTCTTCACATGATTTATATATCTGATGAAATAATGATGTGATAATTACAATAGCATGTTATTGTTATGAGAATAATTTACTAACTACCAAAATATAATGATATAAATTTATTTACAAATAAATAAGATTGGCACATTTCATTGTGGATCACTAGATTTAAATTTATGAAATTAGAAAAACACTTCTTCTCGATGAATGAATAAACCCTAATTTTTTTTTATAAAACCTCAATGATTAAGGCTAATAACAAGACAAGTTTTAACTAGTTATACGAATTAATAGCTTGCATCTATTAATATAATTAAAAACAAAAATGATCAAGAGGTGGCCCAAACTTAAAGTGCCTATGCAAACCCTAAATCCCACCACAAAAAGGAAAAAAAAAAAAGGCTTTCAACGATTTTTAATAAATATTTAAATTATATCTAGTTAATGATATTTTCTTACATTTATATTATGTTAACATAGGAGTATTTAATAGGGCCTTGGGCCTGTAGATCCAATGGATCAATTCGCTCACTTTTTATAAACTAAGTTTACCAAAAATAAATTAAAAAAAAGAGCCAAAATAGGTAAGTTCGTATGAGCTAGATCCTTGTGGATCAATTCATAAACTAACTATTTATTTTAGGTAAAATAGACTAGTTCAACCTAATTAAAATAGATTTACTTAAAATGTAAGTCATAACAAATCGAATCTAAATAGATTAAGTTTGTGCAGACTTTGGCCTCATCCAATCAACCAAGCTGTTAATATGACAAATAATTTTTATTTATTAAAAAAATTTAAGGGTAATAATTATTTAAGGTATAAACCTAGACAATTAAAATAATAGTTTGATTAATTTAAATTCATCAACATATGGCCAAATTTTATATAATTATTGATAAAATAAATATAAAAAGTAATATATAAAGCTCCATTTATTTTCAATGAAAAATATTTTCTGTAAAATATAGTTAAAAATATTAAGATGAGAAAAGTTGCCTTTTTTGTTTAATATTAAATATAAAAAATTTGAGAAAAATAACTTTCTTTATTTCACAGAAAAATTTGATTTCCTTTACTATTATGATTTTAAATATTATTTTTAATTATTAATATATATAACGTATTATTTCTTTATTACTATATATACATAATATTTTTTATAAAAACATTTTCTCAACAAAAAAAATGAAACCTAAAACTTAAGGCCTTTTTCTCTTTTGTAACAAATAATTTTTTTCTTCTCACTCGCCTTTCCTACGGTTTACCAATTAATCCTTTAGTAGTTTTATCAAATTTCTTTATTCACTCTTTTTACTCATTAGTGCACTTCTAGTTTGGTTTATCAATTAACAATTTTTTAATTTTTTTTGGGGGAATTTCTTGAATTTTTTGAAAAAATTTATTTACTTTTAGGCCTTGTAAGCGGGAAAAAAAAAGTTTGTCTTTGAACATTAAAGATCAATTTGCAGTTAATAGCGCCCTACGTACTCATGTGAAAATTGAAAAAGCCATGCAAATACTTTAGGTGACTGATGGCATTCATCTACCTAGAACTTTTTGTCTTTTCCCATAATTGTGAAACTTACTGTTTTAAATGTGCCATGTGTCCGGAGTCTATGAAACCACTACAAGAAAAAGAAACAATTGCGACGACACTTTTAGCAGCGACAAAATTTCGGTCGTCGCTAAAGGTATTTCCGGCGACATTGTCGTCGGTAAAAATGACGCACAAAGGGCGAGAAGGAATTAGGCTTTTAGCGACGACTTTTGTCGTCGCTAAAAGCCTAAAAAATTTTTGGCGGCAAAATTTGGAAAGTCATCGCTAAAAGCCTAAAAAATTTTTGGCGGCAAAATTTGGCCTTCAGCGGCGACAGTTGTCGTCGCTGAAGATTCAAGACTTTCAGCGACAACACTGTCGTTGCTGATGGTCCACCCTTCAGCGACGACAGTGTTGTCGCTGAAAGTCTTGGCCTTCAGCGGCGACAATTGTCGTCGCTGAAGATTTAAGACTTTCAGCGACGACACTCCACCCTTCAGCGACGACACTGTCGTCGCTGAAAGTCTTATCTTCAGCGACAACAATTGTCGCCACTGAAGGCCAAGACTTTCAGCGACGACACTCTACCCTTCAGCGACGACAGTGTCGTCGCTGAAAGTCTTGAATCTTCAGCGACGACAATTGTCGCCGCTGAAGGCCAAATTTTACCGCCGAAGGCCAAATTGTGCCGCCAAAAATTTATTAGGCTTTTAGCGACGACTTTGTCGTCGCTAAAAGCCTATTCTGAGATAAGGCTTTAGCGACGACAATGTCGTCGCTAAAAGTCCTTCGGTCGTCGGTGAAGGCTTCAGCGACGACCGAAATTTTTTAGTCGTCAGTGAAAGTTTTGGCTATTTATTCGCAGCGACTCCTCCCTCCTCATTTGCGCGTTTAAAATTTTTGGAATTAAGGTAAATTTCTGAACTTTCTCTTTCTTTTAAATTTTTTTATTTTAATATATTTATTTTTTATATATGTTGATATGTATTAATTTTGTATGTTGCATCTTTTAATTTGTTAGTTATTATTAACACTTAACTTAGTTCGTGGAGAGTATTCAAAGTTGATCAGTAGATTTTTACCATTGAGGTACGTGAATAAAAGTTATTATATTTTTTTGTGTAATAATATATTTAATTTACTCAAATAATTTGTAATAAATTAATAGAATTGATAGTATGTTTAATTCAATATGAAATTTCATATTATTTAATTTTATATGTTGTAAATTTTAAATTTATTTATTTAAATTTAACTAAGCATAAAATTTATAAATATAATTTACAACTAGGAAGTCCATATTATTTTTACCATTGCTTTATGAGTATTAATTTTTTATGTTGGATCAAATTGTTAGACATTATTAATAAAATTACTGATATATTATAATTGTATAATTTATATTAAATTAAATTTAAAAAAATATTAAATAATTCAAGTTAATTAAAATAAAGAATATTTTAGATAATATATTTTTTAAAATATACAACAATTTGAATTTAAATTTTTTTAAAAAAATTCAAAAAATCTTTAGCGGCGACACTTGTCGTCGCTGAAGATCAAACTTTCGCTGATATTTTTTACTTTTAGCGACGACAAAGTCGTCGCTAATAGATTTCCTTTCAGCGACAACTTTTTTCCTTATAGCGACGACAATGTCGCTGCTAAAAATTAATTTTCAAAATTTTTTGAATTTTGAAATTATTTTCTACGACGACATTGTCGTCGCAAAAGGTCGGACTTTTAGGACTTTTAGCGACGACAAATTGTCGTCGCTAATGACCTTTTCAAGGACGGACCTACACCGACGACATTTTTAGCGACGAATTTTTCTTTAACGACGACCGAATATCTTTTAGCGACGACAAATGTCGCCGCTAAAAGTCTTTTTTCCTGTAGTGAACCCAAGCACCAAGTAGGCGATGAAAATCCCCACATCGGCAAAATAAGCATTTTGGTTGTATTTTGCCAGGTTGAGAGCAATACATGAACGAATATTTCATGGGTTATTGAAAAAAAATTCCAACATGGCAATGATATAATTCCTTTCATATGCATAATTTTGGGTTATTAGAGTCTGTTGAATTTTATAAAGATTTTAAGAGTGGGAATAGGTTAGCTTTTTGACATAATATAATATAAAAAAATTTATTTTTCAGAAAAATTAAACTTGTCAATAAGTTTTATTTTTTTACAAAATATGAAAAATTGATTACCCACCTTTCTTTAAAAAAAATTTTACTTTTTATGTTCTTTATAAATATAAAAACAAATGTATTATTACTAAATTTATTAAATAATAATTAAATTTTATTAATTTATATTATAGTAATGTTAAGAATATAATAATTATTTTATTAATATTTCTTCAAAAATTAAAAGTTGAATTAAATAAAATATAAAAAAATTTGTCACCACCTCAATATCAATTAAATAATTTTGAACACTTCACAAAAAATTCATATAAAAAATTGTTTCATAAAAAATTTAACTTTTTGTGTAAATCAATTGATTCCTTAGTACAAAGACATAAGATATTGAGAATTAGATACGAAATATTCTTTGCAAATTAATTGTTGAAAATTTCATTCTTGCAGTCCTATTTGTTGTAAAAATAATTTTGTGTTTTTAAAAACAAAAGAACAAAAGAATTTGTTTGTTTAAATATTTTTTCTCTTCAATTTTAAAAATAATTTTAAAAATAAGAAAATAAGAGCAACTTTAAATTATTATTTTTTATTTCCAAAACATACTTCATTAATGGTATTTCTGTACTTCAAGGTTATTTTTAAAATAACTTATCAAATACATTCTTTTCTCTGGTTGCTTTTGAAAACTATTTTTAAAGCATATTTTATAAAACTGTTTTAAAAATAAATAACTGAAAATACAAACAAACACACTCTTGATTTTTGGGATGTCTTCACGTTTGTTCGAAATGGTGGTTCCAGATATACAAATAAGGCATGCAATAAGTAGTGTATTTATACTGTTTTTCTTTCCCTAGCTCTAATAATTGAATTTATTGAACTAACTGCTTATTTTTCCTGTCAATTTTTTGGTAATCAAGATTGTCGATGGAGTTTTTACTTGAAAAGCTTTTGCTAATTATTTTTCAATAAATTTAGGAATCATTTGGTTTGCACAAGACATAATTTTTTGTGGAAAATTAAGTTTTCAAGGAAATAACTTCCTATGTAAACTTTTTAAGAAGTACTTAAAATTATTTGATTGACATATAGGAAGTAACACTTCTTAAAAAGTAATTTTTTATATTTTATTTTACTCAATTTTGAACACCTTAAGAAGTGTTAATAAAATAATTATTATAACCTTAATATTATTATAATATAAATTAATAAATTTTAATTGTTATTAATTAAATTTTAAAAAAATAATTTTATCATTATATATATAAATAATACAAAAAGTAAAACTTACCTAGAGAGAAAGTAGATAAGTAACCTTCTTGCTTTGTGAAGAGTAAAATTTTGCAAAAAATTCTATTTTCTTTAATTTATAAGATAATGATAGAACTTTTCATGAAGACAAACCAAATAACCTCATTCTTTGCATTACCGCATTTGTCTTTTTCAAGTACATGAGGGTCTCGCTAATAAACATAACACTAGTGAAATAATGATCAAAGAGTTAAAATTTCTTACTAAACATAGTGATATGAACCAACATAGAGTTTTACCACATAAATTGGTTTTAATTGGAAAGATTTTACCACACAAATTTCTATCAAGGTATAATTGGGTATATTGAATTATAGAATAATTGATTTTAATTGGAAAGAAGTGGGCTATCTTAGTTAACTTATCAATCATTACCTAAATTAAATTAAACCCTTTCTCAATTTTAGGAAGGTCAATCAAGAAGTCTATGGTTACACTTTCCTACTTCCATTTAGGAAAATAAAAAGGCTAATGTAAACTGGAAAGCTTTTAATATTCAGCTTTAACTTGTTCACAAGTAGGATATTTTAATACAAAACTAAGTATGTCCCTTTTCATTCCTTTCCACTAAAAATTTTATTACAAGTCATGATATATTTTTGCTACACCCGGATACATAACATAAGAGAAATTGTAAGCTTAACAAAGCATTTCATTTTTTTCATGCACAAAACACCAAAGTTGAATCTAAAATTGGATTACCCCTTGTTCATTAATTATCAAATTTGCATATTAATTTACTATTGCTTCTTCTTTCAATACTAGGTATTGAAGATCTTGCTTTTGTGATTCTTTGATTCTGTTTATCAATACATATTGAATTACCATTTAAACAATTATCACTATTTGATCATTACTTTAAATATCGGCTAGAGTTCTTGATGCTTTTCTTCTTAAAGCATTAGCCATTACATTAACTTTGCTTGGATGGTAATGGATAGTGCAATTATAATCTTTCACCAATTCCATCTATCTACATTGTCTTAAGTTCAAAGCATTCTAATCCAAGATTTATTTTAGGTATTTTATAATTAGTATGTATTTTGCAAGTTTTACCACATAAATAATGGCACCAAATCTTTAGTGTAAAGAAACTTACAACCATTTCCAGATCATGTGTTAAATAGCTTAATTCATACTTTTTCAACTATCATAATGCATATGTAATTACCTTTCCATTTTGTATCAGCATGTAACCTAAACTAATTCAAGAAGAATCATAATATGCAAAAAACCACTAAATCCTAAAAGAAGAGCTAACACTAAAGTAGCAATTAAATATGTTTTCAATGGTTGGAAACTATTTTCATATTTATCATACTAACTTTGATACGACCTACTTTATTGTAATGGGTAAGGAATCTCATAACCGGTTCCATTAACTTACATAACTAGCATTGTAGATTTTATCCTAATAGTATTACCTTAATTTACATAAAACCCAAAATGCATTATTAATATTGAAGATGAATCAAGAAGGTTCTCCTTGTCATTGTATGCTTTGGAAATAATGCCTTCCAAATATGTAGACTAATATAAAAGAAAGATATAAAACATAATAGTAAACATAACAGCACACATAGTGCCCACTATTTTATAGTGTAACTAGAATTTCTCTAACTATCAAATTCAAATATTACCTACAAGCGCTTCCAACTTCCTACAAAAGCAGCTTGATATGCCATTTCAGGTATACCTGAAATTGTTAAAAGTGAAATAAGAATAAGTTTTATAACACAAAGAGTATATATCTATTCTAATTTAATTGTAGTAAAAATTAATAAAATAATCAGATTCAAGCTATCCAATCTATAATCAAAGAGGCAATTATAAAAAAAATTTCATACCTAGAACTTTTAGTTTTGAACAAGTAGTTATATATGAATATACTCTTCTTTTTGAACTCGTAACAAACTTCCACAAACAAAAGTATAATGGTACTAAAAAAGGAATTTACCATAACCTAACATCTTAAAGTTTCCACCAATACAACAAGAATTAACAATAAAGCATATGTGTTATAGTACTCTCTTATAGTCAAGAACACATAATGATCATTAGATAGAAATCCATAAATCAATTAAAACATCTTAACTAGTATCATAATCATATTTATGTATCCATTTTCAATCAGTGTAGTAATATATATATATATATATATATATATATATATATATATATATATATTAAATAATCTATAAAGTAATTAATAATCAAGAAAATAATTTTACACCTCATTGTGACTCCTAGTCTACCTTATTTGTTCATAAACCTAATCTTGTCCTTTCAGGCATCTTATCCATTTGCAAACTAATTCTTGAATTTGATACTATTTTCATATCATTATATCATTCTCCCTTCCCAATTGCATCACATTAAAACATGCCCATTGGCATTATCCACTTCAATTTGTATATAATAATCCTTTTAAACAACACATTCTTGATATAATCACAATAACAATACTATTAACAACTACTACATAATTTAGATTATGTATGAGTCAACACAGATTAAATAGTATAATCCATACATCATTCATCATCAAAGTCCTAATATCGTGTGATTAACAATACAACTAATAAATTCAAATAGTCAGGCTTTCGATATATATCATTTCAAGATCAACAACATCATGCCTTTATTACAAGGTTACAAAGGTATGCAAGTGTAGTCCTTTAGAAATTATATAAGTCTACTTATCAAATTATACTAGCTATTATTACAATAATTAAATCATAGTAAACAATTCGAGTTGTACCTTTTTAGCCAAATGTGTCCCAGAATTTGATAACTATAATTATAAGATTATGTAAAAATATAACAATAATTAAATTCAAAAAGTTTAATAGAGTTAAATACATAATAGAGAGGTTAAAGAAAATAAAGATTTAGATAGATATACACTTACCTAAGAATACTAATTTTTCCATAATTCCTAAAACTTTGATGTTTGG
This sequence comes from Sindora glabra, assembly GCA_020226215.1. Classification (NCBI taxonomy): domain Eukaryota; kingdom Viridiplantae; phylum Streptophyta; class Magnoliopsida; order Fabales; family Fabaceae; genus Sindora; species Sindora glabra. Next base: position 87,770,031 of record CM035226.1, read on the forward strand.
CATTCTCTTTTCTTCTATTTAGCCACTTAAAAGAATAAATTATAAACATAATAATACTAATTGTTTTCTTTTTTGAGGATCTTTATTCTAGGCTCTAATTTTTGTTATTTTAACAATTTAGATCGTAATTTTATGATTTTATAAAAGCTAACTTAGAGAAATTAGATTTGATTACATTCATTTAAACTTGTAAAATAGGTTTGTTTAAGTAATAAAATTAGGTTTCTATGATTTAATACTACTTACCTCCACCTATAGAGGTTGCCAGCCAGCCATCGATGACGAGGGTGAAGAAAATCATCACTATAAGTTGCATCCAAAGGCTTTATTTCTTGATCGCAAAACATCTGCATTCTATGGCTCTCCCAATAGCCATAGCTCATAATGGCCAGAAGGAAAGTAGAGGAACAATGTGTGATAGAAAGCAACAGCTCATCAACATAAAAACACCAGCTAAAGAAGAAAGAGGAAAGAGGCCAAGCAGAAATTTGAAAAATGAAAAAAAAGATTTCATGAGGAACCTTCTAGAGAGAAATATAGAACTTTTTTTAGACTAAAAGATCAAAAAGGGACAAGGATTGTCTTGATATAAGGTGAGTATAAAATGAATCCAATTTTTCTCTTTTAATCCCAAGTCTTAACCTTCCATTATAATTGAACTTCCCTAAAGTCAAAAGAGAAATAAAAATGGAACTTAATTTTATCCATCTATCTTCCTCACCAAATTAATTCCTAGTAAATCTAGACCAATTATTATGTTCAAATAATTAGTTTGTACAATATTAAACTAGTAAAAAAATTTAAATAATACGCTTTGTGTAAAATATGTATTTAGAAATTTAAAAGTAAAAAAGTTTAAATAAATAATTAAATGAAAAGAATAAAAAATTATAAATGTGAATTATGAATATCTTAACAAAGTAAATATCATTCTAATATTACATGACAAAAGTATCAAACTCCTGAATTTTATCATATGGTACAATAGAACATGTTTAATTAGTAGAATATATACAAATAATTTACCCATTCAAAATTTATTTAACAAGATAGATTAAATAATGCCATTATTTAAAATAATTCACCTAAAAAATAAAATAAATAGATAAAAATAAAATAATAACATAGAATGATGATAAAAATAAAAGAAAAAAATTAAATATTCAACAAGATATTACAAGTTCTCCTCCCTTTAAGAGAATTCACTCCCAAATTCTAAAAATATTATACTAGTAGTGTAGGCTAAAGGGAAAAGTTATGTAGAAAATAACTATATTCTATAAAATTATGTGTAAAATAACATCAATAACAAACTTTAATATATTACCATCTCATCACTGGTGTAATTAAAATATTTCACCACTAAAATTAGATACCTAACTCATCATCATGCAATAGTAACTCCATTGAATATTCAATGTTAACAATATTTGTATTACCCTCTATTCTTTACATAACTAGCTACCGTAGTATTCTAATTCATCCCTATCAATGAATAAGGATACTCCTTAAGCACAATTAAGATATTAGATTAATTCATCAAAAGCCATAGTGACTAGCTAATTTAAGTGATCATGATGAGATTAAGCTCAATGAGCTCTTTCTTAGATTCAAGCAAAAAGATAAAATAATCAAGCATTTCTACTATATACTTTCATTCATAAAATAATATTTAAAAATATTATTATTAGTTTGAAAACTTCACTGGTTAAAAATAGCATGTCACCCATTTGTCCATATTCAATTTATTATTTATATATTTATATATCTCAATCACACTTCATCATCAATATACTATCTTTGTTATATCCATCACTTACCAAAAAAGTGGTTCATACACTTTGATATGTTTTATGGTTATCCACCTTAATTACCTAGACTCAATATTAATAAAGCTTGACTTCAGTCTTCATTACCTAGGCTAAATGCCTAATGTCATCATTATTAGCTAATAGCTTTAATTGTTTTGATTTTTTATATTATTACCATTTTTATTTATTATTTATTATTGTTTTTATCCATTTCTAATATGCTAAATTCTACCTATGACCCTTTTTAAACTAGATGTCTTAGAGACTCTTTGTTAGCCATTGGATATACAAGTTATGTACCTACTATCAATACAAATGAAGATAATATAAAAGAGGTTGAGAAAAATATAAGAATTTTTTAATAATTAATTTTTCAATAAGTTTTTTCTTATATTTATCTTAATTCTTATTAGTGGTAGGCATATAACTTGTTACATCCTTTTTAATTATTAGCATATTAAAAATTATTTTATAAGAAAGAATAGCTAAGATAACCAGTAAATTTAGTTGATTTAGAAACTTTATATGTAAAATATAGAATAAAATAGAGTTAATAAAATCAAGAATATGAAAACATGAGTTTAGTGAAAATTTTGATGGAAAAAACTTATTGGAATCATGAAATATGAAGTTTTGTACTAATGAATATGTGAATCTAGATGTTTAGGAGTAATTTTTTAAAAATGCCCTTAAGCCCTATTTCTCTCATTTCAACCCTTCAAACCCTAATTTCCCTCATTTCTCTTCATCTCTCTAGTTCTACCACTTCTGTTTAAGAATTTCTTCCACTACTCTATCAATTTAGCAGGAAGGGCCTTCATTCTTTATAATTTCTTCATCTAATTAAGGTAAGAATATTAATTTTATCAAGAATCCCTTCTATTTCCTTTTAGTTGATAAAGAAATTTAAGAGTTATTTAATTTTATTAGGTATTTTAAACCCTAACTCTAGAATTCATGAATTTTGACATGATTAGGGATGAAGGATCTTCAAACTAACTTCCTAACATCCTCTTACATATAAAGTGAGTGAATAACTTAGCTAAATTTATGAATTTTGTGGTTATGTAATGGTATTGATGAAAAATTAGTTATTTTGTGATTTTGCTTGAATTTAATTTATTTTATATGATAGAAGTAATAAATGATGGGGATATATGATATAATATATTAAATAAGTATATTAATGATTATATCAAGATTTGATATGTAATATATGTGTTTAAAAGGCATTTAAAGTCTAATAAATGGTAAATTTTTCATAGAAAATTCATCTTTTTATATATGAATCAAGTGGTTAATCGATTTTTAGGGTTTAAAGGTGAAATTAGGCTTTATAATTGAGTGACTAATCAATTATAAGGCAAATCCTGGGTAGGTAAGCTGATTGGTCTTGCATTTTATGCCGACTTTAAAAAGGCATAACTCTTTTGTCTTACTTCTGTTTTAAATAATTACCTATTATTTTAAAGACAATTGAGTTTACTTTTAAATGAAATTAGTTTTAAATCAATATTTTGTATATTTTAAGATATCATTAAAATAATAGACAGAGATTAAAAATTCAAGATTTTAAAAAATAGACTTTTGTGTATATATTTAAAAAGGTATAACACTTTCAAAACTTAGTTGATTTAGGCAGATAACTAGTGTATAAAAAACTAATTAAGTTTGTTTTTAAATAAAATAATTTCATGAATAATATATTCATAATTTTAAAGTTACCTATAAAATATCACCTAAAAGGTCACAACTATAGTGACCATATAACAAACTATATCTAACCTATTTTATATTTTTCATGATTTATAATGGTCCAACACGAGGTGTTTGGTCTTTAAGAATTAAAGATAGATTAGTTTATGATAAGTACATGACTTGGGTAATCATAAAATGAGAATGTAGAGGTTGTATGATATAATATGTGTTATAATGAACTTATTACATTAATCATGGAATGACATATGTTAATGAATGTTTTGTGGATTGATTACTATGATATATGTGAATGCTTGTAGCCATACAAGAATGTATGATGATACTGATATATGTTATGATGTACATTGAAATAGACTATGACTGCATTGAATAGAGCTTGAACTTTAATGTTCAAATTACATTGTGAATTATGCCATGAGTGGTATTAAAGATGAAAGATGTGATAAGGGTGATGATATGAATATCGAATGAAATTTTTTTAGTAATAATGTGGGTAAGTTATAAGGTTAGTCCTTGAAAGGAATAAGGATGGAAATAGGTGAGTAAAGTTTAAGATTAGTTCAGGAGTCAAAATATGGATGGATATATTTTATTTGTTTCTTATCATTTCAAATGGAATGTGATCTTGAGTGTAGTTATTTATAAGTATTATTATATGATACATTAGAAATAAAATGAAAATGTATTAATCTTATTATTATTGGCTTTTACTTACTAGTATGTTTAAATGTGATATAAATTATCAAAAGAGGATAGTTTGATAGGTAAGCTATTGTAAATTGTTGTTATTTTTATAAATTATTCACTTATTGAGCTTCGAACTCACTCCTCTATGATTTATTTTATAAATTCTCAAGTTGAGCCTCCATATCCACCTCCTCAAAGCTAGGTTCCATAAGCAGTTGCTAATGGTAGTCTCGTAGTATAGATTTTTGTATATAGTATATTTTGGGTCTTATTTTATATAGGTAGAGGAGATATTTAAATTGATTCCTCACAAATTAGTTAAGCTTGCTTATCTTCATTTTGAGAAGAATATAAGCATACTTAACTTTCTCATCTTTTGTAGAAACCTTAATGAATATTTTCTTTTTGAAATACTATTTTTTTTATAAATGCATGATACTTGATAATCAGGATCAAGTTAATCAATTAGGAATAGGCTAGTAAAAACTGCAAAAAGAGTTCTAGCCAGTCACAATCAAGTTAAGGTCATGATACAACTTGTATGTTCATTGACTAACTAGGAATTTCTCCTAGATGTCCATCCTATTAATAATGACTAGTCATTTTGTACAACAACATATACCTTTAGGTAGAGAAATAGATCAAGAAAGGTAAATAAATTATCAATTTAGGAATTAACTATAAATTTCTAATATTATTAACATATCCAACAATTCTAATATCGATTTTGTTATTAGAAAATAAGTAATAAATTACCATAGCAAGTAAGGATACTTATTTATATATAAGTAAAATACAAAAAATAATTATCTATTGTCATAGGAATAAGCTAACTTATTTTGATATGATAGGCGTTAACTCCATGGGAATTTCATTTTCATAACAATTTCTCTTCTATTATTAACATAATCTTATTCATCACAAATCAATATCTTATTCATAATCATACCATGCTTCTCATCATCCATTCAATTTTTTATGATTATACATGTTGCATAGTAGGTTAATCCTATAATTCAATCATACATATGACCCAAATACATTTTGCTAGTCTAATAAACTAATATTCAAAATTACTTTAAAAAAAATAAAGAGGTATTCGAATTTTTCATTTGAATATGGGATTATATATTGCATCTAGATATTTAGGTACTTAAGAATACTACTTAATTATAGTTGTTAGGACAAACTCCCAAGTCCATGATCAAGTAGTATGCTCAATTACCTGGAAGTAGATATAAATCCCTACTTAAGTATTTAAGTAGGATACTTGAATGTGATTCCTTATAAGGCCATAATCAAGTATTGTATTGGAGTACTTTTAGAGAGATCCAGAAAGCCTTATGATTTTCTAACAATGGCGATCAGGACTTTGATCCCTTACTTCGTGATTAGGGCTTATTAACCTTGATCAATAGATTTGATTATAATCTCCTACTATCAACAAACATTGCATGGCTTCTCTAACAACTCCGCTCTTCATTTTAAAATTTCAATTCACTCTTTTAGGATTTCTTTTGACAATTGATCTAAAGAAGATTTTTCCAATTATTTTATATATCCTATCTTAAAAAAAAAAATATGGTTCATTTGTTAATTTTACATTTTAGCATCATTACTTATAATATAATGATTTTTTATATTTCAAGTAATGAAATTTTTGTATTTTTTTCTATGAAATAAATAAATAAGACAAGATTTTTATTATAATAAAATTTCTTATAAGCAACTAATAAAAATTTGATTCAATGAAAAGTATGTTAACTTAAGGTGAACTTTTTCCTAATAACAGATTGGAATTTAAATCTTGGAGACGACTTTTATTAGGATGAAAACAGCTAATATTTTGGCTATAAAAAAAAAATTCTTACAAGTGATACATAAAGTAACACTTTTCCAAGAAACTTAAGTTTATTCACATAAATATTTTTACTAATATATACTCATTTCCTTTAAATAAATTACTCGCAAAATTATCTTAAATTTATTCATAATTTTGTATGCTCACAAAATTTTAATATAAATCATGTGTAACTGCATTAAAATTTTAAGAGTTATAAGATGTGTTTAAATAGTAACAATAGTAATAAGAAGAAGAATTACAACAATAGCAATAACAATAATAATAAAGATCACTTGTTGAGAGTATTTAGTTGAAATGACATATGTTAATAATAATTTTATCATTAAAGGTTTTATTTTCTTTCAAATTCTAGGTTCAAACTTAGAATCTTACATATGTACATTTAGTATCGACCAATCCTAACTATTACAAAAAACAAATAAACAACAAAGATCACTTTGCAATTATTGCTTACTTTTGCACTTTACAACAATAACAACAACAACAACAATAATTACATTAAGAGTACTAAAATGAAGACATCTTACATTAATAAAAAAATTATTTATGGTCCAAAAAATAGTTAAAAGTTAAATTAAAAAAGATTAATAAGTCTTTAATCATAAAATTTCAATATATTTTATTATAATTTTTTTTATAATAAGAGTGGCAAGCAATGATGAAGCCTCTGGTTGTGAATTTTTTTTCTTTATGTCTTTTGTATTTTTAAGACGAATTTTTACCCAACCACCCGAAATATATGAGATTATCATAAATTTTTTTAATAAATTGCATTCTCATCTCTGCAATATTTCTTCTCTAACTTTATCTTTAGTTGCAAGGGGTTGAAGTCCAAACTAAGGTACAGAGGAAAAATAAAACCTTTTAAAGAATACTACCTAAACCAGGTGCTTAAAATCCGAACTAAGGTGCAAAGGAAAAATAAAACCTTTTAAAGAATACTACTTAAACCAAGTGCTTATGGCGCTGTAATTCTTACTCATAATAAAATAAGGATATCTCTTTCATTTCTTTTAATTAAAATTAATTGTCTTCACATGATTTATATATATCTGATAAAATAATAACGCGATAATTATAATAGCATACTATTGTTATAAGAATAATTTACTAACTACTAAAACGTAATGATATAAATTTATTTATCAATAAATAATATTGGTACATTTCATCGTGAATCATTAAATTTATATTTGTGAAATTAGAAAAACACTTCTTCTCCATGAATGAGCAAACCCAGGTGAATATTTTTTTTTAATAAAATCCTAATGATTTAGGCTAGTAACAAGATCGATTAATCTAATTAAAAACAAAAATGATTAAAAGATCGCCCAAACTTAAAGAACCAATGCAAACCCTAAATCCCACCGCAAAAAAAAAAAAAAAAAGAAAAGCTTTCTACTATTTTTAACAAACATTTACAATTAAATTATATCTAGTTGATGATATTTTCTCATATTTATATTATGTAAACATAGGGGTGCTTAATGGGGCACTGAGCCTGTAGGTTTGGTAGACTAACTTGCCTATAATTTATGAACTAAGTATACTAAAAATAAACTTACAAAAAAAAATGAACTTAAATAGATTAAGTTTGCATATACTGAATCCTTATGGATCAATTTGTAGACTATCTATTTTAGGCAAAATAAGCTTGTGCAACTTAGTCAAAACAGGTTTACTTAAGTTTTAATAGACTAACTCCAAATGAATTAAACTTGTGTGAGTTTTGGCCCAGTTCAATTTACCAAATCTGTTAACATGGTAAATAATTTCTATTTATTAACAAACATTTAAAGGTAATAATTATTTAAGGTATGAACCTAAACAATTAAAATAATAGTGTGATTAATTTAAATTCATTAACGGATGACCAAATTTTATATGATTATAGGGAAAATAAATATAAAAAGTAACATGTAAGGCACCGTTTATCTTGATGGATATGTTTATTTATTTAAAGTATCTTATTTATCTAATATTAAATATAAAAAAATTGAAAAAAGTAACTTTCTTTATTTCAAGGGAAATTTAATTTCCTTTATTATTATGACTTTAAATATTATTTTTTAATCATCAATATAAATAATATATTATTTCTTTTTATTAATATATATGTGCATAATATATTTCTGCAGAAATATTTTTTAACAACAGAAGGAAGAGTAAAAGTTAGAGCTTTTTTCCCTTTTGTAACAAATAATTTCTTGGCCTAGATTATGGTTGCACCACTGAAAAAGCAGTGCACCAGTGCATTAGGAGATTAATGATCCAGATTTATCAAGATGATGAAAATGGAAAAGAGAAACCTAAAATAAAATATTTATAAAATGACACCAAAAAATTATAAATTGTAAATATGGAACGAGGGCATGTCATCACGAGCCCATCTGAATCATTGCTTCCAATATGTTTTGTTGGCTAAGATGATAGTGTGTGAAAGTTAATCTGATAATGACAGACTGTTCCACGCCGAAGATAATCGGACACAAGCTTCTCAAGAAAATTAGAGTGAGTTATTACGAGTTCCTTTAATGTAATTTTTTATTAAAGTCATATCCATAATCTTTGCTTTTTAAAAGTGGGTTACGATAATTCAGCCAGCGAGTTCTCGGCATCAGAACTCGATCCAGCAACTCGGCCACCGAGTTTTCGGCATCAAGTTTGGTGGCGTCGAAACTCAACACCCATCCGAATTCCATGTCAGGGATGTTTTTGGTGGGCTCACCCTCGCCTGTTTGCTAGTTGTTGATTTTGGATTAAATTGTGATATTCCTCTCTCCCGTGTAAAGAATGTGTCCCTATGTGAAGAATGTGAGGAAACAGAAAGGGGAATTGATGAAAATTTTGTGTAATTGTTTTGGGGGAGTTTTCATGGCAAATGAAGACCACAATGCATTGATTTGGGAGATACTTCTGTATAGGCAGCATATAATGATTTTCTTCGCAGATAATGAATCGATTCAAAATCAACAACTATATAACCCACAACGTGATCCGTCATTGCTTTGCTTCCTCTTCGATGCAGATTATCCATTCATTGTAAAGCAATCGATGAGGAGTGCTCATAAAGCAATAGTAATGCTTTTGTGCAATTTACCCAATTTATCAGAACCGGTTTATCAACCACCTCAAAGATTTGCATTGTCGCATACGTTGATCTCCTAATACACCAGTGCACCACTTTATTAATAGTGCACTGGAGTCTCACCCTAATTTCTTTCTTTTCATTCATCTTTAGTACGGTTCACTAATTCTTTGGTAATCTTATCAAATTTCTTTATTCACTTTTTTTTTCCATTAGTGCACTAGTTTCGTCAATCAATTAACAATTCTTTAATTTTTTTTGAAAATTTCTTGAATTTTTTGAAAAGTTTTGCTTACTTTTAGGCTTCGTTGGCGGAAAAAAAAAAGTTTGTCTTTGTACCTCATCAATCCACCAGCAACAAGGATCAATTTGCAATTAATACCACCCTATGTATTAAGGTGAAAATTGAAAAAGTTATCACACACTTTAGGTGACCGATGACATTTATCTACCTACCTAAAGCGTTTTGTCTTTTTCCATAATTGTGAAACTTATGGTTTTAAATGTGCCATGTGTCCGGGGTTTATGAACCTAAACACCAAGTAGGGAATGAAAGTCTCCACCTTGGCAGAATAAGCATTTTGGTTGCATTTGCAAGATCGTCAAGAACGAAAATTCCACGGTTTATTGAAAAAAAAAATTCCAACTTGGCAATGCTATAATTCCGTCCATATGCAAAATTTTGGGTTCCTATAGGCCGTTGAATTTTATAGAGACTTTAAGAGTGGGAATAGATTAGCTTTTGACGTAATATTAGTAGTTTGGATAAGAAAAATAATATAAGAAGTTTTATTTTTTAAAAAATAAAAAAATGAATAAATTATTTAATAAATTAAAAAAAGTAGAACTTTCAGCAAATTTTACCTCTCACTGAATATTAAAAATTGTTTACTCACTTCTTTTTAAAAGAATTTTACTTTTTGTATTTTTCATGAATACAAAGATAAATTTATCTTCATTAAATTTAATTAATAATAATTAAATTTTATTAATTTATATTATAATAATATAAAAAATATAATAATTATTTTATTAATACTTTTCAAAAAAATTAAAATTATTTCTTCAATTTCAATTAAATAATTTTGATTACCTCTCAAAAAATTTATATAGAAACATAGTTCATAGAAATTTAATTTCCTGAGTGAACCAACTGATTTCTTATTATAGAGATATAAGATATTGAGAATTAAATATGAGACATTCTTTGCGGATCAATTCTTGAAATTTTTATGCTTGCAGTCCTATTTGTTGTTTTAAGTGCAGACAATGAATGTACTGTATAATTCCTTCCTTTTCTTTGTTGTTTGGAGTGCGCGCATTGTGAGTTAAGCTTTCCAACTGTTTGTTTTTCTCCTAATTTGTGTTTTTTCTTTTTAAATTCTGTTGCTTAATATGTGTAATGTATTTTTTTTTTTGTGATATGAGCTTTGTAATTTATTTTGCCTGCTCTGTTTTTCGTAATTTGTAATCTTTCTATCTCATTCAAAGTATTTGGGTTTCAATTTTTTCTGTGAATTTTGATGATATCTTTCCAATGAGAATGTTAAACATGCATGCCCAGAAACTACCATAAATTTGTCAATTTGTGTGTTTACCTTTTTCATTCCTCCCGTAAACTTACTCGGTATACATGTGTTGCCCTTAACATTCCAATTTTATTAATGTTCAATTCTTTGCATTGTCGCATTCGCTTACATAACATCAGCGAAACAACGATTAAAGAGTTAAAATTTCTAACCGAACATGGTGACATAAACCAACATATGTTTTTTTTTTGGTCCGAAACACCAATCATATGTGGCCTTAATTCATTTTTATGTGACTTCTACGATCAAAGAATTTTTAGAATGGTATAACGTGGTCTAGGAATGTGTAAAACAAGGTATTGGCATCCATCTTTTGAATGGCTAATTACAAAATCTAGTCAATGACATGTGGTAGTGGGGAGTGGGGACTACATGGATAAAACAAAACAGGAAAGGTATCTTTTCTCTATATTGTGCGTGTTGTTTAGTTTATAGTGACTATATTCCTCATTGAAGGTTTTAATTTATGAAAAAGACTAAACACACATTTTAGTCTGTGAAAGATGAAAATTGTATCAATTCAATCCTTATTTAAACTGTTCTCTTAATTTCATTTCTTACGCTTTTGTTGGATGAAAGTGGGTTAAAATCAGTCTCTTCCATGTCAACAATTGTATTGTCCATGTGAGCATTCCATTAAAGCACATTACCACAGATAGATTTAAGAATCAAATTAAATACAATTACAACTGTGGAGGATGAAATTGAGAAAATAATTCAAATAGGGACCAAATTGATATAATTCTTATCTCTTAGGGATTAAAATAGGTGTTTTGATGAATGAAACAAGTTGATTTGTATGTGTAAATCTAAAATTTTTAGAGGGAATGAGAACTTGCTCATGCAAGTGATCATGCTCCCTCATAAATTCATTTCTTCAATATTTCTTTGAAAAATTGTAGTGATCCGCATTCTTGTAAGCACACTTGGTAATAATGTCAAAGTATTTTTAGTTTATTAAATATTAATGTTGAATCTCTCTTTCTCTCTCTCTCTCTTTCTTTGTACATCTATATTCTAATTCAAATTTGCTATTTAAAATTGTCAATATATTTTTGTGTTTAAGCAATTGAAAATCCTTCGCTTGTTATTATATGCAGAAAATATTTTTGAAAATTCATTATCTGTTATTATCAGTGATTTAGTATTGTAGAAGCACAAGTTATTCTCAATGGCCTACCTACACAGAAAAGTAGAGTCTTTTAACGATGCAATGTACATAACACATTGCAGCAGTCAATGTTGAAAAATAATAACATCTTTTACTGAGTTCTTGACTCGCCGGCAACAATGGAATCCACACGATTTCTCATTTGTTGTTTGCTTTCTATATAGATATACCACTTGGAAAAGAAAAGAATAAGCTCAAAACTTAATGGCAACTAAGGCTTCGATTGTTCTTGTCGAAAATTATATTTTTTTATGAAAAAATATTATATATATGTTAATGATAGAATAATATATTATATATTTATGATTAAAAATAATATTTAAAATTATAAACATAAAAGTAAACAAATTTCTTTTTAAAAAATAAAAATTATTTTTTAAATTAATTATATTTAATTTTAAATAAATAAAATATTTTTTCATTTTAATATTTTATAATTATTTTTTCAGAATATATTTTTTATCAAAATAATGAATATTAAGACTCGTTGTCATGGCAAAAAATTCCACGAAAAAAAGGTGTGTGGGTCATTCATTTGAAATGCCATTGATACAGGCTGAAAAATTGATTGTTGGATTAAAATCAGGTGCAAATGAGTTAAATTAATTGAGAGCTATTGAGATTAACTCATAAAAAGTTTGATTCAAATTTGATTTTAAATAAATTAAATTTAAATAAGTCAAGTTTGATTAATACATAAGTCAAATTTACATTTTATATTGTTCATGAATAAAAATAAGTATAATAATAAAAGTATATTTTTATTTTTAATTTTATATAAAAAAATAATACATAAGAATTAATTCCATTATTAATTGTGGAGGTGCATAAAGAAGTACAATAGCATGATTAAAGTAATTAACTTTATAATATATATCACTTTTTGTTAATTGTAATTATTAGCATTATATAACAATTATACCTATACTTTTTATATATTTAGTAATTTGAAAAAATTTTACATTGATAAGTTAAATGAGATAGAAGAAATTTTATGTCTGATTTATTAATTGTGAAAGATAAAATTTTTATATGCTCAAATTTAGACAAAAAGACAAACCATTCAAATAAGATTGTGAAAATTTCTTTAAATTCATTTTTGTTAACAAAATGAACTTGAATTCAAATATTTCAAATCATATGAGAATTAAGACCTGATAACATATTATTTGAATAAATTCGCGTAAATTTATTTGAACTCATAATTAAGTCAAGCTTGAGTTCAAGTAGCTTGAGTTCAAGTTTGAATTACTTGAACTAAATGATGTTCGATTTCAATTCGAACTCATTTATTTTTTTAGGAGTTCAACTTTGAACATACATATGTTCAACTTGAATCAATTCATTTCAACCCTAGATTAGAGTTATAAAAATAAATTCTTATACAATTTTACATATGATTCTAATTTTCAATTTAAATGAATTTTAACTTTTCTATGATTTGGGTTCTAACAGAAGTTAAATATTTTTAAATTGAATTTTCATAATATAAAAATTAAGAATAATGGATTAACCAATTTTATCACCATGGCTCTTGATATGTATAATTTGTTCATTAATGGATTAAGAATAATGGATTAACCCTAGATTAGAGTTATAAAAATAAATTTTTATATAGTTTTACATATGATTCTAATTTTCAATTTAAATGAATTTTAACTTTTCTATGATTTGAGTTCTGATAGAAGTTAAATACTTTTAAATTGAATTTTCATAATATAAAAATTAAGAATAATGGATTAACCAATTTTATCACAATGGCTCTTGATATGTACAATTTGTTCGTTAGTAATAAAGAAGAGACTTAGCCATAAATATTTATTAATAGAATTTTAATATTTCTTTTTATAGGAGGTTTATTAGGTCTTATGCCTATGGAACTATCAAACTATATTAACTTATATGAACGTATTAAGTGCATACCTTATTATATCATAATTTTAAATTGGGTTTCAAGTTTGTCTAATAATAAAACTAAATTTTAATAAATCTTAATAATACCTAATAAGACTAAATTTTAATTAATATGTTTTATTAAATCAAAATTTTCAAACAAACCTTCCACACTGTGGATATTTATTTGGAGCATAGATATCCGACTAAATATTTTTACTAAGTTGTGCCAAGTGTATCAAAAAATTGATTTCATAGCTTATTGAACTTTGTTTACCTATTCATAATATCACCCATTGAAATTAATTATTTTAACAACCTGCTATTTTATTCTTTTTAATTTTATTATCCAAATCAATCTAATTATATTTTTACATTGCTTAAATTTATTTACTTACTTATTGAACCAATTTTAATTATTAGGAAAATTCGATTTAGCTGATTCTGCCAAAAACAAAAACCATTTACCTCTAAGATGAAGCTTAACCTTATCTGATAAATTGATTTTCTTACCTTTTCAATCAAATCCTAGTGAATGAATAAGATTTTTTTTCTAGATTGAAGGTAGGAAATCTAGTCTATAGACTTGGGCTCCGTTTCGTGCAATTAGCTGATAACTGATAAGTTATTTGGTAACTGATAACTGATAACTTATAACTGATAACTGATAAGTTAACTAAAATATTTTGTAAAATTAACTGTTGAACTAATTGAAATTGCAAAATGATATAAAAGGACATATTAATAGAAATATATATATAATTAAAATAATTTCTATTTATTTAAAAATAAAATTATATTAATGTAATTAAAAAGTTTAAAATAAAAGTATAGTTTCTAATATTTTATAAATTTATATATTTATTTATATAAGTTCTATTTTATTATTTATTATAAAATTATAATTACTTAAAATATGATTAATTATATTTTATAAAAATTATTTAAATTTATATTATAAAAAGTATGAATATTAAATTAACAAAAAGAATAAGGATAATTTTGAAAAGAATTTAAAAAAGGGATAACTTATAAGTTATAAGTTACTCTATATAACTTATTAAATCAAAACTTATAAACTACTTGGAGTAGCTTATAATCTAGCGCGAGAAATACCTCTAAAAGTTAGCTTATAACTTATTGACTAGATCAATAAGTTATATGACTAGATCAATAAGTTATAAGTTATCTTATTTGTTGTGTGAAACAAATCCTTGGTGATTAGTGGAGGAAGCCATTGCGTCAGTTCATATAATTTTTTCACTTGATATTTAATCAATAATAATAATAATTTATCTAAAGAATAAAGTGGAATATATGTTTATCTATAATAAGATGCCCAAACCTATATTATAAAATATTATATCTTATTGTATTACATATATTATGGCCACAAAATATTATCTATGTTGGTGCTTAACCATATCATTATTTTCAAAAATTTTGCTTATCTAATTTGAAAATTTGGATAAATAAAACGAAAATCCTCCTATCATTTCTCTATATCTATGTTTTTTCGTGTTATTACCAAAAATGGTATTAGATTGCTTTATTTCTTCAGGATGGTTTACACTTTTTTTTTTGGCAAGTTAATTAAGCATATTTATTTCTTTAAGTGCTTTGCTAGAGGTTACTATGAAAATGGGCCAAAAATTAAAAATACAATTAAATATTTAGCAAGAAGGTAGCTTAGTTACTATAGCTTTGGAGTCTTTACCTTTTTTTTAAAAAAAACCAATTAATTAAACTAATTTTTAATTACATAAATAAGGAATTATTATTGACATTTAATCAAAACAATTAAAGAGGATTGATTAATTTGGAATAGAATTAAATAATTAGATTAAAAATGATATATAATAAATAATTAATTAATGTGACATGATTTTAATAACTCATATGAGTGAGGCTTCTTTTGAATTCAAATAAAAATTGTAGTAAATCCAATGTTAATCCCTTAAAAAATTGAAACCTATATATCAAGTTATTAATAAGATAAATCAATCATTTATTTAATAAATGATTAATTTAATAATTTACTTTTATTTAAATATATGAGGTTTGAATATCCTAAAAAATTAATTATGTATTGAAGTCTTGCGTAAGTAATTAATAAATTAGCTGATATCTAATAATTAATACTTATAACTAATAGACGATAGTTAATAAATTAGCTAATTATACAAGAGATATTTTGCAAGATTAATTATCAAACTAGTTGAAATTATAAAATAATATAAAAATATATTAATAAAAATAGATATATAATTAAAATAATTTATATTTATTTAAATACTAAATTATATTAACACAATTAATATATTTAAAAATAAAAATATAATATCCAATATTTAACTAATTATATTATATGAATTTACATATTTATTTACATAATTTTTATTTTATTATTAATAATATAATTATAATTACTTAATTACATTTTTAATATTACATATTTATATACATATTTTTATATATTTATAGTTTAAAATTAGGATATAATTATATTAAAATTAAATTAATTACATTTTATAAAAAATAATATTTAAATTTATATTATGAAGGGCATAGTTATAAATTAATAAAAAAATAAATATAAATTAAAAAATTTTGAAGAGATAATATATTATAAATTATAAGTTATTCAAAATAACTTATCAAATTAGAGTTCATTTTTTTAATAAATTAATGCATAAAATATCCTTAGAGGTTAGTTCATAACTTATTGACTAAGTTAATAAATTATGAATTAATTTATTTATTGTGCAATGCAAAACCATAGCCTTAATAATAGTTCACATAATGAAAAAAAAATCTAACTTGTAGTTCTAAAAATGTTACATTATCAAATTTGGTTTATTAAATAAAATTGTTAATAATGCAATAATATTATGTATGGATTAATTTGTGTATTCTTAAAAAACCCAATAAATTTTCAAAAATATCTTTGTTAGTAATTACGTAGAGATGAGATAATGTTTAATAATTTGGAAAAGTTAAATTTTAAATATATATATCTAATTATATTAAGCAAAAATAATGCATTTTTTAAAATAATAGTAAATTCTAAAAAAACCTATCCGTTTAACTATGTGGATTGCAATTTGCATAGTTTCACTTTCTCCAATTCTTCATTGGTAAGGGTGGAAATAGGTTAAACCTAAATTTTATCTTAAATAAATTACACCTACTTTATAAATTATTAATTTGAACTTAATTTGTTAGCATATAAAGAGCCACAATTTGGGTTGGACTTAATTGACTTAAAAATTTTGATATAACCTGTTAACCTATTTAAAAGTATACTTACATAAATAAACTTTCAGAATGAAATAATAAGCAAAGGCGTTTAAAATAAAAAAATAAATCAATAATAAAACTAGATATATATTTATAAATGTATGTACTAAAATTATACTAATAGTATGTATATATATGTATGCATGTTTTATAAATGCATATATTATATATGATATGATATTATATTATATAAATATATTAGTTATTAAATAGATCGACTTGATAGGCTCACGATATAAACATATAAAAAATAAGTTTCATCTATTTATCTAAATAGGATTATTTTTCAATCTTAACCAACTTATTTAGATAAAAAAAAAAAAGTTAGACTATGCAGAAAGAAGTCATAAGTCCCAAATAAGGAGCTTAGCCTATTTCCACCATTAATTGTTAATTCATTAACTCTCAATTAAATTAGAGGTAAAATTAACTCATGAATTTTTTGGTTTGTTAGATCTGATAAACTTGAAAGAAGCCTATGAGTCATCTAAAATTAGATTTGAAATAAGCTGAAAATTTAACATTTCTCCGAGAACTATAAAAATAAAATAAAATTCAATTCATTTAACTTGGTCATGACCAATGTGTAACTCGTTTCTTAGTTTTCATTAATTCATCTAATCCTAATTTGTTATCATTACATAGTTACTAGCAAAAATTAATTAATTTAATTAGCTAATTTTATATACATTTTGAAAATATTTACAACTATATTTATATAGCTTAAGCCCAAACTATCTAGAAGGCCTAGCACTTTTTCTAACAACACTCTATTAAAAACTATGGCTACATTGATAAGGAATCAAGGAGATCTCTACTTCTGAACTAATGGTGGTGGTTAAAGAGTTTCAATAGGTATATCTGCAAAATATTTAGAAGCTAAAATAATAAGACGTTTCTCAACAAGTAAATAATCTACTTAATTAGCAATTATTCAAGTATACATATCTCAGTACAATATTACCATGTTCAACACATTTGATACTCATAACAAATGTATAACATCATAAATCAATAAAATAAAATAATTAAACCACTTTGTGATTTCTGAGTCATCCTTAACCCTTTATAAATTCATCCTAATTCCTTTAGTGCCAACCTTATCCATTCACAAAAATATATTAGAATCCAAGTTATGTTGTATTTTCATCATCACAACTCCCCAAATCATAATTTCATTTCATATCATATTCCATAAGGATTTCAATGTCCAACATGCACATATATCCACAATCATTCATCCACTAAGTCTCTTAAAAGTAAAGCAATAATATCTTAATATCTATATGCATATTAAATTAGAATACAAAGTGAGTATTTGAATACAGGCTTCAATGGTATAAATTGAAGCTCATATTCAAATAATGTATTTGAATATGCTCAACCTAAGTTTGCTTAACTTGTGATACTCAAATATACTAGTCATTATGGCCCTCAGGAATTAATTCATTTGGCTATACTTAAATACTATACTTAAGTATTTGCAAATAGAAACCAAGTCTTGCAAAGATAATCAATATGACCAATTAGGTGTGAATCCCAAGCTCATATTTGACTATCATATTCGAATATAAATTTGTAATTTTAGATTTCTAGAATTTCTTTGCACCAAATGCAAAATTTCAACTCAAAAGTACTCAAGCAATATCCTAACCCCCAATATGTTACTAAACTACAGTTCTCAACAAATTCTAGCTTTGTTTTTGCTGAAATTGGTACATATTTTCCACAATATCAACTGCTCCATAATTATTTTTATTTTTCAAAAGCATGTTGATTAGGCATGTTGATTAGTAGTACATGAGAAACAATCTCAAAACAATTAATCATTAGTTTCACATTTATTACGTAATACATAATCAATTAAAGGTTTTTCAAAATTAATTGTATTCTAAATTAATTCTTTCAATAAAGTCTAAGCACTTCATAATTAAAGATTAGTAGATAATTTTCACAATTTTAATTGCTTGTTTAAAATTGTCATTCATCATAACATAAGAAACAATTTTCGTATATGAGGTATAAAATTAAATTATTTGTTTATAACTAAGATGATTAAGTCTTTAAGAATCAGAAGATTCTTTTGTTCTTTTTGCTCCTTTTTATTTAAATATAAAATACATTAAAGGATTAAGGAATTTCTAATCCTAAGTTAATATTGAAAATTGGTGTTCCCATGATACTTTTAAGGAATATTGATCAATCTTTAGTTTTATACAATGGTACAAGACTTACAATCCTAAGGTGATAATGTATTAAAAGTCAAGATGATTTCTAGAAGTGCAATTGGTGATGTTGTTAATTCCATCATATACAAGTCTATCCATAATATTTCAAATGTGTTAATTTCCATTGTTAGTATGCTTTTCCATGACAATAAACAAGAATTAAGGATAATCACTTTTTCATGTTGGTCTTATCTTCCATGACCGGTCTTTAGACATGATCAACTATATGTTGCATCATCAATAATCAAAGACAAAAAAAGGGCTCAAAATATTGATATGTGATGGTAATGATCAACTAACAAATATAATGACAAATGTGCAGTACAATAAGATATTTAGAAATTTGTTATAGTATGTGTTAGTCATAAAATAATTTCATCGTTACCAACTCAGATAAGTATTACATATTTTCATGTACTACAAGACACATAAAATTAACTTAGATAAGTATTACGTCTCTGATTTTAATAAATATTCCCTAGAAGTTTTGAATTTCCAACGAATAAGCAAGCAGACATAAGGAAAGCCTCTGGTTCAAAGTGAAATTAATTGAAAGGAGAGAGCCAAAGTGAAAGAGACTTGGCAGAAGACGCTTTTAAAGCTCAAGTTGCTATCCATTTCCTTGTTTGCATGATCAGTGACATTGGGTAGAATTCTTGATTTTTTTTTTTTTTTAATATTTGACAAACCTCTCATCGCATGAATCAACAGCCAAACAAAGCTTTAAAGAAATTCAAATCTAATCATGTTAGCTAAGAAAAATTATATCTGATTAAATTTATTTGTAAGTAACATCTTACTTATAAGAAAAAAATTGTCTATGCATAGTACAGGGCAATTAGCTGATGTTGAAGAATAAGAACATCTTTTCTTGAGTTCTAGTTTATAATTTTGATCAATGTACTCATTAATTGGTAGAAGCATCGATGTTACTGTTTCCTGAAAAGTGATAACTATTTCTATGTCCTATAGAAGTAATACAGCATGATGAATTATACAGGAAAGTCCTTCATCTTATTTTGATTATTCCATAGGAAACTTCTCAGAAATTGTTCAAGATTCCCAAGGAAACTATCACGTCACTTTGTAAACACAATTTCAAAAGATGTATAATACATGAGCAAACATTAGCAGCAATGAATTGTATGGAAACTCTTCAAGCTATCATAATCCCAAACTAGTTGAATCAGAAATCTTTGGATTAAAAAAAAACAAATCCTTCCCTCATTATGTCTACGAGGAAAATAGGTCTTCAGCATTCTTGAAAAAAAGATCTTGTTGATTCTGCTTCCAGATAATGTGATCATCTCAGATGCCGACTTCCAGTTGAGCTGCCATCCTTTACTGTCTCGAATGCCAATCATAAATCTTCTAACAAAATGAAATGCCTTAGTTTATCAGACTAATGATAGAAAATTGAGTCAAGAGCCACAATTTAAGTCTAATAAAATGACAGAAAGACAGAAAGAAGGAATGTAGGAATTAATGTGGTGTACTTTGGAGTTATATTACTCATTGGAGTGATCGTCGATGTTGGGATCTTTAAGCTGATACAATTGTTGGATGTGAATACATCCTCCTCAGATAACACGGAAACAAAAGAAGAAAATTAAATGTAGCAACATGACGTTGGAGTAAATTACCAACAGTTTACAGGTTTAACTTAACCAGTTATAGTCTGGATTATTTAAACATGAACAACAGTATGAAAATTCAAATTTTTTTAAAATTACAAATAAAAAATGCTTAAATTAAACGTGGTTTAAAATTGAATTAAATTCTCAAGGCATATGAAATTAGCCAAGATCTAAAATGAATACATCTATAAATCCTACGTTCGAAGGAGTCCCTAATTGATTTATTAGTCATTTTAAAGTCCAATGTCAAGTTTCAACCTTGCTAACTATGTAGATTTTAAGCCCTTTTAAAATGAAATGTTTAGAGGACTAACATATAACATCGGAGGTGCAATTTGAAGAGAAGGCAGCGTGAGTGTTGGATGAAGATTTTGTACACAAAATTTTCAATCTATCTCAGATAAGCAATATCTATTATCAATTTTCTTTTTTTTCATTTTGCTTATTATAGAGAATTAGAGATATACCACATCAAACATTGAAGTCGAAAATCTAAAGGAACAGAATTACCTTGTGAATTCATAAGAATTTGAAGCCAATTTTTCATCCATTTGGCTTTGACCAGAACGTAATATTTGGGATATGATCCATTTTTTTGCCAATCCTCTCCCTTTTGCCTTCTGAATCTTTCCTCTAATTGTGGACATGAGAAACAATTTTGCAATGATGGAAGATTTTGTCAGTCTTTTTCTGCCTCCAGATGATGCAATAATTTTGAGTAGTAAATTCTGATAGAGTTGCTTCTATTTTTCAGTCTCAGATACCAGGGCTGCTTGCTTATGAATCCTAAGAAAAGAAATAAAAAATACAGTAAGATAATGCGAACAAGGGAACAGACAAGAAAAATAAATCACGGGAGTGAAAAATTATTAAACTTATACGCATGCCAACTATCATAACATACAAAGAAACACTTTGCAAAGAATATGATGTTATATATTACCTAAAAATTCATCCAAAGTAGTGTCAGTGCAGGGATCCGCTCTAAGTTGTTATTCTTGTTGAATGTGAATGAGAGGATTTGAGATGCTTAACAAAATCAAATGAACAATTGGAAATTAGATATTCAAATAAATTCCTCAATATACTTCAAATATATCATGTCCTATGTACCAAATAATCAATTGAACATACACCAAAAAAAAAAAAAAAACCTAACATGATCAACCGACCGCTTGGATTAAAAATGATTTGGAAATTATGCAAAATATATATTGGAAATTTCTACCTTGAAATTAAATGCAGAGTATACAAAATTATAGTAAAATTGGAAAGAACTGTCTGGCTTGAAAGATTGTTAATAAAATAGAATGTCCTTAATTCTTCTAGCAAACATATGGCTTTTAAGTGTTGTAGAGATGCGTGATATTTGATTTAAATGAAAATGGAAAAGCGTGGAATTACCGAATTGGAGACAATTTACATTGGTGGGGAAGGAGTCCTTTACAACACATCAACACGAGGGATATGAGCAATTTTTGGCCAATCATCACCCTTTTCCCTTTTGCATCGTTCCTTTAATTGTGGACAATCATGAATCCGTAATTCTTGTAAAGATCTGAGATTTTGAATTCCCTCTGGTAGGGATGTCAAACCATAGCAACTCCCAATAAGAAGCCTCTGAAGCAATGAGAGCTGTCCTATTGACTCTGGCAATAATGTTAAACCATTGCAATTAAAAATACAAAGCTCCTGAAGCAAAGAGAGTTGTCCTATTGATTCTGGCAGCGATGGCAAAACTGGGCAAACTACAATTCTCAGAGTCCGCAGAGAAGAGAGGTTGCATATTGACTCTGGCAGTGATGTCAAACCATTACAATGATAAATACGAAGCTCTTGAAGCAAAGAGAGTTGTCCTATTGACTCTGGCAGTGACGTCAAACCATTGCAATTATAAATACGAAGCTCTTGAAGCAAAGAGAGTTGTCCAATTGACTCTGGCACCGATGGCAAAAGTGCGCAAACTTCAATACTCAGAGTCCGCAGAGAAGAAAGGTTGCCTATTGACTCTGGCAGTGATGTCAAACCATTGCAACGATCAATACGAAGCTCCCGAAGCAAAGAGAGTTGTCCTGTTGATTCTGGCAGTGATGTCAAACCATTGCAATCATAAATATGAAGCTCCTGAAGCAAAGAAAGTTGTCCTATTGACTTTGGCAATGATGCAAAACCATTGCAATTATAAATATGAAGCTCCTGAAGCAAAGAAAGTTGTCCTATCGACTCTGGCAGCGATGGCAAAAGTGCGCAAAGTTCAATTCTCAAAATGCGCAAAGAAGAGAGGTTGCCTAGTGACTCTGGCAGTGATGTCAAACCTTTACAATTATAAATACTAATCTCCTGAAGCAAAGAGAGTTGTCCTATTGACTCTGGTAGTGATGTCAAACCTTTGCAAGTATAAATATGAAGCTCCTGAAGCAAAGAGAGTTGTCCTATTGACTTCGGCAGCAATGGCAAAAGTGCACAAACTTCAATTCTCATAGTCCGCAAAGAAGAGAGGTTGCATATTGCCTCTGGCAATGACATCAAACTGTTGCATTCATAAATATGAAGCTCCGGAAGCAAAGAGAGTTGTCCTATTGACTGTGGCAGTGATGTCAAACCATTGCAACCATAAATACAAAGCTCCTGAAGCAAAGAGAGTTGTCCTATTGACTCTGGCAGCGATGGCAAAAGTTCGCAAGATTCAATTCTCAGAGTCTGTAGAGAAGAGAGGTTGCATAATGACTCTGGCAGTGTCATCAAACCATTGCAATCACAAATATGAAGCTCTGAAAGCAAAGAGAGTTGTCCTATTGACTCTGGCAGTGATGTTAGAACTTTGCACCCACAAATACGAAGGTTTTGAAGTGAAGAAAGATTACCTATCCCTTCTGGAAGTGATGTCAAAGCTTTGCAATAATTGATCTCAAGCCTGTGCAGCGACGAGAGACATCCTATCCAATCTGGTAACTTACTGCCACAAAATCCCCATATGCATAGGGCTTTGATTGTGTGATGCGGCTGCAGACCTTGTAAAATCATCTCGTCTCTACCCACTACCTCCTCTTCCCCACCCCTATCATCTTCAATCCTGTTCGACCACCTTAACTTCAAATCTCGAAGATGTGGCTTCATGAGTAACTTTCCAGACATAACCTCTTCTGCATCACTTCGCATGTGTTCCAAGCCATCGATTAACAAGCTCCCCCTTAAATTATTTAGGTCACCAAATTCACTTAACCTTGCACTGTCACTCTTTCTTGGGCCCAAGATAAAATATGGCAGTGTTTGAAGACTAGTTAACTGTCCCAACGCATGCGGCATATGACTCAAACTCCAACAGTCGTTCAACTCAAGGTGCCTGAGACTTACCAATTTGTTGATATCTCTGGGCAATTCTGTAAGACTCTTACACCTATTCAGTTTTAGTGTCTGCAAGTTGTGTAGTTTGGTTATTCCCTTTGGGAGCTTTTGAATTGAACAATTATCAGAAAGATCAAGATATCTCAAATGCTTTAACTTTTGTATATTCTTTGGAATCAATGGAATATCTAATCCATGAAGATCTAATACGCGCATGCCTTTTAGTCTGGAATATAAGTGAACTTATGACAGACCTCTTCCAATCTGAGTCATTCCATCTCCAATGACAACAGAAAAAATTTGCGAAAGCCTCTAGAGAAAACTCCCTGTTACTCTTCACTCCAAGACGACACACAAGAAATGTTCTCAATTTGCTTGCCTCAAGCAAGCAAGTTGGAGGTTTCCACCAAGTTTCTAGTGGGACATCACACGACAGATGGCGCACCCTGTCACCAATATTTTCTCTGTTTTCTTCCTTAACGATCATACACTCATTCTTACTGATTAATGTTGCAAGATCATGCATAAGATCATGCATTTGGCATGTTTTGATGTCACCAAATTCATCACTTTTCACATCTTGAAAGAAAGACCTTGATAGCAAATTCATAAAGTACTCATGACCTTCATCTTCTGGACATCTACCTTGATTTGACAGTGGAATAAATCCTTGAGCCATCCATAATTGAATTAGTGTTTCCCTCTCAATTTTATAATCTTTTGGAAACAATGAACAATAAGAAAAACAATTTTTCAAATTTGAGGGTAAATAGTCATAACTTAATTTTAAAATTGGTAGCATATCATTATTCTTTTCATCTATCCTTAAAAGCTCACTATTTTTAAAATACAACCAATTACACTCAGTATGCAGGAGGCTGCCAATCGTTTTCAAGGCAAGGGGGATCCCATTACATTTTTTGACAATTTGCTTTCCAATATCTATCAATTCTGGAATATCAGGTTCTTTTCCCTCTTCAAAAGCCATTCGAGAGAATAATTTCCAAGATTTTTCATCATCAAGACCTTCTAAAACTAGAGTGAAGTTTGCATTCATTATCTCTTTCACCTTTGCAATGCGTGTTGTCACAATTATCATGCTCCCCTTCCTGCCCTCCATCAATAAGCTTTTTAATTCAAGCCACAAATTACAATTTTCATTCCACACGTCGTCTAAAACAAGTATATATCTCCTCCCCTTGATTTTATTTCTAATTTTCTCCTGCACTTGTTGTATGTTGGCATCTTTTTCACACTCAGTCATTTTCTGGCCTATTTCTCTTAAGCCAAATTGATCCGATACACAAACCCACATTTTTACCTCAAAATGATTTTGAACATCGCCATCATTATACAAAAATTGAGCAAGAGTAGTCTTACCCAATCCTCCTAAGCCAACTATGGCAATTATTGAAACATCCTTGCTCTCATTACTGTTCAATAAAATGCTTTTCAAAAGATTCTTCTCTTTTTCTCTTCCAATAACTTCCTCATCAGGCACAAACGAGTGAGTTTGTCTTCGTTCCTTGACTCCTACTGGTGGCTTTGAAGAGGAAGGATCCGGTTTCAATTTGTCCTTATCATCAGCAATGCGATCAAACTTCTTCCTAATGTCTTTCATTCTACGACTCATTACATGAGCATATGCAAGTTGGTTTGATTTGGAGCAGAAAGTGCGTACCTTGTTTGCCAAGTTGTCTCCGCCCCTCACTCTCCTTGCAAGAGATTCGGCAGAGAAATCATCCAACAGGTCGTCAGCATCATAAAGCACGTCTTTCAACATCTCCAGCCATTTCTTGTCTAGATGGCTCGTTGCATCACCCTCCGCATCAACAAGTGCAGCTTTAATTAAAGTGACAGTTTGCTCCATTCTCTTCTTATCATCTCGGAGATTACGAAGCAGATTGAACTCTTCAAGAGCCAAAGAGCTCAATCCGTCCAAGACTTTTTCAGCAATGGCGTCCATTTTCGACAATCCTGTAATCTGTTCGTATGATGTGTAAGTTAACAATTATAATACTTAATGTTAATCTATAATACTTAACGGTTATTACAAACTAATACTATTATCTTAACAATGATTTATAACCGTCACTAAGTGAAAAAAATTTTAAAAATTAGTTAAGGATTTTAGTTAAGAGATTACAATATCATTAATATTTTCTTACTTTTCAATTGTATAACTCATTCCAATTTTGAAATTTATTAACGAAAAATTACAAAATAATTTCACATGTATTAATTTATATTGATATTTACATGCATGATCTATATATATAATAAATTTAAAATATTAAATCAAAAATAATTTTTTTTATAACAGATATAGAAAATTTTGATAAATAATGACTTTTTGTTTAAAAATGATACAAATGGTTGAGGCCCCATTTGAGAAGTGATGACCGTTTATGTTTACCGCCCACGATTCCTGGTTTCACATTGCTTATTGACCATTGACTAACTATTATCCAATCATCCAATGACAGTCAATTACTGCGCGTCCCCAAGTGGCCGACTTTTTCCTTGGTTTGGTGAGGAGACATGTATTTGCCGGCATATTTTAAATTTATAAAATGCGTTAAATTTATAAAATCCCAATCTTTAAACTTTAAAACAGATCACTGTGGTTTTGAAAACACTCATACATAGGATTTTATACGAGTCAAACTAATTAGTTGCTAAAAAATTGAAAAGAATAGTATACATAAAAAAATTAAAAGAGAAAAAAAATAGAGCACTAATCAATATACCTAATTTTGAAATTAGTTATTGTATTAAATTTTTTCTTAGAAAAATACTTTGAGACACTTTTGGTTCTTCATAAAATCAAATTTTAGAATTTATACATGCCACACTTGCTTTAAGGAGATTTAAACATAAATTATGATGAAACAAATTTCTTGTTAACTATTAAAATAGGTAAATTTCCGAATTTTATTAGAAAATGAAATACTGAACAATTAAACAAATAAATTTTCAAATTCATTGTTACAAAGGTTTTTAAAAAAAAAATTAAAATTTAATATATTTATTTTAAATTCACTTTTTTCCCCTTAATGCGATGTATATCTATATTCTAATGTTTTATTTTTTCTTTCCGTTACTAGGATTTCAATGCCGCTAGGAAGGAAAAAGAGGAACCGGAGAAGCTGAGCGAGGAGATAATGTTAGCACGTTAAGTATGTTTTTTCAACTTCATTTATTTTATTTTTCTTAATGTGATGCATTCTATATTCTAATGTTGCATTATTTTTTTTTCCCCCTCGTTAGGGATTCGATTCCCATTTTCCTGGGGCTAAGGTTCAATCTAAGGCAAAGAGGGAACTGGAGGAGCAGAAAAAGGCGATCATGTTACGTCTAGTATGTTTATTTCAACTTCTCTTTTTTTTTTTTAAAAAAAAAAAAAAGACACACTCTCAATGTGATGTATTCTATATTCTAATTTTGCATTTTCCCCCCATCTCTAGGAGGAGGTGTCGGAAAAGAAGAAGAGGTATAAAAATGCATTTCGTCGCGCAGGAATGCGCACATGGGTAAGGTCATTAAATTTTCTTCCATTACTAATTCATTACTATTACTATGTATACTATACTAAACATATAACAATAGTCTTGTATCACGCGGTGGTTTTCTTAATATGATCAATAGTTACATCTATACTATACATATAACAGTGTACCAATAGAAATTTTGTTAAAAAAACCACTCCAAATGTTGTTAAAAAACCACTCCAAATGTTGTTTTTTAATATTTAAAGTTTTAAAATTTTGTTAAAAAACCACTCCAAATGTTGGAAGATTATATTGTAATTCATAAGATGCACGCTGATAATTTCAAGAAGAGATTGTTGTAAAATAGAAATGAAATGAATGGTTTTTTTTAAAATATAAAAATTGTAATTTATGAATTTTAGACAATAAATACAGTAGGAGGAAAAAAATGAAAATTTAGTTTTAAAAATAATAAATTAATATGTGATAAAAAGATGACACTTATAATGAAAAGAGATATCGAACAACACAATTAATATAGTATATAAAAAAAATTTACGGTTTCACAATTATCTATTTGTAAGTGGAAGCTTTAATAGCAAATGGTGTTACTCGTAACATTTAATGAGTTCTTTTTTTTTTTTTTTTTCTAAATTTACTAAAATAAATGGGGAAGATTTGATGCTATGAGTCTGCGCCTCATCTTTGTTTGTAAAAATTTTATAGGTTTTTAACCTATGCATCTAGTGCATAAAATAAGGGTTAATTAATATTTATGTCAATTAAATTTTTTTTCATAAAAGTGAGTAAAAGTGATAATAATTAATAAAATAATTTATCTTTTTTTATAAAAATAAATTATAATTAATTATTTTATTAATTAGTATCATTATGAGAAAAACTCTTATTCCAATAAATATTAATTAATCCTTATTTAGATGTATAGATTAGAAAAATTCAAATTTTATTTACAAGAAAAATGTTTCTTACAATCATTGACAAACCCGGTTCCACGAAATACTCTGCTGAAGTCTTGTCAAACGGTATCCAATGTGAAAAGGTCCTTTCCAACCATGAACGGGCTTTAATGGTTTATTGCTGTCAATGGCCCACATTTGGACGGAGAGCAGAAAATATGACATCGTGACAAAGGCCGTGAATAGATTAACTCGAGATTTTATTCTGAATAATTTAAATTTATTTTTTAAATTATTAATTTGAAACTACATCCTTTATTTTATATAAGATTAAATTTTAATTTTAATTTGATTTATTAAAAATTTTTAATTTAGTTTATTAATTTATTTAAAAATTTATTTATATAAATAAAATTTAAAATTTATCATTATATTAAAATATTTTTAAAATTTAAAATTATTCAATGATTTAATTCGAGTTATATCCATAAAAAATATATTAAAATATTAAAAATTTCTGTGGTACTAATTTGTTATAGTATTTAAAAGTGCTCCAAGTAAACAGAGAGCTGACAAGTAACAGGCGTAGATCTACCTCATAGCAATATTTCGTTTAAAGGTCCATTTTGTCCTCTAAGTAAAGTTGACCTCTTTTATAACTCACACCGCAAAAAATATATTATGCTATATTTAGTTTGTGATTTTACCTTCCCCCCAAAGTCATTTTTTTTTTTTTATTTTCCATCTATTTTTCTTATTTTAACCGTACATTTAAACTTTTATTATTTACATCTTATACACTTTATTCCTCTTCATTTTATATTAATTAATTTTTTACATTTTTCTCAATTCTGTTATTTCTAATTTACATATTAATTTTATCAAATAACATAAATATAATATGATAGAAATATATCAAATAAAAGAAATATTTTTATATACAAGTAAAAGAAGTAAATTATGATTATTAAATTTTATACCGAAAAGTTGAGATTAAAATATAAAATTATATTATTTATTTTAAATGATTATACCAACTTTTTAAATAATCATGAGTTTTAATTATATTTTAATCTCAACTATCAAATATAAGAAAATAAAAAAAATAATGATCACAATTTTTTCTTCATCTATCGTATAAAACTTTCCTCTTATTATATGCTTTCTAACGTGATATTTCTTATTTTTAATATAAAATATTTTTAATAAGTTAAGATTTAATTTAATCAGGTATTACATTTTTTATTTTTTATATTTGATAGGTCACACACTATATTCCTTTTTATTTTTTTGTTGTATTTTTTATAATAATTTCTTTTATTTATAACTTAGATGCTAATATTATTAAATAATATAAGCATAACAAAATATATTTTTATAACAAATATAATTTAAATAATATAAATATTTAATTCTATTAAATTATTTAATTATATATTTTATTTTTAACTATTATTAATTTTCAAGATTGACACGTTATTTTTTTATTTATTTTATGGAACATTTGTTTTCCTTTTACACATCTAATCCCACTATTTAAAGTTCATACACTAATATTATTAAAATTTTTATTATGTGCAACAAATAAGCTATAAACTAGTATTTAAAAGTATTTCATACACCAATTTATTAGAATAAATAAATTAAATGAATAAACTTTAATTTAATAAGTTACATTAGATAGTTTATAACTTATAAGTTAGTAGTTTTTCAAATTTTTTTCCAAACTTATCCTCTTCTTTTTATTAATTTATAACTTATGTGATTAATAAATAATTAGATTCTCATTTTAAATAATAAATAAATAAAATTTAATTAATTAAGCAAATAAATATATAATATTAAAATTTTAGTATAAATAATTAAATAAAAATAAGTAAATAAATAATATATAATATCATACAATATAATCAATTCAATTTTAGTTAATTATATCCTTGTTTTATATAATAAATATATAAAAATATGTAACTAAGTAAATATGTAATATCATAAAATATAATTAATTTTATTTGAAGTACTTATTTTTGTTTTAAATAATAATTAAGTAAAAATTATATAAATAAATAAATACGTAAAGTCATAAAATATAATTAATTAAATTTTAGGTGATTATATTTTTATTTTGATCATATTGATTGCATTAATATAATTTATTTTTAGGTAAATATGAATTAATTTAATTTATATATTTATATTAACATATTCTTTTATATTTTTAATTAATTCAATAATTAATTATATAAAATACTTCTTATATAATCAACTACCTTATTAATTATTAATTAATTTATTAGTTATTTGAATGAAATATAACATAAATAAATAACGTAGATAAAATATGATATACTTTAATTTTAAATTAAGACATTTTAAATAAATTAAAACTTTATATAGATATAATATGATTAATTTTCTTTCTTTATAAAATTATTTCAAAATAAATTAAAATTTTAAAATAAAATATATTAATTGAAATGATTAATTAATTAATTAAATTTTACAATTATATTTTTATATTAATGTTTAAGTACTCTATCTGAAATTAAATATATATCAATTAAAATTTTAATTTCAATTTAAAACTCATACATCATTTTTATTCCTTTTATCTACTTGTATATTTTTTCTATTTTTTGTATCTATGCCTATTGTTTGCTACTGATATGTTAATTTCATTAAATATTATAAGTATAACATAATATATTTTATTTTTATTAAAAAGTATTTTAAATAATTTTGAACAAAAACGTTAATTGAATTAATTTAATGTTCTATTTTTAACTAAAAGTATTTAAAATTTAAAAATAAGTTTATGTATTTATTTAAACTTTATTATAATAATTTTCTTGATGATAATTGTAAGTGTCATATTTTAAATTAAATATAAATTAATAATAATTTTATTAAGATTTTACAACTGAACTTAAATATATGGAATGTTAAAATTTTGTTATTTGCAAAACTCAATGTATGATTATAAAAGAAACATATTAAACTAAATTCTAACATTATTATAGTATATTATTTATTACATAATGAAAAATTAATTTCATTTGAAAAAATGTTTAAATCAAAATGTTAATAGGCATTTTTATTTTTCTAATTAAACGTTTTGAATTATTATTCACGTAACAATATACTGAAAATAAAAATAAAATGTCTAAAAGTAACTACAAGACCGTTTATTAAAAACAAAAAGGTAAAATAGATAAACTACTCATTTATTTATTTTTTATTTAATGCATAACAGATAAAAGGCTTTTACAGTTAATGATTAAGATGCATTTCCTACCTTTGAATGGTCGGGATTGAGTTTTATTATGGTAATCATTATTATGCTTAGTCCCACAGAAATCTTCTAAAATATTAATATTGTGTATGTGTATAATATATATATTATTTATAAATATATTAATAATTAAATAAACTAGTATGATATATTCATGAATCCAATTCGAGAAAAAAATAGTTCTAATTTATTTATTTAAATAAATTTATTTGTTAATTTTAATTTAATTTATTTAGACAAATAAATTGAATTAAATAAAACTATAGATAAATTAAATTATAGGTTCTAAATAGATTATCTGACATACTTCCAATCCTAATCACACAAGAGGCAACCCTATCTCTTTGCGTTCCCGAAAGCCCCATCATGATATCTTTCCTCTCAATACGCGTTTTCCGAATGGCACGAAAGCATGCAGAATGTTGACGTAGACGTACGCTCGCTTTGCACCGTTAATTTTTGGTGAGTGGGTGCATAAATCGAAAAATCTATCCATCATATCTTATACAATTATTTTTACCACTTAATTAATAATAAGTGATTAAATTATTAATTGAGACAATAATATAACATTAAATATAATATTTTTATAAATCATAGTTTTTGGTAAATATTTTTATAAATCATATTTAATAATATATAGTTATTATTTAAAATAATAATTCAGTCATTTATTATTAATTAAATAAATTAAAATTACTGATATACGATATATGGTACATAAATTTTTCAATTTTTACGCCATAAATGTATCCTAGTTTCTCTAAGTGGTTCCTATTTTATTTACGTGAAATTTTTTTAATTTTTATTTTATTTTCTAAAATATTATTTTATTTAATTTCATCTTTGAAGGGATAAATTTAAATAAATTAATTTTCATATATATATATACACATTTATAAAATGAAAAAATTAAATATATTAATATTTTATAAAAATACAATTAATAGAAAGAATTTCATGAGAAATAAAATAAACGAAGTGAAATTTACCAAAAAGAGGGTTTTTTGGTTGAATTTACCAATGACCAATCGAATAATTGTTGCAAAAGTAATTTAAAAGGGCAATCGATTTTTAGTTTAATTATACCAATTTAAAGTGAGTTGCCTTCCGTATGGCATTGTGGGTTTTGTAGCGACAAATATACTTATTTCTGAAAAAAAATTTCCTCACCGTTAATTAAATAACTTTGGTTCGGAGGAGGACAGTTAACGGCTGGCTAGTTGCTGTCCAATTTCTTAAAAAAATTCAACTTACGATGCATATGATTCATCTCTTATTCTAGACAACATAATTGGTAGAAGTTTGGACATTGGCTGTAAAAAAATTAGAAAATCATATCATATTATGTAAAATACTGCTTAGGCCTGATTGGTCATATGATAATTTTGAAAATTTTATGATTTTTGTTTATGGGAAATTTTTTGAGGGATTTGAAGGGTTGAATTATATGCTTTTGTGTTTGTATAATTCTTATTTTTTGTGTTCAATTGCATGAGATATCTTGTAAACTTTAACTAACTTAGGAAATTTGTTAAACTGTCGAATGTATTTTAAATTCATTGTTCCGTAGCATCCTTTTTTTCCAAATTTTTATGTCATTTATAGTTATTATCTTTGTATATTGTGATATTATTTGAGTTATGAAAAGTTCTCATAGTCGATTTCCCATCTGATTTGACGTTATCTTTAGGTTCCATACTGGAACCAGTGGCATTTTTGTGATGTTATTTTTATGAAAAACTTGGGGAAGAAAGGCAATGTTTTTGGATAATTTGTTGAACTCAAATTTCTAATTAAGTCCATCCTTGTTGCTTTGGATTAATGTAAACTTAGAATTATATGGATGAGTAAAACATCTTTATGCTTTTGAATTGAAGCAAGCGGATTGATTATATTAATGTAACAATACTTATTTTTATCTTTAATATTTGATAGAATCAAGAATTATATGACAAGGTACCATTGGTTACATTAATATAATAGATCACATGCTTGTTATAAAGAAAAAATTTATTTAGCTAATAAGATGATTTAATTACTGATATTTTTGAGCCAAGGGAATTCTAAGCAAATAATAAAACCAACATTATAGGAGTTTAAGATGTGAAAATATTAAACTATTTAATGTAAAGCATAAGATTTGTAATAGGACTGATTTCTTTTTTCTTCAAAGGATGTGCAAATCAAAGTAGAAGTGTTACACAAAAAAATAAATTTAAAATAAATATTAATAATTTATGAATAGTAATTGTACATGTATGTATCTTTTTTATTTATAATTATCATAAATTTTCAATTATATATATTATATTAACTTATAATTTTTAGATAATATTTATCTATAAAATAAATATATAATTGTACACATCTAAATTAATCTTATAATTGAAGAAAGAATTTTGTAAATCGCACAAGAGAGCTCATTTGTTTACATAAATTTCAACTCAATTAGCAAAACTTGTCCAAGTTTTTGTAAATATAAAAAAATAAAAGGGGACACAAAGGATGGGCATGTGTTCATTTGAGTCACTTCTATTTACAAATCTCAATTTATAACCTTAAAATTTGATGTGAAGTTTCAAACTTTGCATTGAAGCTAATCTTGTGTGACTTAATTGGACATCAGGTTCTCGGCAGAATGCTTAGACACGTACGGGTTGAGAGTGAGGGATTTGTTTAAAGAGGGCTGGATTTTTTTTTCCCCGTTCAATCACGGCTGTTAATAAGTTGTGTGTGTGTTTTTAAAGGAAGGGGTGACAATTTATTTAAAGTATATATAGAAGATTTTGAATTCAAACTTAAATTATGAAAAAAAAAAATCTTTAAGATAATATTAGATGTTATTTTAATACTTAATTATTAATTAATTGTAATATATAGTAATTGTGATTTTTCTTATACTAATAGCATTACTTTTAATAATGATTTTTTTTAAAGATAATTGATGCAAAAAAAATTTATAAAAGAAAAATTACAATTAAATAATAAATTATCTTTTATAACTTATTTTTTAATTATGATTTTTCTTTCACTAAAATTTTTTAACTAATTATTCTTCAAAAAAAATCATTATTAAAAGTTATGTCATTAGTGATTAAAATATACAATTATTACACATTACAATCAATCAATAATTAATTCTATTTTTATTGTTATACCAAACAAGCCCTAAATACCCCCAAAACATCTATTTTGTCAAACTCAAGTTCAATTAAAATAAAAAGCTCAAGCTCAAACTAATTGAGTTTGCAAAATTTAAATTTGATATTGAATTCAAACATGTTGTAATATATTTAATAATTATCTTTTATAACACAATAAACTCATTTTCATATCATATCTATCTTTTCTATTTTTTTAGTTAATTTTTTCTTTCTTTCTGAAAGGAAAAAAATATAATGATATGTAAAATATGTTCAATAATACTAAAGGATTTAATATTGAATTTTATATATTAAATCTATTAAATATTAAATTTAAAATATTTGAATATTTTCTTTTTTTAGATACTAAATTTAGTTAATAAGATGAAAATTTATTACAAAATGTAAAAATCTTTTAAAATTTCACAATTATCCATGATTATTATATTGAAAATTCTATAAATTGATAAATGATATAATATAGATTATATATTTAATTGTTATTTTAAAAATAGAGATAATTTAAATGTATTTGTTAGATAAAATCTCATTAAAATAATAGCAACTGCTAAATATATTCAATTTCTAAATAAGTTCAATGAATTTTTACATAATTTAATATTCAACCTTAACAAATTAAATAAATAAAATAAAATTTTTATTTTAAATATATTCAATTAAGTAATAATGTTTTTAAATACATTCATACTCATTATAAAATCATTCACATTTAATTTATTTCTTTAGAGGGGCCACAATTTTTTTCACACATAAAATTTATATACATAATTTTAAAAATTTAGGGGTACCATGACCCTCCTACATATATGGAGTTGTCACCACTGCTTAGACATTTGACGACATTCGACGAACTTTGTCATAAGTCACCTAATTATGATCAACATAAATCACATTACTAACTTTCACAAGCCTATCTAATCCTATCATGATATCATCATATAATTTCTAAATAATCTAACTTAGTTAAATTTAATTCTTTCATTCCATGATAAAGGAAATATTTACATGCAAGTATGTTATTATAGATACTAAATATCTACTAAACCCATTGATTCTTTCTATATAACTTTCTTCCTAAAATCATGGATGCTTGTTATACTTGTCAACGCAGCCCTACTCCTGTATAGCTAGTGATGGTTGTAAAACTTCAATTTGAATACTTGTAAAACAATTTAAAAGAAAAATCATAAGACTTATATCTTAATAAGCAAATAATTTACTTAACTAAATTATTTTATAATTAGCATTTCAAATATTTACTTCCCACTCCATTTTAGTCCCACGAATGTTCATATGCCACACATAAGTAGCATAAGTAACAAAATTATAATTCACATATATTTAATTTTGTAAATAACTTGCCTTTTGCCTCTCAACCATCTTTATCTATTCATAAATTCAACCTTATCTCTCAGATACTTTATCTATTCATAAATGAGTAACTTGAATTTAATGTAAATATTTCGATTTTAAAATTTCATTTCATCATCACATTTCTATGTTTTCAAAATTGACTATTTTGTTATCATCTTTCCATATTTTTGCTATTTATCATTTCGTCATCACATTTCCTGCATCATCTCGATTCAATTTTTCATTAGTCATTCCATTGCTCATCTTTCTTTAATTATAACAAATTAATAATAAGAATGGCAATCACCATTCAAGCTTACAAGTCAATCAAATCATTATGTATATATTACTATAACACCTTAATTTCATAATCCTATTTAGCATAAAATTTCAAAGTGCTCAAGTATGGTTTCCTTAAAATAAGGTCATGCTAGAGCATTCAAAGGCAAAGACAAAAAGTCATATTGGTATTCAAGTATTGTGCTCGAATACAAGGCCCCAAATTGATAGGTTAGTATTCAAATAGCATACTTGATTATTTAAAGATAGAAGATTTAAGTTCCTTTAATACTTGAGTGAGGTACTCTAGTATTAGTCTTTGAGCTAAAACTCTAGATGGTACTTGAGTAGTGCTATGGAATTTCCAAAAAAATCCAAATGAAATGCAAAAATTTCTAGACAAAAGCATCCTAATTTAACATGCAAAGATATTTCCACTTTACTTATTATTTTGCATAGCTGATAATTCATTCTTCAACTCCCAATAGCACACAATTAACATTTTAGTTTGAAACCATCAATCTTATAAGAAATAACTAATAATTCAATTAAAATAAATACTTTCATCCATTAATTTTAACATAAGTAGATTATTAACTTATATTTAATTTTAGAAAGTGGAGGAAATGAGAGGATGAACAATTTAAAGGAAAATCTACTCCTATTTTACATAAACACCAATATATCATTCAAATCCCTAATTTAATTCATAAAAAACCAATCTTCAAACTCTAGTTTAATGAGAAGAGTACATTAATCACAAGAGGAATTGATGATAATTTAAAGGAAGTATGTTAGTCTTAAGGTTTCATGTGATGAGTTTTAATGATGATAAATGAATGTTATAATAGCATTGTATATTTTATGCTAAAGTGACACATGTTAATAGACATATTATGTTATAATTGATACATATATGATATGATGACTATACTTGTTCTTATATATGCATGATGGCAAATGCATGTTGTAATAGGATTACATGTCTTTGTACCAAAATATTATAAAATCTTCAATAGACATGTTAGATTATGAATCATGTATCAATATCTTGATATATTAGAATTGGAATAGCTATGTGGTTTGCAAAGTTTATGAACTTATATATAGGAAAGTCCAAGATGAAAAAAAATGAGCATTGAAGCAAGAAAATGGAAGATCATATTGTGCTCAACTCTAGAACAAAGAAGAAAGACAAGAAAGGAGATGTGATCCAAGCATTGAAGGTTGAGAAAATAAAAGTATTTGAAAGCTTAGAAGCATCAAGAAAAGTCAAAGACCTTAATTGGTATAGTCTTTTCATTTTAGGCTTAGACTTTCTTATAAAATAGAGTATTTTACGATATAGAGCTCAAATATATTTTTCATATTCTTAACTTGATCAAAATATTTTAAAAGTTAGCTTATGGGGACATTTCAAAAATCAATGAGATATAAGGTCTTGATGTTTTCAATATTGACCTTTGATCATTATTTTAATCATATCTCATAAAATACTTGTGATTTGATTGTCAAACTTTCTCCATATGAAAATAAACTCAAACATATTTCTATGGAAAGGTCATTTTCTTTAAATGACTAAGATATGAAAGAGTTATAAATTTTACAAGTTGAGTCTCAAAATCATATTTTCACAGATTCATTATTTCTGACCTTTGCTTATTTTTTTGAACATATCTCAAAAATGACATTATATATAAGCATGAAACTAATCTCATTTGAAAGTAAACTCAATTATCTTTTCAATAATAGGTCATTTGCTTAAAATGAAAATGTTATAACCTTTTAAAATTAAGTTTGCATTTTTGTCTAGGTGAATCAATTGGTGAATCGATTCTGGACATCCAGAGAGTATCCTAAACATCTTGAATTAATTTACTAATTGATTCCAGCTATTCTAGTGTGCGAATAACAGTTGGTAATGGCTACTTTTCATCTCCAATAACCTCAAACGGCTATAATACTCTATGAGCTTCATATATAAGCTAAGAAATATAAAATATAAAAAAGAGAGAGCCTAAACACTAGTTGTAAATATCATTTTACATCCTTCTTTATCCAAATCATGATTTAAGCTTATTTTTGTAAAAATTCTCTATTCTAGGACTTCATTTGTTTCATCCTTCTTTAAGAGAGTTTCTATGAATTATTCTTCATCTTTTATCATTTCCTAATTGTAAAGGGTGAGGTATCCCTTAGAAAAACTTAGAAAGGGTAAGGTATCCCTTGTAAGAGAGTTTTTGCTCAAGGAAGAGTAAGGATTGTAAGGCTTCTTCAAGTGTCAATTGAAACTTGAAGGGCTAGTAGATTAATATACAAGCTTAGAGAACTTGGAGGGTGAATGTACACCTTAGCGAAGATATCTAAGGGAGGAACCACTATAAATCCTTGTGTTTGATCTATTTACCTTATCTTTCTATTATTTATGCACTACACTCTATTTCTTTGGTTTTTGCTCTATTTTTCTTGCTATATATGCTCTATTTTATTGCTATCATTTGTTGATACATTATGCTATAATGTTTGTATTGTTTCTTAGATATTTGAATGATTAAAAGAGAAATTCATCTCTATTTTGCTATTGTTATTTGCTGAGATATTGTGTTGAATACTTTATTATTATTATTGATAATTGTCGAATATATTATGCATCAGTATTGATCTTGATCCTTAAATGATTGAAAGGTTGAATTAAATGATTAAAAAAGAAATTCATCTATGCATGTGCTTTTTTATTATTCATCTATGCATAATTAAATGAATGGCTTTACATAAAAGTATTGAATTGCTATATATTGTGTGCAAATCTCTTCATTGAATTATCTTCTTGATGCTTTGTTTATAGATAGCTAAATAAGTTAGTTTGCACTAATTTCTTAATTTATCATATCTTAAATGCAACAAGCATCCTCGTAAATTTTTTTTGAAATTATTTAAATTAAAATTATTCTTATGACTTTTCAAAATAAAAGGCTTCTCAAAAAGAGTTTGAAAAATAATAAAAGTTTTAAAAACACTTAATTCACCCTCCTGTTGGGTATAGGTTGTCAAGGCCAACAAAGTAGACTTGACCTTTGTTGAATGAACTTAGGATTGAATTAAGAAGATTGGAGAAATAAGGAGAAGAGAGGGAACAATTGTAATGCTGAGAGGAAAAAATGAGAAGTATATTGGTGTCATAGGTGTTTATAATTGGCAAAGGGCAATTTTGTGATTTAGGTTAATTATTACGGATATTTATTATTTTTACTTATTTATATATTCTTTGAAAACATCTCCCTAAATCTCCTATTTACATCCTATTTTAAATTTAATTTGCCAATTTTATAATTAATTTACTCACAATTATTTTCGTATTAAAATTTTATTTTCTATAATTAATTTCTTACCTTAAACCTATCTATAACATTTTCTTAATTATCAACATGTGTTTGAATTTACTAAATGAATAAATAAATTAAAATTCTAGAATTTTAAAGGTGTATAAATTCTTCTCTTTTTAAAGAATTTGTCCTCAAATTCTTAAGAATTAACTATTAAAAACTCAAATTAGCTTAAGTTTTAAGCTTACTGAAAAGATAGGGATAATTTTTCTCATTTTAGCTTCAATTTCCCCAATAGCTTCTTCAATCCTTTATTCTTGCCAATGACTTTCACTTATGGAATTATCTTGGATCTGAGCTTGATGGTCCAAAATCTTTATTGGCTGCTATTCAAAGGAAAGTTTTAGATTTAACTGAATGATTCTTGTTGAATAAAGTGAAAAGTAATGGGAAAATATTTGTGAAGTATCAAAATATGAAACATTAGATGAATGCTATGCAAGCTACTCAATAAATCAAGCTAATATGGAACGGATCTAATATGGTTAACAATTGGAAATGGATCAATGCGATGCAATGCAAGTTTTCCTACACAAGTTGTGTGCCTACTAGAAATAAAAACTAAGGTAATGCAACGAAGGTTGAGATAAATATAAGAATTTTCTAATCATTAATTTTTAGAAATTAATTAGTTCTTTATGTACTTGGTTGCCCTTTTAATTTGATTTCAAATAGTTAACTTACACGTACTCTTAATTATTATGTGACCTTTGTTATTGAGTCTTTTGTTATATAAGATCAAAGTATAAGAATCATGATTGGCATTAGGTATGAATCACAGAAACTTTACTACCTCAAACCAGCTTTTCTAGTAATTTGTTCTACTGCTAAATCTCTTGAGTTTCTTTAATATCATTTAAGACATCCTAATATTAAAAAACTTTACAAAATGGTTCCTAATTTTTCTACTTTAAAGTCTTTAAAATATAAGTTTTGTCTATTTAGTAAGCATGTATGCAGTTCATTTTCTAGTAAAACTCATAATAAAATCGAGCCTTTATTTTCTATTGTTCATTTTGATATTTGGGGCTTGAATCGTGTTATTTCAACTTTAGGTTTTTAATATTTTATTATATTTATTGATGATTATTTTTTATGTACTTGATTATATTTAATAAAAGATTATTTTGAATTATTTTTAATTTTTAAATCTTTTGTTTTGAAATATATAATCTTCACATATAACATATATATCTAAATTTACAATTTTTTAATAATTCATTTAAATTTTAGTAGTTAGATCTAAATATACTAATAAATTAGGTCAATTTTTTAAATTTTATAAACATGTTAAGTCAAACTAAAATTTTAGCCTACAAATTAATCATAAGTTAAATTCAAGTTAACAAATTTTGAAATAGACTTGATCTATTTATGTTAAGGCCTAATCTGGCATCACTTGTTTCGCTCCTAATTACACTATGGTAAAAAGGTAGGTTCTGAGAGACTATAGAGACTACCTTGTTGGGATGTTTTTCTCACAATGGAAGAATTTTACTTATAATAAAAGGCATTGTAACTCTTTATTGAATGTAAAGTGAATAGATCAGAAGAAGAGAAAATATAAACTGCCTTTCATTTTGTAATTTTTTCTCTTGTATTCATTCATTTTATAACAAAGATACCATTTACATAGAAGGGAACCAAAAAATCCTTCAATCAATTTATCTAAAATAGCTCCAATCTCTTTGCAATTTAGTTAAACTATTTCTTGGAATAAAACATAAGCTTTTAATCAAAGTGAGACAACAAACATAATTTAGTGCCTGCTATGGTATCCCCAAGGTTTCCAAACCCAGGGTGGTGAAGCAAATTTTGGTAATTTCATCTAATAACTTGAAATTTGTCCACATCATCCTAAATTTAAACCTTTAGGTGTACCATAAAATTTCCTATTCTATGATAAGAATATAGGCTACCAATGATGTTTGAAAATTCCATCACCCAATTATAACTATGATCGGGCTCTTTGAAATGCAAAACATATTTTAGAGATCAAACTGAAACATCATAATTTTTTTAAAAAAATAGGGGAATAGATAATTATAAATGAAAATTTTTTCTTTTAATTTAATTTATTGTTGTCTATCCATCATTCCATTTTAATTATAGATTGAATAAATAAAATAGAGAGATTATGATATACTAGTATAGAGTTATACTATTATATTAATAATTTTTTATAATTTTCTCCTGAAGTGAAATATCTCATAATTTTTTACAAGACTTAACATATCATAATTGACTTAAAGTCCAAAATTGAAAGAAACAAGTTACCTTGTTAATTAAGATAGACTTATGAGACTAAATCTAACTCCTCATTTGATTTAAAGGGATAATTATAATATATTATTAATATAATAATATATTAAATTTAATAATATATTAATGTATCATTACATTAATAATATAACTTAATTTATTTCCCAAACTAATCCATAATTTAAGGCTTTATCTGATATGAAGAAAAGAAATTATAGAAGAAAGAAAATTTTGATACCAAGTTTATAATTTTTATTTTTAGACAATTCAAATTTTAAAAAATAATTCTATTTTCTCTTAATTTAAATTTAAAATTTTTTCTTTTTCTTCCCTAATTCCTTTTCATGTAAATCAAATGAAACATGATGGACGCAAATCATCTTTTTGCATATTTTCTATCGAGGGCTAAGTTTATATAACCCTCTTGAACTCTAGGTAATTCGAATTTTATCCTCTTAAATTATGAAAAC
This sequence comes from Sindora glabra, assembly GCA_020226215.1. Taxonomy (NCBI): domain Eukaryota; kingdom Viridiplantae; phylum Streptophyta; class Magnoliopsida; order Fabales; family Fabaceae; genus Sindora; species Sindora glabra. The sequence continues at coordinate 87,812,977 of CM035226.1, forward strand.
TTGGATTTTACTCCCTAAAATTATATAAAACTTGAATTTACCCTCAATGTTACTAAATTAATGAAATTTATTAGAAAAATCACTGTTATCATATTTTACTTATTGACAATTAATAACTGTCACTATATTTCCTTATTTTTGAAAAAATTTTCACTTATCGATAGATATAAAGCATCACTAATGATTTGGTGTCAATTTATAATTATTGTTAAGTGTTATAGTTGTAAATTTGATAACAATAGGGGTAAAATCTAAGTTTTATATAATTTCAGGGGGTAAAATTTAACATTTCATTGTTTAAAAGGGATAAAATCCAAATACCTCATAGTTAGAAGAGGTTATTTGTAGTTTTCTCTTTTATCAAAGTGGACTTTCATAACCTTTATAAGGATCCAATTATATCCAAGAATGTTGCATTTTGGGTTATGTTATCTTTTCCTCCCTATAATAAGTAATAATAATATGAAAATAATGAAAGTGTACAGTTAGGCAATGGTTCAGTGGAATGGTTTTTTATTCTTGGAATGCCCCTATTTCATGTGAAGCGTCAAGATATGGTGGTGGGGAGAGGGACTACATGTAACTATTTTTTGTGAATGTTGGCAATAAAAAAAAACTAACATTCAAATTAATTTGTAACCTCCTTGATATGGTCCATAAAACAGGGAGGATTTTCTACAAAACTATTAAAATTTTAGCTTTTTTTATAGGAGAAGCTAAGATCGTGTAGGTATATATATAGACATGGGTCCCCAGGTTCAATTATACACAATTTTCATTTTCAAAACCAAACACACCATAAAAAAGAAACATAAACCAAAACTTGGAAGCACCCAATTGTAAGATTATAGCAATTTTTGTGCAAAATTGTAGAGAAATGGTTAGAGATAGACTTTTACTTTTTGACTCGTTTTAGTTTAGTAGGATATAATTATATATTTTGTATATCCGTAGATTAGTTTTATAGTTAGTATTAGAGTGTAAAACATCTTTGTCTTGCTATCAGTTGCCAAAAAAAATAAAGGATAGTGTTTAATTCAAATCCTATTTACATATTGATTTTTTATGTTTTAAGACTAGGAATAGATAGCCTATAGAATAATGATAGATTTAGGCTCAAAAAATTAATAAAAATCATGCTAAAAATTGTATAAAGCTTTTAAGTTCTAATTAGGTCTGTAATTAATTTTTATCGGGATAGGTTAACTTCACGGGAGGTCAAGGACGATCTCCCCCTCCTGTTTTGGTGAAACATACCTATTCACTTACTGAAATGATGTTGTTTCATTTAAGGTTTTTGGGCTCTGTTGGGTATTTGTGAAATGCACTATTTCACTAATTCAACTACCATTTTAGATGATTTCTGTGTTTGAAGAATAGTTGGGCCATGTCTCCTTAAGTTTCTAGGCTCATTTTTTTAGGTTTTGATTTTTCCTTTTAGAAAAATTGAGAAAATAAATAAATGAAATAATAATAGTAATTATAATAAAAGTGTTAATTAAGTTTAGGCCTAATATATTTAAACATTATTTTAGCACATCTGGATTATAATTAATTAAGACAATTTAATTAATTAATCACATTTAGTTTTGTTAATTAATTAATTGTTTGATTATCGTTATGATAAAAATTATTTATGCATAAAACATTTTGCTAAGATGCCATATGATTAGTATAACTTAGTTTAATTAGAGTTTAGGCACAGTACCTTTAACTATTCAAAAATTATACATTAAGTATTATAATCATTTGAGGTAAATTAGCATCAAATTATAATTAATCATATTTGATATGGTAATTATTATCCTACAAGAATATTATCATATTTAATATGATTAATTATGGTGTAATAGTAAATTTTGCTTTCCCTTAATCTACCCATAGGAATTAAGATAAGGAATGTAATTTGCTAGTTTCACTAATTTTGCACATAAACTTAATTAAATAAAACTAAGCCTAAGCAGTTTTATTTGCCACTAGGAGTATGTTTGATAGATATATTTTGCATTGGTAAGATATGTTATATGGAATATTTAATTGTCTCATATTATTGACATAACATGCAAATTTTATATACTTTTCAACCTTTGAATATCTCCGATTTTAAAGTTCCTAAATTGACTGGTGATAACTATAAGATATGGAAGGAGAAGATTCTTCTCTACTTAAGGTGGGTAGACATTGATAATGCAATTAGAAAAGATAAACTTCCTAAACCCATGGACAATAGTAGTGCATCTACAAATAGCACTTTATGAATATTGGGAGTGATCAAATCGCTTAACATGATGTATATTAAAACTAAGATATCTGCTAACATTTGTAGACTATCAAAGAGCGTTAAAACATTCCAAGTTTGCTTAAGGCTATTGATGAAAAGTTTGAAACCTCAAACAAGGCTTTGACAAGCACCCTAATGACGAGGTTATCATCCATGATACTTACTGGCATAATAGGTGTGCAAGAACACATCATGTAGATAAGGAATATAGGAGCTTGATTAAAAATACTTAAGGTTAAGATGTTTGAATCTTTCCTCATGCACTACATCCTAAACTCTTTGTTGCCTCAGCATAGACCTTTCAAGATTTCTTACAACACATATAAGAAGAAATAGACAATTAATGAACTTCTATCCATGTGTATGCAGCAAAAGAGGAGGCTTATTGCAAAAATGGGAGAAAGTGTACATATGGCAACACAAGGAAAGAATAACAAGTAAGCCAAGCTAAGCCAAAAAGAAAGGGAAATACATCCATTTAAGGTAACATAAAGAAAGAGTCCAAGTGTTTCTTCTGCAAAAAGAAGGGACATATGAAGAAGAACTACAACAAATTTACAAGTTAGCTTGAAAAGAAATATATCTCCATCTCACACTTTTGTTATAAATCTAATGTAGTAGATGTTAGTAATAACACATGGGAGATTGATTATGGTTCTATAATTCATATCTCTAATACCTTGCAAGGCTTTTTAAACTAAGGGAAGCCAATGGGCATTGAGCAATACATCTATTCAAGCAATAAGATGGGCTCACTAGTTGAAGTTATAAGAACTTACAGATTGGTTTTAGATATTGGTTTTAGTTTGATCTTAGAAAGGATTTTTTATATACCAAGTTTCTATAGAAACTTAATTTTTGTTTCGAATCTTGTACCTTTTGGATATTCTTTTGAATTTTTAAATATGTTTAAGTTATTTTATAAATCTAATCTTGTTGGCAATGATACAATTTACGTTGGTCTTTTCCAAATTCAATTACAAGATAGTACATCTAATGATTCAATACATATTTCTAATAGCATATGTGTTAAGAGATATGTTCCTAATGAAGAATCCTCTATGTTATGGCACCATAAGCAAGGTCATATCTCAATAGAGAAGGTGAAAAGATTAGTAAAAGATGGAATACTTGATACACTAAATATTACTGACTTTAATACTTGTATAGACTGCATTAAAGGAAAGTAGGCTAATAAAACTAAGAAGGGTGCTAAAAGGAGTATTACTATTTTAGAAATCATACATACAGACATTTGTAATCTAGATTTAGAATTTAGTAGTCTAAAATACTTCATTACCTTTATTGATAATTACTCAGGATACATATATCTCTATTTATTGAATAATAAGAATAAAACACTTAATGCATTTAAAGTGTTTAAGGCAGAAGTAAAGAAACAATATGATAAATAAATTAGGATAGTGTGATTAGATAGAGGTGATGAGTATTATGATAGATATACTGATGATGGACAAGCATCAAGTCTATTTCCTAAATTTCTTCAAGAACATGAGATTATTGCCTAATACACCATGCCTGGGTCTCCAGATCAAAACAGTGTAGCTAAAAGAAAAAATCAAACACTGTTGGATATGGTATGGACCATGCTTAGCAGCTTTAACCTTTTTAAGTGCTTAGGAATTAAAGCTTTTAAGATAGTTGTGTATATTTTTAATTAGGTTCCAACCAAGGCTGTTGAAAAGACATCATTTGAATTATTCAAAGGTTAGAAACCAAGTTTAAGACATATACGTGTTTGGGGATATTTGTCTAAGGTCAGGGTTTACAATCCACAAGAAAATAAGCTAGATCCTAGGACCATAAATGGCTACTTCATTAGGTATGCTAAAAAGTTCAAAGGATATAAATTCTATTGTCCATCTCATAGCATTAGAATTATGGAATCAAGAAATGTAAAATTTTTTTATAATGACTTAATTAGTGGGAGTGATCAAACTTAGTATTTAGACATTGAATGTAATCATTTTGCTTCTTAAGCTTCCATATCAAGTGATAGATTGGTTGTGATCCATGCCCCTCAAGTACCAATTGGTATTGAATAGCCAATCATTGAGGATCCGCAACTAATTGGCCATGATTGTTGAACAATTATAACAAACTATTAAGCAACTAGTTAAGGAACATGCTCCCCAAAAGGATGTTAACCCAACATTAAGAAGATCAACTAGGAAAAGAAGATTAGCAATTCCTAGTGACTATGCTGTATACCTACAAGAGTTTGACTCCCCAAAAGGATGCTAACCCAATATTAAAAAAATGAACTAGGGAAAAGAGATTAACAATTCCTAGTGATTATGTTATGTACCTATAAGAGTTTGACTACAATATAGGAGCTAAAAATGATCTTGAAACATTTTTACAAGCCATAAATTGTAGAGAATTTGAACTATGGTACACTACTATAAAGGAAAAAATGGATTCCATAGTGTCTAATGGAGTCTGGGATCTTGTTGAGTTATCTAGTGCTTTAAAGGCCATTGGGTGTCTATAAACAAAAAAGGACTCAATAGGCAACGTTAAAAGATATAAGATAAGACTCATGGCCAAAGGATTCGCTCAAAAGGAAGGAATCAATTGCATAAAAACATTTTCTCTTGTATCTCAAAAAGATTCCTTCCCTGTGATAATAGCATTGGTTGCCCAATTTGACCTGGAACTGCATCAAATGAATATGAAGATAACATTCCTTAATGGAGATCTAGAGGAAAAGGTATATATGAAACAACTTCAAGGATTCTCCTCTAATACTGGTAAGCATTTGGTATGCAAGCTTAAGAAATCTATAAATAGATTGAAACAGTCCTCTTGCCAATGATATCTTAAGTTTCATGATGTTATTTCCTCCTTTGGATTTGTGGAAAATATCATGGATTAGTGCATATACTAGAAGGGCAATAGGAGTAAAATATGTTTTCTTGTACTATATGTGGATGATATACTACTTACAGCCAATGTTAAGGGGTTATTATATGAAGTGAAATAGTTTCTCTGTAAGAATTTTGATATGAAAGATATAGATGAGGTATCTTACAAATTAGGTCTATCATAAGAAACTTATATCAATAAAGTCTTAGAGAAATTTTAGATAAAGGACTGCTCACCAAGTGTAGTACCCATTATGAAAAGTGACAGGTTCAATTTGAATCAGTGTCTGAAGAATAATCTAGAAAGGGAACAAATACGAAACATTCCGTATGCTTCAACTATTGGAAGCCTTATGTATGCTCAAGTTTGTACAAGATCTGACATTGCATTCGCAATTAGAATATTAGGGAGATATCAAAGTAATTCAAAAATCAATCATTTGAGAACTGCAAAGAAAGTGATGAGATATCTTAAAGGTACCAAACACTACATACTAATGTACAGACAAACTGAGAATCTTGAGATGGTTAGCTACTCAGACTCAAATTTGGCTAGATGTGTTAATTAATGAAAATCAACATCGGGATACATTTTTATATTTGCTAGCGGAGTCATGTCTTGGAGAAGTGCAAAGCAAACCTTGATTACTACTTCTATTATAGAAGTTGAGTTCATATCTTGTTTTGAGGTAACTTTACATTATGTATGGCTGAAGAGCTTTATTTTTAAGCTTAAAGTTGTAAATTCAATTTTTAGGCCACTAAGGATTTATTATGACAACTCAACTGTAAATTTTATGGCTAAGAATGATAAAAGTGAAAGTCAAAGTAAACACATCAACATCAAGTACTTGGTTATTCGAGAACATGTCAAGTAAAATAAAATCATCATTGAATAGATAAGCATTAAGTTGATGATAATAGACCCTTTAATAAAAGGCATGTCACCATTAATGTTTAAGAATCATGTATTAAGGATGGGACTTGATACCATATCGAGTTTTTGATGTATATATGCATATTTGTAATAAAGCTCTTATTTAGTTTAAGTTATTTTTCTCATTTTAATGAATACATTTGTGTTTAGAGAAAAACAACATTAGGAGGATTCAAAATAAGTATAATACTTATTCATTAAGTTATGATAGGTTGAGAAAGCAAAATGTATTATGATACATGGGAGGTAATTCTCACATATAGAGGATCTATCATTATGATCCATACATTAAGTTTTCTCTTCTTTAGACTAAATTTTATTTTACAGACCAAGTAGGAGAATGTAATTATTTTTGTGAACGCTGGCAACATTCAAATTGGTTTGTAACCTCCTTGATATGGTCCGTAAAACAGGGAGGATTTTCTATAAAATAACCAAAATCTTAGCTTTTTCATGGGAGAAGTTGGGATCATGTAGGTACATACATAGACATGGATCCCAAGTTCGATTATGCAAAATTTTTATTTTCAAAACCAAACACACCATCAAAAAGAAGCATAAATTAGAACCTGAAAGCATCCAATTGCAGGATTACAACAATTTCTTCATGCAAAATTGCAAAGTAATGACTGGAAGTAAGCTTTTACTCTCTGACTCATTTTGGTTCAATAGTATATAATTATGTATTTTGTACATCCGTACGGATAAAAGAAAATACAGAAGGTATCTTCTCATAGTATTATCCTTCTTCTTTTGTTTACACTACTTTATTTCTAAAAAATCTAACATATCTCCATATTTTTTTATATGAAATTTGTTCAATATGGAAATAAAAAATGATAATTTTTCCTCAATAATAATATTTTTAAAGAATAAACTTAAGATTCTAAGGTCCTCAAATGCCTCAAAATGACACTAGTTAATTGAAAATTTTAATTTATAAAAGAGAATGACACGTTGATTTGTATGTGTAAATCTAAAATTTTCAGAAGGAGTGAGGGCTTTCTCATGGCATAACCAAAAAAATAATTTGATGGGGTCAAAATTATTAAGATTATAAAAAATGCACAATAAATAATTAGAAATTAAAAAGTCATTAATAAATTATAGTAGATTTTTTTTCTTATTAAAAGTATGAATTAAATTTATTAAATTTAAGCATATTACATAATCAAATAATTTAAAAATTACCTTCGTGATAAATTTATCAAATTCATAAAATTAAATCCTTTTTACAAGTGTGAAAATTACTTTATTTATTGGATAAAATTTTGCTTATAAGTGTATAATTTTGTTTTTGCTTTTAGTGGGGCGACCCCACTGGAGGCCAAGTGGCTCCGCCTCACTCATGCATGTATTCTTTTTCCCTCATAAATTCGTTATTTCTTCAAAAATTATTGGAAAAATTGTAGTGATCCACAATCTTGTATGCACACCTGTTAGTTTATCAAATATTAATGTTGAAACCCTATATATATATATTCTAATTTTACTATTTGAAAATAGTCAATTTATTTTTTAAGTAAAAATTTGTTATTATCAGTAGAAAATAATTTGGAATTTTTGTTTAAATATTTGACGTGAAGCATCATATAAAGCAACACCCAAAGACAGCATACAAGAAAAAGGAAATTCTTCTGTAATTATAGTAGTTAAGAAATCATAGGCTTTGAGCCATAATTTTGAAAATTGAACAGCACTGACGGTCGGATTAGTAAACTAATCGACCAATTTGGTAAAGATTTTTAAACAAAAAATATATGTAAATTTATAGAAATTAGTCAAAATTGAAGCGAATTGATTAAAATTAATGAATCAGACTGATTTTTTAATTTTTAGAAAAATAAAATTTTTATAATTTTATAATAATTAAAATGTGATATTTTTATAATTTTATAGCTATTAAATTTATATTTTTAATCATTTATACTATAAATTATATATATACTTTACATCATTAAATTTAAATAACCGGCCCTACCTAAAAATTTATAATTTGAGCGCCGATTAAATTAACATTTTTGTGTAAAGACAGTAGGAATTACTCGTAATATTAGTAAATTTTAAAATTTTAACTTTAATTTTTTAAATTTGTACACAAAATTTGTACTAAAATATAAATTTCTATGAAAAATTATTAAGAGTTCATATAAATTATTCTTGGGGCTCATTAGTAGATATCAACTCATAATACTAACAAAAAAAAAAGATAAGAGCAACTAATTATGAGGTTATTTTATATTTTGAACTTAATTTTAAATTTCTATTAAATATAATTATGAATTCAAAAATATGTATATAAAATAGAAATATAATAATTTTTTAAAATTTTTGTTTGATAAAATTTTTTAGACAACTTTATTTTAAGTGCCTACGAGTTCAATAACATATATCAAAATAGATTTAAAATTTTAATAATTTTAATTAGATATTTATTCATATTTTTCATATGCATTTAATTAAACTATATCAGTATAGGTTTCAAGGGCAAATTTAGAAAAAGTTTAAAATCATTCAAAATTTTCATAACTTACTTATAACAACTTAAAAGTTTGATTTTTTTTATAATACAATTTTCTTAAAGTTTCAATTTTATTTTTTTTTGGACTTACACACGAAATTTGTACTAAAATATAAATTTCTATGAAAATTATTAAGAGTTCATATAAAAATTTCAACTTTCATGTGAGAGTACAAAAGAAAATTTCTTACTAAATTATAAATTTTTTACCCGTAATTGACATTGATAATTTGACTCAAAAATTATCATAATCAATGCTATGTATTTTACTAACTTTTCCAAGCAAAATAGTTCTAAATTTTTCATGTAACCCTAAGTACAATATGGACAAATAAACCAGCTAAAAAATAAGAAATTTTGATATTTTATGTATTCATTTAAAGATAATTTTTAAGATCACTTATATATATAAAAAGTAATGAAATTGATTAGTGATATATTACTCTATTATTTTTTTTATCCTTCCAAATAAGTATAGTTTCTATTTTCTTTATATCCTACTAACACAAATATTAAGCTAAAAATATTTTCAAAAATATGAATGTTCTCAAAAATATATTTCTAAAATTTGAACTAAATATAAAAATCTCATATTTCCTTAAAGTATTTTTAAAAATGTGAAAAAAAATTTATGAACCAAACATCATCTTAAAAGAAAATAATAAATATAATATTAATTTTTTAAAATAATATAAAAATAAATCTCTAAAATAACTCTTAAAAAGAAATGTTGGGGTATATTGTTAACCTAATTATTAACGAATAAGATTCAAATCTTAGTATTCCTTTAAAATATTTTCCCAGTTAAAGTATTATTTTTGTACAAACAATTTATAAAAATTTCAATCAACTCAACTTTATAATCAAGTTAAGTTAAACGTCTTTACATATAAATAGAGTTATAATTAATCAAATTTTCAATAAAGAGATATTGGGTTAATTAAAATTTTATACTCAATTATAATTATTTGGCCATATATGATTTGATAATACATTTAGTAAAAAATGTTAATATTTAATACATTAAATTATATGATCAGGTTGTACTTGTTTGCCACTCATATTATTTTTATTAAATTTTAAATTCCATGATTAATTTCAACATATAATTATTATATATTAATATAAAATTATTTAATCATATAATAAAAGGTGTATAATTGTATATGAAATCATTTAAATATTATATACAATTAATTAGTAAAAATTAATATTTAATTGAAGTAAAAATTTCAATCTCTATAATGTGATTAATTTGAATGACTTTTTTTTTCGACTGATTTAACAGTGGTAAATAAGTAAGGTTTAGTGCCCTAGTCTTCTACTTGGTATTGAAGTAAAATAAGATTCTGGAACCTGAAAAGTTTTGGAATGACACATGTTGACTGAAGGTTTTAATTTATAAGAGAGGATGACACATGTTGATTTGTGTGTGTAAATCTAAAATTTTCAGAGACACGAGGACTTTCCCATGCAGCGGGGTACCCAAAAAAACAAATTCTTGTGCCAATGTTTTCGCTTTCTTTATAAAAAAATAATTGAGTAAAGGTGGAAGAGTAAATGAAAACAGGACTCCAAAATCTACTTTGTCAAGGTGTTTTTCCAACGGAGATGAATATGATGTATTAATGTTATAATAGAGTATTATTGATTTAATTATTAATTTATTATTGTGCAGCATATTAAATTTAATTTTAAAAAATTAATCATAATTTATAATAAAATTTAATAATATATTAATACATCACTACATTAATAATGCATCATAATCTCTTCCCTCCCTAACCGTAAATGTTTTATCTAATTGTAACTCTTTGTTAAATGAACATATCAGAAGACGAGACATCACTGCATTGCATTTTGCTTCACTACATTATTTTTTTTATTCTTTAAAATAAAAAGTGCCATTTACACAAAGAAAACTAAAAGACTCTTCGATCAAATATCTAAAACAGCTCCGATCTTTTTCCACTTTGGTCAAAGCAAATATGAATCAGATTACTTTGTCAATGAAAGAGGACTTATGAAATTGAACCCAACCCAAGTCCTCATCCAATTCATGCCCCTAAGAAGCATTTACTTTGCACAATATTTTTATATTTTTACAAATATTTTATAAAAATATTATATTTTCATATTTGATTTAAAATTTTTAAAAATTTATTTAAAAATTTAATATTTTTGAAATATTTTAAAACTTAATTTTCCTTTCAAATATTTTTATAAAAAAGTTGAATATCTTAAATTCTCATAAAATGAGAATATTGATATTAAAAAAAAAGGATAATTTTACTCCCATCTTCTTTTGGAAGGATTCTATAGTACAAATTAGACTTTGTTGCATGTTGTACAAATGATAATAAATCCTTGATTTTTGACATATGTCATCTATTTCTACCAACAAAATGAAGTTATCAAAAGGAAAAAAAAATTCTTGAGAGCTTTATATTAATTTAGCGTTATTAGTGTTGCATTATTTTATGAGATTTTTTATAAAACATGTAATATATAAATTATAGAAGTAATTTTATCATATTAAATGTTAAATTTTTTATAAAATAATATAAATATATTCAAATTTTATATGCAATAAATTTATAAAAAGTGAAAATTCCATTATTTAAAAATGTATAAAAAATCTTTTAATAATTTTTCATTTTTATATAGAACTACAACTTGAAACGAAGAAGTTAATGACATTAATTTTTTTTTTTTTGCAAAACTCGTAACAGTGCAAATCAATATGTACTCCTATAATTCTTTTAAAAAATATGATTGATATATAATTTTATTAAAAGTTGTAATTTTTATATAAAAAAATTTAAAAGGATTTGTATACAAATTCAATGATAAAAGTTTAATTTAATTTTTATATTCTTGTTAAGAGTGGCAACTTGTGCTTATATGTCAAACTCATGTCATATCAAATGATAGTAATGCCTTGAATAAGTTCAACTTGTGCTATGTTAGATTAACCATTTTATTAAATATGTTAATTAATCTAACCTATTTCATAATTCTAGTTAATAATATAAAGAATTTTAATTGAAGTCGGGATTATTGCTTTAATGATTTGAGATTTAAAATGTGAAAGTGATTTGAGGAAGGTAGGAGCTACAAGCTTTTAAAATGTTTGTGGAATGCTTAGTTGGTTTCTACTTATAGCAGAGTTATAGCTTTGTTAAAAACTCTACTGAAATGCAAATCGTATCATTGAAGATAAGAATTGGTTGATCCTATTTGTGAGATATTGGAGAAATCTTGAATTATTCAAGATGAAACCATTGAGTGAAATTTTATTAAATTTATTTAGATTATTTTAGGATACAAGTTAACTAATTATATTAAAATTTTATATTCTTAATAATTTTAGCATTTTATATATTAAATCATTTATCATGTTTCAATTGAAAATAGTTCAAATTATTCATTTATTGGGTGGTCAAAAGTTTGTATTTATATAACTTTAATCAAAATTATGATTCATTACAATTTATAATAAAAAAAATGGATAGGGCTATTTTGGAAAAAATAATAAGATTCTCAAGATTATAAAATATAAATCAAATATAGAAATATAACATATATGAAATTTTGAGAAAATATTTTTAATAATATTTATATCAAATTAAACATAAAAATATCACATTTTAAGGAATGTGATTCCCAAAAATCAAATTCCCATGAATGTACATTTTTTGAAAAATATAAAATTTCGTAAACTAAACACCCCTAAAGGAAATGAAACATGTGAGGTATAAGCTATTGAATTCTATACATTGAGTAAAATTTAATGTATGGAAGAACTCATATTTTTACAAAGGGGAAAATATAGTTTACCCCCGTGAACTTTCACTTTGAGATAAAAGTGGTACATAAATTTTAAAATCCTATATATAACCCCTAAAATTTTCAAAAAAATGAAAATATTAAGTTAAGATTAAAACAAATGGAGATTTGTAGACCCCACCCTATGCAAAACACTTGTTCACAATTTTTGCTTAAACTTTGAAATTGTTTCTAGGACTCTAAAACATCAAACTCAAACCTATAGAAGCAATAGACACCTAATCTTGTAACATCTCAAGTGTTGAATCCAATACCAAGCTATAGATCTCTATGGTGCACCTACAATGATAAGGACAACATGGACAAACAAAAATTTTGGCAAATAGTATACAATATGCTAACAATGTAATTTTCTTCTTCTATACCTTTATGTAGTTAACTTTGTGAATGTTGTAAAATTATTTGTAAAATCTAAAAGGATAATGAAAATTATTTGTAAAACCTAAAATGTTTTTATCTATTAATTGGTGGTGAAAAATTATTCCAATACTTTGATAATATGTTTTTTGGCTTTATCATGATTTTGAGTAATACATTTGGCATAGGTTTTTAGGAGTATAAGACTAATCATGTAAAAATTATTTTTTAATTGAAACTTTTAATAGTGATGAAAATACTAGGACTCACTTAATCTTTTTGATGGGACTAATAAAAGCAATGGCTTGGAAGCAATGCATTGCTTAAAGAAGACTGAAACTAAATTGGATGTTAGTTATAAAGAACTTCAAATTGAAAAAAAAAAGAGCAATAAAAGAAGGTTGAGATTAAGTTAGGGAAAAAGATATGATGGCAAATATGGAATAATTATTGAAAGAATCTTTAAAGAAGGAGGACAAATGCCTTAAGTTACTACTAGAGATATGGGCTATAATTGGATATATGCTCATTATGATTATGTTGAAGATGACCCAAATAAATTTTCATTTTTGTTATCCAATTATTTAAATTGGATAAACAAGAATTTTGAAAACATTGGTATGGTGGAGCACAGATGAAATACAACATTTTTTTGTTATAATATACGTTATACAACATGATATAATATTTCATAATGTAGATTTGGGCATCTTGTTATAGATAAACATATATTCTATTTTCTTCTTTAGATAAATTATTATTATTATTGATTAAATATTAACCAAAAATATTATATGAACTAATCCAATGGCTTCCACCACTATTTGTTAATTGTATGAACTAAATTTTCTACCTTCAATTTGGGAAAAAAAATTCTTATTCATTCTCTAGGATTTCATCGAAAAAGTAAGAAAAATCAATTTTATCAAATAAGGTTAAGGTTCATCTTAGAGTTAAATGGATTATTTTTTGGAGAATCAATTAACTAATTTTTCTAATAAAACTAAAATTGATTCAATAGGTAAAAAAGTAAATTTAATATGATTATAAAGTCAACATATAATTAGATTAATTTGGGCAAGAAAATTAAAATGAATAAAATATTGGGATTGTCAAAATAATTAATTTCAATGGATGAAATTATGAACATGTAAACAAAATTCAATAGTCCATGAAATCAATTTTTTGTTACACTTGACACAATCTCATAAAAATATTTAGTAGGGTGTCTATGCCTAAAAATATCTAAGTTGTGGGAGGCTTGATTGAAGATTTTGATTTAATAAAGCATATTTGATTTAATAAATAGACTAATTAAAATTTGGTTTTATTATGAGACATACTTAAAGCCCAATTCAAAATTGTGATCATCTCTCCTTATCTTTGTTTTTCTTTTTTGTGTTATTGCCAATTATGGTATTAAAATTTCTTCATTTCTTTAACATGTTATAAACTTTTTTTTTGGGTAAGTTGATTAAACATATTTATTTCCTTTAGCCATATGTTATCAAAAAAGAGGGGTCAAAAATTAAAAATATAATTAAATATTTAGCAAAAAGGTAGCTTAATTAGCATAGCCTCCAAAGTCTTTACTTTTTTTTAAACAAGTTAATTAAGCTAGTTTTTAATTACATGAACAAGAAATTATTATGAACATTTGATCAAGTCAATTAAAGAGAATTAATTAATTTAATATGAAATTAAATAATTATATTAAAAATGATAGATAATAAATAATTGTTTACTATGACATGATTTTAATAACTTAAATGAGTGTGGCTTCTTTTAAATCCAAATAAAACTTGCAGCGAATTCAACTTTAATCCCTTAAAATTGAAACCCAACATGTTAAGTTATCAATAAGATAAATCAATTCTTTATTTAATAAATAATTAATCTAATAATTTACTTTTATTTAAATATATGAGGTGTGAATATAAAAAAATTAATTTTATATTAAAATTTTAACTTTAATAATATCTCACTTAATACAAAATTTCTAATGAGGGAGTCTTCTCAAAATGGCACTGACAGCAGCCAATGTTGGAAAACGAGAGAGTCTTCTCTCAATGGCGTATCAGTGCAGAAAAAGTAATGGCTTTCAACGCTGCATCGTACATAGCACATAGCATTGACAGCAGCCAACGTTGAAAAATGAGAGAGTCCTCTCTCAGCGGCGTACCAGTGCAGAAAAAGTAATGGTTTTTTACGCGACATCGTACAAAACACATGGGATTGGCGGCAGCAATCATATGACGTTCTCTTTTCTTTCTAATGAGTAATAAGAAAATAAGGGAAATATTATGATACCCAAGTTTTAAATTTTAGATGATGTAATATAATTTTATTTATTAGATAAAATTATTTAAATTTTTTATAATTTTATTTATTAAATAAAATTATATCATACTACTTAAAATTTAAAAACTTAGAAGCAACTTAGAATTTCCCAAAAAAATAATGGAAGTATACCGGGGGGCATTGGTTGAGTGGTATGATTTTTTATTCTTGGAAATGCCCCCACTTCACTTGAAGGATTAGTTTGGCTAGAAGTGAAAATGGGAGGGGGTGTAAATGAAGGGGGAGGAAATGGAGGTGAAAGTAATTTTACCTGAGTTGTTTGGAATGGGTGAAAATAAGAAGGGAGTAAATATGAGTGAAATGAATTTCTTTTATTTGGAATGGGTGAAAATAGAGGGGGAAGGAAATGTGAATGAGTGAAATAACTAAAATGTCCTTTTATTATGTTATGTTGAGATAATTATAATATTATTTAGTAAAATTAAATAACAAATAATTTACAGATGAAGGAAAATATGTTAATTTTTTTTTTTGAATACTAACATATTTATATTTATAATTTTTTATTTTCATATAATTAATAAATATTAAAGAATTTGCATTATAAAAAATAAATATTTATAAAAAAAATTTTGTTTTGTAATAATATTTATTTAACAAATTGAAAGAATTATAATATATTGCTAAATTTTTAAATAAATTTTTTATTTTTTTAGATTTTTATTAAAATATTAAATATATTTTCTACTTATATTTTAATTAATAAATATTTTACTAATTTACATTTTAATTAATAAATCTTTGCAGGCGAGGTTGGCGTTGCTTTTCAACCATCAGACGCAAGCTTGTGTAACAGAGGAGCAGTTCTGTGAAGATGCGGGCTTCTGTAACAGGGGAGTAGCTCTTCTTCGCAGAAGGGTAGGGATGGAATGAAGAAATGTTCAGATGTTTGCACCCAATTTTCACCTCATTTGAGAGGGGGATATATTATCCGTGGACCCCACCGATATTTTCACCCTAGTTTGCACCCCTCATTTTTCACCTCTTACCCAAACAGGTGAACTTGCAAATTTCTCCTCCATTTTCGCCCCTCCCTTTATGCCCTCTCGTAAAAATGCCCGTTCCAAACATAAGCGAACTCTCTACACCCTGCGGGTTTATTAACCCCCTGGACACGTGGCGCATGTTACATCATGAATTTTATAAACACACGAAACGATAAATTATTCCAGCTATATAAATGTTATTGACCACATCAAGTATTAGGATTAATCTTTCAATTTTCGCATTAATGCATTGACAAATTATAATTATAAAAAAGTCCTTGGCCAACTAATTAAATTCAGAAACTACCCTCCCTTGTTGTTTGTCAGCTAATGACTAATGAGTCTCAAAGATAAACAACAAAATTTAAATTAAATCCAAAGGCAACCCTCGGATAAAATACCAAAATACTATTTTTTTTAAACAATTTACTACTTTGCTATTTCCTCCAAACTAAATACCAAAATGCGCATTGAGGGCTTGAGGGCGCCATACCATTTAGCATTTTTCAGCGGAGCTGGAGGTTGAAGGCGCCAGGTTGAACGGCGCCTTCTAAATAGGCTGGGAGGCGCCTTTCAACATGGCGCCCCCCGTGTTGCAATTTAAATTTTTTTGGGAGGCGCCATTTGGTCTGGCGCCTCCCTTCAAATTTTTTTCAAATATTTTTGGGAGGCGCCATTTGATCTGGCACCTCCCGAATTATTTCAAATTTTTTTGGGAGGCGCCATTTGATCTGGCACCTCCCTCCCTTTATATTGCCCTTCCTCCCCCAGCGCAGCCGCACACCCACAAAGAAACCCTCCCCCAGCGCAGCCGCACACACACAAAGAAACCTAGGAGCGTCTCTGCATCAACTGCTCTTCTATTCTTCCTTCGCAGCCATTGGTAATTTTTTTTATATTTTCATCCATAAATTCTCATTTTTTGTTGAATCTGTAAATCTTATCCGGCAATATTTACTTCTTTGGAGCAGATCTGGTCTTTTTTTCTTGCTCTTCATTGGTTAGTATTTTTTAACTTTTATATTTATATAGTGGTAGAAAAATTTATAATTTATGTTGATTATTATGATCTATGATGTGAAATTTAAGAAAAGTTGTAGAAATTTATATGATCTGTGATAGTTTGTGATTTGTACTTATTAATTTTTTTATAATTTCTGTATGTATGTTATAATTTTTATTAATTGTTATGAGAATATATTTTATAATAAGAGAAGATTTTTTATTTTATGTTAATTATTATAATTTAGAATTTAGAAAAAATTTATGCAAATTTAAATGTTCTGTAGTAGTTTGTAATTTTTATTGGTTTATTTTTTTATAATTTGTGTATTTATATCATAATTTTTTTACTCATTATAAAAATATATTTTACATTAGGGGAGAAATTATTATTTTATGTTAATTATTATGATTAATGCTGTCAAGTTATGATATAGGATTGAAGAAAAAAAATTGAAGAAATTTATACGATTTGTGATAGTTTGTAAGTTAAAAGAAGAACAGAGGGGATAAAGAAAAGTGTTTTAGAATAAAATTTACATTCTAGGTAAATATTATTTTTAGATACATTTAAAATATAAAATTTATAAGGATGTAGAATATAATAAAAATAAGAATATTTTTATTATATGTTCATTACTACGAGGATATATTATCCTATTAATTAATACTTTTATATTAATTTTGGAGTAATATATGTCAGAATAAGTAAATATCAATTGAGGGTATTTTGTAAAGACTTGACATTTTATGCATTGTTTCTATTTATTTTATATTTTGTTGTACATTTCTGTTATTTTTTTTTGTTAACTCATGTTATTTAAACCACACACACCAATATTTTATAACAGTAAGATATATTAATTATTTGATTATAAATGTATTCTATATAAATTAAATAATTTATTTAATTAATTAATCTATTATAGAGTCAATTTTTTTAGTATTTTATACTGTATGTATTAGAAATGAGAATTTACTCTATCGTATTCTATTTATATCTGCTCGTATTGTCTATGGTTTAAAACACCATCATCATTAATTAACATAAATATAATAAGTTATAATTCTTTAGCTTATTATAATATTTTAAATAAATTAAAGCTCTAATATACTTTTTATTTTTAAAAATTATTAATTTTATATTATATTTGTAAATAAAATACTTAGTAATTAAATTAAATGTTATTTAATTTTGAAATACATCAACTAAAATTTCTCCAAGGGTGTGTAGTTCGTACATTAATTTTTCCTAGTTTAATCCACTTTGTTTAATTTGTTGCTTTTATTTTTCAATCATTCTATTAGAAGTTCAAATGCAATATAATGAATAATATAAATATAGTACAAGTTTTTTTGACATAAAATTATTTTTAATAATCAAATAAATTATTTAATAAAATTAATTGATTACATAATTAATCTTTAACACTTATTACTTTACCTTTCACATAACACTTCTCCTTTTTTAATCTATTTGGCTATAATTTTTCTTATTTTGCATTATATTATTCACGATTTAAATAAGAAGATAATTATATAATATAATATTGACATAATGAAACATATTTAAGTTTTGTGTAAAAATAACTTTAAAAAATTAATGTCATGGGAAGCGTTAATTGAAATAATTAATTATATATCCCAGTTGTAATAAAAGTATTTAAGAATAAAAATTAATATACAAGGAAAAATTTGTAAATATTAACTTAATGGAAAAATTGAAACCCTGTATTTAAAATTAAATATACGTCATTCAAATTTTATGTATGCTACTGTTTTTGTTTCTTTTATATATTGTTTTGCAAAGTATATTTAATTTAGCATGATCTTTGTATAATTTTTGTAATGATACAATAATACGTAATAATTTTTACTTAGAAATTAAAGTTATTAAAATATCTAACAAATTTTTCTTTCATGCAGAGGCCTTTTTCTGTTTGTTTTTCCTAATACTCACCGATTAGTATTTTATAAATTTTGTGCTTATGTTATAACTTTTATTAGTCATCATGAAGATATCTTTTACAGTGGTAGCAAAATTTGTTTAGGCTATTATGATGTAAATAATTGGTGATTTTAATTTTATCTTGATTGTAATGGCCTACAATGTCAAATTATGATGTGTGGAAAATTTGTAGAAATTTATATGCACTGTGATAGGTTGCGCTATTAAAAGAAGAAAAAACGAGATAAAGAAATGTATCCTAAAAAGGTTTTAGGCTCCAGGATATGTGGATGTAACCAAAAGTCAGTGCATGTAAAAAGGAATCCATTGTAATCTACATAAAAATATAGAAACAGTAATGCGTAAATAATTTTAGTTGCTGTTTAGTAATAGGTGTGAAAGGAGTGGGTTATCGTGAAAATAGAATATGTAGTGTACTGGAAATATTTCTCTATTTAATTAGTGTACGTTGTGCTAAATAAACAAAAAAAAATGACAAATTATGAATGAGTGTAGAAGTAGCTTCAGAACTTGCAGGAAATAAATATCGGCCTGTAAAGGCCGGAATAGATTTGACTTGCACGGGTAGATTATTATTTACTATTAGCCAAGTACATTAGAAAAATAGTAAAGTATTTTGTTCATCAACTGCTTGTAATATTGAATACTGGTTGATTCGTCTGTAGATACGGCCGAGCCTGCGCAGAGGGTTAGTAGATACGGCCGCCACATTACCGATCCTGGATGCGGGACTGGACATCACTTACGTAGACATTAGATTTCTTTTCTATGTTCATTGTATATTTATGTACATTTATCTTACTACTTTATTGCCAAACATCGACAGTTAGGATGATTTTACTACTTCATTGCCAAACATCAACATTCAGGATGATTTTAATTACTATGATATTTTTAATTGCTTGCGTAGGAACAATAATAAATAATAATAAACTTCAAAATGAATAAAACTATTTAATTTTTTTTAAAAATGATGATAAGGACATGTCCCAAATATAATAACTAACATTATTAATTATCATACTTTCACAACTGTTATAATTATCTACTTTTCTTTTATTTACCATGTGAAAATAAATAAATAATATTAAATTAATTAAATAAATTTTATATTCATAATGTGAAATATCGCCTGTCGTCCCCTCCCTTCAGCACCAACGATGCCATTTCGTCTAGCGTACCTCTACACGTCATTTGGCATCTCTCCATCGCTGTGCGTATCTTCTGTGCTTATTTCGATAAAATGTTTTGAAGGAACGATACAACGAATAACAGTCTTCTAAAAAATAGTTAATCAATACTTTTCCCTCGCATTGCCAAAATATTTTACCATTGTGACGAACTAAAAAATAACTAATTCATGTTACAATTTTGATTTCATTACAAAATGAAAAATTTATTGAAACGAAATAGTCATATTCTTTTAAATTTTCAGCTATCTTCAACCTCTTGATTTCGCATTTTCTCTGTTACAGAATAATTTTTTTTTATTGAGATAAATTCAAAATGACAAGAATATTATTGGAATAAATATAAAATAAGAAAAATATTTTTATTTCATTGTATTTCTTTTCATCTTTAACAATCTTCAACTTCGTATATGAAGAATATTATTGAATAATTCAATCAATTTACTTATGTGTAATAACATATTAGATAATTACTTGTAATAATATAATTCCACATGTTGGAAGTTTATAATTTCAAAAATTGATAAATATTAAGTGTCATTGGATCAAATTTTGAGAGACATTAATATAAATTACGTAATTATTCTTTATTGATCCTATATTTTTTAAATAATATTTTATAATTTATCAAATATTTATTATTTTTATTCATTATATTATTATTATTAACTACTTTCTTATTTCATTCCTATAATAAATTTATGTATTAGATATCAAAGTGGAGTTAACATATTTTTATATGACATTAAATATAATTATATAATGAGTGATTTATTTTTAAAAATTTATTTTGAGTCACAATCATATATTTTTTATTTTTAAAATTTTTATTTTCAAATGATATCAAAATTAATTATTTTTAAAAGGAAAATTTGAAAAAAAAGGCCCAAGGGCGCCATCTTGAATGGCGCCCTCAGACCTTGCCAAGGGTGCCATCGCCCCAAGTGGCGCCAGCTCAAATGGCACCTCCGCCCATGGTGCGTATTTTGGTAATAAGTTTCGAAAGAACGGTAAAACAGAAATAAGTTTGTTAAAAGGCATTAAAATGGTATTTTTGCCGCAACCCACCGTTTATATGATCCTCCGTAAATGAATTTAAATTAATCGCATAATTATTTCAGTTGTCCAGTTTGTTATATCCTAGATTATTAATACCCTTAAATATTAGTTAATAAAAAATTACACACAAGAAAAATATAATATAAATATAAAAAATATCATTATTTAGATATAAATAATTGATTAGTAAATATTCATTAAAAATTGTTGAATGCGATATTTTCTTGTGTTAAATATTTGTCTTCCTATCTTTTGGTAATGAAATTTATGTTGCATTTAATGTGATAAAAATAAATGGAATAGAACATAAATAAATAAATAGAATGAAATAGTTATGTTATAATTATCTTTGCTTGTAAAATATTAAATGGACATTTTATTTCATTTTTACACCAATACATCAAAATAATATGAATACACCAATACATCAAAATAATATGAAAATAAAATGGAGAGGCTAATTAATGATAATAATATCCTCAATACAAAAATGTTAAATATTTTATTAATAATTTAATATTATTAAAGTATATGAGATGATCAATAATAAATTTTTTCACATATTTTAAGTTTTATTTCCAAAATTATAATAACAAATATGAAAGATAATCATGTAAAAATTTCATTTTGTCTCTTTTATTGTGAAATAAAAAATTCATCATTTAATAAAATAACTATTTTCAAATAAATGGGAATTCCCATATTTTAAAGTACCTACTAAATAAACTTTTTACTTATTTCATTTCATCATACAAAATGCATAATTTACATAAATAGTCCCAGATTGACCAAAATTTTAACCATATTTATTTTAGATTAAATAAATAAATATAATTTATTAACCTAATATAATTAATGAGTCCTAACTTAACTAATTATAGGCTTTAATCATTGGCTTCTCTTCATTCACTAAGAGATAAGTATTTTCTTATTTTCACAAATATGAATTTAATGATTTACAATAACAAGTACTAATATCATTTATTTTTAAATAAATTTATTTCATTACATTTTGAGCCACTCTCATAGCAATAAATTATTATTATAATTATCACATCATTATTATATTAAATATGTATAAGTCATGTGTAGCTAATCAATTTTAATTAAGAGACATGGAAAAATACTCTTATTTTATCATAAGCAAGAATTGTAATGCCAAAAATATTTTATTTAAATGGTATTCATTATCGCTCAAATAATTTTACCTTTTTTTATTTTTACATATTGAACTCAATCTTAAGTCATTTGCAATTGGTCACTTCTATTGTTATTAAAAATAAAAAATTACAACAATATATAATTTTATGATTGAGGATTGTATAATTTAAATTTTTTTATTTTTGTTTGGACCATGAATAATTTTTTCCTAATGTAAGAAATTTTAATTTATTTTTTTATTAAAATTATTATTATTGTTGTTGTAAAGTAAATAGGCAAACAATTAATAAATTCAAAGTGGTCCTTATTATTGTTGTTACAATTCTTTTTTTTTATCATCGCTATTATTCAAACACATCCTTCAACTCTTAAATATTTAATGCAATTACACATTATTTATATAAAAATTTTGTAGACATATAAATTGTGAATAAATTTAAAGATAATAATGATTATATATTTAAACAGAAATGAGGATATGTAAGTAGAAGTGTTATAATATTTCATTATTAAAAAATGTTATAATATTTGATGTGAATAAACTTAGTTTCCTAAAAAAAATGAAACTTTATATTATTTTAAAGAAATTTTATTACAATAAAACCTAATTTAACTATCTATTTTATAGTAAAATGTAGAAGTCTTATAACTTGAAACACATAACTTCAACATTATAATTTAATTAAACAAGGGAGTTAAAAAAAATGGAAAACATAATGGAGCATAATTGGAGTGTTTCGAGCCCGTAGACATAAAATAATTCAAAATTTTTTCTTGTGATCAGTTGCAAAGAAATAAAACAATTCTTGAAAAGCATTGTGTTGCAATTTGGAAAAGAAGAAGTGAGGTTTACAAAGAAATCAAATTTATGCAATCTAACCTACCAATTGGAGGTAAAGTTAAATGTATTGATTGGGCATTATTGGCGCTAATTGTTATTTTTTTAATCTCATTTCATCAAAATTTTGTTATACTGAATATAAAAATAAAATAAAATAATCATTCTATTCTTTATCGTAATAAGCATAATTATAAAATTATCATTTCATTTTATTTCATCTAATCAAGCGTACTATAAATATCTTCATTTATGCATATGCTCTATTGGAAAATAATATTTGTTGTTGTTATTCTTATCATTATGATTATTATTTAAACACAATACTCAATACTTAAATATTTGATGCAATTATACTTTTTATATAAATTTTGTGGATATATAAAATTATAAATAAATTTAGAGATAATAGTAAAAAATGTAAGTAATTTATTTAAAAAGAAGTAAAAATATTATAATACTAATGAGACAAATTATAAGTTTATATAAAATAGAAATTTATATCATTTTAAAAAAAATATTATGATGAAATTTAGTCTAATTAGTTATATTTATTTTAAAGACAAATGCTAAAATGCAAAAGCCCCCCCTTTTTTTTTGCCAAACAAAAGCCCTATATTTAATGTAAATGAGAAGGTGAATCCAAAATAAATAAATAAAAAAATGTAATAAAACACAAAAATATATTTTGGGATATGACATATAAAATCCTATGGAAAATTTTCTTTCGGTCAGTTGCAAAATTTTTTTTTTAAAGGACTAAGTTGTAATTTTAAGAAAAAGAATGTGATTGTTGAAGCAATGAAATTTGTCCAACCTATTATTGAAGGTAAAAGTCAAATAAGTTGACTGGGGTTAATAAACCTTAGAATGCAAGTGAGGGTGGAAGTCCCGCCCTTTTATCCTCTGTTTAGAACGGGTGAATTTCCAGGTGAGTGCAAAGGGGCCAGTGAAAAAAGAGGCAAAATTAGGAAATTATCCCATTTGGCTGTCGAGCGTAAACACAAAGGAGCGTAATTTGGAATGTAAAACTTGAGTAGGACCCACGGTTGCAATTTCACCCCAAATTTGGGGGGTAAACACAGGTGAAATTAGGTTTTATTTTTTGCTTTCCTCACATTACCGTCCGAAACCAACAGTCGTGTTCCTCTCTTTTTCTTCAACTGCCGCAGCAAGAAATCAACCGCCAGTTCTGTTGTCGTCTCCATCCACGGCTTGGCTACGCATCATCATCTGATCTTGGTTAGGGAAGAAGAAGAAGTTGCATCTCCAGTCTGTTGAAGGAAAGCGTTCAGAGGAGTAGAAGTCGCATGCTTCTACCGCTGTTGAAAGCTGGTTTTTCTATGGATCTACATCAGCCGCCGTCGATTGAAGCCCTACAGGTACGAATAGGACTCGATCTGCTTCATTGTTGCATCTACACTGGGCTATTGTTTTAGTTTTGGTTGCTTATTGTTAGTTGCTTCAATAGGTGCGGCAATCGGCGTCAGTTGTAGGAGGCTGAACGGTGGAGACAGATCCGGAACTCATGAGGGTTGAAGATTGTGTCCGATGTTCCCCGATTGCTCTTCTAAAATAGCTGCGGTGGGACCGTCGGTGGCAAAAGATCTAGAAGGACTTGTGTACCGGGTTGGGCTCCACGGGTTTAGCTTGACCCGACTCCCTAGTTAGGGTGGGGACCCGACCCACCTTGCTCTTGTTTTTTATTTTTATTTTTTTTCAAAACATACAATTAACTTTTCTTAATTTAATTAAATTTCATATCAAGCAATATTTATAAAGCTTATAAATAATAAAATTGCATACATTAATTTTTTCTTCCCCCTTCTGTTAATCCGTGGAATAGCCAAATAATGTGATGGATTTTTTGTGAAAGCTTTATTTCTATTGCAGAGAAAGTTCTATGTTTGTTTCCAATTGAATATATTGTTGAAGTATAAAATATTTAATACTAATTATTTGGCCTAGCTTGTAGTAGTTGGTGTGATGTGATGCTGTCTATATTTTTCATTTACTAGTAATATTTATGCTACAAGTTAAAGGGAAAAATTGAACAATCTGAGTAATTTCATATTAATTTAGATAAATCAAGGAATTATACTACAATGGAAAGCTTAAACATGCATTCTAGAAATGGAAGCTACATGCATCACAAAAATTACCAATGCACAAGGAAAATGCTATATACAAGAGTTAGTTGATAAAATAAAATTATAATGAAAATTTTATATTATTATTAAATACATAAGATTTACTTAATTTTTATTAAATAATATTATAACTACCTCGACATGATTTTTTTAAA
This sequence comes from Sindora glabra, assembly GCA_020226215.1. Classification (NCBI taxonomy): domain Eukaryota; kingdom Viridiplantae; phylum Streptophyta; class Magnoliopsida; order Fabales; family Fabaceae; genus Sindora; species Sindora glabra. The sequence goes on from CM035226.1 coordinate 87,838,681, forward strand.
TTATAGTACAAATTTTATTAAAATTGATAAAATTATATGAAAGTTAAAATTATAAATATAAATATTTAAATAATAAGAAAAAATTTAACATAATTTAGTTCACCTATAAATTATTTTTCATTCAATTTTATTAAATAATATTATAACTACCTCACCCTAATATATATAAGGATATTTTAGTCATTTTACTCATTTACATTTCCCCCCTCTCCTATTTTCACATATTCTAAACAAAAGAAATTTATTTCACTCCTATTTACTTCCCTTCCATTTTCACTCATTCCAAATACCACAAGATAAATTTTTTTCACCTTCAATTTCTTCCTCCTCCACTTCCTTTCACCCCCAATTACTCTTCCCTCTATTTTCACTTCTTTCCAAACAAAGCATTACACATGACAATAGGGAATGGGGACTGCATGGACAAAAGAAAACAGGAAAAGTACAGAATTTCTTTTTCGTTTAGTTTACAGTACTTTATTTCTAATACAATGGTGCCTTTAGTAAAAAGATTAGGTGTATTATTAAAATTAGTTAAAGACCTAAATTAATTGTACATGTAAAATTATATGTGATAAAATTAGATTTACAATCGTAAAGTCGTGTCACCTATTTAAACTCGAACCTCACGATTACTTATAAGTATTTACAGATGCAGGTGGATCTAAGTAAAAGAAATCAAACTTAATTAGGTTCTTGAAAAATAAATAATTAAATAAATAACATTAAAGTTAAAAAGAAGTAAAAAGAAGAAGAAAGATTTATCAATTATTAGGATATAAAATTTACAATGTTTGCGGTAATAGATAAAGATCAAAGTGAGGACCATTGAGAGTAGCATCCTTGCTTAACTAATTTAAATTCAATTGTTTGATTTAGAGGCAACCTTTAATATTACACTAAACATTCATCGATACTTGAGTTGAGTAGTAAAATTTTATGATCATTAACATATAACATTAAAGGACTACCATCATTAGAAAACTCTAATATGTAATTTCATTGAGTGTTTATAATTTTATACATAATTTATAAGATAATTCAACAAGTAAATACAGTAAGTAAGAGAAATTATAAATATTATATAAAAGTTAGTATATTTTAGAGTGTTTACAGGTAGGTTGCAATTAGGATTGGATAATAAGTTTCAACCCATCCCCGCTTACATATCTAAAATCTTCCTTTAAATTTCATCTTTTTTTATCCATTACAGTATTTAATCCAACCTAAACCACATAATCATAAATTTTAGCAAATGGTTTATGATGGTTAGAATCAAAACTTCTGGACTTAAAAAGGATAGCTATCCATATTCTGACCACTTCTCAATTTTTGTTTTACTGAATTTTAATCTCATAATACTGGCAACTTGCTAAAATTAATTATTTTAAATTTATATTTCTCACCGATTAAGAATTATTAAATAAAGTTTGACCCATACATTATTAGATTGGATAATTTAATTATATTGCGCATTGATGGCACCACGTGGCAATGGATTTACTTGTCTTAATGACCAGATTTAGCTTAGAATGTAAATTAAGAGATATTTTATTTGTTTAATTACTATTTTTAAAAAATAAATTTTTAGCTTAGAATGGATTTACATTTTTTTAATTTTTATATTAATTTTATAATTAAATAAAATATTTTTATTTACTTCTCTAAACTACTATTCTTTATCTTCCTTAAATTTTAAAATAAAATAATTTTTAAAAATAAAAAATATATTCGCATGCTTTTAATTGGGCTAAAATGCATTTTTATCCTTTAATTTTTGTAAAAGTTTCATTGATTCTTGTTTTTAAAAAATTGTATTAGTTTTTAAGGGGCATGCACCATTATTTACATGACCAATTTCATTCAATTTATTAATCATACACCATATATATTACGGACGTGGAGTTTCATTTTTTTTGGGGGGGGGGGGCGAGGGGAAATTTTTTTTGGGACACACGTTGACCGGAAGAAAAATTTTTCCTGCCCCGCTATCCCTTTTTTTATTTCTTTTTTTACTTCTATTTATACTATTTATAATTTAAATATTACTGAATATTATAAATTTATTATAAGATGATATTTTTAAGGAAAAAATGTTTCGAATTATTAAAATTTTTATTTGATTAAATTAATTTTTAAGTGCTATATATTAAATTAAATACATATTAATTAAATTTTTAAAGTTTTATACCTTCCCATGTACTATTTCACACTTTATTTTATTTTTTCTTTTCCCTTATGTTATTTACAACTTAAATACTATTGCGTAATACATATTTAACACAATATATAAATAAAAAAATTTATAACTTTTGTGATAAAATTATTGTAAAATATATAAATAAGATTTTTTGAAAAATATAATAAAGATCACATCAAAATATATAATTATTATAATTGTTATTCCATTATAAAAATTTTCATAAACTGATAATGATTTTATATATAGAGTAAAAATTTTAAACCATCATAAATTAAAATTTTATATTATATATCTAATAATTTGGCCCAATAAACTTTATTCTTCATGTTTAGGTTATGCAAGAATTCCCAAAAAAAAACGTGAGGTCATTTTATAAATACTATATTTTGCAAAGAAAACAAATATACTTCAACTACAATTAAAAAGCTAGGCTCTTTTGGTAAAATTTTTGCCACTGTATTCATCTGATTTGTTTTGTAGTACAAGTATGCCTTGGATTTTTATCCAAATAGAAGGCCTCACCTTCTAAAAAAATCTTACATATCTCCATATTTTTTTTATATGAAATTTGTTCAAGATAAAAATAAAAAATGACAATTCGCCCTCAATGATGTGGTAATAATTTTTTTTTTGATATGATAATATTTTTAAACTTAAGATTCTGGAACCTGAAACGCTCTGAGATGATACATGTTGATTTGTGCGTGTAAATCTTAAATTTTCAGGGGTTGAGAACTTTCTCATGCAGTGGCCTAACCAAAAAAACAAAAACAAAATAAGTTGACGGGATCAAAATTATTAGGATTATAAAAATATATAATTAATAATTAAAAGTTATTAATAAATTATAATAAAAATCTTATTAAAAATCAAATTAAATTTAAGAAATTATATGAACAAATAATTTGAAAATTACTTACTTGATAAATTTGTCAAATTCATAAAATTAAATACGTTTACAGGGATCAAAATTACTCTATTTACGAGATCAAATCATTACTTATTATATTTAATTTTGTTTTAGCACTTAGTGGGTCAGTTAACCCCACTAAAGACCAAGTTGCTCCGCCCCTGTTCTCTCATACATGTAATCATTCTCCCTCATAAATTCGCTATTTGTTCAACTATTCTCGGAAAAATTGTAGTGATCCACATACTTGCTTGGACATTTGATAATAATCTTATAGTATATCAATGTCCAAACCCTATATATACATGTATTCTAATTTTCCTATTTGAAAATAGTCAATTTATTTTTGTGTTTAAGTAAAAACTTGTTATTATCAGTAGAAAAAACTTTTGAAATTTTATTAAAATATTTGATGTGAAGCATCACATAAAGCAACACCCAAGGACAGCTTAAAAAAATTTTATGTGTAATTATATTGGTTAAGAAATCGTAGGCTTTGAACGCCTATATTAACATTTTTGTGTTAAAACAACAAGGATAACTTATAACATTAGTACAATTTAAAATTTTCGTTTTAATTTTTTAAGGTCATTGACAAAAATTTGATCGTTGAATTTTCTCAATTTGTTCAAATATTTGTGAAAATTTTCATAATATAATATTAAATTTAATTATTAATATATTATTACATAATATATAAAATTTAATTTAAAAAATTATTTAATATATAATTAAATTTAATAATATATTAATATATTATTATATCAATTATCCTCTCTATTTATTTATTTGTAACATTTTGTTTTGCTCCGTTATAGGAGTTGTTTGATAAACAGCTTTTCATACAACTTTTACTTGATTAGATCCAATATAGTTGATTGACTTAACTTTTAATCCAATAAGTTAGTTGTAAAATAGTTTATTAGAATAACTTTTTGCAATGAAAAAGCTATTTTTATAAGCGTTGTATCAACTAGCGTTTTGATGCAGCTAAATCTATTTGTAAATTTAAATACTTGAATTACCCCCAAAATTTTTTCATATTTTTCACCTTGCCCTTCATAAAAATGTCCTTTAGTTGGTGCCTCCTCTTTCATTTTTTTTATTTTTGCCTTTTCCTTGGATTCTAAGGTTCACAACATCATTGACGGCTACCAGACTGGAACTGGAGAAGCTACTGAACTGGAAAGAGGTGATGCATTTTGAAGCAAGTGAAAAAGAAACCACATAACTGCAAGATCTTCTTCCTATTAAGCCTGGTTCTTGCTTTCTGGAATTCAGAGAATAATTTAAATTAAGTTGTTAAATTCAATTTGTGACCTGGTTTATGAACTCATGGAATTTAATTATAAGTTTAGGGAATCAATTTGTTGTAACTAGATAGAGACTAGTTATTTTCTAATTTATGACTCGGTTTGTGAACTCACAAAATTTAAATAGAGATCAATTATTTTTTAGTTGAAATCAATTATGTTAGGAGTTGAAATTGATTGTGTTAGGAGAGCCTCTATTTTTTTGGACAGTTCTAAAGATTGGTTTTTTGTTAGTATCAGTGATAACTAATCAATGTCCTTTAATTCTGTTTCTACCTTTCCATTGGTCTTTGTTTTTCCATATTATCAGTTTTGAAGACCAAATTTGTCTCTATTCTACTGAGATCAAATAAATTTAACATTAGCTTACGTTGGTCTTCACAGCTAAGATTAAAAACAGAAACAGAGGCAGTAACATAAATGCCCCATGCAGCTAGTATCAGTTTTGGTTTGATTTTCCTTTCCTTTTGTTTTATTTTATACCTATTAGACAATGTTGTTTTCAATTTACTCAGGGGGTGCCATACACTTATAGTATTACAAATGGAGTGCTATGTCAAATTTCAATAGGCAAATTTGTTATCTAACTTAATGGCAAATAGAAGGGAGGACCAAATGGAAAGCAATTAGAGTTCTTAGTTATTATCTTCATGTGAACTACTACAAAATTATTTATGTGATTTTGCTTGAAGTTATCTGACTAAATGCATTTCTAAAGTAATCTTTGGTTATATGTGGATGATTCAATTTTAAACATAATATGAGATAAATATAATATCTTATGCTAAATTCAATTTTGAACATAATATGAGATAAATATGCGTGGACGATTTTCTATTTATAAACTGTATATGTGTGGATTATTTGGTACTCCAATCTGAAAAAAATATGTGAGGCACATCAATTTGGATTTCCATTTTTGCAATGCTGTTTCAGGGGATGTTGCATGTGTTTATTTCCTATTCATTCTGTTGCTATACAGATTGTTAGTCTTACAACCATTCCAAGTTTAGTTTCTTTGGACCTTGCAGTTCTTCATTTCCTATCTTTTTTGTCATCATACCTATTGTTAATTCAGCATATTGCATATAATGCCATAAAATGATCATGTGCTTATACTTCTCTTTTCTTTTACCTAATGTTACAATCATACTTACAATCATAATAACTATTATAGGATCTTCCTATCAATCATTCATATAGCATATTTTTTATTTGTCTAGTCAAGTTAAAAATTACTTTTTTACAATTTTTCACATATTAGCTATTTCATAATGCTTAGATGGTTTCTATCTAACAAAGGAGTGGAGAAGAAAGTCAAGGAGGGAGAGACATAGGAAGAGTTACTTGGTCAAAAGAAGAACTTTACATTTTCATTGATATATGTAATCAATTAATAGAAAGGAGTAAAGGAAAAAGTGGTGCAACAATCTCTCAAAGGTTACCATGGAAAAAGATAAAGAGGAAGTTCAAGAAAAGGACTAAATTATCATGAGAGAAAGGTAAACTTTTGGATGAGATCTAGATTGAGTCTTTAGAAACAATTGAAAGGGAGAGAGACTGGATTAGGATGGGACCATGATAAATGAACAATCAATGCTAGTGATGAGTGGTGAGATTTAAGAATTAAGGTTAGCTATTTTTTTTAGCTTTTCCTTACTTTGATGCTTAAAAAATTAGATAAATGAGCTAATCTTAATTACTTATATCTTATTTTATAGGAAAATAGTAAATTTGAAACATTTTGTGATAAAGGAATTGATCCTGAACTTGAGTACAAAATGAATCCAATTTTTAGGCATTCATTAGCTGGAGAAGGATTTAAGTTTACTCCTATTGGTGATCGACCACAAAGGTAAGAAATAAATAATGCTTATGTTCCTTCTACACCTCATGAAGATAATGTTCATGGTGTATCATGGGTTATGGAGATAATATGGATGAGACCAGTGATCTTAATAATTGCTATGTAGAAGGTGTATGGGAAGATATATGAGAAGATTCTATCCCTATGCTAGAAGCTACATAAAATGAAGGGGATGAGAGAAAAAGAAGAAACAAAAAGGTGTTAAAGAATGATGATTCAGAAAGCAATAAAAATGCAAAGACCACTTCTATTAGAAGAGGAGGAACCACTGTAGTAATGTGTGAAAATTTTAATGCTTTGTTTGAAACCAGTAAGGAAAAAAACACTACTATGATGAACTTTTTGAATCTCATTGAAACACCTAAGCATCTTTGCCAGGACGAGAGCCTGGAACACTTGAATTTAGCTTTGCTTGTATAATGATTGAAGATCTACAAAAAAGAATAATTCTATTTGGTTTGCCAAGTGACATGGCGGTAGTTGAATGGATCAAGTTTATGTATAAGGAGCGAAAGGAGCATTAGGACCGCATCCTAGGCATTTATATGTTTAGTTGTTATTGTAAGATAGTTATGGCTATGTACACCTAAACTATTTAAGTTGTTGTTCTGAATATTTATGGATACTAAGACTTTTTTGGATATTTTAGACACGACGTTTTAACAATTTATAGTCTTCTACCTATTTAATACTATAACTTCCATAAATAAAAACTCATTGATGTTTCTTAACCTTATACAAAAATGCAAGTATCAAGAAACATTAACATATGAACCATGAACCATGATTGTTTGTTATTATCAATTCTGGCTAACTTTGAATCAAACTTTCTATTTTCTATTTCATGTTAATTGTCATGTGGTTTATTTTCCTGTGTACTGGATATTTTGTTGACACTAAAAAAACCTTTGTATTTTTCATCTAGGATTATGGATTTTGAATCTGCTCATGTATCAATCTAGTTGTTCTACATCCTTAATTAGATTTTATGTACACTTGATCTTATCCTATTTTTAATTATGATAATTTGATTCTCTATTAAACCTTACTTATTTGTGTTTGCTTACATATATGTTAAACATTTCAGGTGAGTGCTATTGTTGGTTTCTTATTTACTGGATATTTTAAACATTATGGGAAGATATGATACTTACTATTAATATCAATTAGATGGTAAGGAATTTATTATCTTCATCTTGTATATCTCACAGTTTGGACCTTATAAGTTGTGAAGTTTTCATTATAAGAGTAAACTTGTGTATCTATTCCTTATATTTTACTAGTTAATTTGCAATAATGGATAATCATGATATGCAAATCATGCAAATTCTACAAAATAGGGAACTTCTTTATCAAATTCTTGAAAATGACAATGAGTTTTGAGACTTAGTAATATGTGCAATAGATTATCTATATGTGCATTACTTAAATCATATCCATAAAGAGTCATGTTATACTTCTTATTTAATAGGAGAAATGTGGGTCAGTAAGTTATTAACTGGCCATGAAAAATTGTACTTTAATACATTTAGAATGAATTAAGATACATTTCGCCACTTATGCATGGATTTGAAAAATAAATATAGTTTGAGATCTTCAGATAGGATATCAATTTTTGAGAAAGTGGGATTGTTTGTATATATCCTCAGTGAGGGTGCCTCAAATCGAGATGCATAAGAGTGATTTCAACACTCTGATGAAACTGTGAGTAGAGTTTTTAAAGAAGTTTTAGATGCCATAGATGGCTTTTCTAGAGATATAATTAGGCTAAAAGATCCTGGATTCAAGGAAATTCTACCATAAATTACTGATGACATTAGATACATGTCACACTTCAAGGTAACCTGATATGCATCTATCTCTTTTAATTTTTTCATAAAAACAAATGTTTATCATTTCATAAATATAATTTTATATCAGGATTGCATTGGAACTATTAATGGAACATATATACCAGTGATTGTTCCTGAGGAGAATTAACTACGATATAGAGGAAGAAAAGGAATAATGACCACAAATATCTTAGCAGCATGTGATTTTGATTTGCTATTCACCTATGTCTTGGCTGGATGAGAAGGATTAGCACATAATGCACATTTCCTTGATATAATTAGTAATCCAAGTTTACATTTTTCAAAATCACCATCAGGTAAATTTTTAAGTACTTAACAATTTAATTATTGTTTGACTTACAGATCTAAGGAGCATTTCTTTCTAATTATATAACCTTTATATATGCTTAGGAAAATATTACTTGGTGGATAAAGGCTACCCAGATAGAAAGGGATATTTGGCTTTGTACCTAAAGACATGGTATCATTAATTAGAATTTCATGGTGCAATTCTAAGAAAATCTTGAAAAGTTTTCAATCGAGCTCATTCATTTTTGAGACGTTATATTGAAAAGGCTTTTGGTATTCTTAAAGCTCAATGGAGGATATTACAAAAAAATGACCAAATATTCAACAATGGATCAGAATATAATTATTTATGCATCTTTTCCATTGCATAATTATATTAAAAGAAATAAGCTTGGTGACCCAGCTTTCATAATCATAGATCAAGATCCTAATTTTATACCTCCTGAGATATTTTTAGATGTTATGGATAGTCCTTCACAAGATGTTGTTAGAGAAATGAAAACTGCAGAGATGACAACTATTCGAGACATAGTTACTTCTAGTTTAATGGTAGATAGATCAGCTAGACAGTCATCTTAAGATGTTATAAGCATTTGCATTAAATGGTGTTATCAACTTTTAATCTAGAATGAATTTATTGTTAAAATTTTATTTTAATTGATACTTTACAATTTTGTAATATATTTTATATTAATAATTTATTTTTCAATTTTTCATTTCTTCCACTACCAACATATAAAAAATTATAATATTTATTTTTTATAAAAGTCAAATAATTATGGTCATTAATTTTTATTGGTAAATTTATTTAATATAAAAATTATATTAATTTAATTTTGAAGGAATATTTAATATATTATAATTTATAATACTATATTATTTATAAGAAAATTTAATTTATTAAATAATATATATGATCTAAAATATTAAAATAAAAAAAATTAAATAATTCGTAAAATATACTAAATTTTTTATGTTATTTTATAACAAACAATTAATTATAAATAATTAATTTTATTAAATATTTTTATTCAATCAATTAATATAATTAACTGATTAAATTAATTAATATAATTAATTATTAATTAACAGTTAACCGAATCATTTAATTATTATAACTATAAGACAAAAAGGGCCTTTGTACTGCGGAAGCAAATGTTACTCTCAATTGCCTACCAACGCAGAAACAGTAATGCCTCCTAAAGCGGCATCGTACATTGCACGTGGCAGCTGTCGACGTTAAAAAAACTAAGACGTCTTCCGGGGAGTTCTTGGGTTCCTGGCTTGCCGACGGTTGTGGGAACCACAACGAAAATACCGATATACCGCTTGGACAAGAAAGAACAAGCTGAAAATCTAAACGCCGCTAAAATTCAATATTATGGCCGAAAATTGGGCGAAACAGAAACGTGTGGGTCATCCACGTCTGTGAAATGACGTTGGAACAGGCTGAAAATTTAACCTTTGGGTTATGGTTATAAACATAAATTCTAATTTTCAATTAAATTGAATTTTAATTTTTCTATCATTTTTTAAAAAAGGTAAATATCCTTAAATTGAAATTTCATAATATAAAAATTAACAACCATGAATCGATAAAAATTATCTCCATTTTGATTCAGGAACGCGTCCGAGTTCAGTGATGAATTAATTACGTGAACGTGTAGAAGTATGTGTTGAGCACCGCACATCATGAATAGGAATGACGTTGGGAAGAGGATGAATATGAACCGGGGATTAAAATTTTGTATATGTTTTCATTCAAAAATAATTTATCCAGTTTCGTCCTTTACTTGTATGGATAAATTTTATAAAAATAACTAAATTATTAGACATAAATATATTAAAAATATTATTTAAATAAAAAAATTTCAGCACATGGATGAACTTTTGAATACATATTCTTCTCCCTATTTTTCACTCTACCAAAAAAGAAATACCCTTTTTTCTTTTTTGGGTAAATGAAGAAAAACTTCGACTAGGAGAAGTAAGCCCTATCCAGGATTCCATTCATAATTTTTTTTTTTCAAATTCTTGTGCCAATTTTTTCACTTTCTTTATAAAAAAATAATTAAGTAAAGGCAGACGAGTAAATGAAAACAGGACTCCAAAATCTACTTTGTTAGGGTGTTTTTCCAACGGAGATGAATATGACGTATTAATGGTATAATAGCATAATAGCGTATTATTGATTTAATTATTAATTTATTATTGTGTAGCATATTAAATTTAATTTATAATAAAATTAAATAATATATTAATACATCACTACATTAATAATACATTGTAACCTATTTCCTTTCTAACCATAAAAGTTTTATCTATAATAGACATTGTAATACTTTGTTAAATGAACATATCAGAAGACGAGAAAATATAAACTGCCTTGCATTTTGTCTTCATTCCTTAATTATTTTTTTCTTGCTTTCATCTTAAAATAAAAAGTGCCATTTACACAAAGAAAACTAAAAGACCCTTCGGTCAAATATCTAAAACAGCTCCGATCTCTTTCTACTTCAGTCAAAGGAAATATGAATCAGATAACTTTGTTAACGAAAGGGGACTTATGAAATTGAACCCAACCGAGGTCCTCATCCAATTCATGCCCCTAAGAAGCATTTACTTTGCACAATATTTTATAAAAATATTATATTCTCATCTTTGATTTAAGATTTTTAAAAAATTATTTGAAAATTAATATTCTTAAAAATATTTTAAGACTTCATTTTTCTTCCAAATATTTTTATAAGAAAAGATAAATATCTTAAATTCTCATAAAATAAAAATAATTTTACGCTCATTTTCTTTTGGGAGGATTCTATGGTACAACTTAAACTTTGTTGCATGTTATACAAATGATAATAAGTCCTTGATTTTTTTATATATGTCATCTATTTTTGTAACAAAATGAAGTTATCAAAAAGAAAAAAAATTCTTGACACAATAAGAAAGGTTTTTCGGCCATTTTTTGTTGGGACACGTGTTGGGCTATGGGAAAAATCCCCCCAATACTGTCCTAGATTTCTTTTTTTTATATAATTTTTTCATTTATATTATTGTAATATAATTTAAATATTATTAAATATTACAAATTTATTATAATATAATTTTTACAACAAAATATTTCAAATAATTTAAAATTTTTATTCAATTAAATTAATTTATTTTATTATATATTTTATTTTTAACTCTTATTAATTTAAAATTTAGATATTATTTCTCTTTTTTTAGTTTCTATTTTTCTTTTTTATATCTAATTTTATTATTTTTAATTTAAATATTAATATCACTAAGAAGTATATATAATATTATATATTTTATATTTAAATTTTAATAAATATTTTAAATAAATTAAAATTTTAGTATGAAAATTATAAAATTAACCAATTAATTATATATTTTATTTTTTGAATATAATACTTGAATATTAGAATCAAATTTATTCATTTAAATTTTATTAATATTTTTATAGGAAGTTTATGTACTATATATCAAATTTAATATATATTGTATTGAGATTTTGACAAGGTTTTATACTTCATATATTATTTTTCATACCTTTTTTTTACTTATATTATTTACAACTCAAATAATATTGAATAATATAAATTTATTACAATATAATTTTTTATGATAAAAATATTTTAAATAAGTTAAAAAATTTATTTACTTAAATTATTTTATTTTATTTTATATTTTATTTTTAACTCTTATCATTTATTAGTTAAGACATTGTTTCTCTACTTTTATTTTGTTTCGTTCATGTTTATTCATTTTTTATGTCCACTTATATTTCTTATAACTAAGATATTAATATCATTAAATACTATATATAACATTATATATTTTATTTTTAAATTTTACAAATATTTTAAATAAATTAAAATTTTAGTATAATAATTATTAATTGAATCAATTAATTCTATATTATATGTTTTAATAGCAATATTTGGATATTAAAAATTAAATTTATTTAATTAATTTTTTTAACATATTTTTATATTAAATTTGAAGTGCTATGTGTGAAAATAAATATATATCAATTGGGAGAATTTTAAAAAGGCTTTTATATTTCATGCATTATTTCTTTTCATATTATCAACTTTGTAATATGCTTTTTTTATTCTTTTTAATTCACCCGTCATATTTAAAGTTTGGACATCAAAATTTTAAACAGTATGAATATATCATATTATATTTTAAAGGGGTTAATAATTTTAATTAATTTATTATATATTCTATTTTTCTTATTATTTTACATTTCACATATTATTTTTCATATATTTTTCTCTTTTTTTATGTGTTCTCCAATTATTTGTAATTTAAACATCGATGTTATTAAATAATATAATATATTTTGTTTTTATTTATTTAAAAATTTTAAATAAATTGACATCTATATTTATAGATATCTCTATACTGATGAGAAAGGAACATGTTAGGTTATGAGGAAAAATTTTCCCTCCCAACACTATAATAGCGTCATTTTACTTATATTATTTATTTATTACTTATAAATGTAATTCAAATGCTATTGAGTATTATAAATTTAACATAGTATAATTTTTAATGATAAAAATATTTTAATTAATTTAAAATTTGTATTAAATTAAATTAATTTATTTTATTATATATTTTATATTTAACACTTATTACTTTGTGAGTCAGACATTGCTTCTTTCCTTTCTATTTGTTCCATTTCTTATTTTTCTATTTTTCATGTTATTTTGCTTATAACTTAGATGTTAATCTTATTGAATATTACAAATATGATATTATATGTCTTATCTTTAAATTTTTACAAATAATTTCTATACAAAAAATTTAAAAACATTTTAATATTTTAATTAAATTAAAATTTTAATATAAAAATAATTAACATAATTAATTAATTATATATATATTATTTTTAGAATAATATTTTGAAAAATAAATTAAATTTATTTATATTTTGTTAATTTCTTATTCATAATAATTTTTAAGTATTAGATTTTAAATTAATAATATATCAATTGAGATTTTTGAAAGATTTACAACCCACATATTATTTTTCTATCAACTACTCTATTTTTCTTCTTCCTTTTCTTTTTACTCATTCCTACTTTTTATAATTCAAATGCAATATATTAAAAATTATAGATATAATACAATTCATCATTTTATTTTAAAAATATTTTTAATAACCTAAGCATTTTATTTAATATAATTAATTTACTACATGTTTGATTTTTTAGTCTTATTACTTTACAACTTGCGCATATTTTTTTTTTTTTAATTTGCTCTGTCACATATTTTTGTTTTTTTTATTATTGCTCATTTTATTTACAGCTTAGTTAGTACGATCCCTAAATAGTATAGTTTTTTTTTGGCTATGAACTAAATAATATAGATACAACTCCAGCATTCTTTCTTTCCTTTCGATTTATTTCGTTTCATATTTTTCTACATTCAATATCTTCTTTTACTATTTATAATTTAGACATTAATATTATTGAATAGCCTAAATATAACATTATATATTTTATTTTAAATTTTTATAAATATTTTAAATAAATTAAAACTTTATTATAAAAATTATTAATTAAATTAATTAATTATATATTCTATTTTTAATAACAATATTTAAAAATTAAAATTAAATTTATTTATTTAAATATCATCAATGTTATCTAAATATCAATTTTTAAATACTATATATCCAACTAAATATATATGAATTAAGATTTTTTTCAAGAATTTATACCTCATACACCATTTAAATTTTTTTATATTATTTGTAAGTCAAATACTAATGAGTACTATAAATTTAATTCATTAATTTTATGATAAAAATACTTTAAATAAATTAAAATTTTTATTTAATTAAAATAATTTAATGTACTGTATATTTTATCTTTAACTCTATTTATTTTATAACTTAAGTATTATTTCTCTTTTTTCATTTACTTCATTTCATATTTTCTTATTTTTTATGTTCATTTTTGTTCCATAAAATTTAGATATTAATTTTAGTAAGTAGTATATTTATTAGATTATCTTTTTATTTAAATTTTAGTGGATTCTAACACACCCCCAGAGATTTTGAAATCCAGATGATGTAGTTAAAATAAGTCATTTGATTCTCATTTTGTTATTTTAGCTCTTCTTATAAAGAAAACATTTTTAATGTTTATGACCAAAATTGTAGATTGATCTAACAATGAAAATTAGATATTCCATGTCGATGCTAACTCGACATTTAGATTGGAAATGTGTAAGGCTGCCATGGACCGAAATTATTGCCTAATTGATGAGTAGTGATGCGAAGCTTCATTGCAGCAGCCATTGCCAGACGATAAAGAAGGAAGAAAGAAATTGATCCGATCGATGCATCATAAATTGTAAACTCGCTTAACCTACCATGAATGCTAAAGGCTTTAATAAAGTGGTTATTGGGACAAGAAATCACTCTTTCCCTCTTGGTAAGGGAATGGAGGTCATTTAAGTTCAAGAAAATTTTGATTGCTCACTCGACATCAGTCTCTTCACCTACCGGAATGGAACAACTCTTAACGAGGTTTATGGACTTCACTTTTTCGTGGCTTCGAGAAGCCAATCTCGCACTTGACCCACAAAAAAGGCCTGGCTTTCTTCAAAGGATAGATAGGATCTTAGCTTACCTAGGACTGCCTCTATGAACACTTTTGGAGGTGGTTTCTCGATAAACTTTCGTAGTTTGAATCAGAAAGATAATGAAGAGTAGGGATTTTTTGCATCTCTTATGATATTTTATTCATAGCAAGGTGATTGATTTTTGTTTGCAATAAATAAGACACTTTTATAATTGCAGGAACAGGTGATCAAGCGGTTGCGATCACCACTACCACAAAGAAAAATCCCATTCGCATTCGTAGCAAACCACAAAGAGAGTGAATCGTCAATTTGATTGGCATTTGTTGTCGTCATTTATGGGATCATTTCTGCAATTCTCCCTAAATAATTATGACCAAAAATAAAATTTATTACCTGCAACACTGCAATGTGGCAATACATTCAGCTGCCACGAGCCTTGGGTTTCAACATCCAAGGTTGGCCAAAGATACAAATTAAAATTTTAGTATAAAAATTATTAATAGAATTAATTAATTACATATTATATCTTTTAAACATGATGCATGAAGATTTATTTAATTAAATTTTTTCTATATTTTTTATATTAAATTTTAAGTGCTATATATTAAATTAAATACATATTAATTAAGATTTTATAAATACTTAATATCTTATATATTATTTCTCATGCTATTTTTTCATTTTACTACAATTGTTTATAACTTAAATACAATTAAGTAATATAAATTTATAATAATATAATTTCTTTTTTGGTAAAACAATTTTAAATAAGTTAAAATTTTTATTTAATTAATTAATTTATTATGCATTTTATTTTGCTTATTACTTTACACTTCATATATTCTTTATTTTTTTGTTTTCTTTTTATTTGTACTGCTCCATTTTATTGAATATTTTAAATAAATTAAACTTCACTATAAAATTAATTAACATAATTAATTAATTGCATGTTTTATTTTAAAAAATAATATTTATAAGTTAAACTAAGTAAAATTCTTTTAATTTTTTTCTCGATAATAATTTTTAAATATTATATTCTAAATTAAAAGCATATCAATTAAGATTTTTGAAAAGGTTTATAACCCATAGACTAATTTTCATTACTTCAACTATTTCATTATATATTTTTCATCTTTTTTTCCAATTCACTCCTACTTTTTAAAATTCAGTAGATATTGAATATTATAGATATAATACTATTCATTAGTTTTTTAATTATTTTTAGTAAGTCAAATATTTAATTTAATTTAATTAATTAAATAAATATTTATTTTTCTAATCTTTTTTACTTTACAACTTGTGCATTATTTCTTCTTTTAATTTGTTTTGTTATATATTTTTCCTTTTTTTTAACTTCACTCATGTCACTTATAACTTAGATATAGTAAGACCCCTAAATAATATAATTTTTTTGCTACCAGTTAAGTAACATAGATGTGATATGATATATTTTATTTTTATTATCAAGTTTTTAAATAAGTTAAGATTTAATAAAGTATTAATTGCATTAATTATTTACGCACCCTCTTTTAAATAAAATATTTTAAAAATTAAGATTTATATTTATTTTATTTATTTAAATTTTATAAAAAAATTTTATCTTGATGTTTAAGTACTTTATTTTAAATTAAATAAATACATATCAATGAAATTTTATTTGTACTGATAGTTCACATACTCCTTCTTTTTTTTTAATTTCTAACAATATATAAAATATTTAATTTAGAGGTAAAGTTATTTAATAAAATATTTAATGTAAACATTGACAAATATAATAAAAAATATTAGTTATTAAGATCATTGTTTTTACTTGTTATGCTGAAGATGAACTATTCTTTATACTATCAATAAATAAATTATTTCCATTTTTGAGAAAAAGTTTTTCTAAATTAAATATACCTTTAAATATGATTTGTAAATACTTTTAGTATTGAAAACTATTATAAGTAAAAAGTTTCAATATAAAATTTATAAATTAAATGAGTCAATTAGATTATCTATTTTTAATAAAAATATATGAAAATAAATTAAATTAGTTTATTTAAACTTTTTAATATTTTCTTGACATTATGTGTTGTCTTTTTAATTTATTAAAAATATTTCAAATCAAATTATTTTTTAAATAAGATTTACAAGTATTTTTGTTTTAAATAAATTAAAACTGTTATTATTTTATTTTTATTAGTGAGATAGGTGAATTCATCAATAAAAAAGTGGTTAGAAATTATAAAATATGTTAAGAAAATTATTAAGATATTTTATATAATTTATGACTTTTAAATTTGAATAGTAAATTTTGAAAAAAATTTGCATTCAAATATATTGACATAAAAATATCTAAAAATGGTACCACTTCAATTGATTAAATAATACTTTGTATCACTAGATTAATTTGATTTATCACGAATTAAAATTAAAATTATTTTTATTTTTATTTTTAATGAGTACAAATATATTATATAATTAAAAAATAAATATAATTAAAAATCTTGAAAAAAAAATTAAAAAGTTTAAAAATTTTCTCACAATGAAATATTATATTCACAAATGATTATATAAGTCTAATTACATTAATTTTGTTCATTGATGTGAAAATAGAATATTATTAAGAACTCATTGTTTATTTTGCATCAAGAAATATTGAATATATATCCAAGCAACTTATTTACTAATTTATTGTTTGTAAGTCAACATAAGAAATAAAAAATTTTATTGTCATTCTATTTTTTTTCATTTTTACTGTACCAAAGTCAAATATTCTTTTTGTTAGCACACAAAAACTATAATAAATATTATTATATTACTAACGAGAAAAACTTGCTTAGAATGCAAAAACCCGTTATTGTCAATGGCCTATGAGCTGATCTTGAAAAATATAAACGATTTTTGTTAAGTTCCGTTTTTTTAGTTTTTATCAATGAAATCATTAAATGGTAAAAGCATCAATGTTACTATTTTCAGAAAGCGATAGACATTCCTATGTACTAAACAAGTAATACATCAAATAGTGGTTTCCTGCAAAGAGTTTAAAGTTGTTAGAAATTACAAAATAAATTAAGAAAAATTATAAGGGATACTATATAAAATATATTAATTTTGAATTTGAATTTCTTCGTTGGAAGTAAAATTTGAAAAAATATGTATTCAAATATATTGACATTAAAATACATAAAAACGGTGCTTCAATTGATTAAATAATACTGTATATCACTAGATTAATTCGATTTATTATGAATTAAAATTTTTTTTATATTTTTATTGAGTACAAATTCATAATATAAAGAAAAAATAAATAGAACCAAATAGAACTGTAAAAATAATTCTTACAAATAAATTCCTTGACAGTTTAATGCCAACACGACGAATTATACAGGAGCGTGCGTAATCTTTTGTCTATCACATAGGAAACTTCTCAGTATTTGTTCAAGATTTCCAAAGAAACTACCACATCACTTTGTAAATGCAATTTCACAAAATGTATGATACACGAGCAAAGATCAGCAGCAATAAATTGCATTGAAATCTTCAAGCTGCCATAATCCCGAACATTTTGAAATGTAAATCCCGTTAGAAATGCTTCCAGATGATGTAATGATCTCGAATGCCCAATCCTGGTGAGCTGCTATCCCTTTCTACCAAAATGAAATGCCTTAGTTTATCCGACTAATGATAAAAAATTGAGTCTCGAGCCACAATTTAAGTCTAATAAAATGACAGATAGCCAGAAAGAAGGAATGTAGGAATTAATGTGCTGTACTCTGCAAAAGTTCATTCTCAAAAACCAGCAATAAGACATAACAATTAAAACAAAGCTTTCAAAATCATATAAACAAAGAAACACCAGATACTATTGTGTAATATTACGTGAAAAATCTTTGAAATTGGTGTCAATGTTAGGATCTTTTTTAAGATAATACACTTGTTGAATTAAAATACATGCTAATACACATTTTGAATTTAAATAACATCCCTCTCAGCTACCATAGAAACTAGAAAGGAAAATTAAATGAAGCAATACGAAGTTGGAGTAAATAACTATGGGTTTACAAGTTTAACTAGTTATAATTTGAATTATTTAAACAAGAACAACAATATGAAAAATCAATTTTTTTTTTAAAATACAAACTAAGGCTTAAAAGAAATATATATTCTCATGGAAAATGAAATTAGTCAAGACCTGAAATGTATACATCTACAAATCCTACAATCGAAAGAGCCACAACTTAATTTATTAGTCATTTTAAAGTTCATTGTCAAATAAATTCATCAATATATTTCAAATAAAAAATGATTTGGAATTAAAATATACGGAACATGATCAGCTGACTACTTGAATTAAAAATGATTTGGAATTCATAAAAACTATATTTTGAAAATTTCAACCATGAATTTAAATGCAGAGTATGCAAACTTATAAAGAAATTGTAAATAACTATTTGGTTTGAAAGATTTCTAATAAAAATAAAATGTCATTAATTCTTCAAACAAACATATGGCCTTCACGTCACATAAAGATGCATCATATAATATTCGAATGAAAATGTAAAAGCAAGGAATTACCTTCTGAATTTGAGCCAACATCCTCCAATTAGTAGTTAGGATATGAGCAACCACCGGCCAATCATCACCCGATTCCATTTTGCATCATTCCTCAAGTTGTGGACAACCCCAAACATTTAATATCCGTGAGTTTCGAATACTTGCAGGCAGGGATGTCAAAGCTGGACAAACATGAATTTTAAACTCCCGAAGCGAAGAGAGTTGTCCTACTGACTCGGGTAATGATGTCAAACCATTGCAACGTTGAATACTAATCTCCTCAAGCTCAGAGAGATGTCCTATTGACTCTGGCAACAACTTTAAACTATTGCAATCCCATATGGTAAGAACTCGAAGCAAAGAGAGTTCTCCCACAGACTCTGGCAACGATGAAAAATCGTTGCAATGTGAAATATCAAGCAACTGAAGCGAAGAAAGTTGTCCTATAGACACTGGCAATGATGCCAAACAATTGCAAGGCGAAATACAAAGGTCCCGAAGCAAAGAAAGATGTCCGATTGACTCTGGCAACGATGCCAAACCATTGCAATTTTCAATAACAAGCCTCTGAATCAAAGTAAGTTTTCCTATCGAGTCTGGCAATGATGTCAAACAATTGCAAAATGAAAAATTAAGTTTGTGAAGCAAAGAGAGTTGTCCTATTGACTTTCGCAACGATGTCAAACTCCCGCAAGAAGTGATGTCCAGTGTTTGAAGCAAAGAGAGTTGTCCTATTGACTCTGGCAATGACGTCAAACAATCAAAATGTGATATTTCAAAATGCTGAAGCAAAGAGAGTTGTCCTATTGACTTTGGCAACGATGTTGTAATCACACGACCTTCAATAATAAGCTCCTGAAGCTTGGAAAGATGTCCAATTGACTCTGGCAACGATGTCAAACCTTTACAATATTTAATACAAAGCTTTTGAAGCATAGATAATTGTCCAATCAACTCTGGGAATGATGTCAAACAACCACAAAATGAAAGACTAAGCTCCTGAAGTGAAGAGAGTTGTTCTACTGATTCTGGCAACGATGAAATCACACAACCTTCAATAATAAGCTCCTGAAGCAAAGAAAGTTGTCCGATTGACTCCGGCAACGATGTTAAACCTTTACAATATTTAATACAAAGCTTTTGAAGCATAAACAATTGTCCAATCGACTCTGGCAGTGATGTCAAACAACCGCACCATGAAAGACTAAGCTCATGAAGTGAAGAGAGTTGTCCTATTGACCCTGGCAACAATGTCAAACCTTTACAATATTCAATACAAAGCTTTTGAAGCATAGATAATTGTCCAATCGACTCTGGCAGTGATGTCAAACAATCGCACCATGAGAGACTAAGCTCCTGAAGTGAAGAGAGTTGTCCTATTGACCTTGGCAACGAAGTCAAACCATTACAACCACCAATACGAAGCTCCTCAAGCAAAGAGAGTTGTCCAATTGATTCTGGCATTGATGTCAGAGCCCGACATTTCTGAACACAAAGCTTTTGAAGTGAAGTGAGATTGCCTATCCAATCTGCAAACTTGCTGCCAACAATCCCCTCCATGCGTAAGCTTTTGATTTCGTGAATCGACTCCGGACCATCCAAAATCACCACGCCTTTTCGCGTTAATTTCACCACCCCACCCATATCATCATCAGTCCTGTTCGACCATACTAACTCCAAATTTTGAAATGGCTTCACGAGTATGTTTTTAGATCCTCTTCATCACTTCGCATGTGTTCCAAGCCAACGATTAACAAGCTCCCACTTAAATTATTTAGGTCACCAATTTCACTTAATCTTGCACTGCCACTCTTTCTTGGGCCCAAGATAAAGTAGGGCAATGTCTGAAGACTAGTTAATTGTCCCAAGCCATGCGGCATATGACTCAAACTCGAACAATCCTTCAACTCAAGGTGCCTGAGACTAACAAATTTGTTGATATCAGTAGGCAATTCTGTAAGACGATGACACCCATTCAATTTTAGTGTCTGCAAGTTATGCAGCCTGGTTATTCCATTTGGGAGCTTCTGAATTGACCTATTACCAGAAAGATCAAGATATCTCAAATGCTTCAACTTTTGTATATTCTTTGGAATCACTGGAATATCAAATCCATCCGGATCTAAAACGCGCACAACCTTTAGCCTAGACATTAGTGAACTTATGACAGATCTATTCCTTTCTGAATTACCCCAACTCCCATAACAATGCCCAACAATTGTCCTCAATTTGTCTGCCCCACTCAAACTAGATGTAGATTTCAAGAAAGCTTCTAAAGGGACATCATATGCCAAATGGCGAACCCTATCACCAAGAACCCTATCACCAATTTTTTCTCTATTTTCTTCCTTAACAATCACACACTCTTTCTTGCTGATTAACGTTGCAAGATCATGCATAAAATCATGCATTTTGCACGTTTTGATATCACCAAATTTATCGATTTTAACATCTTGAAAGAAAGACCTTGAAAGCAAATTCATAAAGTAAACATGACCTACATCTTCTGGGCGACTATCTGGATCTGATCATGGAATGAACCCTTGAGCCATCCATGACTGAATTAATATTTCCCTCTCAATTTCATAATCTTTAGGAAACAAGGAGCAATAAGCAAAATAAATTTTCAAATTTGGGAGTAGATGATCATAACTAAGTTTTAGAATTGGTAGAATGTTATTTCCCTCCTCATCTATTCTCAAAAGCTCACTGTCCCTAAAATACAACCACTTTTTCGGTGATAAATCTCTATACAAGAGACTACGCAAAGTTTTAAGGACAAGTGGAATTCCAGCACATTTTTCAACAATTCCCTCCCCAATTTTTTTCAAATTTGGAAAATCCAACTCTTTTCCTTCTTCAAAAACCATTCGAGAGAATAGTTTACATGATCTTACAAAATCAAGGCCTTCTAATTCTAGAGGGAAGTTTGTATCCATTATCTCTTTCACCTCTACAATGCGTGTTGTTACAATTATCATGCTTCCTCTCCCTCCTTCCCTCAACAAGCCCCTCAATTCAAGCCACAAGTTACGAGTAACGTTCCACACATCATCTAAGACAAGCAAAAATCTCCTCCCACGGATTTTATGCCTAAGTTCATTTCGCACTTGCTCTTTGTTGGCATCCTTTCCACATTGTGACATCTTCTGACCAATTTCTTTTACGCCCACATTTTTGGCTCAAAGTGTCTTTGAACATCCACATCATTATACACAAGTTGAGCGAGTGCAGTCTTACCCAATCCCCCAAAACCATTTATAGTAATTACTGAAACATCTTTGATTACATTAGAGTTCAATAAAAACCTTTTCACGCGATTCTTCTCTTCCTCTCTCCCAATAACTTCCTCTTCACGGACAAAAGAGTAAGTTTGTCTCCATTCATTAAGTGCGATAGGGGGGTTTGAAGAGGGAGGATCCCAGTTCAATTTCTCCTTGTCATCAGCAATGCCATCAAACTTCTTCCTAATGTCTTTCATTCTACGACTCATTACATGAGCATATGCAACTTGGTTTGATCTGGAGCAGAAAGTGCGTACCTTGTTTGCCAAGTTGTCTTCGCCTCTCACTCTCCTTGCAAGAAGTTCAGCAGAGAAATCATCCAACAAGTCATCAGCATCATAAAGCACGTCCTTCAACTTGTCCAGCCAATCGTTGACTCGATATTTCGTTGCATTGGCCTCAGCATCAAGAAGAGTAGCCATGGCCTCAGCATCACGAAGAGTAGCCATGATTGCAGAGACTGTGTACTCCATCCTTTCCTTATCATCCCTGAGAGCACGAAGCAAATTGAACTCTTCAAGAGCCAAAGAGCCCAATCCCGCCAAGACCTTAACAGCAATGGCTTCCATTTTTGACAGGCTAGCAATCTGTTTGTGAGATGTGTGATGTTCTGCCTCTGGAAATTATATCTTGTTAATTTTTGAAAAATATTGAATGGCTAATAACAAAGTCTTCGTCAATGGCAGTGGGAAGTGGGGAGTACACGGATAAAAGAAAATAGTGAAGTTATTTTTCCACACCAGAGACCTTGTGGATTAGTCGGTGCCTATATTTCCAGAAAAGATTGATGGTAACCCGAGCGATTTGTATATGTAATTTTAAAATTTTCAAAAAAATAGGCTCAGATTTATTTTTATTTTTGTAAATTATATCACTCTCTTCCGTAAATTCATATCTCCATGAGATATTAATTTTCAAATTAGTAAAATCATGGCATTCCATCAAAATAAAAAAACAAACAAAAACAAATATGTAACATGTACAAATATGTTAATATAATAATTCATTAGCTTATGAATTGAATAAATTTCAAAATATAAGGTTATAAATTATTCTCAACATCAATTAATTGAAAAACTTAGATGTCCAAAGTTTATTAATATTTTTAAAAATAATTTTCATACATATCTTGTCTTATAACTTCAAAAGAGCTTACTGCACCTTTTTAAACTTCTTAAATTAGAAGAAAAGTCATTATCATTTGTAATCCTAAAAAATAATGTACTTTTCTCAACTTAAAATAATTTAAAAATTAATAATTTAATTCAAACTACATCCAAAATAAATATATTAAAATATCAAATATTTATACGGAACTCTAATTTCTACTAATATTTATAGGTGCTTCAGAAAAACAGAGAGATGACCAGGAACGAGTAAATCAATTTCTTAAAATTCGTTGCAATTTTTTATTAAACGTCCGTTCTATCCTGCAAATAAAATTTATCCAAGATGAGAAAAAAAATAACTAAAATCACGTAAAATATATCATACAATACAGTCTGTCTGCTTTTATCGACCTACCATAGTCGCTTTTCTCTTTTTAATTTTTCTCATCCATTTATTTTTCTTGTTTTACCCGTATAATATGATAAAAACATATCGAAAAAAATATTTATATCAAATTAAAATAAATTTAAAATATTAAAAAATTAATACAAAATATAAATTTATATTATTTTAAATGATTATACTAACTCTTTTAAGTATTCATGATTTGTAATCATACTTTAATCCTATGAAGATTTAATAATCATAATTTTCTTTGTCATATCTTAAACTCTTATAACATGATGTATCTTACTTTTAATATTAAATATTTTTAATAAAATAAAATTTAATTTATTTTTAATAAAATAAAATTTAATTTAATCAGATTTTGCATTTTTAATTTGTTTGATCACATGTGTATTCCTCTTGATTTGTTCTGTTATATTTTTTTCAACATTTATTACTTATAATTTAAATGGAATAACAATATATTTTATGCTAAATATTTGTTGAATAATTTTATTATTTAATTCGATTAAAAAATATATTTTATTTTTAATTACCATTAAATTTTAATATTAATAGATTATTAATTATTTTTAATTTATTTTATAACATTACTTTTTACGCACTTTACTATTTACAGTTCTTGCACTAAATTAAAATAATTATATTAATAAATTATAAATTTTAATAAATGAAATTTTCTCCCATACAAAATTATTACAATAATTAAATTAAATAATAAATTTTAATTTAAAAAATCATGTTAGATATTACCAATTTCTTTTTATTACTATAATTTATACTATCAATAAAAAATTAAATTCTTATTTTTTGCAACATGTTAATATAGAATATTTTGTATTTAAATTGTTTATTAAAAGTAAATAAATAAATATATAATATAATACAATATAAAAAATTCAATTTTATTTAACTATATCCTTATTTACAAAATCTAAGGATTGTAAAAGAAATATAATAAACTAAAATCTAACATTGTTATTGTATATTGTTTATTACATAATAAAAATTAATCTCATTTAAGCTACAAGATATTTCATAAAAAAAAACTACTAATTTATTTTGGCTTTTAAGATGAATGATTAAAATTCATTTCCTACCTTCGAATGGTTGAAATTAAAGTTTTATTACGATAATCAAAATTTTGCTTAGTCCTACAAAATTCGGCTGATATATTTAATATTATATATGTGTATAACATATATATATTATTTATAAACATATTAATATAACAAACTCATATGATATAAAATTTGAAAATAAATACTCTATTTTTCCTTTTTGAATAAATTTATTTTTTTATTTTTATTTAATTTAGGAAATTGAATTAAATAAACCTATAAATAAATTAAATTATAGAATCTTAATACATTTTCGAACCCTTATCATCACGAGAGAACCCTCTCTCTGTTCCCCAAAGCATCATCATAATATCCCTTAACGCGTTTCTCGTAAGGCACGAAAGCATGCAGAATGTTGACTTTGACGTGGTTGCATAACTCGAAAAATTTACGTAACATGTTTTATGCAATTATTTTTACTACTCAATTTGTAATAAGTAAATTATTAATTAAAACAATTATAGAACACTAAACATAATATTTTTATAAATCATATTTAATAATATTTAATTATTATTTAAAATAATAACCAATCATTTATTATTAATTAAATAAATTACAATTACACATAAGATATGTGGTACTCAATTTTTGCACCATAAATTAAGTGATTTCTATTTCATTTGTGTGAAATTGTTTAATTTTTATTTTATGATCTCAAATTTTATCTTTAAAGAGATAAAATTAAATAAATTAATTTTCATATATTAATAAAAAATAAAATTAAATATTTTAATATTTTATAAAAATACGATTAATGAAAAGAATTACATGAGAAATAAAATAAAAAGAGGTGGAATTTAACAAAAAAGGGGGTTTATTTATTGAATTTAACGACATCCAATGGTGTAATTATTGCAAAAGTATTTTCAAAGGACAATCGATTTTTATTTTAATGGTATCAGCACATGATTCATAGCTTATTCTAGACAACGTAATGGGTAGAAGTGCGGACATCGCTTGTAAAAAGCAGTAGAAAATCATGTCATTCATGTAAAGATTCAGTCTTCATACTCCTCAGGGTTTGGAATTCGGAATAACATAAAATTTTGGATTATTAGATAAAATTATCAATCTTCTTGCTTATCCCGTTGACTTGAATATTATATTACTTTAGCTTTGAAACCTTTTAAGGATAATTTAGTATTTCCATGCCCCGGGAGGATTTTTAGACATATATCACGTTATCCAGATTTTTTTTTCAACTAAAAATAGAGGAATTTCAATCGTTTATTTATACTTCATTCAATAATTACAGTCAGTTTAAGAATATAAACTAATAAAAAATTTATAATCTTCTAGATATTTGAATAATTGAAATGTGTCAATTCATCTTAAAATTGACATGAATACAAGTAATAATAATTTTATGAAAAAATAATTAGTGTAAATAATTTTAATGAAATAAAATTACAATTAAAAATCATTTCAATGCTATGTAATTAATATTATAACCGAAGAAGTACCCTCACTTGATTTAGAGTTTCGGTCTTTTGAAAATTAATCCTAATGTCACACATAAGTAAAACATATTGGCTGATGAGAATATTCATAATTTATTGACTGATAAAAGTATATAAATTAAATTTATACTCGTAATGATTTTGACAAATGATTAATTATTTAAAAAATAATTATTTGAACAATATTTATCATAGTCAAAATTAATTACAGAGAAAATTACATAAAACTCTTCTAACTGGCAAGGGTTTTTTAATAGCCCTAGGTCTAGTTAGTGCCTGTACTTCCAGAGAAGATTGGAGGTAGCACAAGCTGCTTTGTATATGTAACTCTAAAATTTCAAAAAAAAAAAAAAAAAAGACTACTTTTTATTTTTTGTAGATTATATCACTCTCTTCCGTATATTCATATCTGGATGAGATATTAGTTTCGAAATTCTATATATTCTAATTCGCTAGAAAATAGTGAATTTATTTTCTGTTTAGAAGTAATTATCTTCTACTCTCGGTAGAAAATATTTTTGAATTTTTTTAAAATTTAACAAACCTCTCAAGTAAAACAAAAAATCATTTTTAAAAAATCATATCTAATTTTCTTCATTAAGAAACTATAAGCATTTTAATTAAGTCTGCTGGATACGGTTCGTATAAAAAATTTTAAAATTTTAAAATGTTATGAAAAAAAAAGCACTCCAAATGTTGGAATATTATACTGCAGTTCATGCTACACAAGCAGAAAATTTCAGAAGATTTTTCAAGATAGAAAGAAATTAATGAAATTTTTTAAAATATAAAAATTGTAATTTATGAATTTTAAAAAGTGGATGCATAGGAGGAAGGAATTAAAAAAGAAAATTAATTTTAAAAAATGAAAATTTAACACGTGATGAAAGGATGACACTTGTAATGAAAAGATATACAGAGCAATGATAAATATATTATATAAAAAAACTTTCTACAATTTCATATATATTTTTTAATTAACACAGTTTCACAAATATTTGTTTGTAAGTCGAAAATTTAATAGTAAATGAGGTTACTCGTAACATTTGAGTTCTATTTTTTTTTTATTTTGAGATTTACCAAAATGGACAGGGAAGATCTGATGCTATGAGTCCGGGTCTCCACCTTACTTGTAAAAATTTTATTTAAGTATGAAAATGGAATCCCAGAATTAAGTATTTGTTTCTGCACAGTCATATCTACCGGCCTTGTATCCGGAATAAGCTGTTTAAGCCAACTCCTAATATTTTAAGTATCACTTCGTGAAGCCCAAACCCCGCCCCCCGCCCCCCCCAAAAAAAACTTGACCTATAAAAGGGCAGCCTGAAAAATAGATAAGATTCATTCTCTGCATGATTATAACAGAACACACCCGTAGGGGGTGAGTGGTTCAAAATAATGCAGAGAAACATGAACCTTTTGTTTTATCTATCACCTTGATATTGCATCAATTGCCGTGGTTCAAAATAATGCAAAATACAAAGCCATTTTGGGTCTCAAACTACGGTAACACACAGCTTAACATAGAAGAATACAGAAATAATGTAGAGATTTGATCAGAAATATCAATACCAAGAGAAGAGTGATGAGAATACCTGATTCAAAATCTAAAACCAGAGCTCGAGATTGACTGAGGATTGCAGAATAGTTGGGCGATGAGGCAAGAATGCAAAGAGGGAGGGCTTCGGCTTAGCACGAGATGCATTGGGTATTTAGAGAATGAATTCTCCGTTTTTAAAGGGGAGAGTTGTTGTTGGGGAAAATAAAATAAATTTTTCCTTGATTAAAAATTATTATTTTATTGGCTAACTTTTTAAAATGGCCAAATGAAGTTGGTAAATGAATTTCAGAAAATTATTTTTCCCTACAAGAAAAATGTTTCTTTTGGTCCCTGACAAACGCAAAATATTCTGAAATCTTGACAAACGGTATCCAATGTAAAAAATTTTTTAACAATTTTTAACTAATTGATAGTATTTAATTATTTAATTAAATTAATTATTTAATAAATATTTTATTCAATTAATTAATTTGATCCAATTAATTAATTTAAAAAAATTAGTAAACCCAATATTTTAAATTAACTTATATTATAATAAACTTGTAAAAGTATAAAATTATTCTTAAATAATATAGGTATTTTTATTTATATACTTACTAAAAAAATTAAATAAATTTAATAAATAATAATTATTAATTTCTATAAAATATTTATAAAATATAATAATTTATTTTAAGAAATATAATAAATTTTTAATTGTATTTTAAATTTATCATATTTTTAAGCAAGACTTAAAAATTATTTAAAAATAAATTATTATTATTCTTAAATATAAATTATATGATAAATTTAAAATATTATTAAAATAAAAAATACTTAAATAAATTATAAAATATATATGTCCTTATATATCATTTCATATATAAATAACTAATAGAAAATATTTAATTTTATCAAATATTTTCATTCGAACAGTTAATCAAATAAGTTAATATAATTAATTATTAATTAACAGTTAATTGAATCAATTAATTACTAAAGTCAAGGCCTTTATGCAATAAATTTTATCTATTTAATTAATAATATATAATTAAATTATTACCTAAAATAATAACATAATACTAGACATAATATATTTTAAAATCATATCTAATAATATAAAATTATTATTTGAGATAGCAATTTAATTTTTTATTATTAATTAATTGAACTAAATTATTATTATTTGAAGTATGGTTTATAAATTTTTCAGTTTTTATACCGTAGACTCATCCTAATTTTTTTGTTAAGTGATTTCTTTTTTATATATGTGAAATTTATTTTTCTAATTTTTATTTTATATTTGTAAAATATTAATTTATTTTATTTTATATTTAAAGGACAAAAGTAAATAAATTAATTTTCATATATACATTAATAAAAAGTTAAAATTAAATAATTGATATTTCATGAAAATACAATTAATAGAAAGCATTTCATTAGAAATAAAATCAACGAAGTTAAATTTACCAAAAAAGAGGGTTTATTGGTTGAATTTACCATCGACCAATGGCATAATTATTGCAAAAAGTAATGTAAATCGACAATCGAGTTTTAGTTTAACGGTACCAATTTACGGTGAGTTGCCCCCCGTTTGACATCGTGGGTTTTGTGGCGACAAATATACTTATTTTTGAAATTTTTTTCTCACCGTTAATTAAATAACTCTGGTTCGGAGGAGGAGAGTTAAGGGCTGGCTGGTTGCTGTCCAATTTCTTAAAGAAATTCAACTTACTATGCATATAATTATTCTCTTATTCTGGACAACATAATTGGTAGAAGTGTGGACATTGTCCGTAAAAAACATTAGAAAATCATATCATATTAAATAAAATTCTTTTGCCCCGAAAGGTTTTCTAAATATGTGGCATGATGGGGATTCTATTTCCCACTAAAAGGGAAAAGAATATCAACCATTTATTTGAACTTTAATTACAGTTAATTTAAGAATATAAATTAATAAAAAATTATAATATTTTATGAATTTCTTATTTTTACTTATTTGTTTTTAGAAAACACTTCTCTAAATCTCCTCCTTACATTCTATTTTAAATCTAATTTCACACAACTTTATAATTAATTTACTCACAAATATTTTCTTATTAAAGTTTTGTTTTCTATAATTAATTTCTTGTCTTAGACCTATCCACAACATTTTCTTAATTACCAACATGTGTTTGAATTTACTAAATAAATAAATAAACTAAAATTCTAGAATTTTAGGGATTGTTTAAGTTCTTCTCTTTTTAAAGATTTCATCCCCAAATTCTTAAGAATTAACTATTAGAAATTTAAACTAGCCTAAATTTTAAACTTACCAAAAAGATATGAATAATTCTTTTCTCATTTTAACTTCAAATTTCTAAGTAGCTTCTTCAATCCCTCATTTTTTCCTAATGAACTTTCACTTATGATATTATCTTTAGATCTAAAGTTGATAGTCATAAATCTTTATTGGTTATTCTTTAAAGGAAAGTTATGAATTTAACTGAAGTGATTCTTGTTGAATATCATGAAAAGTATCAAGAAAATATTTGCGAAGTATCAAAATATAAAACATTGAATGGATGGTATGCAAGCTACTTAGTAAATCAAACTAATATGCAATGGATCTAATATGGGTAATAATTGGAAATGGATCAACATAACGCAGTGTAAGTCTTTTCTACATAAGTTGTGTGCCTACTACAAATAAGAATCAGGATAATGTAATGGAGGTTGAGATCAATATAAGATTTTTTCAATCATTAATTTTTAAAAATTAATCAATTTTTTATATAATTAATTGCCTTCTTAATTTGATTTCAATTAATTAACTTACACATACTCTTAATTATTCTATGACCTTTGTTATTGAATTTTTTGTTATAGAGGATCAAAGTACGGGCTCCAAAAAATCCTTCAATCAATTTTCTAAAACGGCTCCAATCTCTTTGCAATTTAGTTAAACTATTTCTCAGAATAAAACATAAGCTTTTAATCAAAATGAGACAACAAACATAATTTTATTCCCCGATAAGAATATAGGCTGCCAATAATGTTTGAAAATTCCACCATTCAATTATAACTATGATCGGGCTCTGTGAAATGTAAAACATACTTTAGAGACCAAACGAAACACCATGCTTTTTTTAAAAAAAAATTAAAAGAATAGATAATTATAAATGAAAATTTTTTTCTGTTAATTTATTTAATTTATTGTTGTCTGTCCATCATTCCATTTTAATTATAAATTGAATAAATAAAATAGAGAGATTATGATATACTAGTTCAGAGTTATACTATTATATTAATAATTTATTATAATTGTCTCCTAGGGTGAAGTATCTCACAATTTTTTACGAAAAGACTTAACATATCATAATTGACTTAAAGTTGAAAATTGAAACAAACAAGTTACCTTATTCATTGAGGCGGACTTATGAGACTGAATCCAACTCGTCGTTTGATTTAAAGAGGTAATTATAATATATTATTGATATAAATTTAATAATATATTAATATATCATTATATTAATAAAAGTTTTTTTTTTCTTAAATTAATTTACAACTTAAGGTTTTGTTTAACAGGAGGTAAAGAGCATGAGGAAGAAAGAAATTTTAAAACAATTTTCTCTTCTCTTATTTGAACGAGAAAAAAAATACTATATACCAAGTTTATAATTATTATTTTTTAAATAATTTAAATTTAAAAAATTATTTTATTTATTAATTCAAATTTAAATTTTTTAATCAATTTCTCCCCCGGTAAATGAAATGAAACGTGAGGAACACAAATGATCTTTTTGCATCTCTTCTAGCGACGTGGACTTCACAACCTTCTTGAGGATCCAATTATATCCGAGAACGTTGCATTCTGAGTTCTGCTATCGTTTCCTTCCTGAAACGAGTAGTAATAATATGAAAGTAATGAAAGTGCACAGTTGGGCATTGGTTCAGCGGTACGATTTTTTATTCCTGGAATGCCCCCACTGTCACGTGAATCTTTTCACAGTATAATCCTTCTTGTTTTGTTTACCGTACTTTATTTCTAAAAAAATCTAACATATCCCCGTAATTTTTACATGAAATTTGTTTGACATGGAAATAAAAAAACGATAATATTCCATGAATAATAATATTTTCAAAGATTAAACTTAAGATTCTAATGTCCTCAGACGCGTCGGAATGACCCGTGTTAATTGGAAGTCTTAATTTCTCATGGCGTAGCCGAGAAATTTTTTTTTTTGATGGAGTCAAAGTTATTAGGATTATAAAAAATATACAATTAAAAATTAAAAATTAAAAAGACAGTAAAAAATTATAGTAGAATTTTTCCTTATTAAAAATATTAAATTAAATTTATTAAATTTACATAAGCAAATAATTTAAAAATTACCTTCGTGATAAATTTGTCAAATTTATAAAATTAAATACTGTTACAGTTGTCAAAATTACTTTATTTATAGGATCAAATTATTACTTGTAAGTGTACAATTTTGTTTTTGCATTTAGTGGGGCGACCCCACTAAAGACCAACTGGTTCCACTCCTCTCATGCACGTAATCTTTTTCCTTCGTAAATTCCTTATTTCCTCAACAATTATTCGAAAAATTGTAGTGACCCCCAGTCTTGCATGCACACTTGATAATAATCTTTAAAGCATTTTTAGTTTGTCAAATATTAATGTTCAGACCCGATATATATTCTAATATTGGAATGAGAAAATAATCAATTTATGTTTTTTTGTTTAAGTAAAAGTTTGTTATTATCAGTAAAGGATACTTTTGAATTTTTTTTAAAAAATATTTGATGTGAAGCATCACATAAAGCAACACCCAAAGACAGCTTATAAAAAAAGTTCCAGCGTAATTATATTAGTTAAGAAATCATAGGCTTTGATTAAGATTTTTGAATTAGTAGGAATCAACCAAAATCGAAGTAAACTGGTAAATTGAATCGATTTTTTTATTTTTTTTTTAAAATAAAACTTTTATAATCTTAAAATAATAAAATGTAATATTTCGTAATTTAATATTAATTAAGTTTATATTTTTTAATTATTTCCACTATAAATTATATATACGATTTATATTATTAAAATTAAAATTAATTGAGCAATTAAATTGATAAATTAATGCTTTGGTTAGTTGAATAACTGATCCAATTTTAAAATTTATAATTTGAGCGCCAATTAAATTAACATTTTTATGTAAAGATAACGGGAATTACTTCCGATATCAGTAAAATTTAAAATTTTAACTTCAATTTTTTAAAGTCGTCGATAAAAGTCTGATAGTCGAAATTTTTTTTTTCAATTTGTTCAAATATTTATTAAAAATTTTATAATATACTTCTAATATAATAATATATTAATATATAAATTTAATATATAATTAAATTTAATAATATATTAATATATTATTAATAATTCGTCAAATTCCCAACCTTTACTTAATTATAACATTTTTTTTTTTCATCTTTACATGTAACTTCCCGATAAAAAGGGCCTGGCATTGCAGGGGCACAAGTTACTACTCTCGATGGCCTACCAGTGTAGAAAAAGTAACGGATGGCTGTAGCAGCAGCCAACGTTGAAAAACAAGAAAGTCTTCCGTCAACGGCCTACCAGTGCAGACTCTCAATGGCCTGCCAGTCATTCAATGGCCTTCCAGTGCAATTGGCAGCCGTCAATGTAGAAAAATAAGAGAGTTTTCTGTCAAAGGCCTATCGGTGCAGGAAAAGTAATGACTTTTAATTAGAGGTGTTAAAATAAATTAAAATTTATGAATTGATTTATAATTAATATAATTTTATTTAATTTAAAATTGAAACTGATATAAAAAATAATAATAATAATTTGATTTAATAAAGGATTAATACTAGGACCGGTAATTAGAATTGAGACCGATGAGGCGCGGAAGAATTAAAAAAAAAATCTTGCATATCTCCATACCTTTTTATATGAAATTTGTTCAAGATGAAAATAAAAAATGATAATTCGCCCTCAATGATATGATAATATTTTTAAATTTAAGATTCTGGAACCTGAAAGGCTCTGGGATGACACATGTTGGTTGAAGGTTTTAATTTATAAAAGAAAACGGCACATGTTGATTGATTTGTGTGTGTAAATCTTAAATTTTTAGGGGGGACGAGGACTTTCTCATGCAGTGGCATAGCCCAAAAAAGAAAAAAGTTGACCGGATCGAAATTATTAGAATTATAAAAAATATATGATATAATTAAAAGTTATTAATAAATTATAATAAAAATTTTATTAAAAATCAAATTAAATTTAAGTAAACCATACGAACAGATAATTTAAAAATTACTTACCTGATAATTTTGTCAAATTCACAAAATTAAACACTTTTACGGGGGTCAACTCTATTTATGAGATCAAATCATTACTTATAATATATAATTTTGTTTTTGCACTTATTGGGTCAGTGGACCCCACTAGAGACAAGTTGCTCCGCCCCCGTTCTCATACGTGTGATCATTCTCCCTCATAAATTTGTTATTTCTTCGACAATTCTCGGAAAAATTGTAGTGATCCACGTTCTTGTATGCACATTTGATAGTAATCTTATAGTATATCGATGTTCAAACCCTATATATATATACCTATGTATTCTAATTTTGTTATTTGAAAATAGTCAATTTATTTTTGTATTTAAGTAAAAATTTATTATTATATATTAATATATCATTACATTAATAATATAAATTATCTTTTTTCTTAAACTAATTCACAACTTAAGATTGTGTTTGACAGGAGGTAAAAAAAATGAGAGAGAAAAAAAAATTTAAAAATTTTTCCTTTCTCTTATTTGAAGGAAGAAAGAAAATATTATATACCACATTTATGATTATTATTTTTAAATAATTAAAATTTTAAAAAAAATTATTTATTAATTCAAATTAAAAATTTTTAATTAAATTTCTCACCATCCAAATAAGCTGTAAATGAAAGAGGAACACAAATCATCTTTTTGCATCTCTTCAAGCGACGGGGACTTCACACCCTTCGTGAGGATCCAATTATATCCGAGAACGTTGCATTCTGGGTTATGTTATCTTTTCCTCCCTGTGACGAGTAGTAACAATACGAAAGTAACGAAAGTGCACAGTTGGGCATTAGTTCAGCGGTACGATTTTTTATTCTTGGAATGCCCCCATTTTCACGTGAAGCCTCAGCACATGACGGTGGGTTGGGACGACTCCACGGATAAAAGAAAACAAAGAGCAGAAAAAGTAATGGCTGCTACGTCGTACGTAGCACATGGCATCGGCAGCCGCAATTATATCCGTGAACAAGAAAATAATGGTTATGTCCTCTTTTCCTCCCTGTAATGAGTAACGAGAAAATAATGGTCCCGTGGTATGATTTTTTATTCTTGCCCCCACTTCACGTTCGGTCCCTGCACATGACGGAGGGGAATGGGAACTACGCGTATAAAAGAAAACAGGAGAGGTACAGTATTGTCCTTTTTGTTTCGTTTACAAACGTATCTCCATTCATGAAATTTATTCAAGATGAAAATAAAAAATAATAATTCGCCCTCAATGATAATATTTTTATGGATCGGTAATTTTCATGAAACTTTTGTAGATTTAAGATTGTAGTGAGGTGGCCAAGTAAAAATTATTAAATAAAATTAGATACAAATAATTATTATATGTAATCTTGTCTAATAATTTTATTTTAACCATCTTATTATGGGTTTTATATTTATATAGGCATTAGTCAGAGACTCTAATACCTTAGTAAAAAGTTAAGGTATTAAACCTGGTTGATGTGACTCATTAACCACCACCAAATCAGTCCAAAAAAAGCACGAAAAATTTCATTCAAATCCATCAAATTATAGTAATTGAAGTTTTTACCTTGATTAAATATAATTTTTACTAAGTAATTATATACAATATTTAAATAATTTCATATAATTATACATCTTTTATTATATGATCAAATAATTTTATATTACTATATAATAATTATATGTTCAAATTAATTGTAGAATTTAAAAAATTAATAAAAATAGTATGAATATCAAATTAGTACAACTTAATTGCATAATTAAATATATAATTTCTTAAAAAAATTTATTAAATATATTATCAAATCAGATATAACCAACTAATTATAATTGAACATAAAATTTTAATCAATTCAACGTCTATTTATTAAAAATTTGATTAATTCTAATACTATTAATATTTAAGAATGTTCAATTTAATCTGATTACAAAGTTGGGTGGATTGAGATTTTTATAATTCTTTTTTAAAAAGAGGTACTTCATACATTTTTCTCCTAAAATTTGACAAATCTAATAAATGTTAAAAATATATTTTTGAATTACAAAAAAGAAAATATATTAAATTCTTACTTCACTTCAAGCCACGCTTTTAATAAAAATATACTAACGTAATAAAACATAGTAATTGAAAATGTTGGCCTTTTCAACGTTAGAGGTTTATTAGTTTTTTTTTTTAAATTATTCTTGGGGCTCATTAGTGGATATCAACTCATAATACTAATAATAAAAAAAAAAAGATAAGAGCAACTAACTATGAGACTATTTTATATTTGAGCTTAATTTTTCATATTTATTCATATTTTTGTTTAATTAATGGATATTTATTTATATTTTTCATATACATTTAATCCAACTATATCAGTATAGCTAAGTGGCAAAGGCAAATTTAGAAAAAAGTTTAAAACCGTTCATATTTTTCATAACTTACTTATAACAACTCAAAAGTTTTCATATTTTTTTTAATACAATTTTCTTGAAGTTTCAGATTTTTTTGGACTTACACACAAAATTTGTACTAAAGCATAAATTTCTATGAAAAATTATTAAGAGTTTATATAAATTATTCTTGGGGCTCATTAGTGGATATCAACTCATAATACTAATAAAAAAAAAGATAAGAGCAACTAATTATGAGACTATTTTATATTTGACCTTAATTTTAAATTTCTATTAAATATAATTATGAATTAAAAAATATGTATATAAAATATAAATGGAATAATTTTTTAAAATTTTTGTTTGATAAATTTTTAGACAACTTTATTTTAAGTGCCTATGAATTGAATAACATATATTAAAATAGATTTAAAATTCTTATAATTTTAATTAGATATTTATTCATATGCATTTAATTCAACTATATCAGTATAAGTTTCAAGGGCAAATTTAGAAAAAGTTTAAAATCATTCATATTTTTCATAACTTACTTATAACAACTTAAAAGTTTTGATTTTTTTTATAATATAATTTTCTTGAAGTTTCAATTTTTTTTAACTTACACACGAAATTTGTACTAAAATATGAATTTCTATGAAAATTATTAAGAGTTCCTATTAAAATCTCAACTTTCATGTAAGAGTGCAAAAGAAAATTTCTTACTAAATTCTAAATCTTCTACCCTTAATTGGCATTGATAATTTGACTCAAAAATTAACATAATCAATGTTATATATTTTACTAACTTTTTCAAGCAAAATAGTTCTAAATTTTTCATGTACCCCAAGTACAATATGGACAAATAAACCAGTTAAAAAATAAGAAATTTTGATATTTTATGTATTCATATAAAAATTACTTACGTGATAAATTTGTCAAATTCATAAATTTAAATACTTTTACAGGGATCAAAATTATTCTATTTATTGGATCAAATCATTACTTATAAGTGTATAATTTTGTTTTTGCAATTAGTGGGTCAATTGACCCCACTAAAGACCAAGTTGCTCCGCCCCTACTCTCATGCATGTAATCATTCTCCCTCGCAAATTCGTTATTTATTCAACAATTCTCGGAAAAATTGTAGTGATCCACATTCTTGTATGCACATTTGATAATAATCTTATAGTATATCAATGTTCAAACCCTATATATATATATGTATGTATTCTAATTTTGCTATTTGAAAATAGTCAATTTATTTTTGTGTTTAAGTAAAAATTTGTTATTATCAGCAGAAAAAACTTTTGAATTTTTTTTAAATATTTGATGTGAAGCATCACATAAAGCAACACCCTAAGACAACTTAAAAAAAATCATGCGTAATTATATTGGTTAAGAAATCGTAAGCTTTGAACGCCTATATCACTACAGCAAAAAAGATCTTTAGCGATGATAATTGTCATTGATGAAGAGCGTTCGATCATCGGTAAATGCAAAAGTTGTCATTAAAAATATAGTCGATATAGTTTCATAAGTGAAACAACCAACACCGATGACATTCAGTCGACGCTAAAAGTGCGATCTTCTACGATGACATTATTGTCGCTATTGGTTAAAAAGTCGCCGCTGAAGCCTAAACTTTTAGCGACAACATTGTTGTCACTGTAAGTTCAGACTTTAGCGACGACACCGTTATCGTTGAAAATTCAAGATTCAACGATGACTTTGTCGTCAGTGAAAGTTTGGCTTCAACGACGATATTTTGTACCTATAGTGACGACAATGTCACCGCTAAAGGTTTTTTGAATTTTTTTAAAAAATTTAAATTAAAATTATCGTTATAATTAAGTGTATTTCAAATAATATATTATATTTAACAACATAATCTAAAATATTCTTTGTTTGAATTCATTTGAATTATATTTATCTTTTTGAATTTAATTTAATATAAATTACACAACTACAATACATCAATAGTACTAATAATACTGTCTAACAATTTGATCCAACATAAAAAAAAGAATACTCATAAAGCAATTATAAAAATAGTATTTATATGAATAATTCTAAATACATAATCCATGTAAATGTGTATATATAAAAAATATAAATATAAATATACATATACATAATATACTACAAGGAAGGGATGTGGAAGTATGTCGATGTATCCTCATCAGTGCCATCATCATCGTCATCGTCATCCTAGCAACGAGGATGATAAAATGATGGTGACAGTTGAGAAGGACCAGGTGGCTGAGTAGCAGGTGTAGTCACAAATCTACTCGGCCCAAGTGGTATAACAGCAGCAAATGGAGGCGGCAGTAGGACAATACCCTATTGTCTAAGAATGGAGGTAATCTCAGTAAGGTAAGTCCTAAGTTAATGCTGCATCTATTGCTGCTGTGTAATCTATTGTTGCTGTTGTGTAATCTATTGCTGCTACTGATCCAACTGCTACTGCTCCTCCTGAATTAACCATTGGCTCTGCTGTAACTACTCCTATAACTCACCGACTTGAGATACGGACTGTGAGCTTACCCCAGCACTAAAAGTGCTCGCCGAATGATAGGATTGACCAGCTAGCACATGTCCAACAACCCTCTTGTACCCTAAACGAGTGCCAAGTACCTCATCGGTGATGGCAGCCTCATCTATCTATACAGGAGTTACAGGCAAGGTAGTAGATGATATATTAGACTATGCGTACTGAGTCACAAGCTCAGTCATCCTAACCTTAAATTATCAAAATAAAATTCAAAAATAAATCTTACAAGATATATTCTTAAAATTCTATTTAAAATATAAAATTTAACTAGCTTACATATTGCCTCTGAGGGATCAGATGCACCCACTCCCCCGACCTATATGTGTGTTAGTCCTTAAAATTCTTAGTAAATGATTATAGCTCACCAGTATCTCTATTTCTCTGTTCATTTTTTGTAAGAGAAAAAAAAGATGAAATAAATAAATAATGAACAAAAAGCTATGTAATAAAATATACCATTTAAAAAATAAATAAAAAAGTTAAATTACTTTATCAAAACGATGTGCAGCAATAGACTTTGACCCATGTCGATCATTCACAACCTTTTGCGCTCTATTACTTACATTCCTCCTAGATAACTCCTACAAATTAAAAAAATTATTAAATTTTTTTGTTTACAATTTAGATATGTGAAATAATGACCTAATCCCATAAAATGTCATACTTACCCTGTACTCATCACTATTAAAAAAGTCCACACACCTCTGTCATGTTTGCGGTGAGACAAATTGGGGCACACAACGTCTAGCATGATTTAAATCATAGTCCTGGTATCGATCACCTCCTTGCTTTAAAAAATGCTTGTTCAACCTGTACTTCCAATTTCTGTACAGGTTTGCAGCAATCCGCATTAAATCGGAGATCTCTTTATCTTAGTTACCCTCAGAGATGCCCTAGAACTTGAAGTGGAACTGCATTAGAAGACATTTAATAAATTTGTGAGTAATATATTTTTAAGGTTCAATCTCAAAAGGATTAATTTAGCAAATGGATGAGATAGATACTTACACAAACCTCCTGCATAACTCTATCTTAGATCTACTGAGGTACAGCTCGCTATGGCTTATAATAAGGTGACACGTGCGAGATGACTAGCATTATCACCAATTGCTGTCATGTACCAGTCGTATCGAACTATACAAGCACCGATCTCCCCCCACCCTTGCCTCTCTTCTCGTACAGCCTGAGGGAGCTATTCGAACCCTTCTTTCTCAATGCTACCACTTCAATAGATAAAGAAAAATATCCATAATATAAACAAGATATTTAATCAATCTCAAGTATGCACAATTAAGAACAGATACTTGATCCCTCGTACTGTGGTGAAATATGGGTGAGTTGCTGCGATGGGTCGCTTCTAGCATCACTTTCGTGGTGTCCTGCCTCAACATCTGCCATAATTGAAATAATACACATTATACAAGTAGTTAATGGAGAATTCATAGTCAAATTGAATGATTAAAGGGTATAACTTTTTGCAATCATATAGATTATTTAAACAATCATGCTTACAATTACGAGTTGTAGTTAGAATATCTTATTTTATCCCCAGTTTGAATCAGTGTCGGTGAACCTAACAGACTCAGGGTCATCGGTTTCTCCTTTGTTATCAGATTGCAAAGGCCTCTCATCCTTATAATCATTAATCATTTCGTCTTCAAAACTATTATCATCATCGATGAAGGCGTCTTCTCCATAAGCGCCA
The DNA here is from genome assembly GCA_020226215.1 of Sindora glabra. Lineage (NCBI taxonomy): Eukaryota > Viridiplantae > Streptophyta > Magnoliopsida > Fabales > Fabaceae > Sindora > Sindora glabra. The sequence continues at coordinate 87,880,129 of CM035226.1, forward strand.
AATCCAACATTCCTGGAAGGTGGAATGATTGAAGGACCATTTCTTTCATTACTTAGATTTATTAGATGAAAATCTTCAAGATCAACTGTGAGGTTGAAATTAGATGAGTTACTATCCTGCAGAAATAATAAGTCCTATGCACTATCTCCATTATTGGGTAGATCCCATATGTCGTGATGCACCAAATTATGGACGACCCTCCAATTTGGTCCATTAAGGAGATCCTTAATGTAAAATACTTGTTTTGCTTGGGTAGCAAGTATGTAAGGATCTTCTTTGTACCATTGCCGAATAATAGAGATGCTTGTGATATTCTTATCAATGTAAAGTTTCTTCTTTATAGGATCAATGTCATATCACTTGCATTTAAATAAAGTTACATTGCACCTATTTAAATAAGTCAACTCAATGATTTCTTTCAATACACCATAGAATATGTTACCATCAATTCCTGGAACAGAAATACCACTGTTTTATGTTTTATGCTTTGCATCCTGAGTTTCGACTACAAAGCGCACTCAATTCACAATACACGCAGAATATATCATGATAGTAAAATTGGGACCAGAGGCTAATGATAGTAGCTCTTGAGTGCCTTCTGGAGAATTGTTCCTATATAAATGATACATATAAGAAAATAGCAATTTTTTTAAGAATTAAATTGAAAGATTAGTACGAGTAATAAACAATATTTGGGATATTAGTTTAATGAATTTGAGAAGAACAAACCCTTACCTTCGAGTAAAACTACGAGGGGAATTTGGTTTTCTATAAGTTGTCAATGTTTTCAGCACCACTTTGTTCGAGTCCCAGTCGGTGCTTATTATAGAACATATGAATCTTAGTCTATTATAATCACCAAAAGGAGAAAAACACAAATAACCATAGATACTTACTAGAGATGCTTTTCAGTCTCAATACAATTATTCAAGATGTACCATACTGCAATATCTTGATCCTTCCTATTGAAGTGAGGAATAATCTTCTTCCCCATTGGTTGACACTAGGATCGAAACACCGACAATGCCTTTCTTGTTTGACTAGGTGTTAAATCTTGATTTCTATCAGGTTGATTGAATCTAGTTTCCACTCCTTCCAAGTAAATAGAGAAAAATGTTAATGTCTCGTCAATAATATACCCTTATGCAATTGAACCTTTTGGTCGAGTACGATTTTAGACATAATCATTTAAATTTTTTATATATCTCTCGTATGGGTATATTCATCGGACATATGTCATCACTGAAGAGTACTTGTTCCTGTCGAAATTTTTTAAAACTTTTTAGTGATAACAAATGTTGTCGCGAATACCTTATTTTTTTACTGTTGCGCTTTTTTGACTCCCTCCAAAAGTCGTTTAGACTTCACTACCGATAATGTTGTTGCAAATATTTTTAGTGACAACTGAATTTTTGTCATTACTAAAAATATCGTTATTGTTGCTTCTTTTTCTTGTAGTGTATTAACATTTTTGTGTTAAAACAATAGGGGTTACTTGTAACATTAGTACAATTTAAAATTTTTGTTTCAATTTTTTAAAGTTATTGACAAAAATTTGATCATTGAAAATGATTTTCTTAATTTGTTCAAATATTTATGAAAAATTTTATAATATATTATTGTCCTAATTTTCCTCTCTATTTATTTATTTATTTGTAACATTTTATTTTGCTCCGTTATTGGTAACTTCTTAACAAAATGGGCCTTTGCACTGTGGTAGCACATGTTACTCTCAATTGCCGACCAACACAGAAACAATAATGCTTTTTTAGAGCGGCATTTTGACTGAGGCACTGCTTTGAGAAAAATAAATGCTCAAATGCCTGCGCCGTGAAAACATAAACCCGAAACACTTAAATTTTTTTTTATAAATAGTGAATCACGGCATTGCAGGGTCCATGATCAGACCGGATGACGTCCTGACGTGACGGTAGCCTGATCACGTCCTGATGTAGGCCATGATCAGGCCTGATCATGTCCTCATGCAGGCCATGATCAGTCTGGTCACGTCTTGCTCCAGGCTGTGATCAAGGGCACCTGTGCACCCGTGAAGCCTGACCTATATAGCGCAGGCGAGCTGAAGCGAAGGAAGAAGAGCTTGAAGTGCGGGTGAGTTAAAGCAGAGAGGAAAAAGGACCACCTTGAAGCTGAGCTTGAAGTGGAGAGGAAGAATGAGGCGACCTTGAAGCAGAGAGAAAGAAGGAGAACAGCATAGTCAGCACGATAAGTTTTTAATTTAATATATTATTTTTATTATGTTCAATTAAATTAAATTTATTTATTTTTTAATTTAATATTTTTAATTTATTTATTTAATTAAATTAAATTTATGTATTTATTAATTTATTTAATTTAATATTTTTAACTTATTTGTTTGATTTAATTTAATTAATTAAATTGTTTGATTTAATTTAATTAATTAAATTACTTGATTTAATTTAGTTAGTTTTATTCATTTGATTTAATTTAGTTAATTTGTTTGTTTAATTTAATTTAGTTAATTTATTTATTTGATTTAATGTATTTAATTTATTTATTTATTTTAATTTATTTAATTAATTTATTTAAGTTAATATTTTTAATTCACTTGTTTGATTTAATTTAGTTAATTTATTTGTGTAATTTAATTTAGTTGATTTATTTGTTTAATTTAATTTAGTTAATTTGTTTATTTGATTTAATTTAGTTAATTAATTTGTTTGATTTAATTTAGTTAGTTTTATTTATTTGATTTGATTTAGTTAATTTGTTTGTTTGATTTAATTTAGTTAGTTAATTTATTTAATTTAATTTAGTTAACTTATTTATTTGAATTAATGTATTTAATGTATTTAATTTATTTAATTTATTTATGTAAATTATTATTTTTAATTTAGTTAATTAATTTATTTGATTTAATCTAGTTGATTAATTTATCTTATTTAATGTAGTTAATTTTTTTATTTGATTAAATTTAGTTAATTTATTTATTTAATTTAGTTAATTTATTTATTTTATTTTATTTATTTATTTGATTTAATGTATTTAATTTATTTAATTTAATTTATTTATTTGAGTTAATATTTTTAATTTACTTGTTTGATTTAATTTAGTTAATTAATTTATTTGATTTAATTGATTTATTTATTTAATTTAATGTATTTAATTTATTTATTTGATTTAATTTATTTAATTTATTTATTTGATTTAATATTTTTAATTTACTTATTTGATTTAATTTAGTTAATTAATTTATTTGATTTAGTTGATTTATTTATTTGATTTAATTTAATTAATTAATTTATTTAATTTAATTTATTTAATTTATTTATTTGAGTTAATATTTTTAATTTACTTGTTTGATTTAATTTAGTTAATTAATTTATTTGATTTAATTGATTTAATTTAATTAATTAATTAATTTAATTTAATGTATTTAATTTATTTATTTGATTTAATTTATTTATTTGAGTTAATTTTTTTATTTACTTATTTAATTTAATTTAGTTAATTAATTAATTTAATTTAATTTAGTTAATTTATTTGTTTGATTTAATTTATTTGATTTTTTTGTTTGATTTAATTTTGTTAATTTTTTTATTTAATTTAATGTATTTAATTTATTTATTTATTTTAATTAAGCTAATTTATTTGTTGGATTAAATCTATTTAATATATTTAGTAAATTTATTTTATTTATTGGAGTTAATTTATTTAATACCATTAATTTATTGAGATAATGATATTTAATATATGTAAGAAGTTGTTATTGAAAAAAATAATATTATTGTCATTCTTTTAAATTTATTCTCTTCTTGTTTATTATGGGAACTAAAGTTCTGTTAACTTTATTATCTATTGAAGGAAATATATTATATATTTTTAAAATTGGAATACATGAAAAGATTTTTTATTAATTTAATTAAATTAGAATTTAACCATAACTCGTTGTCTGGAGGTGAAAAAAATAGAGAAAAAAAGAAATTTTGAAAATTTTAATTAGAGGTAGAATGCAGTAGAAAATTTTTTAAATTTTAAATTAATTAAAAAATTTTACAACAAAATTAGTATTTAATATTTTTTTATTTCTTTTTTTATTTAATTCAATTTTAATTAGAATTCTATTATTGAATTCATTCAGGTCCATACAAAAAAATATCAGTATTTTAGAAAGTAAGCATTTTATTTTATAATTTAATTTATTTTTATTAAATTATTATTGAATTTATTCATTAATCTATTTATCCCTAGACTATAAGTTTTTAATGTATTTCAGTTAGAAGAAACTTAATTTTGAGTTGTATTTATTTTTAATTAGAATTTTGTATTATTCTACTTGATTAGATATTTTATTTCTGTACATCATATTTGTTATTGTACATATCATAATTTTCATATATTATTCTAATTTCTTTGTATTATTATGATAATTGAGTATATGTTTTGCTTATGAAGTCTATCCAGTCTAATTTTCTAGTGTAGATAAAATCTGTCCCTCCAGGTAAGACTTTTAGTTATAATTTTAAATGATATGAAACTAAATCTGAGTATTATTTATTTTTTATAAGTATGTTTTAATCCCTCAAGTCACTTTAACACCCCGGATATGGTAGGAATCACCATGAGTACCGAGGAAGAAAATGTATATATCTATGCGAACGGAGAAATTTATGAAACGGATGAAGGCGATACATTTAGGTGTCGAAGGATCAAAGTTATGAGAATTAAATTGGATATCACCTTGGATGCATTGAAAATTGCAATTGGGCGAAAGTTAAGACTTGTGAAAAATCAAGCTGTAACTGAGTTGGAGTATAGACATCTGCTTTTACTGAACCCGACGCGATACAAAGCTTGTCTATTAGAGAATGATGATGACATTCAATGAATGTGGGAAGCGAATGCCATTTTTCCCACTCAATTGTCTTGCCCAGAATTGTATGCACACATCGCAAGTAAGGGATTTGATCTGAACGTTACTAGTTAACTAGTTGACGAGAGTGGGTCATGCACACAACCGTTCACTAACCTATTTCTTAACTTTGGTGAAGGGCCATCAAATTATAACTCGTACCATGGTAGTCTAGAACCAGTGGATGGACAAAAATAATTTGGACAATAGTTTCAATCTCCCGTTGTTAATTATGCTGTAGAGCCATGTTCTTCTTAGTCGGACTATGGTCTCCTCCAATCCCCCTTTATCCCGAAGGAATCAGATGGCATAATGGATGATTTTGAAGAGAATGATGCACATGATGATATTCTCGAAAGATTTACTTGGGATAATGACAGTTGCGATGATGATGAAGCTAATGGTGGTGAAAATGTTACCCCAGCGATCCCTGCAACACTCGTGAACCAGTATGTAGAATCGGCAGCTGCCTTTAATGGAAGAATAAATATAGATGCGATCGACAACAATGATTTTCTCAGTATGGGAGGTACCATGAATGTGCTTAATGACCAAGAGCTAGATGTGGGTTGGCTGTATAGTGATAAAAAATTATTCTGTCGCGCAATGAAAATATACTCAATTTGAACCCATCACACATTTTACTCACATTACTCTTCGGCCAAGTATGAAGAGTATCGGTGCCCTCACTACAATGGACAATGCAATTGGAGGGTTAGAGCCTGCCATAAGCCGAGAGAGATGGACCTCATACATGTGTGTCTGTTTCTCTTTCAAGTGATCATCCGAAATTGGATACAGATGTCATTTCATCTTACATTGTAGGGTTGGTGACTGAGAATCCCAGCATGTCCATTCGATGGGTTATTGAGCATATCCACGGTATATTTGGATATTCAGTTTCATATAAGAAGGTGTAGAAGGGTAAACACCGAGCTCTTGCACTCGCTTTTGGGAATTGAAAAAAATCATATGCTTTACTACCGAGGTAGTTAGCGGCTGTACGACATTTTAATCCTGGTCGTACTTCGAGATTGTAAGCAAAGAATGCCCGTCAAGCCATGATGAGAGTGCACTAGTAGCACTGTTCCATCAGGTATTTTGGACATTCAAGCCATGCATTGATACCTTCGATTATTTAAAATCGATGATCCAAGTTAATGGCATATTTTTATATGGAAAGTATAAGGGGGTGTTGCTAGTTGCAACTTCACAAGATGGGGATAGAAAAATTGTTCCCCTTGCATTTGCTGTAGTAGAGAGGGAAACATACGAGACATGGGCTTGGTTCCTATCAAACGTTCGACAGCATGTCGTCAATGATAAACAGGGTGTTTGCTTGATATCAGATAGGCATCCTGGGATAGTTGCTGCCGTTGGAAACCCACGCGTAGGGTGGCAACCACCCCGTGGTTATCATGTATTCTGCCTACGACACATTGCCAGCAATATGAACTCAACTTTCAGGACCGAGTGGCTGAAGAAGTTGTTCATTAGCATTAGTACATAATACTCTTGAAAAACTTCTCTATTTGTCATGATACCTTATTATCTTTGTTAATTATGTCACAATGTTAGGTTGTACAGGTTACCAATACGAGCGATATGTAGTGGATTCAAAGTTAGTGGAACTACAATCGTTGCACCCAAGAGCTGCCGATTAGATTGTGAATATCCCAAAGTGTCAGTGCAGCCGTGCGTATGATGAGGGAGGCAAATGATGGGGCCATATGATAACTAACTTGGCAGAGTGTGTCAACAACGTCCTCAAGGGGGTTAGATTTTTGCCCATCATAGGGTTAGTCAAAGCAACAATATATCGATTAAATACATACTTTATTAATAGATCAGAGATAATTGTAGCACAGTTACAAGCAGGAGAGGTATTTTTCGAGGACGTCCGAAAAAAGATTCAAGATTGCATTCGGAAAGCGTCAACCTGCCACATGCGCCATTTTGACCGCCAGGGGTTCTTATTTGAGGTTGAGGAGCCGTATGACTTGACGTGGAAGCAGTTTAGTCGATCCTGCAAGGTTAGCCTTTGCGATTGTACATGTGATTGTGGGGAGTTTCAAGTCGAGCACTGGCCCTGCTAACATGTATTTACTGCATGTTCGAAAGTTTCATTGGATCCCCTATAGTTTATCGATCGTATTTTCCGATTGGAGACAATGCTGAGTGCATATAGCAGTGAGTTTCGACCAATAGGCGGTGTGAAGCATTGGTCAGCCTTCAATGGACTAGAACTCATTCCGGATCCCTTGACGGTGCGTGCCAGCGGTCGACCACGATCTAGGCGTATAAGGAACGAAATGGACTGGCAGAAGGGTCCATCCGATCCTCAGAGGTATGGGCTATGCAGGGAGACAGGGCATAACTGCGCAACTTGTTAAGCCCATCAAAGGAACTTTTAAGTGCACTTCCTATGGGTTGTTGGGATTGTTGTCATAAATAGCAACAAATTAATGAACACACTTGCATGTATAATACATTAGCATGAGTATTTCCTAATGCCTTATTAGCTCCTTTATTTTAGATGATAACTGTGTTTAAATGCATACTTTTGTGCAACTAACTGAATTATTCCAATGTGACAGATATCATACCCCTCGACTATAATGGCTGGTCAGCGTCATGTTGTCACATCTGGGCTCGATAACGAGTCCTTTTTGTACTTGCAGTCTAGACATATCTCACAGGTCATTTGACTGGGCCATGTAAGTTTAGTAATCTATGACTATGCAATTTGTGATTTTTAAACCCTTACCACACTATGATTTGGTATTTTTATTTTCAATTGGATCGACTCCTCAAGTTATGACGTGTCGCACATGTGGGTCGTCTCTTTAATCCACCAATTGCCATTGTCTCATATCTTCAGCAAACTGGATTCTACGGTGTCAGTCGTCTTAGCCATGTTGAGTTGAATGCAACACTCATTTCTGCACTGGTTGAGCGATGGCGGCCAGAGACACACATTTTTCACACCACCTGCAGGGAGTGCACAATTACACTACAAGATGTCGCCATCCAACTGGGTTTACCATGTGAGGGCATTCCTGTCTCCGGGTACACCGGATATGACTGGCGGATGATGTGCGAGGATCTTCTTGGGGTTATACCGTCTGATAAGTGTTTACAAGGGCAGCGTCTGAGCATCCCTTGGCTAGCAACAAATTTTGGACACTTGCCAGCTGATGCAGATGACGAACAGATACAACACTTTACACGTGCCTACATTTTGAGACTCATCGACGGATATCTCATACTTGACACTTCAGGCCATAGAGTGTTGTTGATGTATCTACCCCTACTAGCAAACTTCGCTGACACTGGACTGTTCAATTAGGGATCAGCAGTTCTTGCATGCTTGTATAGAGAATTGTGCACGGCCACCAACCCTGACGAGGTAAACATCGGTGGATGTTTGCATCTTCTAAATCTATGGGCGTGAGATCGATTTCCCACTCTAGCACCGATAACACCTTTGTATCCAGAACCCCGTCTAGACATTTACCCTGTGCTATCACCATTGGGCCTCAGGTGTGGGCCATTTTTATATTTTCATTTAATATATTTCCCCTATTAGTATTAAATTACACATAGAAAAAAATATACATTTTGCAACTCTCGCAGGTGGAAGAATACCGGATTGCTACATTGGCCACCAACAAAGGCCCTACGGCAATTCAAAATATTGCTTGATCAGATGAAGGCTGAAGAGGTTAATTATGGCTAGCTTTGTTATATCTAAATTGATTGTCTCATATGTAGTTACATGCTTATTTATCCTTCATTTACTTGGTGTAGATTATTTGGTGGCCTTATGATATGGATAGTGTTCGGCAGCTTGTGCCTAAGTATTGCCTTATCTCACCTAACATATGGTTGGCTTCAGTCCCAATCATATGCTTCCACATCGTGGAATGGCACCATCTAGATCGTGTTCTTTGCCAGTTTGGTAGGTGGCAACCAATCCCACAAGAACCATTTAATCTTGGTTCTTGTCATATCTTACAGCTTCAAGGTAAAACATCGAAGGATTGGCGGCAAGAGCACATGGTCTACATTAGTGCTTGGGATGCATGGCGAGCCACGCTTTCACTGACTGAGATGGAGACTGATGCTCTTCATCGTTCTTTGGGCTACATGTCATGGTATTGGACACACACGAGACGATGGATTCATCCAACTAGCGGTGGTCCAGGATTTGTGGTAATTATTCATCCTTCATAATATAATTTATAACTTCTTCAAATTATAATAATATAAATTGACACACTATACTTATTTTTACTTGTCATGTAGGTCGATATTGCTGAGAGACTACGCACGCTGAGCGTCGAGGATCCTCCAACTCTTGGGTACAACCAATTTAGGGAGACAGTGGACTGGGAATGTGACCGCATGCTGCATGCATTGGGTGAGCATCGAGACATTACAGCTTCTCAGCCAGCTTTTCCTGCAGATGAATTATCAAGACCACTCATCCTTGAGTCTAGGCGTGGTAGGAGGGCTCATGGCTTTATGTCTTTTAGGGATCTCATTCTGCCTGGACCTGATGATGACGATGGCAGTGCACATTATAGTCATCGATCGATGCCATCGGCGGATGTCCCCTCTGACTACGCCCCTCGCTCGATGCAGCCCGATGCAGGAGGTGCAGGTCCATCTACATACATGCCCTCATCACATTTCATGGCAAGTGGAGATGCTGGCCCATCATTGTTCTTCAAGCCATCGCTATCACCCCCACACCAGCGAGTCCTAGGTTCTCTTACGGCATTTTTATCTGAGCTGCTTGTATTTACTTCTGAGTACGCCAGTGGATCCACATTGCATTAACAACAAGGGTTTTTTACCCCACAAAATTCTATTCCACCATTTTACTCATCCAGCTCGGACTTAAACTCTCTACTTATCACGAGTCATAACAACCTCACTCAAACAGACTTCGATAAGGGTAACGATAGAGATGAATAATAGCAATCCCTTGTTCAATGACTATGACGAGCGAGGCGACGCCCTCGATGTGGGACTGGGAGTCATTACTTTGATAGTTGATTATTTCATTACTATACAAAACCTGTATAGCTAATTTGATAATTTAATTCATTCATTCATTCTTCTGTACAGAATTAATTCTGTCTCATTTTTCATTTATCATAATGTTCAAATTTGTAAATAAATTACACAAATCGAATATTGTCTCCACACTTATCTATTAACTCAAACCATACTAAATAATTAAGTCTATTCTTGATATTGTTAATTAAATTTTCTTACACCTTTTTAAACAAGACTTATAACACTATAAAATTTTATGGTTATCTTTTTTTCATATAATTTAACAATTTATTTTCAAATTTTTAATTAACTTTTTTATCACAATTTATGAGCTTTTTATGAACCCTAAAAATTATATGTTATAAAATGAAAATTAAGTAACATGTTATAATATTGTGATTCTTACTTAAAACGTTATTAGCAACATATTATCCTCGTATATCTAAGTCTTTATAAATTAAGATCCATTACATTTTAATTTAAGACCCATTACATTTTGATAAGTAAAATTTAAAAATAAAATAAAAAATGGTCACAGACTAAATTAGTATCGTTAATAATTTAATTAAGGGACCTAAATAAAATAATTATAAATTTGACACAGATTAAATAAAATAAAAAACCTTAATTTAAATAAAAAAATGACAAGAGAATATATAATAATATGTACTTTTTAAAATTTTAATTATTCAAACTATCTTATGATATTTACTAATTTAATTATATTATACATATATTGTATAATATTATAGGAGTTAATAAAATCATTATTTATTTTTAAGAACCTTCAATAATTAGTATTAAAGAAATATCATGTGTTTAAAATAATTAGAATGGATATAAATTAGGTTAAAATTAAAAATAAATTAAATAAGGGCCACATATTAAAAAATAAAAAAAACACGCCATTTGCTAACTTACTTAATTGATTAAGGTAACAAAATATTAAGTATTAGTTGTTATGAAATTCAATTTTCAGAATTCAAATTCTTTAAATTCATCACTAACATATTTAATTATTTAACAGTATTAAATTCACCATTAACATATTTAATTATTTGACTTTAATATCTAAATGTTAATATTCAAAATAATTTCAGTTTAATAATTTAGGGCCTACCATTTGTATTAGACAATATTTTTCACATAAAAAAATTATAAATGTATTTTAATAAAGGGGTCACATGATACTTCTATTCATAATTATTAAAAATTTTTCAAAAAGTTATGTTAATAAAAGAAAGCAAGTACATTTGATTTTGAAATAACACTGATAAAAATTATAATTCAATATTAATAAAATCAACCAATTCAAAAGTGTTTTCAACAAATATAAAACATATAATTAATTCACTTAATACAAAAAATTAGGATAAATTTGAAAAGCAATAAGTAAAATAGGATCAAATAAATTTTTCTTCAAATGATGTGATTTTTTTAATTTTATGCATAATGATTACAACATTATAATATCTTTGTTTAAAAAAATTTACATAGAATTCAACACATTAGTTTCAAGTATTTATTTCAAGAATTTTTTGCATTCTTTACTTTTACTTTTTATATAATGTTAAAATTATATGTGACATAATAAAAATTAAATAATGGATTACTATAATTTACAAATTAAAGATTTATTTTCATAGTATAGATTATATTTTAATTTCATAATTAGCTAAAATTTTTTACAAATATATACATGACATTAGGATAAAATATTATTTTAAAATTTTAATTTTACTATTTAAATCTTCCTACAAATTATTTTACATTATAGTAAGTCAGAATTTTTATTCATTGAGATTTTATTTATTCCAATAATTTTTCCATAACTATTAATTTTAATTATCTTATGAATTCTATTTTGTCCGAGGAGGGGGATGATTATGAAGGTATCTCACATTATCATGGATGTATTTTAATAAAGGGTCACGTGGCACTTTTATTCGTAATGTTTAAAATTTTTTCATAAAGTTATGGTGATAAAAGCAAACAAGTATATTTAATCTTTAGATAATACTGATAAAAATTATAATTCAATATTAATAAAATCAATTACTAACAAAATATTTATTTTTATGCTACAGATTATATTCTAATTTCATATTTAATTAAAGATTTCTATAGATATATACATCACATTAGGATAACATATTTTTTTAAAATTTAATTTTATAATTTAAATCTTTTAACTAATTTTTCAATTTAAATATTTTAAATCCTAAATCTTAAACCCTAAACCTGAAAGGAACAAATAAAAATATGTATTCATTGAAATTTTAATTATTCTAACAATTTTTTTATGGCTACTAATTTTATTATATTATATATATTATACAATATTATAGGAGTTAGCAAAATTATTAGTTAATTTATTTAAAACCTTGAATAATTAGTATAAAAGAAAATTTTAAAATATCAAAAATAAAATTAAATATAAAATAAAAATTGGACAATAAATATGAAATTAAATAATGAATCACGGGCTGAGGCGTGTGTCAATTTCTTTTCAAATGCACCAATACTTGGCGAACAAGTTACCCCAAATATCAATCATGTAAAACATATTAAATTATTTTTCACTCTCTTTTGTTTTATTTTACTTTTATTTATTTTTATAATTTGAAATTTTTGAATATTTTTATTCTTATTTTATTTATTTATAATGAAATATTTTTGTCATTTTATTAAAATTTATTATTTGTCAAATATTTTCAATAATTTAATGAAAACTTAATATGTGAAAAGTATGCATATGATCTGTACGTCTGCTTTGAGAACGGAATAGCTTCGTAAAATATCATATTTTTTTAGGGTAAAACTCAGATAAATTTGATTTACAATGGCATTCGATAAAGCCAATTTATGAGTGAGTGATATATTCAATTTAATTTATATTAATAGTGGATAAATGCAAATTCAAAAAAGAAAAATAATAAAATCATAATAAAAATTCATTATTAAAATTTTATAATTTTTTTAATAATAAGAGTGAAAATTTAGTTAACATATATATGTGCAAGGTTACAGATTTGAACTCACATTTATTCAAGAGTGAAGTTCTTAAGTAAGGTTATTGTCATAGAAAATTTAATGTCTTAAGAAATTTGAATATTTTTATTATTATATTTAATATATTAAATTTTATATTTTTAATTTTAATTTATTTATTTTAAAATTAAAATATAGTTTAATAATAAAATATTTAATTTTTTAGAATGTTTAATTTTCATAACATTTCCTCTAAGGCAGTATCATGCGTTACTGGGCACTGAGATACCATTGATATAATCTCTTTCTTTGATCAAATTGCAAAAGGCCAATCCCCAGCAAGAGTTCAAAGTTCTACAATATAATTTAATTCCCTTATATTCAAAGAAAAATCAAAATATGTGAAAGAACATCTGCCACGTCATTGGCCAACGTCCCTTTTTTATTTTTTTGGCAAAAATTGAAAATCAAATCTCCGAATTCAGCCAATTTTCTTTTTTTTTTTTTTGGTAGAAGAATTCAGTCAATTTTCAAAACTGTGGAACAACGTGATCAGCTCTGTGGAAGAATATTTGAGAACTTCCGGCAGCAGATTATAAAAATTCATACTGCAGACGTTTTCCCATTGCACGTGCATTGATTTTTTATTAAAAAAATTAAAAAAATAATTTACAGACATGATTGATGGGATCTCTGAACAATTACCAACGTGTGAAGCCTTGATCACGGACCTGCAATGCCGTAATTCGCTATTTATAAAATAAAAAAAAAATTTAAATATTTCGGATATATATTTTTACGGCGCAGCCATGTGAACATTTGTTTTTCTCAAAGCAGTGTCTCGGTCAAAATGCATCCTACATTGCGCATGGCAGCTGTCAACGTTAAAAAATCTGAGACGTCTTCCGGTGAGTTATTGAGTTCCTGGCTTGCCGACAGTTGTGGGAACCACAACAAAAATACCGATATACCCCTCGGAAAAGAAAGGACAAGCTGAAAATCTAGACGTAGTTAAAATTCAATATTATGGCCGAAAATTGCACGAAACAGAAACGTGTGGATCATCCACGTCTGTGAAATGACGTTGAAACAGGCTGACAATTTAACCTTTGGTTTATAGTTATAAACATAAATTCTAACTTTCAATTAAATTGAATTTTAATTTTTCTATCATTTTTGACAAAAGGTAAATATCCTTAAATTGAAATTTCATAATAAAAAAATTAACAACCATGAATCAATGAAAATTATCTCCATTTTGATTCAGGAACATGTCCAAGTTCGATGATGAATTAATTACGTGTACGCGTAGATGTATGTGTGGAACGCCGCACATCATGAATGAGAATGACGTTGGGAAGAGGATGAATATGAACCGGGGATTAAAATTTTGTATATGTTTTCATTCAAAAATAATTTATCCAGTGTCGTCCTTTACTTGAATGGATAAATTTTATAAAAATAATTAAATTATTAGATATATATTAAAAATATTATTTAAATAAAAATTTTCAGCGCATGGATGAACTTTTGAATACATATTCTTGTCCCTATAAAATCTCAAAATTATGATAATTACTTTTACTTTTTATTTCATTTAAATGATATACACGTATATTATATTTTATTTTTAATAAAAATAAAATTTAACTTATAATAATAAAATAATAATTATTCAAAAACATTAATATTACTAAGTTTTATTGAAAAGTTTTTATAATTTAAATAAAATGATTATATACATTATTTTATTATTTTTATTATTATATAATTAAACTTCTATATACACACGAATTACATTGTCATATAATAGCATTTAACATTTTACATTCTTAAAATTCAGCCAGCTCAAAATACCAGCCAACCTAGAGGGCATCATAAAAGTGGGGGTGACAAATAAATAAAACTGATCCCATGTTCGATTCGAAAGAAAGAAGAGGGAAGGGATTGAAATTTTTTAATATTAATTTTTTTTGTTTGGATTGGAAAAGAAGGAAGAGAAGGAAAAATAGATTAAACTTATTTTTACATAATAAAAATTAAAAAATTTTATTCATATTGTAATTTTTAACTAATATTTAAAAGATTTCCTCTCTCATTCTATTTTTCACCCTACCAAATTTTTTTTTGGGGTAAATGAAAAAACACTTTGAATAGGATGAAGCATACCTCCCATCATTGGGTCTTAATTTTGGATGGTGAAATTTTTTTTATTCATATCGTCATTTTTAGCTAATATTTAGAAGCTTTATGCACACTTAGGTTTGTACAAAACTTGATATTGGATTTGCAGTTGGAATGTTAAGAAAATATCAAAGTAATTTAGGAATTGATCATTGGAGAGCTGCAAAGAAAATGATGAGATATCTTAAAAGTATCAAATATTACATGCTGATGTACAGATGGATTAAGAATCTTGAGGTAATTAGCTACTTAGACTCGGATTTTGCCAGATGCGTTGATTAACGAAAATTAACATCAAAGTATATTTTTATGTTTGTTAGCGAAACTGTGTCTTGAAGGAGTGCGAAGTAAACCTTGATTACTACTTCTACCATAAAGAGCTTTATTTCTGAGCTTAGAATTGTGGATTTAATTTCTATATCACTAAGAATTTATTGTAACAACTTAGTTACAATTTTTTTAGCTAAGAATGATAAAAGTGGAAGTCGAAGTAAACACATCAACATCAAATACTTAACCATTTGAAAATGTGTCAAGGAAAATAAAGTCACCATTGAATACATTACCACTAAATTAATGGTAACATATCCTTTACAAAAGGCATGCCACCATTAGTGTTTAAGGATCATGTATTAAGGATAGGACTTGGTACCATATTAAGTCTTTGATGTATATATAATATATTTATAATAAAGCTTTTATTTAGTTTAAGTTATTTTTCTCATTTCAGTGTATACATTTATGTTTAGAGAAAAATAACATTAGAATGACCTAGAATAAGTATAAGACTTATTCATTAAGTTATGATTGGTTAAAAAAGCAAAATGTATCGTGATACATTAGAGGTAATACTTACATATAGAGGACCTACCACTATGATCAATTCATTAAGTTTTCTTTTCTTTGGAGTATATTTGATTTTACAAACCAAGTGAGAGAATGAAATCATTTTTGAATGTTGGTTTGTTGCCAACATTTAAAATAATTGAGAGTGGTCCATAAAATTTGCAACAAACCGGATTGCACGGTTTCTTGATGGGAGAAGTTGGCAATGTGCAATATATATTCAAATCCACAGGTCCCCAAGTTCAGTTTTGTGTAGAGTGCAATTTAGAGCACACATATACCATCATTTGGGCATTATTGAGAATCTAGAAATACCCATGGGTAAGCAACAAGATTTTTTCACTATCCAAAATCAAGGCGCAATGGCGGGAGGTATGCTTCCGTTTTATTCATTTTGTTTACATATGAATGTAAATAAATGCTTTTTGCACATCCCTATTTAGCTTTCAAGGAGAAGTAAGTGCTATCTATGATTCCATTCATAATTTTTTTTTTCAAATTCTTGTGCCAATTTTTGCACTTTCTTTATAAAAAAATAATTAAGTAAAAGTAGAAGAGTAAATGAAAATAGGACTCCAAAATCTACTTTGTTAGGGTGTTTTTCCAACGGAGATGAATATGATGTATTAATGGTATAATAGTATATCATTGATTTAATTATTAATTTATTATTGTGTAACATATTAAATTTAATTTTAAAAAAATAAATCTAATTTATAATAAAATTTAATAATACATTAATTCATCACTACACTAATAATACATCTAATCTCTTCCCTTTCTAACCATAAAAGTTTTATGACACTGTAACTCTTTATTAAATGAACATATCAAAAGACGAGAAAATATAAATTGCCTTGCATTTTGTTTTCATTCCTTAATTATTCTTTTCTTGTATTCATTTTAAAGTAAAAGGTTCCATTTACACAAAGAAAAGTAAAAGACCCTTCGATCAAATATCCAAAACAGCTCCGATCTCTTTCCACTTTAGTCCAAGGAAAAATGAATAAGATTACTTTGTTAATGGAAGAGGACTTACGAAATTGAACCCAACCCAAGTCCTCATCTAA
This sequence comes from Sindora glabra, assembly GCA_020226215.1. Taxonomy (NCBI): domain Eukaryota; kingdom Viridiplantae; phylum Streptophyta; class Magnoliopsida; order Fabales; family Fabaceae; genus Sindora; species Sindora glabra. The sequence continues at coordinate 87,897,178 of CM035226.1, forward strand.
TTCATGCGCTTAATAAGCATTTACTTTGCACAATATTTTTATATCTTTAGAAATATTTTATAAAAATTTTATATTCTCATATTTGATTTAAAATTTTTAAAAATTCATTTGGAAATTTAATATTTTTAGAAATATTTTAAAACCTAACTTTTCTTCTAAATATTTTTATAAAAAAAGATAAATATCTCAAATTCTCATAAAATAAAAATGTTGATGTTAAAACAAAAGGATAATCTTACCCTTATCTTCTTTTGGGAGGATTCTATAGTACAAATTAGACATTGTTGCATGTTATACAAATGATAATAAGTCATTGATTTTTAACATATGTCATCTATTTTTGCCAACAAAATGAAGTTATCAAAAGGAAAAAAAAAAGATTCTTGAGAGCTTTATATTAATTTAGTGTTATTAATTTTGCATTATTTTATGAGATTTTTTTATAAAAAAAAGTAATATATAAATTATAAAAGTAATTTTCTCATATTAAATGTAAAATTTTTTATAAAATAATATAAATATTTAAATTTTATATGCAATAAATTTATGAAAAAGTAAAAATTTTGTTATTTAAAATTGTATAAAAAATTCATCAATAATTTTTCATTTTTATATAGAACTACAACTTAAAATGAAAAAGTTAAAAACATTAATTTTTTTTGCAAAACTCGTAAAAGTGCAAATCAATATGTACTCCTATAATTTTTTTTGAAATTATGATTTATATATTATTTTATTAAAAGTTGTAATTTTTATATAAAAAATTTAAAATAGTTTTTATACAAGTTGAATGATAAAAGTTTAATTTAATTTTTATATTCTTGTTAAGAGTAGGAATTTGTACTTATGTATCAGACTCGTGTTGTATCAAATGATAGTAATATCCCGAATAAGTTTAATTTGAATCTAAATCAAATAATAATGTGTTGTGTCAGATCAACCATTTTATTAAATATGTTAACATAAGTAAATTCATCTAACTCATTTAGTAATTCTAGTTAATGATATAAAGAATTTTGATTTGAGTTGGGATTATTGCTTTAGTGATTTAGGTTTGAAATGTGAAAATGATTTGAGGAAGGTAGGAGTTGCTAGCCTTCAAAGTGTTTATGAAATGCTTAGTTGGTTTCTACTCATAGCAAAGTCATAATTTTGTTAAAAATTATGCTACAATGCAAATTGTATCATTGAAGAGAAGAATTGGTTAATCTCACTTGTGAGATATTGGGGGAAATCTTGTAATTATTTGAGATGAAACCATTCAGTGAAATTTTATTAAATTTATTTAGATTATTTTAGGATACAAGTTAACTAATTATATCAAAATTGTATATTCTTAACAATTTTAATATTTTATATATTAAATCATTTGTCATGTTTCAATTGAAAATAATTCAAATTATTCACTTCTTAGGTGATCAAAAGTTTGTATTTCTATAGTTTTAATCAAAATTATGATTCATTACAATTTATAATGAAAAAATGGATAAGGCTATTTTGGAAAAATTAATAAGATTCTCAAGAATATAAAACATAAAACAAACATAAGAATATAACATATATGAGAATTTCAGAAAATATTTTCAACAATATTTATATCAAATTAAACATAGGAATGTCACATTCTAAAGAATGTGATTCCTATGAATATACACTTTTTTGAGAGTGTAAAATTTTGTGAACTAAACACCTCTAAATGAAATGAAACATGTATGGCATAAGCTATTAAATTCTATGCATTAAGTTTAAATTTTATGTATTGAGTAAAATTTAATGTAAGGAAGAACTCATTTTTTTACAAAGGGGAAAGATATAGTTTATCCCATGAACTTGCACTTTGAAATAAAAGTGATACATAAATTTTAAAATCCTATATATGACCCTTAAAACTTTCCAAAAAAAATGAAAATGTTAAGTCAAGATTAAAACAAATAGGGATTTGCAGGCCTTACCCTATGCAAAGCATTTGACAATTTGTGCTTAAAACTTTGAAGATTATTTCTAAGACTCCAAAGAGTCAAGCTCAAACCTACAGAAATAGTGGCTTCCTAGTCTTGTAGCATCTCAATTTTTATATCCAATACCATGTTGTAGATATGTCTTTATGATGCACCTACAATGATAAGGACAACATAGACAAACAAAAATTTTGTTAGGACTCATAACATAAAAAAATCAATAATCCTTTTTATTTTCATAGGAAAAGCTTTTCCCACATCAAGCACTAATATATTTTTAACATAAAATTAGATCGGGTAATCATTCCAATTAAAAAATGAAAGCTCGTTGATGGTGATTCTCAACTATCAAAGAATAGAGTGGGATACGATGAGATAAAATGCAATGGAAACAAAGATACGGGGAACGCGACTCTTAACGGTCAAAGGAAAATGATAATGCAAATATGCTAACAATGTAATTTTCTTCTTCTAGTCCTTTATATAGTTAACTTTGTGAATGTTGTAAAAATTATTTGTAAAATCTAAAAGGAAAATGAAAATTATTTGTGAAACCTAAAATGTATTTATTTATTAATTGGCGGTGAAAAATTATTTCGATAGTTTGATAATACAATCCATGTTTTTTGGCTTCATCATGATTCTAAGTAATAAATTTGGCATGGGTTTTGTGGAGTATGAGACTAATCGTGTAAAAATTGTTTTTGAATTGAACTTTTAAATAGTGGTGCAAGTACTAGCACTTGTTAAACTTAATCTTTTTTATGGGATTGATAAAAGCAATAACTTGGAGGCAATGCATTGCTTAAAGAAGACTGAAACTAAATTGGATGTTAGTTATAAAGAACCTCATATTAAAAAAAGGAGCAATAAAAAAAGGTTGAGATTAAGTCAGGGAAAATAGATATGATGGCAAATATAGAACAATTATTGAAAGAATCTCAAAAGAGGGAGGATAGATACCTTAAGTTATTATTAAAGACTTGGGCTAAAATTAGATGTATGCTTATTATGATTATGTTGAAGATGATATAAATAAATTTTCATATTTATTATCCAATTTTTTAAATTGGATAATTATTTTTTGAAAACATTGGTATGGTTAAGTACAAAACCAAATGAAATACAACATTTTTTTTGTTATAATATATGGTATACAACATGATATAATATTTTACAATGTAGATTTGGGCATCTTGTTATAGATAAACATATATTCTACTTTGTTCTTTGAATAAATTTTTATTTTTATTAATTAAATATTAACTTGAAATATTGTACGAACCAATCCAATAGCTTCCTCCACTATTCGCTGATTGTATGAACTAAGTTTTCTACTTTCGATTTGGAAGAAAGAAATTCTTATTCATTCTCTAAGGCTTGGTTGAAAAAGTAAGAAAAATCAATTTTATCAAATAAGGTTAAGGTTCATCTTAGAGGTAAATGGATTACTTTTGGGAGAATCAATTAACTAATTTTCCTAGTGAAACTAAAATTGATTCAATAGGTAAAAAATAAATTTAATATGATTGTAAAGTCAACATATAATTAGATTTACTTGGGTAAGAAAATTAAAATGAATAAAATATTGGGATTATTAAAATAATTAATTTCAATGGATGAAATTATGAACATGTAAACAAAATTCAATAGTCCATGAAATCAATTTTGTATTACACTTGACACAATCTAATAAAAATATTAAGTAGAGTATCTATGCCCAAAAAATATCTAGGGTGTGGAAGGCTTGATTGAAAATTTTGATTTAATAAAACATATTTAATTTAATAAATAGACTAATTAAAATTTAATATTATTATGAGACATACTTAAAGCCCAATTCAAAATTGTGATAATTTCTTTTCATCTTTGTTTTTTTTTTGTATTATTGCCAAATATGGTATTAAATTGTTTCATTTCTTCAACATGGTATAAACCTTTTTTTTTTTGGTAAGTTGATTAAACATATTTATTTCCTTGGGTGTTTAGCCATAGGTTACAAAAAAAGGGGTCAAAAATTAAAAATACAATTAAATATTTAGCTAAAAGGTAGCTTAACTACCCTAGTCTTTGGAGTCTTTACTTTTTCCTTTAAACAAGTTAATTAAGCTAATTTTTAATTATATAAATAAGAAATTATTATCAACATTTAATCAAATCAATTATAGAGAATTGATTAATTCAATATGGAATTAAATAATTAGATTAAAAATGATATATAATAAATAAATAATTACTATGAGATAATTTTAATAACTCATCTGAGTGTGACTTCTTTTGAATCCAAATAAAATTTATAGAGAATTCAATTTTAATCCCTTAAAATTGAAACCTATATGTTAAGTTATCAATAAGATAAATTAATGATTCATTTAATAAATGATTAATCTAATGATTTAGTTTTATTTAAATATATGAGGTGTGAATATCCAAAAAAACTAACTTTATAATGAAATCTTAACCTTAATAATATTTCACCTAATGGAAAATTTCTAATATGTAGTTCTAAAAACTGTTACATTATCAAATTTGGTTCATTAAATAAAATTGTTAATAATGCTATAATATTGTGTACGGATTAATTTGTATATATGTTTTCAAAAATCCTAAATAAATTTTCAATGTTGTCTTTGTTAGTAATTAAATAGAGATGAGATAATGTTTAACAATTTGGAAAAATTAAAATTTAAATATACAACTAATATATTAAGAAAAAATAATGTATATTTTAGAACAATAGTAAATTATAAAAAATAAAAGCATTAGAACATATAAAATCATCTACTTTACTTATTAAGTAGTTATTCTTTTTCCTATATTGTTTTTTCATATACTCTTAGTAATGAATGTTCAATATTGATATGAATAATATCAAGTTACATAACTCAAATAAGGATGCGTAAATCATATTCCAAATTTAGGTGTTCACAATGCTATCATTCATATCAACATCCAATGATAAAGATCTCTACAATGAATCTTTCTTTTTGGAGACAAAATTCATCCTATTTAATTACACCTAAAAATTAAAGATTAATTAATACTTTCCTAAATATTAATTGTGATTTCATATTTTTTATCTTTTATTTATTTATAAATATGTAAATTTAATAAATATAAATTTATTTTATCTAAAAATAAAAATTTTTAATGAGTAATTAAAATTATTAATAAATTCATGCATTGCATGGACTCTAAAACCAATTGAAATAGATACAAAAAATGATACTAGTAATTTAACTAATAAAGTATTGGAACTTATTAATTTAACTTGATAAAGAATTAAGGCTAATATCAATAACCATTAGTTTGTTGAGATACTGAATTTGTCTATTAATCTAATTCTTTCAAGCTAATTGATTATTGGGTAATTTATTAACATGGTAATATATAATATATAATATGCAATAAAAAATTGATTGGTTAATATATATACATAATATTAAATGGCTTCTAATATTAAAATTAATGAATTTATAATTTAATATTATCAATATAACACAAAAGTCAATTAAAATAAATAACTACATAGCAATTAAACATTTTAGGTTAAAATGCAATTTATCCTTTCAAATTATGGACTATGTGTAAAAAAACCCTCTAACAATGTGCAAAAAACCTCAAAATTTCAAGGTAATTTAATATCTAAATTATTTTTAGTGTGTAATTAATTCCTAATACAAGGTTGTGATCCAAATTAATAAGAGTAGCACTTTACTCCTTTCTTTCTTTCTTTTCGTCAACATTGTTTCTATTCTCTCTCTTGAAGATATCACTGTCTTAAGCAAAAATTCTTTTGTTTCTTCTTCTGCTTTACAATCTTTTTCCTTTTCTTTTTTATTGTAAAATTCTAAGATCTCTATTTTAAATTTGCTTCTTTTCTTCATTTTATCGTAAAAATTTGGATAATTAACTAATTATGTTTCAAACCAATTGTTTTTATATTTTTTTATATAGTAATTTTATGGATGGGAAGGATTTGTATTAGTATACAAGGAACAAATTATTGTCCAAACAAATAAATATTTTTCACTACATTTGAAACTGGTATTCTTTAGAAAGAAAACTTAAATATATTCAAATCTCTTCAAAATAATTAGTATAGTAGTTAAAAAAGAATACAAAAATAATACATGGTATAATTACATCCAAAAGTTAAACTCTGCACATAAAAAATACAATTAGGTAAGAAATGAATTAAAGAATTAACAAAGAAATTTATTCTAAACTATTTGCTACTATCTTGAACTAAAATATAAAGTGAGCACAATATAATTATATTGTTTGTTCAATTCTTAAAAAAAGAATAAATAAATTCAATATCTAGGTAGACCACAATTGTGGTAAATTGCAACATTAGGGCATTCTCATGCACAATGACATGGCCATTTATAATATAAAAAAAGTAACTTAAAAATGGAGATATTAGAATTTTAAGGTAAAATAAAAGAAAAGAAGAAAATTAAAAATGGAGATATTAGAATTTTATAGAAGAAAAAAAGAAAAAATGATTGTGAGTTAGTGAGAAAAAACAAGAGGTTTTTTGCTCACTAATCATAGTTTAGATATTAAATTACCCTTGGTTTGAAACTAAGGGATTTTTTGCACATACCCTATAATTTAGGAGGGTAGACTGCATTTTACCCAAAATTTCAATACATAAGATTGTATGAAAAATTATTATTATAAAATTTAAAAAGTAGTAAAATAATAATTACATGAATAAATTATTATAACTAAATACACACATATATAAAATCATTATTATTAATAAATAATAGAATAATTTGAAAAATAAAATATTAATATTATAATATAATAAATTAAGAATTTAAAAACGTTTTGAAAAATAGAGCAAATTTTTACATAATAATAATAATAATAATAATAATAATAATAATAATAATAATAATAATAATAATGCCAAGAGCTTGTAACTCAAGTAGCATTTGATATTCTTTAAAAATTTTATACTTTCCCTTGCAGTTTGATTCTTAATTTTTGTATATGTGCATCTAGGTTTAACCACTCCTATTATTATTAAAATAATAATAATAATGATAAATAATGATGTGAAATTAATAATAAGTAAATTAGTTAAGTATTATAATAAAGAAACATAATGGAATTTACACTTAGTAAATATTGAGTAGAGTCATGACTTAAATTTCTAATGCATAAAAAAACAAAAAAACAATTCACGAGTTTTGCTTTTCCATATGAGACCTTTAACTGTAACAATTATTACTTTTCCATGCCTTGGATTGAGAATGTAACACATTAAGAACCCTACCATATCTTATACATATAAAATTAAAAACGAAAGTTACGCGAAAAAATGCCTTGAATTGATGTTTTTAATTATAAAAATTAAGAACAAGTAAAAAGAAATTGTGTAAAAATGTGACACGATAACTTAAACTTCATTAATATTTATATACTTATTTAATAGGCTTTATTTTGAAGATTTTCTATAATTTAAAGTTTTTTAAAAGAAAAATATTACAAGTTTCGAAAATCAAATTTAGAATTAAATTTCAAATCTTTTATTTTTATTTTTAGAGCGCCTAGCATTAATTTTCAAAAATAACATAAAGAGAACTTAGAGCTGAAGAGCTGAAGAGCTGAAGGGAGTTCTTGCATTTGTTTGCCTTGTTTTTTGAATGCTATATATATCACGGTAATTAAACCAACCAGACCAACCACAACCAGCATTTGTCCTTCTTGTCATCTGGTCCCGACTGAGTCACTAGAAATCTGCGTAATCACATCGTTGTGTTTTGAAGCAGATAAGCTCTGCAACATAGGGATGGCAATTGCTGCTCCGGCGGCAGAAACGTCACCAATGACTGCTTTGAAATACGACCGGGCTGCTGCCGCTGCCGCTGCTGCTGCGGCGGAATACGGTATGTGGATGATTTCCTTTATATGATAATATATTATTTTAAATATGAAATGCTATTTCTATATGAATTGAAATCATTCCTGAGATTTTCAAAAGAGCATTACTATGCATCCCGATGTTATGTGACGAAAATAGATGGTGAATGCATAGCAATTCTAGGATTGAAATATATAATGCGATTTACATGGATAATCAGTGCATCAAAATTCTGGGATCTTTTATTCGTCCCATTCTGTTGGGGACAGTTAGGAATTTTCTTTGTAAAAACTCAGTGTTTTGTTGCTGCCATTTTCCAGAAACTAGAGCATCTTACTATAACAACTACCGACCGCTTCATAAGGCAATTCTCCAAGGTGATTGGAAAACGGCGAAAGAATTCTTTGACCGTGATGAACGCGCACTGACGGCAGTGGTCACTCCAAATAGTATGAATGCTCTGCATGTTGCGGCAGCCAGTGGTCAATGGGGAATTGTTGAGAAGTTGCTGGAGAAAATGCCACCAGCGGCACTAACAGTGCAAGACTCGGTGGGCTGTACTGCCCTTCACTATGTTTCAATAGGCGGAAGCGTAAGGGCTGCCAAGGCATTGGTCAGAAGGAATCCATCTTTAACAAATATAACTAACTTAGCAGGACAGACTCCATTCCTTTTAGCCATTACCTCTTGTTGGAATAAGAAATTGGTTTGGCACCTAGCTTTAGATATTACAGCCAATAGCCCTACGTGTCCATTCCCCCGGTTCTGCTGGTGGCTATCTTGTTGCTGCGCTTACTGCTGCAGGATACCATGGTAATTTACCTTTATAAAACTGTATTACTGGGATTTAAAATATGGTGTCGTGTTATTGGGATTCTATCACTGAAGCAGTAGAGTAGTATTTAAAATGTTTCGTCCCATTTATTTCATTACCTCCCCTGTGTTGCAGATATAACCATGTATCTTCTCCAGCTCTACCCACAGCTAGTCATCGCTTCAGGCGAAAATGGGAATTTTATACTTTATGCCTTGTCACGAATGCCGTCAGAATTTCCGATGGGAAATGATAAACTGGAGTTTTGGGAAAGATGCATTTACCCTTGTAATTAAATAACCTCTTCTATTTTTCCCCCTTTACATGCTTCCTTTTTATATTTCTTTCCCTTCTATAATCTATATGATGAAATTTACTTCTCTCGTTTCGATGCGTACAATTAATGTAGGTATTCCGACAATTAATGTAAGTTCTTTCCAAATCTGGTTTGGAATTATATACTTTTCACCACTTGAATCCAGGAATGCTTTCGTCTTCTAACTATTAAGAATACTCTATCTTATGGTCTTTTCCATCGTGTACTTAATTACCATCAGACAGACTTTATTGGAATGAATCCATTTTTCATGTTGTGCTCTTTGAGCAGGACTTGACTCCTCATTGATTTCTGATTTCTCTTTATACAAAGCTAGATCAAGATTAGAGATCGCTAGATACAGTTTCAAGAATTCCACCCATTCCTCATGATTGGTCCCATTTAAAGTTTTCACAGAGGTCAGTTGCATAAGAATAGAGGCTAAGAAAAATTATTAAAATTTATGAAATTAATCATAAATTACCAACATAACATGTTTGAACAATAATCATACTTAAATTTTTCTCAAAATTATGCAACTATTTACAATATAATACTATGATACTTAGTACTGATGGGGTATAAGTATTATAATATAATACAAGAGCTATATGTTAAATTCCTAAAACCTAACACGAATAGGGTATTTAAAATTTTAAAAAATTAACATATAATTCTAATACTCATGTTATCACCTACAAATTACACTAATAGAATTATACCAATAAGGAAAAATTTTCATTAATATAGTACTCTTCTAAATTTTTATTATTCCAAAATTTAATTACCATAACAGTGATTTAATCAACACAATATATATACATTAAATAAAATATTACAAGAATTTTATACAATTAACCTACGATAGGTGAGTTTGATTATATAAAATTTAAAGGCATAACATGAACAATTATAATCTATGTATAAATTAAATAACTAATTGCATATTAATGATAAAATTAAGAAAATATGCATACAACACATAAATCATCCAAAAAAAATTTTATACAATACATAATTATACAAAGATTACATAAAAAAAATTTCAGGCCAAAATTCAATTAAATTAATACCCAAAAAAATAAAATAAAAAATAATAAAAAATATTTTATTTCTAAAAAATTATATAAAAATTACCAAAAAAATTAGCTCGAAGAATAGGGCAAAAACATATTTTTATTTTCTCAAAAAGCTTGTTGGAACATGGCATGTGACCTGCATGCACCACTTACGCGTGTGGGCTTATCAAGGACAGTCAGCAACATTGAGTTCTGGCATGCTTCTCACATGCAAAACTCAGCATGTGTACTGTACACGCCACACGCACTATCACAGCGCGTGCAGTGCACACGCCACACGCGTTAACGTGCACGTGTGATGCACGTGCCAGTGTGCGATTGGGCTTCTAACATGCGCTATTTTCAGTTTCTTCCTTGCCTAAAAACTACATTTTTTTGGTTTTTAAAGAATTTTCGGGTCTGGGAAAATCTATAGTTTAACCTCACCCGATTTTTACGTTTTGATTGCCAAAATTAAATGGGTTTTAATCCTAATTTGATTTACAACATTATGCAACAATAAATTCCATAAAATTATTTGTATATTATGTATTTAATTTTCTGCATAAAAAACTCTTATAGTTTCTTCTTCATTCAATATTAGCATCTATTTAAAGCTTATGATTTAGATGAATTTGAGGGCTTTTATTCACTAAGATGTTTCTAATATTTCTATAATTCTAGTTTTTCAAAATTCATCAGAAACATCTAACAATTTTCCAAAAATTTAATTATTCTTCATGTTACTGAAATAGATCCAAAAATTATAAAATCTAATCTCAATTCAAATTAACAACATACTGATTAAAATAAATAATAAATAATAAATTTTTAAAAAAATATTGCCATAATTTTATTCTAATTTATTATGGCTAAAACATACAAAAATTCTTACTAGGTAAAATTATAATATTAGAATACAATTTGTACAATCTAACTCATCAATATGAATTTTTGGCTCTGATACCAATTGTAAGAATATTTTGTGATCCAAAAACTATTTCAACATTTATACAACCATAAATCCATAAAGAGGAGTACAAAAATTGTACAAATTAAAATAATAAGTTTTAGAATTACCTGACCCTCCTACTGCATTCATGAGATCAGATTGAGAATTTGGCTGGATCACTGCCCACACGTCCTTAGGTAAGTCTCAGAGAGAATTGTGAATAATAAACTGCAATGTGATGAGAGACTGTAACTCACCTTATAAGGAGGTAGGTAGGGATCCTAACTCTAATTAAAATTCAACTAGGATTAATTAGCCCATTACAATTAATCTAGAATTAGGGTATATGCACACATTTTAGAGTTATATTATAACACAAAGTCTAGACATTATTATATTAATGTCATTGATTTTATTATTTAATTCAAATATATATTAAAATGTGTTAGTCCACAAAATTTATTTTACAACAAGTTGTCTCATTAGGCCTGTATTGCACTCGAAAGCAAGCCATGGGAGTGTTCACATTCGTGTTGCATAAATCTGACAATGAATGGACCGTAAAGCAACATTCCTCCACTTTTGACATTCAAAGAAAGCTCGCCAATTATGTTCTCGCCACCAACTCCTCCTCCTCCAATGTTGTACATTCCTCTTTCTCTTATGTCTCAACCGTTCTTCTATTTTTTTTTTTGTTTTTCAAGGGGATCTATAATTAGGGCTGTAAAACGGACGGACTGGACCGGATACAGACCGGTCTGTTTTAGTCCGGTCCGTTTAGGTCCGGTCCGTTTTACTCGTTAAAAAAATGAACTAAATGTAAAAAGTTCGTATTCGGTCCGTATCCTTAAGGATACGGACCGGTCCGCGAATTTTAACTGTAAGTCTGCGGATTGGTCCATATCCGCCTGGTCCGTGCGGATTTTAGTCCGCCCGGACTAGTCCGTATTACCCGTAAAAAAAATGGACCAAATTTTAGGTGGTCCAAGTCCGTAAAAACCCGTAAAATCCACGGACCAGTCCGCGGACTTCAGTCCATTTTACACCCCTATCTATAATGTCATTTCAGAGCATCACTAATGGTGTTAGTCCTACTTTGTCACTTACACAGGATTGAAAAATATTTTTATAATTTGAGGTAAAAATTATTTATCATAAAATAATAATTTTTCTTTATTATTATATTTATGAAAAATTGAAAATAGAGTATTTAAATTTTTGAAAATTATCTTTTCATTTGAATTATTTAAAAATAGAGATGAATAAAATTAATCAAATAAAATTTCATTTATTATTCTTATTTTCTTCTTTTTATTTATCAATTGTATCATATGATTTTTTTCCTCTTTTATCATCATGAAATTGTTCTTCCATTTATGCCTTATTGTGATGAGTTTTTGATGAAGAACATAAAACTCGTTCAATTTGCTTCACTACATGAAACCTACATTTCCTAAAATGATTGATTTCATACTTTCTGGTGGCTAAATAAAATTTTGAGTTTTTAATTAAAAAAATGAAACATTTCCAAATAATTTTACTCTATTCCCGAAAATGAATGCTTTGATGATTAAAGGATTTAGATGAGAACAAGATTGTAGTTATAACAGTGTATGTAGAAAGGATCAAATTAACTTATGTAATCATAATGATTATAAGAATAATACAAATAACACAATAATAGTTTTTGCTACCAGAAGTTAGAGAATATAATGAGTAAGGCCTATATAGTAAGAACTCAAAAGGTTCTAAAAATATATATTATCAATGTGATATAAAAAACTGTTGGAAATTATAAAGGTATATGCTATGAAGGTGGTATGAAAGGAATTGTTTACAAACTTGTCACACATCTAAACACCTTGTAAACTTTACTATACTCCACTTTAAAGAAAAATAAAGTGAGGTCAGTTTTGTTAATGAGAATAATGCTCTCAATTCGAATTCTTATAATATAGTATGTTTCAATGTGACAAATTTCTTTGTACATGTCAAAGAAAGAACTAATAATTTGATTGGTAATGACAATAGCCAATTTCATTTTCTTTAGAAATAATATTGAATATTTGTCTCTAATGAATAGTGCAACCATACACACCATTCTTAAAACTAGGAAACAATTGTCTCAATCAATTAGGTTAATATAATATCTAATAATACAGAGTTAATTGAAAACGTCTAAAGAGTTAATATAATTATATCAGTAGATATACAATGCTTATAGATGCATTATTCTCAATTAAGTGTTGAGAATATTTACTAAGTTTTAGAGACATATGATGAAACAGATACTACATTAAAATAATGAAATATTGAATAACTTTATATTATAATAGTTATCTTAAGTAAGAAAAATGTGTTACTAAAATTACTATCATTTTTTTATATATAGTATACATTCTAAAACTGATTAAAAGAAATGTGAATAAGAAGTTCATTAACTAAAATATTTTTATTATAGATTAATAATGATGTGAAAAATCATTAAAAATTCACAAAGTTATTCATTGAAAAACCAAAAGTTTCTTCAATTTGATAAATTTTCATGTGTCATTTGTTCTCAAGGTAATTTAATTATAAGACATTAAGGTTATTGCTAACTAAAGTTAGGACTGGATTCTTAATATTTTTTAGAATGAATATAAAGTGAAATATGTAAACTATTTGAATATTTTATGATTTTAATCACATAGAAATTTATTGTCAATCTGCAACTTAATATTTGCAAGATTACTTGATCTATTAATTTGACTTTAAGAATGATTTCTTAATTATATAGTTAAGACAATATGTATTGATAATGTTGATGGATTTGTATCCAAATCCTTTAAGGATTATCATACCTCAATGGGAATAATTGTTGAACATCCTAAAGTATGTTTATATGCAAAATGATTTAGTTAAAATAATTTTAATGTCTCTAGTTATTTGTTGTATCATTGTTCAAGAAAATAAGATTTCTTTTATTATTTTGAGGAACGTGCAACTTTACATTTTGCAATAGTTATATGCATTTAGCCAAAAATTTATAGTTTCCCTTTATAATTGGATTTGGTTAACAGTTAAAAGTTTTTACGTATAGAGAATTTTTAAATGTGTAATGTATTTTAACTCTACTACAATACACATATATGATCTTAAAAAATGACCAAAAATATAAGTTCATATGTTAAACTATATTCCTAAAATCAAGGAGAGAACATATGCAGTTATAGAAGTAATGTGACATATAATTAATCATCTTCATCTTCATACAAAGTAATATGAACCAAAAGTTTATAAGATGATTGATTTACAAAGTATAGAAAATTATTAAATATATTACTAATAAAAAAAGAATAAATAAATATTATATATTAGCATAAATACTCATATTTAAATTGATGTCTAAGTATGACAATTTATTTTTTAATAACAATTGATTTTTGAATATACTTAAAGTATAATAAACTTATTGATTCCAAATACAAATATTCTTAAAATAAAGAATGAGCATATAAATAAAATAACCTTATTTAGGAATCAAATAATTTTGAAGAGATTTGAAATATAACGATAAACTTCTAGAAGAAGTTTAAATATATGAAATTTATGAAATAAAGAAATCTTAATCGATTATATCTTTAATGAGAAAGATGAAATAAAATGAGAAATAGTTGTTAACAATATTTACTCTTAGATATAATGTAGTGCTCAAAATTATGAAAAATAATGATTAGTGATAATCTTGATATTATAAAATGATGATTATTGGCCAAAAAAAAAGAGAAAAGGCACAATTCAAATACAAACGCAAAGTTTAAATTTATTTACAAAGTAAAATAACACTTAAAAGGCATTAAGTCAATGAAATACTTTGAAAGTGTGAAGTTAACAAGATACAAACATATTTGTGTCAAAGAAAAAAAAAGCAAATTGAAGTTGCAAAAAAAAGCCCATGCAATTTTGCAAGTTTAATTTGGAAAGCAATTGATTACCTAGGTACAAATTTTACAATAAATGTACTTCTATGCATTTGTATGTTTCTATTACTATTTTTATTTTTTTTAAAAAAAAAAATCGCAGTCCTATGTGCAAAGCCAATCAGAGATAAAAAACTGAGATGCCAACGTGCATTGAGATTGGTAGAGTATGTTTGCAAACAAGCTTTAACTAGGAAGGACTTCGAATTCTGGCAGTCTTTTGAAGCCTCGAACATACTGTTAAATGCCGCATCAAGTGGGAATGTTGAAATAATAAAGATATCTTTCGAGTTCTTTCCAAATCTGGTCTGGGATTATATACCAAATGAAGGATATATGATTCAAGTTGCGATTAAGAACCGACAAGAAAAGGTCTTTAATTTTTTTTTGCAAAATGCCTATATGTAAGAGTTTTGTCCCAGTGACGGACGAATCAGATAACACAACGTCACATCCAGCAGCAATGATGTCTCTTTCCTCGCAACGACAATGGCCCGCGTTACAATTACAGAAAGACCTACAGTGGTTTAAGGTTTGTATGCATTGATACGATATGTAATAATTAATGGGAAACTCTCTGATTTTGAAAACCTTTAGAATTCGTTTTACATAAACTTTTTCTGAAATTGATTACATTTTCAATAGAAATAATTTCAATTTATTTATAAATTAATTTTATTATTTGACAACTTTATTAAAAATAATAATTTTAATTTATTTATAAATAAATTATTTTATTTATAATATATTAAAAATACATAAAAATTAATTAAAATATAGATTTTGATAGTATCATAGAAAATGTTAAAGAAAGGGTAAATTATTTATATAATATATTTTTTAGATTAAATGGAATGAATTCTAGTGAAATTCTTGCAAAATTAGATAGATTTCATAATGACAAAGTTATAATTAAAATGAAAATTATAAATGAAATGAAATTTTTTTTTACTTAAACCCAAACACTATATTAAAAAAAATTATTTAAAAATAAAATAAAATCTTATTTTTGATCATGTCAAACAAAGGGTTAATAACAATTTTGTCCTTAGTTTTAAGACATATAAAACCTTTGCTAAAAACTCTACTTTCAAGTATTTTGTATTAACCATTTATTTAAGCTTCATAAAAGCTTATCTTTAATCATAAAATATTTAAAATATCGCGTAGTTTTTTATTTGAGTATTGTGATGATCTTTTTTTCTCATACTAGTGATAGAAATCTCAAAGTTTAGCTTTTATAGATTTTAAAATTATAACCGTATAATTTATTTAAGTCAATTTATTTTTTCTCTCCTTTATAAAAATAACCTGCCAGATTTTTTAAAGAAAATATTTAAAGCATAATCCATTGGATCCTTCTGTAGGCAGTGGAGAGCATGGATCATCCTTTTCACAAAGAAGCTAAAAATAAAGATCGGAAATCCCCTGGCAATTATTCAGGGAAGAGTACAAAGTTATGCTTGAAGAAGCAGAAAAATGGATGAAAAAAAGGTGAACCTCTTGTATGTTGATAGCAGCTCTCATTGCAACAGTTGCATTCACCGCATCCATCACTATATCAAGCGGCAGTGACCAGCAATCAGGATATCCAATATTGTTGGGAAACACATATTTGACCATATTTGCTGTGTCAGACGCACTAGCTTTGATCACTTCAGTAATTTCTTTTATGATGTTCTTATCGACTTTAATTGCCCCATATTCCGAAGAGGATTTTCTAGGGACATTGCCTTAGAGATTAATATTAAGTGTGGCTGTTTCGCTCGTCGCTCTATTAAGTACAATCATGAATTTTGCTATCGCTGTAAGTTTTATGTACAAAACGCCATTCATAAGGTTGTACTCAATGTTCATAGCTTTGGCTATCCTCCCAATTCATCTATTCTGGATGCTACAGCTTTCGCTGAGCTTGAAAATGATCAAATCAGCTTATTGGCCCGGCATACATTCCCCTCAACATCTTTGGTAAGATTTTCAAGATGTTAATGAGAAGTTGGCTGCCAAAACCTAGTGCAAAATTCATATGAAATGATAATATAAGCGGAATTGAATGCCTTTTTCAAGTGAACTTATTGTGTAAACTCATCTTTAGAATTATCTGAAATTATAGTGTGTTAGGAAAAGAGATGTATTACTTTGTAACATAACATATTTTATTGATGCATATTGGGCTGCCAATCCATAATATCATGCTCTCTACTCTTGTAATTAGTTACAAATGACAATTCAATAGACCTAATTCAAATTCAGTTAAATTCAAACTTAATAAAGATATGTTATTTCAAGCTTATCAAAGAAGTGTACAAGTATAATATTTTTAGTTGACTCATTTATCTTTTAGTTATGTAAACTCATCTTTAGAATTGTCTAGAATTATGATGTGTTAGGAAAAGAAACATGTTTGTAATGTAACATGTTTCACTGAAGCATATTGGGCTGCGAATCCATGGCATCATGCTCTCTAGTCTTGTAGTTAGTTATAGATGACAATTTGACAACTCAATTTAAACTTAATTAGATTCAAACTTATTAAAGATATGTTATTTTAAGTTTATTAAAGATTCGATAAGATTCAATTAAAAGATTTAAAATAGACTCATTTGGATCTACTAATGAAAATATAATTTTAATTTTTCAAAAAATAACAAGCTAATTTTTCTCTTATTAATAATAATTTCACCTAACAATTATAAATTATATCAATTTTTTTATTTATATTTATTCTTATTTTGATTCATCTATAATATATATATTATCTTTAGAATAAATATGAATTATGTTATTATTAACTTTGTCGAATAAAAATTATATGGGTCAATTCATGAATTTATCCATCTATATTTTCATAAAATAGACTTCTACATTGTATAAATTAATATTATAAAATAAAAAATATTATATTAAAATATATTCATAATTTAATGAAAATTTTAATATTTTAAAATTATTTATTTTAAATAAATGATTACAATATTTGTATATATCTGATAATATTGATTATCATATAATAATAAATTAATTATATAATATGTTATTGAGATAAGTTTAATGTAATACTCAAAAAGGGTACAAGACACAATAAATATTTATATATGATGGATTTATACATTATACAAACTAATATTATAAAATAAAAAAATTATTGCTAAAATATTTATTATTATAAATATTTAATGAAAATATTTATTTTTATCAATATTTATTTATGTTGTGTGTATGTCCATAAAATATCTTTTTTTATCTATTAGTTATTATAATTAAAATTTACCTAATCTCTAATAATAATCAATTAGTGATGAGTATTAATTAGTAATACTTATCAATTAATATATTAATTAATGATACTAATCAATTAGTACTTTGGGGACTATATATATTGTATAAAAGATTCTATATATTCAAAAATAAGATAAACTCCTTCTCTTTTTATCTTTTTCTATTATTTTACCTATATTTTCACAACTTATTACTTATATTTTCATAATAAATTATCAGTGGCTTATGTCTTTTTGTGGCTAAATAAAATTTAAAATTTTTAACAAAAAATGAAACCTATCTAAATAATTTTACTTCATTCCCAGAAGTGAATGTCTTAATGACTGAAAGATTTATATAAAGACAAGGTTGTAGTTATAACTATATATATAAAAAAAATCAAATTAATTTATGTAATCGTAGTGATTATAAGAATAATACAAGTAACACAATATTAGTTTTTGCCACTAGAAGTTAGAGAATATAATAAGAAAGCCTATATAGTAAGAACTCAAAAGGTTCTAAAAATATATATTATTAATATGATATAAAAAGCCATTGGAAGTTTTAAAGGTATATGTTACAAAGGTAGTATGAAGGGAATTGTTTACATACTTGTTGTACATCTAAATATCTTGTGAAACTTTACTAAACTTCACTTTCAAGAAAAACAAAGCGAGATTAATTTTATTAATGAGAATAATATTTTCAATTAGAAATTTTATAATATAGCACATTTTAATGTAACAAATTTTTTTGTACATCTCAAAGAAAGAACTAATAATTTGATTGGTAATGACAGTGGTTGATTTCATTTTCTATAGAAATAATATTGAATATTTTGTCTTTTATAAATAGTGCAACCATGTGCACCATTCTTAAGAATAGAAAATAATTTTCTCAATTAATTAAGTTAATATAATGTCTGATAATACGAAATTGATTGAAAATTTCTGAAGAGTTAATATAAATATATCATTAGATATACAATACTTATAAATCATTATTGTCAATTAAGTGTCAAAGATATTCCATAAGTTTTAAAGACATATGATGAAACAAATTCTATATTAAAACAATGAGATATTGAATAACTTTGTATTATAATGGTTATCTTAAGTAAGAGAAATATGATAGAAAAGTTAATATCATTTTCTTTTAAGATGTAGTATACATTTCTAAAACTGATTAAAATAGATGTGAATAAGAAGTTTATTAACTAAAATATTTTTACTATAGATTAATAATGATGTGAAAAGTCATTGAAAATTTACAAAGTTATTCATTAAAGAACTAGAAAATTCTTCAATTTAATAAATTATTATATGCCATTTGTTTTCAAGACAATTTAATTATAAAGCATTAAGGTTATTGCTAACTAAAGTTGGGATTGGATTCCTGATTTTCTTTTTTGGAATGAATATGAGGTGAAATATGTCAATCATTTGAATATTTTTTTATTCTAATCACATATAAATTTATTATCAATCTGTAACCTAGTATTTGTAAGATTACTTAATCAATTAGTTTAACTTTAAAAATAATTTCTTAATTAAGCAATCAAGACAATATGTATCGATAATATTAATAGATTTATATCCAAATCTTTTAAGGATTATCATATTCTAATGGGAATATTTTTTGAACATCCTGATGCATGTTCACATGCAAAATGATTTATCTAGAATAATTTTGATGTGTCAAGTTATTAGTTATATCATTGTTTAAGAAAATAAGATTTCCTTTATCATCTTGAGGGAAGTGTAACTTTGCATTTTGTAATGTTTATACGCATTAAACCAAAAATTTATTGTTTTTCCTTATAATTAGAATTGGTTAAGAGTTAAAAAATTTTACATATAGCGAATTTTTGAATGTGTAATGTATTTTTACTCTTCTATAATTCACATAGGTGATCGTAAAAATGACTAAAAATGTAAGTTCATATGTTAAACTATATTCCCAAAATCAAACAGAGAAAATATGCAACTATAAAAGTAATATGACATACAATTAATCATCTTGATCTTCACACAAAGTGATATAAAACAAAAGTTTATTAGATGATTGATTTATAAAGTGTAGAAAACTGCTAGATATGTTACTGACCAAAAGAAAATAAATATTATATGTCAGCTGTAAATAATGATATTCAAATTGATGCCTAAGTATGATCATTTATTTTTTTAATAATAATTAATTTTTGAACATGCTTGAAACATAATAAACTTATGGATTCCAAATACAAATATTCTCAAAATAAAGAATAAGCAAATAAATAAAATAACCTTACTTAAGAATCAAATACTTTTGAAGAAATTTGAAACATAATGACAAACTTCTAAAATAAGTTTAAATATCTGAAATTTATGAAAACAAAAATATCTTAATTGATTATGTCTTCAATAAGAAAGAAGGAAACAAAAAGGAAATAGTTGTTGATAACATTTACTCTTATATACAATATAACACTAAAAATTATAAAAAAAAAATTGTGATTAGTGATGATCTTGATATTATAGAATGATGATTATTGGTTAAAAGGAAAAAAACAAAAGATACAATTCAAATACAAATGCAAAGTTTAAATTTACTTACAAAGTGAAAAAAATACCTAAAAACTGTTAAGCTAATAAAACGCCTTGAAAGCATAAAGTTGATAAAGTACAAATGTATAATAAAGTCAAGAGAAAAAGCAAATTGAAGTTGTAAAAAAAAATGATTTGTAGTGCATAGGTTTTTACAAAAAGTGTCATTGATCATAAGAAATATTTATTTGTTATATACAATTTTTCTAACAATATATCAGAAACTTGATATGCATTTAATGGAATTAATTATATTTTATTTTAAATGTGACAATTAACAATGATATTATAATCTCTGAAGAATTTTAGAAGCCTGAAGGATGCAATATGAATATTTTAGATATACATTCGATTCAATTACAAATATCATTGTATGAATTTAAGATGAATGTGTTCAAGTTGTTTTATTGAATATTTATTGAATATATATATGCATAATACCTTATGTTATTATCAAAATATGAATTGCTACATATATCAATAATTTGAAAATTATTAGAACTCATAAAAGGTTTTCAAATATGGCAAAGTATTTGAAAATGGAAGTTTAAGATGAAAATTTTTGAAAATTGAGTTTTATCTTATCTAACAAATCAAGCATTTAAAATGTTTGTTCATTAACCAAAATTGAATTTCCTTTTACATAGATAAATCACATTAATTGAATGTCCTAATGATTGTTTAATCACTTGGTATTAATAATGATCTACTTTGAACTCCAAAGGAAAATAAAAAGTTTCATGGTTTTGAAGTATCATATTTTATTGTAATTGATACATTATTATATCTTGCTAATTATACATATCTTGATATAACTTTTCAAAAAAAACTATTAGTAAAATATAGTTCTTTTCCTATTGGAAGATATTGGAATAAAACCAATAATGTATTTTTAGTATCCTTATAGAATAATGATGTAAGATTATGAATTTTAAGTAAAAACTATTTAATTATATAGATGTAGGATTTTAATCCATACAAAGTTTGATCCCATATAAGTCTATATAATGATATATTTATATCATACTTCTTGATAAGATAAATTATAGTTGTAGTTTTCTCAAAATAAAGAATTAATTCCCTTGAATTTTAAGGAAAAAATTTCAATAAATTCCTATGAAGGTAAGTCTACATATATAAGCTTAATTAAAAGCATAATGCATCAAAGGAGATAACCTTTTTTTTTATGCTTACAAATGTAATAATTAATCATGACAACAGGTTTACTAATAAGCAATTCAATTAGGGACCACTTGAATTACCAACAAAGACATTAACTCAAGTCTTTAGTAATATTCTCAATAGGAGAAGTTAAATTTATGCTATTTTCTTTTACCATGATTTTTTTCATTGTATTTTTTCAACAAAGTTTTTGGTAAGGTAGATTATTTGCTAAAAGAATAATATACTTATTTTCCTTCACTGGAAATTTCTTATCATTGGATTTTTCTTGGTGAAGACTTTAATGAAGTATATTCTTTGTAAAATGGGCAACCAAAGGAAAGTGTTATAAATATTTATTTATATAGATATTTATAAAATATCTTCTATTTATTTATTAATTATTATAATTGAATTTTACCTGATATTTAATTATAATTAATTAGTGATAAGTACCAATTAATGATACTTGTCAATTAGTGTATCAACTAGTGATACTGATCAGTTAGTGCATTAGAACTATATATATAAATATTGCATGAAGAATTCTATACATTCATAAATAAGAGAAACTCATCCTATTATTTTATTCTTTTCTTCTATTTTTCTGTTATTCTACTTTGCTATTCTACTTTTATTTTCACAATATTTATATAATTTAATGTAAAATTTAACGTATCTAATATGAGATAGAAAAGGATTTAATATTCATTGGATATTTAATGGTAAGACGCAAACCCAAACCCTTACATATTTAGGCTAATTTATATAAAATTCATTAAGTAAATATCCATTGGTTTGTGTAAAATTTGTTTGGTATGAATATTTTTGTTATCCTAATTTGTAGTTGTTAAATTAAATTTAAAAGTAAGCTTTCCTTTTCATTTTTATGATCTTCGCTTTTTCTCACTTTTTCCCCTATAAAATATGAACACTAGCAAAAGAACAAAATTGAATAAATTCATATTTCACAAATATAAAGTTGATACAAGATTTTTTCACAAAAACAAAAATGAAAAGTAAATTATATAGAATGAAAAAGGGTTTTTTCTCAAAAAAAATAAATAATATAGCAAAACATATATATGTGTGTGTGTGTTGTAGGGGCAACTAGCCTTTATTAAAAAGAAAGTTAGAATATCTAAAATGAATTTAAATAAAAAAATTTCTAATAGCTTTTTATCGTGGGGAACAATTTGTGATTTTTATTGAATTTGTGATTATGCACAATCATAGTTATTCATCATTAAAACTAAGTCAAGTTTGTAGACAAATCCATAAATCCACAATAAAATAGGAAGTATGATTTGTAAGAAGTGAGTTGATTTAAATGCGGATCTAAAATAATCTTATCCACTAAGTTATGGTTTGTGTGGACTAGATTGGACGGTCTACAAATAAGTCTGCATACTTTTTTTTAACAATTTTACTTTTAAATTAAATTTATACACTATACAAATCTTCACCAAACCAATATAATATTTAATTTTAATTTCAATTCTTTATCTTTTAAATCAATTCAAATTAAATAAAGTATTTTTAAATTAATAATTTTGTATCAAGGTTAATTAATTTTTATTATAATTTATTTATTTTTGAATTATTGTTATGAATTAAAAATGTATTAAATATGTGACTTCCAATAATTATGACTTTAGATTTAAAATTATTTTTTTTAAAAAAATCCATGCATCCAATCTGTAAGTCCGCATAAACTTTAGAACTTGTACTTTTATTTCGAGAATTCGTAATTTTCGCAAACCGGACCTAATCCTGTCCGCTCATGATCAATTTGTACGGAGAGGCTACGGATGGAACAAATGAATCCGTTTAACAGTTACAGGCTCGAATCCGTATTTAACTACCTCCTTGCCACTACAAATGGGCTTCCATTCTCGGCCCAATAAAGGGAATGATTTTAACAGTCCAAAAATAGAGGGAATCATTTCTTGATTCTTGGTCCAATAGTTTTTCAAATGGGCTTTCATTCTTTTAATCACTGTTAGAACCTTCTATTATAGATTGTCAGAAGAGCACATCGTTCTCTTAATGTAAAACATAGGGCAAGGGTAAACTCCCAGACCAAAAGGGAAAAATATATATATAGGACAAGGGTAAACTCCAATTTTATCCTTATAAATTTACCTTTTTCTCGCTTCCTTCATTGTGAAGTATTTTATATTACTTTTATTTTTATAAAATATTGATATATTTATTTAGTATTTATATAAAGATTAATTTGTTCAATTTCTTCTTTCAAGATGTAATTGAATAAATTAATATTTATTGAAATAAAATTAATATAAAATATTTTGCAGATATAGAAATGACAAAAAATTAATTTTATAAGGACAAAATAAAGGATTTACTCTTATTTTTTAAAATCATTCCTTCATAAAAACAACTAAGTTATTTTATTATAATATTTAATTATTAATAATTAATTATAATCAAGTGAATAAAGAGAAATAAATCAAGGGGAAGGAAATAAATACCCAGCAATTACCCACTAGATTTGGCTTAAATGGAAAAGGATCTTGATTCACTTTATTAACAATTGATATGATGCAAAATTAACTTATTTTTTATTATTTTTAAAATAATTATAATAATTATTATCTTGCTATTATTTTAATAATATTATATTATTTATATTATTAAAATTAATTTTTATTATTTATTATTACTAACTAACATTATTATTTAATAGTTATTTATTATTTTAGTACTGTTAATTATTATTAGTAGTAGTATTTCTTTTTTTAATTCATTATTTATTTATTATTATCATCGTCGTTGTCATTATTTTTATTTTTATTAGAATAATAAACTCAAAACTTAGGATGATGGAATTAGAATCCTTAAGAAATTGAGAAAAATCATTATTAATTCATTTGAGCTACTCAAAATAAGGAAATCAAATTCTTTAAAAAAACTAGGGAAAATCATTATTAACTTATTTAGAGTAATTCCATTGAAAGAAAATGAGAAAAAGGAATAAAATTTTTCAAGACTAAATACATATAAAGAGAATAAAAATTCTTAACTCTTTTTTCTTTTTCTAATTACCTCGAATCAAATGACCTAATAAGTATACATGTTTAATTTTTTACTGTACACTTATGCAGGTAATAAAATGTGAAGGGTTATCTTTCAATACCTAACCAAAAAAAAATTGCTACCTATGTCAAGTGTATGTTTGCACTAAATTGATAAATATATTTTAAATAAAGGTTAATATATACAAAAAAATAAAAATTTATGTAATATATATGGCCACCTATTTTAAAAATACTTAATATTTATGTTAATACAATAATAAAATAAGTAAAGAGTTAAAGAAAATAAAATAATAATAATAAAAAAACTCACACTGATATTACTTATTTAATTTCTTTTATTCATGAAATTATTTAGTTCATAAAAGTTAATTGAACAAACAAAAATATTTAAAATGTTAAAAAAATTATTTGTTTATATATTATAAAAATGGAAAACATGAAACTTAAAGAAATAGTTATTATACAATAAAATGGATACTAAAAAAGATTCTAAAAATAATGAAATTAAACATTGATTTTCTAGAGTTTTTCAGGAAGGGTAGACATTAATTGATAATGGCAGAGCACGCTGATCAAATAATCACTAGTCCTTAAGAAAGAAGATTTGCAAGAAGCCCTTAGTGATGGATACCATGAATGCCCTCTAACACTTAATGTTACAAAAAGAATGAGTAGAAAATAGTAGTATGAAGTAGTATGAGTGTAATTAGAGAGTTAAAAAAGCATACCTGGGGCTTTATATAGTAGTGAAATGGAAGATAGATAGGTCACTTTACATAAGGGCAAAGTAATCATTTGATATGAAAAGATGATTTTGAAAATTGTTAGATGTCAGCTCATGTTTTAGTCATAATAGACCAATATATGCATTGATCAGTTAATCAAGACACATGATAGCAAGTTAATTGATTAACTAAGATATTAGTTTATCACTCTTAAGAATGGGCTAGCTAGTTTGCCTAATTTCATATAAATCAATTAATCTATCTTTCTGATTGCCATAAAAGTGATTATCTTCTAATTAGGCCCATTTAACTCAATATTTAGTAGTTATCATCTAGTCCCCCTTAAATAGTGTTGAGGCTTGATTGAATAATTGGAATAGTCGATACTGATCAATTTTTATGACATAGCAAAACTTACCATGGATCTATTTCATAAATATCTAAAATGCACTAAATCTATTTCATAAATAGCTAAAGTGCACTAACCGATCAATGAGATTGATGTTCTAGCGATTGGTACTCTATAATTGACTTATTGATGATATCATCAGACGTATTAAGATTTGTGTTGTCGTGACTTCAAGCAACATGATAATTAATGTCAATCTAACTAGTCATTAATGAAAATGATGGTTCCCTCAAGATATGTTATTTAAAATTTGAAATTCCAAATAAGGAATTTTGATTCAATTGATGGAAGGAAGTTAAAAATCACCATTTATTACACTATTGGATTAGGTGACAATCTATTTGATCGCATTTTTAAGCTATTTGATGTTATTGGATAAAAATCACAATCCTCATGATGATATGTTTTTATTGTTAGATCTATCTTTTAGAATTCGACCTAGATCATTGAATTATATATATATATATATGATTATCATCTTGCTAACATTTAATTCAACCATTTACAAACTTATTATTCTGAACTAAAATGTTAAATTTTCTTCTTGTGAACATTGCTAATTTTCTTTTTACCGAGGTTTCATCAAAGCTTTAGAAGTTGAAGATTTCATGTTCTCCAAATGAGTTAAAGCATTCCAGCATTATTCATTAATTATTTTCACTTGCTTTTATAATCATACTATAATCAGGTTAAAATTTAGGTAGTGCTTTCTTTAGACTTTTCCAATTGTTCTTCATATTCTTAGCATTCTTTATTTGAAAATTTGAATTTGCCCGCTTTGATCTTTGTAGGTATATGTATATATAAATATATATATATATATATATATATATATATATATATATATATATATATATATATATATTGTTGTTTGTAACTTCTTGCATACATTAGGAGAATTATTATGTTTACAAATGCAAGAACATTTAATGCTAACCTTAGAAAGATATCAATTATTCAAAAGATTGGCCAAAGTAATGATAATTGTTCTTTGATAAAGTGCAACAATACACCGATCCATATATCAATTGATATTGAATTGATGCCTTCAATGGTTAATCTAGTGTTTACAGTTGACTTTGGAGTTCCTTATATATTTTCATCAATTGTTTATGATGCCAAATATGAGAAAGGTGAAGAATCAACAATGAATATTATAAAATTTATGTGTTCTAATGTAAAAGCATACAACTTTTCCACAACTTAGTTAGAACTAATAAAAATGATGAAGGTTTATAAAAAAGATCAACTACCTCACATACGATAAGCTAAGATATAGTTTGAACATGCAGAAGAAAAAGAAAAGGTTTATAGTTTAGATGTAACATAATTCTTCATGTTTTATGATGTAATCATTGAGAAAATTAGTGCTAAACTGCCATTTTCTTGTTTTCAACAAGCTATAATAGGGTAGATAAATATTGCCCTTTCTTAATTATCATTCACTAGTTAATTAGGAATTGCTTATTTTGAATTATTAATTCAAGAATTCAGCTTTAGGCCAATGGTAAATAGCTTTCTCTGCTATTTTCATTATGGTACAAAGAGAGCCAGTTTATGGCTAAGGAAAGTTAACCAACTTTTTTATCATCTCAATTCATATGTACATGATTAGAAAGATATTTATTTCAAAATGATAAGTCAACTTGAGGAAAGACTACTTTGGTTTTATTAGGGTAGAGAAGCTTTATTCCCTACTGCATGGTCAACCATGAATATCTATCTTTAAGCTAAGTAGATCATACTTGATAAAGTTGACAAAAAGATTATGGATAGCATACATCAAATTCTTGTCAGGGGTTTTCTCAATATTCAATTAATTAGAAGTGTGTTTAACTTTTTGTAGATGTTTATTATAAAGGATCAACTAATATTTTGCGTACTTCTTTCTTACTTGTGCAAATACTTACTTTGAGAGTGAGGAATAGTTAATGGAACAAGTATTAAAACTTGTTCAATTAAAAAAAAAACTATCACAAAGAAGGTAGCTAAAGCAGTGAAGAAATAAGTCAAACTGATAAAACTAGTTAGTGGAAAAAGAAAGGTACTAAAAAGGAAAATTCACTTAAAATAGACAATCAAACATAATATTATGATCATTTAAATTTTTGAGTTCAATCTACATATTTTTTGCTAGGTGGACTTCATTGAACTCAAATTTTCTTATTTTCTATGGAAAGATTATGAAAAAATAAATGAAAACAAGTGATTATATGTAAAAATTAGTTAACTAATTAAGAAGTTATGCTATTCTGAAATTCTTAATTTATAACTACATCCTTATAATTAAAAAAAGAGTATTTTAGAAATATAATAGTAATAATTCATAAAATCAACACTTCTTTAAAATAAAGGTCAATGTTAACACTTCTTTGAAAAGAAGTTTAAGAAACGATACGACAATACAATTTGCCGTTGAAAATTTAAGGTGAGGACAAAGACTCCATGGTTGTACTTTTTACTTTTAAGCTATAGTGTGTGGGAAATTACAATGATAACAATAAAATGAGAAGGACACTCGTCGGGTGTTTTCTAATTAGGCAATTCAAAAGCATATCATTTTCCAACATGAAAATCCAACCAACTGCATAGATTAGAATGGGCTTGGAGTCACACATCATTCATCATACGTATTAATAATGCAGAGTTTTTTAAGATCACACATCGTACATCATACATACAACAATTTATCCACCCAAAAAAAAATTGCCCCCTTTTTTGAATTTTTTATTGTGTTTATATTTATATTATTTACAACCTATAATTTACATATTTTAAATAATTTAAAATTTTATATAATTAATTTAATTTATTTTACTATATATTTCATTTTTAATTTTTAACTGTTTAAGCTTTATAACTCAAATATTAGTCTCATTAAATTATATAATTATAACATAATTTTTATTAATTTTTATTTTTAAGTTTTTATAAATTTTTTAAATAAATTAAAACTTTAGTATAAAAATCATTAATTGAACTAATGGATTATATATTCCATTTTTATTTGAATTTTAAAATTAAGTAATAGAATTTCAACATAATAGAATTTCTTTTTATGTTAAAAATATTTTAAATAAATTTGAATTTTTAATTAATTATTTAATTTATTTTTTATATATTTTAATTAATTAATATATTATTTTTCTTCTTTTTATTTGTTCCATTTCTTTTTAATTTTTATGTCTATTTGTATTATTTATAACTTAAATATTGATATTATTAAATAACATAGATATAATATTATATGCTTTATTTATAAATTTTAATAAATATTTTAAATCAATTAAAATTTTAATTTATAAATTATTTAATTAAATTAATTAATCATATAATCTATTTTTTAAACACAATACTTGAAAATTAAAATAAAATTTATTTACTTAAATATTATTATCATTTTTATATCAATTTTGAAGTATGATATGATATGTTGAATTAAATACATATCATTTAATATTTTATCAAGACTTCATATTTCATATATTATTTTTAATTTTTTTAATTTTCATTTATATTATTTGCAACTCAAATATTATTAAGTAATATAAATTTATCACACTATATATTTTATTGTAAAAATATTTTAAGTAAATTAAAATTTTTATTTAGTTGAATTATTATGCTTATAATATATTCTATTTTTAACTTTTATTATTTATTAGCTTGAGCACAATTTCTCTTCTTTTTATTTACTTCTTTTCATTTTTTTCATTTGTCATGTCCACTTATATTGCTTGTAAATTTAGACATCATTATCACTAAATAATATTAGTATAATATTATATATTTTATTTTTTAATTTGTATAAATATTTTCAATAAATTAAAATTTTAATGTCATAATTATTAATTAAATTAATTATATATTCTACTTTTAATGTCAATATTTGAAGATTAAAATTAAATTTATTTATTTAAATTTCATCAATGTTTCCTTGATATTAATTTTTTAAGTACTATATGTTAAATTAAATACATATCAATTAAAATCTTAACAATATTTTATACTTCATGTATTATTTCACAAATATTGAAGTAAATTGATATAAAAAATACCTAAAAATGCTATTATATCAAATGCTATTGTGTATATTTAAATTAGTTTGATTTATTATGAATTGAAAATTATATATTATTAGTAAGTGCGAAGATATTATATTATTAAAAAATAAATGTAATTAAAATTTTTTACGAAAAGTAAAAGGAAGTTTAGAAATTTTCATACAAAGTAATAATTTTTGAATAAGTGGTAGTATAAAATATATTTATATATTTAAGTTCAAGCAAAATAAAATTATAATGATAAATAGTAAAATTGTAAATATATAGAATGAATTAATAATTATGATACATTTTAAATAAGATTAGTGAATTATACAATATATATCAGGAAAAACAGTGCATGTAACTTTTTTTTCCCTTAGGGAGATAATAAAGTGAATGTAACTTAAATTTAACTACATCAATTTTATTCATTGACATGAAAATTAAATAATAAAATTTAAAATAATATAAATGGCACATAATTTATATTTTTTAAATTTCATTTTTTATAAATTAAATAATATGTTTTAATATATAAATAAATTATTTTATTTTTAAAAATTTTACTATTTTATTAAATGCTGACTTATGCATTACATAGGCCTGGTTAATTTAAAACATAAACACTAAGAGTATTAATTGAATAAATTAATTATACATTATTTGTAATAAAAATTTTAAAAATTAAAATAAAATTTATTTACTTAAAATTTTTGAATTTTAATATCAATTTTGAGTTATATATTCAAATTAAATATACATTAACTAGAATTTTGTCAAGAGTTTTTGGTGCACACACTATTTTTCTTTCCTTTATATATTTCATTGCATGTATTTCCTTTTATGTACTCACTTCTATCGTTTACAACTCACACGTTAATATCACTAAATATATATATATATATAGCATGGTATATTTTATTTTTATTATATAATATTTTAAATAAATTAAAATTTTAATATATAAATTATAAATTGAATTATTAATACTGTATTATATTTTTAATTAATATATATATAAATAATAAAATCAAATTTATTTATTAATATTTTTATATCAATTTTTAAATATCATATTTCATAATAAATTTTCTATAATCAATTAGGATATTATCAAAATTTCAATATATGACCAATTAATTTGTTTTGCAAAATAAATCAAATTGCACATTTTTATCAAAAGTATCCCAAGAGATCAAATTTCATATTTTTTTATTTTGTAAACTTTTTAAATATTGAATTTCATATATAATATTATTTTAAAATTCACTTGCAAAGCTTATAAGAGAAGTTTCAAAGAAAAACTTTTGAAAAAAAATCTTACTTTTAGTATTTGACAATTAACAAGTATTCTTCATTTCTTTTAATAGTTTTATTACTGCTAGGATAAGATTTTTGCTCCTCGAAACAAAAACAAGTGATTAATATATTTATTTTCATAAGTGTACTTTTTTTTTAAGTTTCTATTTGTAGTTTTTTTTTTAGGCTAAGAAATTGAAATTCATTCATCATAGGCTATGGCTAAATCATGGTTACATACCTTTTCTATTATGGGAAGGACATTACAAATAGAATCAAAACCACTCTCTATAATAGAAAATACCTAGTTCACACCCTTATGAGTAGGATTATGTCCTACCTAAACTACTGAAAAACAAGTAGAAGTAGACAAATAAAATTTAACATCATTAACAATAGTTGAAAATTTCCAAAGACATTGACTGAAACCTAATATTGCATTTACCGCAACCTCACCATCGCTTTCAATGTTGGATATCATATGTTCTCTATAACCTTGTAAGCTTTTAAAATCACCATGGTCTCTACCTCTTCCACTAAGCAATTTGAAATACGCTCAAACTAAAACCTTCTCACATCTGCAAGCCCATCCCTTCCTATTACAGCTAATGTAGCTACTCCTTCCTTCCAAACCATGTCAACATTAACTTTCAAATAATTCATGGACAATGGAAATCATCTATAAGGAAGTTCTGAAGAAACTGTAGATATTGTTCCATGAATGTAGATCTATTCCATAAACAAATCATTTATTAATATGGATTGATAAAGCTTCAATGTTAAGCTCATGTCATTCAAACATAATGTCATTGCTAGCCTCCCACATGTGCTAGTAAATAATGGTTGACCCTACTGCCACTTCAATTCCTACTTTTCGTGTCAAACATGGTCAAACTTGGCATTAATCTACAAAATAGATTCTAAAACATTCAAAGGACTTGAAAAAAGTAAATATTGAATGTGAATGCCTAATATATGAAACCAAAGTAGTCTCGTGATTTCATAATGGGACATTAGATGGAACCCATCTTCATCCTACATACTATAGAACAAGCAAGTTAAGTCTTATATATTGGAAAATCATTGCACTTGAACTTGATTTAGAAGCACTCCTTTGGTAAATCTCCATAACCAAACCTTTAGCTTTTATTATACCATTAACCTCTATAAACTGTGCCATACATTAGCCTCTCTTTCACTATATCGTATTTGATTTTCAACATAGTACACTGATCTTATAATAAACTTCTTAAAACTCTCTAAGATCCATTTGAGTTCATCTTCTCCACTAAAAGGAATATGAAATCTAATAATTTAGTCAATATCCTCTTCAATAAAAATGCCATGTAGTTTCTCCATATCCTAACTCTTCAATCTAGGTAGCTACAAATCTTAAATACACATATATATATAAGCATCTAGGTACCTTCTTTGAGCATGGGAATATGCCATAGTTAATGAGGAAGCTATGGAAGTTTTCATAAATGTGTAGCCTCCCACTCCATAATATAAAACAAGATCTTAAAGGCAATGATGTAGTACCATAATGCAAATTTTTCTAAGCCCACAATCCCTTAATTTGTGGAAGTAATTTTAACAAACTATTACCTATCATATCTTTAGCTTAAAACATTTGAACCCAAGATTTATCTTCTTTTATCTCTAATTTCTAAGCTAATTTGCTAACAAGGAAATATTTATCTCTTGAAATAATTTAAATCTAGGCCTTTATATCTTTTTAGTGTGCAAAGGTCAACCTATGCTAATGGAGTAAAATAATGAGATTTTCTATCTAGAACATTCCATCAAAACCTCTTTGACAACCCATCCATAATTGAGTATATTTCCTGTGGAACTTTTAAAGTTGACATGGTATATATAGGCAAAGTTTGTATAACTAAATTAATTAAGGTTGTTTTACCTACTTATGATAGTGTTTTATGTTTCCATCCTTGGAATTGCTACTACGCTTTATCTAAGGGTAGGAAATTTTTTCAACCTAATTAAAACTAATTGACCCAAACCGAAAAATAGGTAGTCGAATTCGGGTTGCATTATGGTTCAGGTATTTAGGGGTGTAAAAAGCAAGGGGTTTCAAGTTATCAATTGGTGGTGGGTTGGTATGGCATTGACCGACTCTGATTGAACCTGAGCGAGAAAAATGGAATCATTAGAGTTTTGGGTGTAATCACAGAAAAATGGAAGCATTTTGTCTACACATCACAAGTATTAATCAATTTCTTACATCCCTTAAAGTTTCTAGGAAGAATCTCTTCGCATGATCAAAATGTCAGAATCACAAGTTTTCTTGAATATAACTAATGAATTTCAATAGCTATTTGCTAACTATGTGATCACTGATTCTGATCACTATTAGTGATTCCAAATCTCTTTCAATCACTCTCCAATGTCATTGGATTTTGAAGATGCGATCTGATGAGTTCGATGGCTCTCCGTCACGATGAAAATTTTGGAGCCTTGCGTTCAGATTTTTCTTCCTTTCTTCATGTTACTTCAATCATGGCTTCTCTAGAGTCATTCTTTTAAGCCATGGTCATAAGTCGTCATTCAATTGAAGCCTCTTTATAAAATGAAGATTCTAATTTAACAAAACTACATAAAAAGCATGTCCAGAGTTTCTTTTCAGTCATTTCTGATTTCAAACTCATCAAAATTTAAAGTGAACAGCGGTTGCTGAGCACATGAGTTGCCTTCCCAAAGTTTAAAAGAATTCTCTTTATAAATAAAATTATGGCAGAATCCCTCGTGGAGCCCACAGAGCTCTTAATGCTCTGACCTACTACAAAGATTTCTTCATCTAATTCTGCTTTCTTGAAACGGAATCAGAGAGATATAACTATCTATTTATATTTTTGATGCAATTTTTTGCTATCTGATGTTGAAAGAGGAAGAATAATCCAATGCTCTGCATTATCTTTAAATACCTCAAGGGTACGATGCGCTAAATCCTACCTTTAAGCACATTATATGTGAAATGCAATTATGTTCACTACTATAATTGTGTAATTCTTGATCATGTGATGTTGCTGGCTATCTATTAATTTCATTTCTCTAATAGGTGTGCTAATTGCGGTCACACCCATCACTCAAGTGTTCGCTAAAATGTTAGCTTCAATCCAACCAAAATTGCTTAGAACCACTCAAAATCGATTTATTCGATCAATAGCGGATAGAACATCTCAAGGGATCAATTTCGGTTAGGATATAGTCATGAATGATTAAAGTCAGTCCAGTTGGAATCTGTCTGCTAACTAGTTACACCCGACTGATTCCTACCTCTAACTCTATGTATTAGATATCAACAATCCTTTATTTTGTTCTTTGTTAAAAATATAAGAATGCCTAGATATTTAACATTTAACTTTATACTCTTTATACCCAAAAATTCCATTATCTATCTTTTAGCCATTCTATTAACATTGGAAGAAAAGAATACACCAGATTTTTGAATATTAAGTACTTAACTAAACTAAGTTTCATATATTCTAAGACAAAATCTAAGATTTTGTACCTCTGTCATATTTGCTTATACGAATATGATAATATCATCAGCAAACATTAAGTATGTCACTAGCTTACTTTCTCAAGCCACCTTGAACCTATGGATAAGCCCTTCTTTGCTATAATTAGTAATCTAGAGAATATGAAAAAATATATGAAGAATAGGTTTTTTTGCCTTATTCCCTTAGAGGGATGAAATTTTCTATATAGACTACCATTTAATAACACAGAGAATCTCATTGTTGAGATACATTGATGAATCTATTGGATAAATTTATTCTAGAATCTAAATAACTGGCTATTGGATAAATTTATTATAGAATCTAAATAACTGGAGTATTTTAACTATGAACCTCTATTTAACTCGATCATATGCCTGGGACATATCTAGTTTCACTCCCATCAATCTTCCTTTTCGTTTTTTCTTCCTAATTGTATGAATTATTTCCTATGCTATCAATCCATTTTCTACAATCTATTAACCGACTATAAAGACAGACTTTATAGGTGAGATTAATTTTTGTAGTACATTCCTTATCCTTAATGCCAATATTTTTAAAATTACTTTATAAATGAAATTACATAAGTTAATCAACTTATAATCATTGAAAGATGTTGGATGAGCATTCTTTAGAATTAACACAATGAAAGAGAAATTCAGTTCCTTAAGCAAGTATCCTATTATGAAAAAGCTCTGAATTGTAACATATATTGTATCTCCTCTTACCTCTTAACACTCTTTATAAAAGATTCCTAGCATTCCATCAAGTCCAAGAGCTTTAAGTGGATTTATCAACTTAATTGTGTGCTAGATTTCATCCTTGGTAGGTATCTCACACATTATATCATTTTCCTATAAGCTCACCATTGATTGAATCAGCTATTCTAACTCCTCTGAGGCTATTGAAGTAAAAAAGTTAAACAATGTTTGAAAATGATAAACAAAGTAATCTCTAATTTCCTCGCTTGAGTCAATCTAATTATCATTAAAAATGGCAATACAGTTTATATTATTTTTTTTTGCATTAGATAACAATGGAAACATGATAGAATCTTGAATCAATGTCTTCATTTTTTAACCATAACTCTCTTAATTTTTGCCTCCAAATGCTTTCTTATTTCTTCAGCTATTCATCGATGCTCTATTCAACTTGTTTAATCCCTGTCAAGTTCTCCCTTATTAAGGGAAGATTTTTTAACTAGGAGAACATTGCATATAACTCAATCAATTTTATATCACTATAGCCAAAACCCCCTATTCTAGTTTTTAAATTCATCCTTCACTTCCTTTATTTTTTGAACCACCTAGAAAAAAGTAGATCCCCTTTTTGGTAATTTCCAAGCTTGTTGAATGACTTTTTTACAAGTTTAGTCCTTAAACCATGCAACAACAAACCCGAATAAACGTGATAAGTTATCAACATCAACATAAGTGTTTAACATTATTGGACTATGGTTAGATTGACCATTTTCCAATATACTTACATTACCTCATGGGTACACAATTTTCTAGTTTAGACAATAAATGGCTCTATCTAATATCTCTTAAATATTAATAAAACTTATTCTTCTATTAAACCATGTGAAAATTTGACCTTTCCTATGTACTTCAATGCCCCTTATATGATTAACAAACTCCATAAAAGTAATGTTATATGAATGAATTACTAACCACTCTTCCTCGAAGCTTATCACTCTTATACAAAATAGCATTGAAATCACCCATTAATAGCTAAGGAAGATCTACCTACTTTGCTAAGTTATATAATTGATTCCAAAAGTTCCTTTTTTAATGTTGATAAGGTGTACCATAAATGCTAGTAAAATACCATTTTATATTGTGAGTGTCATTATGCACTTTGACGTGAACCATATATTGATTATATTCAATAATTTCAACATTCCAAAAATGATCCCAGACTAATGTTATAGCTCTTCCTTTTCTTGCAAGTGGAACTACAAAATAAGATTACATACCCAACTTCACAGCAACTAATTTTACCTTTTCTTCATTTGCTTTCATTCACATAAAGAGAAATAGTTAGGATAATACTTCTTCTTAAGAGCCTTTAAGGCTTTCATTGTTGGGGTGTTGCTCAAGCCCTAATAGTTCCAAGATAGGATTCTTATGGCTCTACTAGGGACTTGATAAGGCCTGCCTCCCCAATCATTAATATTTTAGATTCTTTATATATTTTTATCTGTTGCTTATCTTCTTTATTTGCAGCTCTTCTTGCCTTATTTTACTAAGCAGAAATTCTAACTCTTTCCCTAGACCTCTCATTATCATCAGATCTAATAGAAAAATAGATAGAAGTTTTTCAAGCTTATACTTATAAGCTTGACATTTAAAAGTACCTTTAGCTAATTCCATCACATGTATTGACCCCTTCCATTTTACCCTATTTCCATCCTTCTTGATATCTCTCTTTTAGTTCTCACTTATCCCCATGGTTATCTTATCAGGATTTTAGTTCATAACCTTTGTTATGAAAGTCCTCATATCCTTAGTCATCACTTTGTCTAGAGTATTTTGTGTGTCATTAAAAGCCACTCAGGAAGCCTACATTATTGAAGAATCATTTAAGTTATGCTATCTTATCACCTCATCCTCCCACATATGCACCTTCCCTTGTAAACTTCTAGCTACCCTTTCAACCTATGCTTGTGGTAATAAGCTTTCATTATTTATTTGTCATTAATTCTCCTTTTTATCCATCCACTAAGTCTTTTATACGACCATTATTTGTTCCTAACCATTATGAAATAAATTACCAATAATTGGTTGTATATCTATTATAGTAAGCTGTGGGCCCTTTTTTTGTGCTCGGTATCTTCTTGAAACCTTTTTTTTAGTATCTTACACTCTTTCACTTCATAGCCCACTATACCATAGCCATAACAGAAGTGAAATAGCTTTTTATACTTTAGTTTGCATAAACCTTTGTTATCCCTTTATGCAAGATCCAAATCCTAGGCACTAGTGGTTTCTTTATCTCCCATTTGATTTGTACTCTTAAAAACCCTTTAGTGAGGCCTCCATCCTTTATTGGATCTTCTAATTTTTTAAATTGGAAAAACAAGAATTTTGAAAACATGGTATGGTTGAGCACAGATGAAATACAAATTTTTTGTTATAATATATGTTATACAACATGATATAATATTTCATAATGTAGATTTGGGCATCTTGTTATAGATAAACATATATTCTACTTTGTTCTTTAGATAAATTTTTATTATTATTGATTAAATATTAACCAAAAATATTATATGAACTAATCCAATGGCTTCCACCACTATTTGTTAATTGTATGGACTAAATTTTCTATCTTCAATTTGGGAAAAAAAATTCTTATTCATTCTCTAGGATTTCATTGAAAAAGTAAGAAAAATCAATTTTTTCAAATAAGGTTAAGGTTCATCTTAGAGTTAAATGGATTATTTTTGGGAGAATCAATTAACTAATTTTTCTAATAAAACTAAAATTGATTCAATAGGTAAAAAAATAAATTTAATATGATTATAAAGTCAACATATAATTAGATTGATTTGGGTAATAAAATTAAAATGAATAAAATATTAGGATTGTCAAAATAATTAATTTCAATGGATGAAATTATGAACATGTAAACAAAATTCAATAATCTATGAAATCAATTTTTTGTTACACTTGACACAATCTAATAAAAATATTTAGTAGGGTGTTTATGCCCAAAAATATCTAAGTTGTGGAAGGCTTGATTGAAGATTTTGATTTAATAAAGCATATTTGATTTAATAAATAGACTAATTAAAATTTTGTTTTATTATGAGACATACTTAAAGTCAAATTCAAAATTGTGATCATCTCTCCTTATCATTGTTTTTTTTTTTGTGTTATTGCCAATTATGGTATTAAATTGCTTCATTTCTTTAACAAGGTATAAACTTTTTTTTTTTTGGGTACGTTGATTAAACATATTTATTTCCTTTAGCCATATGTTATAAAAAAAGGGGGTCAAAAATTAAAAATATAATTAAATATTTAGCAAAAAGGTAGCTTAATTAGCATAGCCTCCAAAGTCTTTACTTTTTTTTAAACAAGTTCATTAAGGTAGTTTTTAATTACATGAATAAGAAATTATTATCAACATTTGATCAAGTCAATTAAAGAGAATTGATTAATTTAATATGAAATTAAATAATTAGATTAAAAATAGTATATAATAAATAATTGATTACTATGACATGATTTTAATAACTTAAATGAGCGTGGCTTCTTTTAAATCCAAGTAAAATTTGCAGCGAATTCAACTTTAATCTCTTAAAATTGAAACCTATATGTTAAGTTATCAATAAGATAAATCAATTCTTCATTTAATAAATAATTAATTTAATAATTTACCTTTATTTAAATATATGAGGTGTGAATATAAAAAAATTAATTTTATATTAAAATCTTAACCTTAATAATATCTCACTTAATACAAAATTTCTAACATGTAGTTATAAAAAATGTTACATTATCAAGTTTGGTTAATTAAATAAAATTGTTAATAATGCTATAATATTGTGTATGAATTAATTTGTATACATGTTCTCAAAAATCCTGAATAAATTTTCAATGTCGTCGTTGTTAGTAATTAAATGGAGATTAAATGAAAAGGGTCTTGCATTGTAGGGGCACGAGCTACTACTCTCGATGTCACATGGCACTGACAGCAGCCAATGTTGGAAAATGAGAGAGTTTTCTCTCAATGGCGTATCAGTGCATAAAAGGTAATGGTTTTTTACGCCACATCGTACAAAAGACATGGCATTGGCGGCAGCAATTATATTACGTTCTCTTTTCTTTCTTGTAACGAGTAATAAGAAAATAAGGGGGGAAATATGGTATCTTAGGGTTCAAATTTTAGATGATGTAATTTAATATTAAATGAAATTATTTAAATTTTTAATAATTTCATTAAATGAGATTGAATCATATCACTTAAAATTTAAAAATTTTAAAAATATCTTAAAATTTTTCAAAAAATAATGGAATTATACCGGGGGCATTGGTTGAGTGGTATGATTTTTTGTTCTTGGAAATGCCCCCACTTCACGTGAAGTCTCTGCACCCTATAGGTTTATTAACCTCCTGGACACGTGGCGCATGTTACACCGTGAATTTTATAAACACACAAAACGACAAATTATTCCAGCTATATAAATGTTATTGACCACATGAAGTATCAGGATTAATCTTTCAATTTTCACATTAATGCATTGACAAATTATAATTATAAAAAAGTCCTTGGCCAACTAATTAAATTCAGAAACTACCCTCCCTTGTTGTTTGTCAGCTAATGACTAATGAGTCTCAAAGATAAACAACGAAATTTAAATTAAATCCAAAGGCAACCCTCCGTTTATATGATCCTCCATAAATGAATTTAAATTAATCGCATAATTATTTTAGTTATCCAGTTTCTTATATCCTAGATTGTTAATACCCTTAAATATTAGTTAATAAAAAATTACACACAAGAAAA
This sequence comes from Sindora glabra, assembly GCA_020226215.1. Taxonomy (NCBI): domain Eukaryota; kingdom Viridiplantae; phylum Streptophyta; class Magnoliopsida; order Fabales; family Fabaceae; genus Sindora; species Sindora glabra. The sequence goes on from CM035226.1 coordinate 87,937,705, forward strand.
ATATAATATAAATATAAAAAATATCATTATTTAGATATAAATAATTGATTAGTAAATATTCATTAAAAATTATTGAATGTAATATTCTCTTGTGTTAAACATTTTTCTTCCTATCTTTTGGTAATGAAATTTATGTTGCATTTAATGTGATAAAAATAAATGGAATAGAACATAAATAAAAAAAAATAGAATGAAATAGTTATGTTATAATTATCTTTGCTTGTAAAATATTAAATGGACATTTTATTTCATTTTTACACCAATACATCAAAATAATATGAAAATAAAATGGAGAGGCTAATTAATGATAATAATATCCTCAATACAAAAATGTTAAACATTTTATTAATAATTTAATATTATTAAAATATATGAGATGATCAATAATAAATTTTTTCACATATTTTAAGTTTTATTACCAAAATTATAATAACAAATATGAAGGATAATCATGTAAAAATGTCATTTTATCTCTTTTATTATGAAATAAAAAATTCATCATTTAATAAAATAACTATTTTCAAATAAATGGGAATTCCCATTTTTTAAAGTACCTAGTAAAGAAACTTTTTACTTATTTCATTTCATCATACAAAATGCATAATTTATATAAATAGTCCCAGTTTGACCAAATTTTTAACCATATTTATTTTAGATTAAATAAATAAATATAATTTATTAACCTAATATAATTAATGAGTCCTAACTTAACTGATTATAGGCTTTAATCATTGGGTTCTCTTCATTCACTAAGAGATAAGTATTTTCTTATTTTCACAAATATGAATTTAATGATTCACAATAACAAGTACTAATATCATTTATTTTTAAATAAATTTATTTCATTACATTTTGAGCCACGCTCATAGCAATAATTTATTATTATAATTATCGCATTATTATTTTATTAAATATGTATAAGTCATGTGTAGCTAATCAATTTTAATTAAGAGACATGGAAAAATATTCTTATTTTATCATAAGCAAGAATTGTAATGCCAAAAATATTTTATTTAAATGGTATTCATTATCACTCAAATAATTTTACCTTTTTTTTTATTTTTACATCTTGAACTTAATCTTGAGTCATTTGCAATTGGTCACTTCTACTATTATTAAAAAGAAAAAATTATAACAATATATAATTTTATGATTGAGGATTGTATAATTTAATTTTTTTTATTTTTGTTTGGATCATGAATAATTTTTTCCTAATGTAAGAAAATTTAATTTAATTTTTTATTAAAATTATTGTTGTTGTTGTTGTAAAGTAAATAGGCAAACAATTAATAAATTCAAAGTGATCTTTATTATTGTTGTTACAATTCTTTTTTTTTATTATCACTATTATTCAAACACATCCTTCAACTCTTAAATATTTAATGCAATTATACATTATTTATATAAAAAATTTGTAGACATATAAATTGTGAATAAATTTAAAGATAATAATGATTATATATTTAAACAGAAATGAGGATATGTAAGTAGAAGTGTTATAATATTTCATTATTAAAAAATATTATAATATTTGATGTGAATAAACTTAGTTGCTTCAAAAAATGAAACTTTATATTATTTTAAAGATATTTTATTACAATAAAACCTAATTTAACTATCTATTTTATACTAAAATGCAGAAGTCTTATAACTTGAAACACATAACTTCAACATTATAATGTAATTAAACAAAGGAGTTAAAAAAAATTGAAAACATAATGGAGCATAATTGGAGTGTTTCGAGCCAGTACACATAAAACAATTTAAAAATTTTCTTGTGATCAATTGCAAAGAAATAAAACAATTCTTGAAAAGCATTACGTTGCAATTTGGAAAAGAAGAAGTGAGGTTTACAGAGAAATCAAATTTATACAATCTAAACTACCAATTGGAGGTAAAGTCAAATGTATTGATTGGGCATTATTGGCACTAATTGCTATTTTTTTTATCTCATTTCATCAAAATTTTGTTATACCGAATATAAAAATAAAATAAAATAAAATAATAATTTTATTCTTTATTGTAATAAGCATAATTATAAAATTGTTATTTCATTTTATTTCATCTAATCAAGCGTACTGTAAATATCTTCAATTATGCACATGCTCTATTGGAAAATAATATTTGTTATTGTTATTCTTATCATTATGATTATTATTTAAAAACAATACTCAATACTTAAATATTTGATGCAATTATACTTTTTATATAAATTTTATGGATATATAAAATTATGAATAAATTTAGAGATAATAATATAAAATGTAAGTAATTTATTTAAAAAGAAGTAAAAATATTATATGCTAAAATGCAAAAGCCTTATTTTTTTTTTTTTGCCAAACAAAAGCCCTATATTTAATGCAAAAGAGAAGGTGAATCCAAAATAAATAAATGTAATAAAACACAGAAATATATTTTGGGATATGACATATAAAATCCTATGGAAAAATTTCTTTCGGTCAGTTGCAAAAATTTTTTTTTTAAAGGACTAAGTTATAATTTTAAGAAAAAGAATATGACTGTTGAAGAAATGAAATTTGTGCAACCTACTATTGAAGGTAAAAGTCAAATAAGTTGACTAGGGTTAATAAACCTTAGAATGCAAGTGAGGGTGGAAGTCCCGCCTTTTTACCCTCTGTTTAGAACAAGTGAATTTTCGGGCGAATGCAAGGGGGCCGATGAAAAGAGAGGCGAAATTAGGAAATTACCCCATTTGGCTACTGAGTGTAAACACGGGAGGGGCATAATTTGGAGTGTAAAACTTGAATGGGGCCTATGGTTGCAATTTCACCCCAAATTTGGGGGTAAACACAAGTGAAATTAGGTTTTATTTTTTGCTTTTCTCACATTGCCCTACGAAACCAGCAGTCGTGTTCCTCTCTTCTTCTTCGACTGCTGCAGCAAGAAATCGACTGCCAGTTCTGTTGTCATCTTCATCCACGACTCGGCTGCACATCGTCCTCTGATCTTAGTTAGGGAGGAAGAAGAAGCTACATCTCCAATCTGTTAAAGGAAAGCATTCGAAGGAGTAGGAGTTGCATGCTTCTACCGCTATCGAAGGCTGGTTTTTCTGTGGATCTACATCAGCCGCCGTCGATTGAAGCCCCACAGGTACAAATAGGACTCGATCTGCTTCATTGTTGCATCTACACTGGGCTATTGTTTCAGTTTTGGTTGCTTATTGTTAGTTGCTTCAACAGGTGCGACGGTCGGCATCGGTTGTGGGAGGCTGAACGGTGGAGACAGATTCGGAAGTCATAAGGGTTGAAGATTGTGTCCGATGCTCCCCGGTTGCTCTTCGAAAATGGCTACGGTGGGACCATCGGTGGCGAAAGATCCAAAAGGACCTGTGTACTGAGTCGGGCTCCACAGGTTTAGCTTAACCTGACTCCTTGGTTGGGGTGGGGACCCGACCTACCTTACTCTTGTCTTTTATTTTTATTTTTTTCAAAACATACTATTAACTTTTCCTAATTTAATTAAATTTCATATCAAGCAATATTTATAAAGATTATAAATAATATAATTTCATACATTAATTTTTTCTTCCCCCTTCTGTTAATCCATGGAATAGCCAAATAATGTGATGGATTTTTTGTGAGAGCTTTATTTCTACTGCAAAGAAAGTTCTATGTTTGTTTCCAATTAAATATATTGTTGAAGTATAAAATATTTAATACTAATTATTTGGCCTAGCTTGTAGTAGTTGGTGTGATGTGGTGTTGTCTATATTTTTCATTTACTGGTAATATTTATGCTATAAGTTAAAGGAAAAAATTGAATAATCTGAGTAATTTCATATTAATATAGATAAATCGAGGAATTATATTGCAATGGAAAGCTTAAACATGCATTCTAGAAATGGAAGCTACATGCATCACAAAAATTACCAATGCACAAGGAAAATGCTATATGCAGGAGTCAGTTGGTAAAATAAAATTATAATGAAAAATTTAGATTATTATTAAATACATAAGATTTACTTAATTTTTATTAAATAATATTATAACTACCTCAACATAAGATTTTTTTTAAATTATAGTGCAAATTTTATTAAAATTGACAAAATTATATGAAAGTTAAAATTATAAATATAAATATTTAAATAATAAGAAAAAAATTTAACATAATTTACTTCACCTATAAATTATTTTTTATTCAATTTTATTAAATAATATTATAACTACCTGACCCTAATATACATAAAGGATATTTTGATCATTTTACTTATTTACATTTCCCTCCTCTCCTATTTTCACCTATTCTAAACAAAAGAAATTCATTTCACTCCTATTTATTTCCCTCCCATTTTCACTCATTCCAAACACCACAAGATAAATTTTTTTCACCTCCAATTTCTTCCTCCTCCACTTCCTTTCACCCCCAATTACTCTCCCCTCTATTTTCACTTCTTTCCAAACAAAGCATTACACATGACAATAGGGAGTGGGGACTACATGGACAAAAGAAAATAGGAAAAGTACAGTATTTCTTTTTCGTTTAGTTTATAGTACTTTATTTCTAAGACAACGGTGCCTTTAGTAAAAAGATTAGGTGTATTATTAAAATTAGTTAAGGACCTAAATTAATTGTACATCTAAAATTATATGTGATAAAATTATATTTACAATCGTAAAGTCATGTCACCTGTTTAAACTCAAACCTCACGATTACTTATAAGTATTTACAGATGTAGGTGGATCTAAGTAAAAGAAATCAAACTTAATTAGGTTTTTGAAAAATAAATAATTAAATAAATAAAATTAAAGTTATAAAGAAGTAAAAAGAAAAAGAAAGATTTATCAATTATTAGGATATAAAATCTACAATGTTTGCAGTAATAGATAAAGATCAAAGTGAGGACCATTGAGAGTAGCGTCCTTGCTTAACTAATTTAGATTCAGTTGTTTGATTTAGAGGCAACCTTTAATATTACACTAAACATTCATTGATACTTGATATGAGTAGTAAAGTTTTATGATCATTAACATACAGCATTAAAGGACTATCATCATTAGAAAACTCTAATATCTGATTTCATTGAGGGTTTATAATTTTATACATAATTTATAAGATAATTCAACAAGTAAATACAGTAAGTAAGAGAAATCATAAATACTATATAAAAATTAGTATATTTTAGAATGTTTACAGGTGGGTTGCAGTTAGGGTTGGATAATAAGTTTCAACCCATCCCCGCTTACATATCTAAAATCTTCCTTTAAATTTCATCTATTTTTATCCATTACAGTATTTAATCCAACCTAAACCACATAATTGTAAATTTTAGCAAATGGTTTATAATGGTTAGAATCAAAACTTCTGGCCTTAAAAAGGATAGCCATCCATATTCTGACCACTTCTCAATTTTTGTTTTACTGAATTTTAATCTCATAATATTGGCAACTTACTAAAATTAATTATTTTAAATTTCTATTTCTCACCGATTAAGAATTATTAAATAAAGTTTGACCCACACATTATTAGATTGGATAATTTAATTATATTGCGCATTGATGGCACCACGTGGCAATGGATTTACTTGTCTTAATGACCAGATTAGCTTAGAATGTAAATTAAGAGATATTTTATTTGTTTAATTTCTATTTTTAAAAAATAAATTTTTAGCTTAGAATGGATTTACAATTTTTTTAATTTTTATATTAATTTTATAATTAAATAAAATATTTTTATTTACTCCTCTAAACTACTATTCTTTATCTTCCTTAAATTTTAAAATAAAATAATTTTTAAAAATAAAAAGTATATTCACATGCTTTTAATTCGGCTAAAATGCATTTTTATCCTTTAATTTTTGTAAAAGTTTCATTGATTCTTGTTTTTAAAAAAATTGTTTTAGTTTTTAAGGGGCATGCGCCATTGTTTACACGGCCAATTTCATTCAATTTATTAATCATACACCATATATATTACGGACGTGGAGTTTCATTTTTTTTGGGGGGGGGGGGAGGGGAAATTTTTTTTGGGACACACGTTGACCGGACTATCCCTTTTTTTATTTCTTTTTTTACTTCTATTTATGCTATTTATAATTTAAATATTACTGAATATTATAAATTTATTATAAGATGATATTTTTAAGGTAAAAATGTTTTGAATTATTAAAATTTTTATTTGATTAAATTAATTTTTAAGTGCTATGTATTAAATTAAATACATATTAATTAAATTTTTAAAGTTTTATACCTTCGCATGTACTATTTCACACTTTATTTTATTTTTTCTTTTTCCTTATGTTATTTATAACTCAAATACTATTGCGTAATACATATTTAACACAATATATAAATAAAAAAATTTATAACTTTTGTGATAAAATTATTGTAAAATATATAAATAAGATTTTTTGAAAAATATAATAAAGGTCACATAAAAATATATAATTATTATAATTGTTATTCAATTATAAAAAATTTCATGAACTGATAATGATTTTATATATAGAGTAAAAACTTTAAACCATCATAAATTAAAATTTTATATTATATATCTAATAATTTGGCCCAATAAACTCTATTCTTCATGTTTCGGTTATGCAAGAATTCCCAAAAAAAAAGTGAGGTCAATTTATAAATATTATATTTTGCAAAGAAAACAAATATACTTCAACTACAATTAAAAAGCTAGGCTCTTTTGGTAAAATTTTTGCCACTGTATTCATCTGATTTGTTTTGTAGTACAAGAATCCATGCCTTGGATTTTCATCCAAGGTATGGAAGGCCTCACCTTCTAAAAAAATCTTACATATCTCCATATTTTTTTTATATGAAATTTGTTCAAGATAAAAATAAAAAATGATAATTGGCCCTCAATGATATGGTAATAATTTTTTTTTTTGGATATGATAATATTTTTAAACTTAAGATTCTGGAACCTGAAACGCTCTGAGATGACACATGTTGATTTGTGCGTGTAAATCTTAAATTTTCAGGGGGACGAGGACTTTCTCATGCAGTGGCCTCGCCAAAAAAACAAAAAACAAAATAAGTTGACGGGATCAAAATTATTAGGATTATAAAAAATATATAATTAATAATTAAAAGTTATTAATAAATTATAATAAAAATCTTATTAAAAATCAAATTAAATTTAAGTAAATTATATGAACAAATAATTTGAAAATTACTTACTTGATAAATTTGCCAAATTCATAAAATTAAATACGTTCAGAGGGATCAAAATTACTCTATTTACGAGATCAAATCATTACTTATTATATTTAATTTTGTTTTAGCACTTAGTGGGTCAGTTAACCCCACTAAAGACCAAGTTGCTCCGCCCCTGTTCTCTCATACATGTAATCATTCTCCCTCATAAATTCGCTATTTGTTCAACAGTTCTCGGAAAAATTGTAGTGATCCACATTCTTGCATGGACATTTGATAATAATCTTATAGTATATCAATGTCCAAACCCCATATATACATGTATTCTAATTTTGCTATTTGAAAATAGTCAATTTATTTTTGTGTTTAAGTAAAAACTTGTTATTATCAGTAGAAAAAACTTTTGAAATTTTATTAAAATATTTGATGTGAAGCATCACATAAAGCAACACCCAAGGACAGCTTAAAAAATTTTTATGTGTAATTATATTGGTTAAGAAATCGTAGGCTTTGAACGCCTATATTAACATTTTTGTGTTAAAACAAGAAGGATAACTTATAACATTAGTACAATTTAAAATTTTCGTTTTAATTTTTTAAGGTCATTGACAAAAATTTGATTGTTGAAAAAGATTTTCTCAATTTGTTCAAATTTTTGTGAAAAATTTTATAATATGATATTAAATTTAATTATTAATATATTAATATATTATTGTATCAATTATCATCTCTATTTATTTATTTTTAACATTTTTTTTGCTCTGTTATAAGAACTGTTTGGTAAATAGTTTTTCATACAACTTTTAGTTGATTAGATCCAATATAATTGGTTGACTTAACTTTTAATCCAATAAACTATTTAGTAAACAGCTTATTAAAATGATTTTTTGCAATGAAAAAACTATTTTTATAAACGTTGTATCAAGTAGTATTTTGATGCAATTGAATCTATTTATATTTTTAAATACCTGAATTACCCCCAAAATTTTTTCATATTTCCTACCTTACCCTTTGTAAAAATGTCCTTTAGTTAGTGCCTCCTCTTTCATTTTTTTTTTCTTTTGCCTTTTCCTTGGATTCTAAGGTTCACAACATCATTGACGGCTACCGGACTGGAACCGGAAAAACTGTCGAACTAGAAAGAGGTGACGCATTTTGAAGCAAGTGAAAAAGAAGTTGCATAACTTGTAAGATCTTCTTCCCATTGACCCTGGTTCTTACTTTCTAGAATTCAGAGAATAATTTAAATTAAGCTGTTGAATTCAATTTATGACCTGGTTTGTGAACTCATGGAATTTAATTATAAGTTTAGGGAATCAATTTGTTGTAATTAGATAGAGACTAATTATTTTCTGGTTTATGGCTCGATTTGTGAACTCACAAAATTTAAATAGAGATCAATTATTTTCTGGTTGAAATCGATTGTGTTAGGAGTTGAAAGTGATTGTGCTAGGAGAGCCTCTATTTTTCAGATAGTTCTAAAGATTAGTTTTTTGTTAGTATCATTGATAACTAATCAATGTCCTTTAATTCTATTTCTAATCTTTCCATTGGTTTCTGTTTTTCCCTGTTATTAGTTTTGAAGACCAAACTTGTCTCTATTCTGCTGAAATGCAAATAAATTCAACATTAAATCACGTTGGTCTTCACAGCTAAGATTAAAAATAGAAATAGAGGTAGTAACTTAAGTGCCCCACGCAACTAGTATCAATTTTGGTTTGATTTTCCTTTCCTTTTGTTTTATTTTATGCCAAATAGACAATATTATTTTCAATTTACTCAGGGGGGTGCCATATGCCTATAATATTACAAATGGAGTGCTATGTATTCTAATTTTCAAATAATCTTATAGTATATCAATGTCCAAACCCTATATATACATGTATTCTAATTTTGCTATTTGAAAATAGTTAATTTATTTTTGTGTTTAAGTAAAAACTTGTTATTATCAGTAGAAAAAACTTTTGAAATTTTATTAAAATATTTGATGTGAAGCATCACATAAAGCAACACCCAAGGACAGCTTAAAATTTTTTTATGTGTAATTATATTAGTTAAGAAATCGTAGGCTTTGAACGCCTATATTAACATTTGTGTTAAAACAACAAGGATAACTTATAACATTAGTACAATTTAAATTTTTCGTTTTAATTTTTTAAGGTCATTGACAAAAATTTGATCGTTGAATTTTCTCAATTTGTTCAAATATTTGTGAAAATTTTCATAATATAATATTAAATTTAATTATTAATATATTATTATATCAATTATCGTCTCTATTTATTTATTTGTAACATTTTGTTTTGCTCCGTTATAGGAGTTGTTTGATAAACAACTTTTCATACAACTTTTACTTAATTAGATCTAATATAGTTGATTAACTTAACTTTTAATCCAATAAGTTAGTTGGAAAATAGTTTATTAGAATAACTTTTTGCAATGAAAAAGCTATTTTTATAAACGTTATATCAACTAGCATTTTGATGCAGCTAAATCTATTTGTATTTTTAAATACTTGAATTATCCCCAAAATTTTTTCATATTTCCCACCTTGCCCTTCATAAAAATGTCCTTTAGTTGGTGCCTCCTCTTTCATTTTTTTTATTTTTGCCTTTTCCTTGGATTCTAAGGTTCACAACATCATTGACGGCTACCGAATTGAAACTGGAGAAGCTACCAAACTGGAAAGAGGTGATGCATTTTGAAGCAAGTGAAAAAGAAACCACATAACTATAAGATCTTCTTCCTATTGAGCCTAGTTCTTACTTTCTAAAATTCAGAGAATAATTTAAATTAAGTTGTTGAATTCAATTTGTGACTGGTTTGTGAACTCATGGAATTTAATTATAAGTTTAGGGAATCGATTTGTTGTAACTAGATAGAGACTAGTTATTTTCTAGTTTATGGCTCGGTTTGTGAACTCATAAAATTTAAATAGAGATTAATTATATTTTAGTTGAAATCAATTGTGTTAGGAGTTGAAATTGATTGTGTTAGGAAAGACTCTATTTTTTTGGACAATTCTAAAGATTAGTTTTTTGTTAGTATCGGTGATAATTAATCAATGTCCTTTAATTATGTTTCTAGTCTTTCCATTGGTCTTTGTTTTTCCATATTATCAATTTTGAAGACTAAAGTTGTCTCTATTCTACTAAAATGCAAATAAATTAAACATTAGCTTACGTTGGTCTTCACAGCTAAGATTAAAAACAGAAATAGAGGCAGTAACATAAGTGCCCCACGCAGCTAGTATCAGTTTTGGTTTGATTTTCCTTTCCTTTTGTTTTATTTTATACCTAATAGACAATGTTGTTTTCAATTTACTCAGGGGGTGCCATATAGCTATAGTATTACAAATGGAATGTTATGTCAAATTTCAATAGGCAAATAAAAGGGAGGACCAAACGGAAAGCAATTAGAGTTCTTAGTTATTATATTCATGTGAACTACTACAAAATTATTTGTGTGATTTTGCTTGAAGTTATCTGACTAAATGCATTTCTAAAGTAATCTTTGGTTATGTGTGGATGATTCAGTTTTAAACATAATATGAGATAAATATAATATCTTATGCTAAATTCAAATTTAAACATAATATGAGATAAATATGTGTGGACGGTTTTCTATTTATAAAGTGTATATATGTGGATTATTTGGTACTCCAATCTGAGATTAATATGTGAGGCACATCAATTTGCATTTCCATTTTTACAATACTGTTTCAGGGGATGTTGCATGTGTTTGTTTCCTATTCATTTTGTTGCTATACAGATTGTTAGTCTTACAACCATTCCAACTTCAGTTTCTTTGGATCTTGTAGTTTTTCATTTCCTATTTGTTTTGTCATCATACCTATTGTTAATTCAGCATACTGCATATAATGCCATAAAATGATCATGTGCTTATACTTCTCTTTTTTTTTACCTAACATTACAATCACAATAACTACTATAGGATCTTCCTATTAATCATTCATATAGCATATTTTTTATTTGTCTAGTCAAGTTAAAAATTACTTTTTTATAATTTTTCACATATTAGCTATTTCATAATGCTTAGATGGTTTCTATCGAACAAGGGAGTGGAGAAAAAAGTCAAGGAGGGAGAGACATAGGAAGAGTTACTTGGTCAAAAGAAGAACTTTACATTTTCATTAATATATGTAATCAATTAATAGAAAGAAGCAAAGGAAAAAGTGGTGCAACAATCTCTCAAAGGTTACCATGGAAAAAGATAAAGAGGAAGTTCAAGAAAAGGACTAAATTATCATGGGAGAAAGGTAAACTTTTGGATGAGATCTAGATTGAGTCTTTAGAAACAATTGAAAGGGAGAGAGACTGGATTAGGATGGGACCATGATAAATGAACAATCAGTAGTAATGAGTGGTGAGATTTAAAAATTAAGGTTAGCTATTTTTTTTTTCAAATTTTCCTTACTTTGATGCTTAAAAAATTAGATAAATGAGCTAATCTTAATTACTTATATCTTATTTTATAGGAAAATAGTAAATTTGAAATATTTTGTGATGAAGGAATTGATCCTGAACTTGAGTACAAAATGAATCAATTTTTTAGGCATTCATTAGCTGGAGGAGGGTTTAAGTTTACTCCCATTAGTGATCGACCACAAAGGTAACAAATAAATAATGCTTATGTTCCTTCTCCACCTCATGAAGATAATGCTCATGGTATACCAGTGGGTTATAGCGATAATATGGATGAGACCAGTGATCTTAATAATTGCTATGTAGAAGGTGCATGGGAAGATATATGGGGAGATTCTATTCCTATGCTAGAAGCCACATAAAATGAAAGGGATGAGAGAAAAAGAAGAAACAAAAAAGTGTTAAAAAGTGATGCTTCAGAAAGCAATAAAAATGCAAAGACCACTTCTATTAGAAAAGGAGGAACCACTGTAGTAATGTGTGAAAATTTTGATGCTTTGTTTGAAACCATTAAGGAAAGAAACACTATTATGATGAACTTTTTGAATCTCATTGAAACATCTAAGCATAATGTTAGAGATGCTTCAAAGCATAATCTTACATATGCTTTGGCAAAGATTTATGCTTTACCTGGACAAGAGCCTGGAACACTTGAATTTAGCTTTGCTTGCACAATGATTGAAGATCCACAAAAAAGAATAATTTTATTTGGTTTGCCAAGTGACATGGCAGTAGTTGAATGGATAAAGTTTATGTATAAGGAGCAGAATGAGCATTAGGACTGCATCCTAGGCATTTATATGTTTAGTTATTATTGTAAGATAGTTATGGCTATGTACACCTAAACTATTTAAGTTGTTGTTCTTAATATTTTTGGATACTCAAACTTTTTGGATATTTTAGTCATGACGTTTTAACAATTTATAGTCTCCAACCTATTTAATACCGTAACTTCCATAAACAAAAACTCATTGATGTTTCTCAACCCTATACAAAAATGCAAGTATCAAGAAACATTAACATAAGAACCATGAACCATGATTGTTTGTTATTATCAATTCTGGCTAACTTTGAATTAAACTTTCTATTTTCTATTTCATGTTAATTGTCATGTGGTTTATTTTCCTGTGTATTGGATATTTTGTTGACACTAAAAAAACCCTTGTATTTTTCATCTAGGATTATGGATTTTGAATCTGCTCATGTATCAATCTAGTTGTTCTACATCCTTAATTAGATTTTATGTACACTTGATCTTATCCTATTTTTAATTATGATAATTTGATTGGGTGGAAGCTTTATTAAAGCTTACTTATTTGTGTTTGCTCACATATATGTTAAACATTTCAGGTGAGTGCTATTGTTAGTTTCTTATTTACTGGATATTTTAAACATTGTGGGAAGATATGATACTTACTATTAATACCAATTACATGGTAAGGACTTTATTATCTTCATCTTGTATATTTCACAGTTTGGACCTTATAAGTTATGAAGTTTTCATGATAAGAGTAAACTTGTGTATCTATTCCTTATATTTTACTAGTTAATTTGCAAGAATGGATAATCATGATATGCAAATCATGCAAATTCTACAAAATAGGGAACTTCTTTATCGAATTCTTGAAAATGATAATGAGTTTTGAGACTTAGTAATATGTGCAATAGATTATCTATATGTGCATTACTTAAATCATATCCATAAAGAGTTATATAATACTTCTTATTTAATAGGAGAAATATGGGTCAATGAGTTATTAACTGGCCATAAAAAATTGTGCTTTAATACATTTAGAATGAATCAAGATACATTTCGCCAATTATGCATGGATTTGAAAAATAAATATAGTTTGAGATCTTCAGATAGGATATCAATTTTTAAAAAAGTGGGATTGTTTGTATATATCCTCAGTGAGGGTACCTCAAATCGAGATGCATAAGAATGATTTCAACACTCTGATGAAACTGTGAGTAGAGTTTTTAAAGAAGTTTTGGATGCCATAGATGGCTTTTCTAGAGATATAATCAGGCCAAAAGATCCTGGATTCAAGGAAATTCTACCACAAATTGTTGATGACATTAGATACATGTCACATTTCAAGGTAACCAGATATGCATCTATCTCTTTTAATTTTTTTCATAAAAACAAATGTTTATCATCTCATAAATAAAATTTTATATCAGGATTACATTGGAGCTATTGATGGAACACATATACTAATGATTGTTCCTAAGGAGAATCAACTATGATATAGAGGAAGAAAAGGAATAATGACCACAAATATCTTAGCAGCATGTGATTTTGATTTGCTATTCACCTATGTCTTGGCTAGATGAGAAGGATCAGCACATAATGCACATTTCCTTGATATAATTAGTAATCCAAGTTTACATTTTCTAAAACCACCATCAAGTAAATTTTTAAGTACTTAACAATTTAATTATTGTTTTACTTACAAATCTTAGGAGCATTTATTTCTAATTATATAACCTTTATATATGCTTAGGAAAATATTACTTGTTGGATAAAGGCTACCTAGATAGAAAGGGATATTTGGCTTTGTACCCAAAGACACAATATCATTGATTAGAATTTCATGGTGCAACTCTAAGAGAATCTCGAGAAGTTTTCAATCGAGCTTATTCATTTTTGAGAAGTTGTATTGAAAAGGCTTTTGATATTTTTAAAGCTCGATGGAGGATATTACAAAAAAATGACCAAATATTCAACAATGGATTAGAATATAATTATTTATGCATCTTTTCCATTGCATAATTACCTTGCTTTCATAATCATAGATCAAGATCCTAATTTTATATCTCCTGAGATATTTCCAGATGTTATGGATAGTCCTTCACAAGATGTTGTTGGAGAAATGAGAATTGCAGAGATGATAACTATTTGAGACACAGTTACTTCTAGTTTAATAGTAGATAGATCAGCTAAACAGTCATCTTAAGATGTTATAAGCATTTGCATTAAATGGTGTTATCAACTTTTAATTTAGAATGGATTTATTATTAAAATTTTATTTTAATTGATACTTTACAATTTTGTAATATATTTTATAATTAATAATTTATTTTTCAATTTTTCATTTCTTCCACTACCAACATATAAAAAATTATAATATTTATTTTTTATAAAAGCCAAATAATTATGGTTATTAATTTTTATTGGTAAATTTATTTAATATAAAAATTATATTAATTTAATTTCAAAGAAATATTTAATATATTATAATTTATAATACTATATTCTTTATAAAAAAATTTAATTTATTAAATAATATATATGATCTAAAATATTAAAATAAAAAAACACTTAAATAATTCGTAAAATATACTAATAATTTTTTATATTATTTTACAACAAACAACTAATTATAAATAATTAGTTTTACTAAATATTTTTATTCAGTCAATTAATATAATCAATTAATTAAATTAATTAATATAATTAATTATTAATTAACAGTTAACTGAATTAATTAATTATTATAACTATCTAATTAACTTCTTAACAAAAAGGGCCTTTGTACTGCGGAAGCAAATGTTACTCTCAATTGCCTACCAACGCAGAAACAGTAATGCCTCCTAAAGCGGCATCGTACATTGCACGTGGCAGCTGTCGACGTTAAAAAAACTAAGACGTCTTCCGGGGAGTTCTTGGGTTCCTGGCTTGCCGACGGTTGTGGGAACCACAACGAAAATACCGATATACCGCTTGGACAAGAAAGAACAAGCTGAAAATCTAAACGCCGCTAAAATTCAATATTATGGCCGAAAATTGGGCGAAACAGAAACGTGTGGGTCATCCACGTCTGTGAAATGACGTTGGAACAGGCTGAAAATTTAACCTTTGGGTTATAGTTATAAACATAAATTCTAATTTTCAATTAAATTGAATTTTAATTTTTCTATCATTTTTTAAAAAAGGTAAATATCCTTAAATTGAAATTTCATAATATAAAAATTAACAACCATGAATCGATAAAAATTATCTCCATTTTGATTCAGGAACGCGTCCGAGTTCAGTGATGAATTAATTACGTGAACGTGTAGAAGTATGTGTTGAGCACCGCACATCATGAATAGGAATGACGTTGGGAAGAGGATGAATATGAACCGGGGATTAAAATTTTGTATATGTTTTCATTCAAAAATAATTTATCCAGTTTCGTCCTTTACTTGTATGGATAAATTTTATAAAAATAACTAAATTATTAGACATAAATATATTAAAAATATTATTTAAATAAAAAAATTTCAGCACATGTATGAACCTTTGAATACATATTCTTCTCCCTATTTTTCACTCTACCAAAAAGAAATACCCTTTTTTCTTTTTTGGGTAAATGAAAAAACTTCGACTAGGAGAAGTAAGCCCTATCCAGGATTCCATTCATAATTTTTTTTTCAAATTCTTGTGCCAATTTTTTCACTTTCTTTATAAAAAAATAATTAAGTAAAGGCAGACGAGTAAATGAAAACAGGACTCCAAAATCTACTTTGTTAGGGTGTTTTTCCAACGGAGATGAATATGACGTATTAATGGTATAATAGCATAATAGCGTATTATTGATTTAATTATTAATTTATTATTGTGTAGCATATTAAATTTAATTTATAATAAAATTAAATAATATATTAATACATCACTACATTAATAATACATTGTAACCTATTTCCTTTCTAACCATAAAAGTTTTATCTATAATAGACATTGTAACCCTTTGTTAAATGAACATATCAGAAGACGAGAAAATATAAACTGCCTTGCATTTTGTCTTCATTCCTTAATTATTTTTTTCTTGCTTTCATCTTAAAATAAAAAGTGCCATTTACACAAAGAAAACTAAAAGACCCTTCAGTCAAATATCTAAAACAGCTCCGATCTCTTTCCACTTCAGTCAAAGGAAATATGAATCAGATAACTTTGTTAACGAAAGAGGACTTATGAAATTGAACCCAACCGAGGTCCTCATCCAATTCATGCCCCTAAGAAGCATTTACTTTGCACAATATTTTATAAAAATATTATATTCTCATATTTGATTTAAGATTTTTAAAAAATTATTTGAAAATTAATATTCTTAAAAATATTTTAAGACTTCATTTTTCTTCCAAATATTTTTATAAAAAAAGGTTAATATTTTAAATTCTCATAAAATGAAAATATTAGTATTAAAATAAAAAAATAATTTTACGCTCATTTTCTTTTGGGAGGATTCTATGGTACAACTTAAACTTTGTTGCATGTTATACAAATGATAATAAGTCCTTTATTTTTTATATATGTCATCTATTTTTGTAACAAAATGAAGTTATCAAAAAAAAATTCTTGAGAGCTTTATATTAATTTAGTTTTATTAGTGTTGCATTATTTTATGAGATTTTTTACAAAAAAAGTTAATATATGTAAATTATAAAAGTAATTTTCTCATATTAAATGTCAAATTTTTTATAAAATAATATAAATATATTCAAATTTTATTTGCAATAAATTTATGAAAAGTTACAATTCTATTATTTAAAATTGTATAAAAAATTTGTCAATAATTTTTCATTTTTATATAGAACTACAAATTGAAATGAAAAATTAATAGCATTATTTTTTTTTTGCAAAACTTGTAAAAGTGCAAATCAAAATGTACTCTTATAATTTTTTTTAAAAAATATTATTTATATATTATTTTATTAAAATTTGTAATTTTTATACAAGTTGAACGATAAAAGTTTAATTTAATTTTTATATTCTTGCTAAGAATGGCAACTTGTACTTATGTATCCGTGTTGTATCAAATGATAGTAACACCCCCAAATGAGTTCAATTTCAATTTAAATTAAATAATAATGTATTGTGTTAGATTAACCATTTTATTAAATATGTTAAGATATGTTAATTAATCTAACCTATTTAATATTCCAATTAATAATATAAAGAATTTTGATTGGAGTCAGGATTATTATTTTAATGATTTAGGTTCGAAATTTGAAAGTGATTCGAGGAAGATAGGAGCTATAAGCTTTCAAAGTGTTTGTGGAATGCTTAGTTGTTTTCTTCTCATAGCAGAGTCATAGCTTTGTTAAAAATTATACTATAATGCAAGTTGTATCATTGGAGATAAGAATTGGTTGATCTTAGTTATGAGATATTGGAAAAATCTTGTAATTATTCAAGATGAAACCATTTAGTGAAATTTTATTAAATTTATTTAGATTATTTTAGGATATAAGTTAATTAATTATATTAAAATTTTATATTCTTAACAATTTTAACATTTTATATATTAAATCATTTATCATATTTCAATTGAAAATAATTCAAATTATTTGTTTATTAGGTGGTCAAAAGTTCGTATTTATATAATTTTAATCAAAATTATGATTCATTATAGTTTATAATAAAAAAATGGATAGGGCTATTTTGAAAAAATTAATAAAATTTTCAAGAATATAAAGTATGAACTAAACATAGGAATATAACATATATGGGAATTTGAGAAAATATTTCCAACAATATTTATATCAAACTAATCATAAGAATATCACATTCTAAGGAATGTGATTTCCAAAAATATACACTTTTTTGAGAATATAAAATTTCACGAACTAAACGCCCCTAAATGAAATGAACCATGTGGGGCATAAGCTATTAAATTCTATGCATTGAGTTTAAATTTTATGTATTGAGTAAAATTTAATGTATAGAAGAACTCATCTTTTTACAAAGGGGAAAATATAGTTTACCCCCATGAACTTTCACTTTAAGATAAAAATGGTACATAAATTGTAAAATCCTATATATGCCCCTAAAAACTTTCTTAAAAAATGAAAATGTTAAGTCAAGATTAAAACAAATGAAGATCTGCAAACCCTATCCTATGCAAAACATTTGTCTATAGTTTGTTCTTAAACTCTAAAGAATCAAGCTTAAACCTTTAAAAGTAGTGGCCTCCTAGTCTTATAGCATCTTAAGTGTTGAATCTAGTACTAGGTTATAGATATGTCTCTATGGTGCACCTATGATAATAAGGACATTGACAAACAAAGATTTTGGCAAATGGTAATGCAAATATGCTAACAATGTAATTTTCTTCTTATCCTTTATGTAGTTAACTTTTTCAATGTTGTAAAATTATTTATAAAATCTAAAAGGATAATGAAAATTATTTGTAAAACCTAAAATGTATTTATCTATTAATTGGTGGTGAAAAATTATTCTAATTGTTTGATAATATAATCCATATTTTTTGATGTCATCATGATTCTGAGTAATACATTTGGCATGGGTTTTGGGGAGTATGAGACTAATCATATAAAAATTATTTTTGAATTGATACTTTTAATAGTGATGCAAATACTAGGACTTGTTAAACTTAATCTTTTTTATAGGACCGATAAAAGCAATGGCTTGAAGGCAATGCATTACTTAAAGAATATTGAAACTAAATTGGATGTTAGTTATAAAGAACCTCAAATTGAAAAAAAGGTTGAGATTAAGTTAGGGAAAATAGATATGATGGCAAATATAGAACAATTATTGAAAGAATTTTCAAAGAGGGAGGAGGAGGACAAATACCTTAAGTTATTACTAGAGACAATGGTTATAATTGGATGTATGCTCATTAAGATAATGTTGAAGATAACTTGAACAAATTTTCATTTTTTTTCTAATTTTTTAAATTGGACAAACAAAAATTTTGAAAACATTGGTACGGTTGAGCACAAAAATAAATGAAATACAACATTTTCTTTTGTTATAATATATGTTATACAACATGATATAATATTTCATAATGCAGATTTGGGCATCTTGCTATAGATAAACGTATATTCTACTTTCTTCTTTGAATAAATTTTTATTATTGTTGATTAAACATTAATTGGAAATATTATATGAACTATTCTGATGCCTTCCTCCACTATTTTTTGGTTGTATGAACTAAATTTTCTACCTTCAATTTGGAAAAAAAAATTCTTATTCATTCTCTAGGATTTGATTGAAAAAATAAGAAAAATCAATTTTATCAGATAAATGGATTATTTTTGGGAGAATCAATTAAATGATTTTTCTAATAAAACTAAAGTTGATTCAATAGGTCAAAAAATTAAATTTAATATGATTGTAAAGTCAACATATAATTAAATTGATTTGGGTAAGAAAATTAAAATGAATAAAATATTAGGATTGTTAAAATAATTAATTTCAATGGATGAAATTATGAACATGTAAACAAAATTCAATAGTCCATGAAATCAATTTTTTTGTTACACTTGACACAATCTAATAAAAATATTTAGTAAGGTGTCCATGCCCAAAAATATCTGGGTTGTGGAAAGTTTGATTGAAGATTTTGATTTAATAAAGCATATTTGATTTAATAAATAGACTAATTAAAATTTAGTTTTATTATGAGACATACTTAAAGCCCAATTCAAAATTGTGATCATTTTTCCTCATTTTTGTTTTTTGTTTTTGTTATTGCCAGATATGGTATTAAATTGCTTCATTTCTTTAACATGCATAAACCTTTTTGCTTTTTTTTAAGTTGATTAAACATATTTATTTCCTTGGGTGTTTAGCCATAGATTACCAAAAAAAAGGGTAAAAAATTAAAAATATAATTAAATATTTGGCAAAAAGGTAGCTTAATTACTATAACCTTTAGAGTCTTTAATTTTTTTTAAACAAGTTAATTAAGCTAATTTTTAATTATGTAAATAAGAAATTATTATCAACATTTAATCAAATCAATTAAAAAGAATCGATTAATTTAATATGGAATTAAATAATTAGATTAAAAATGATATATAATAAATAATTAATTATTATAACATGATTTTAAGAACTTAGATGAGTGTGACTTCTTTTGAATCCAAATAAAATTTGCAATGAATTCAACTTTAATCCCTTAAAATTAAAACCTATATGTTAAGTTATCAATAAGATAAATCAATTATTTATTTAATAAATGATTAATCCAACAATTCACTTTTATTTAAATATATGAGGTGTGAATATAAAAAAATTAACTTTATATTGAAATCTTAACCTTACTAATATCTCACTTAATGAAAATTTTCTAATATGTAGTTCTAAAAAATGTTACATTATCAAATTTGGTTCATTAAATAAAATTCTTAATAATGCTATAATATTATGTATGGATTAATTTGTATATATGTTCTTAAAAATCTTGAATAAATTTTCAATGTTGTCTTTGTTAGTAATTAAATAGAGGTGAGATATTGTTTAATAATTTGGAAAAATTAAATTTTGAATATACGTCTAATATATTAAGAAAAATAATGTATACTTTAAAATAGTGGTAAATTATAAATAAAAATTAATCCGTTCGAATATGCGGAATACAATTTGCACAGTTAAACTTTCTCCAATTCTTCATTGGTAAGGGTAGAAATAGGCTAGGCCTAAATTTTTATTT
Organism: Sindora glabra; assembly: GCA_020226215.1. Lineage (NCBI taxonomy): Eukaryota > Viridiplantae > Streptophyta > Magnoliopsida > Fabales > Fabaceae > Sindora > Sindora glabra. The sequence continues at coordinate 87,958,729 of CM035226.1, forward strand.
TAAATAAATTAAGCTTGTTTCATGAATTATTAGCTTAAGCGTAACTTTTTAGTATTTATAAGGTTAAAATTTGGACTTCACCTACCTATTTAAAAACTCTAGTCTAACATATTAACTTATTTTTAAATTTACTTACATAATTAATTTTCAAAATAAGTTAATAAGTAAAGGCCTTTAACATAAAAAAATAAACCAATAATAAAATTAGGCATATATTTACAATTGTCTATATTAAAATTATACTAATAGTGTATATATATGCATATTTTATAAATGTACATATTATATGAATATATTAGTTATTAAATAAGTTAGCCTAATAGATTTATAAGTTAAGTTTACAAAAAATAAGTGTAACTTATTTATTTAAATAGGCTTATTTATTAGTCTTAATCTAATTTGTTTAAATAAAAAATTAAATTATGTTGAAATTAGGGTAGGTCTAAGTCCTAAATATGGAGCTTAGCCTTTTTCCACCATCAATCATTGGTTCACTGACTATCAATTAAATTAAACATACAATCAACTCACTTTTTTTTTTGTTGATTCAATCTGACAAACTCAAAACAAGCTTGTGAGTAATCTAAAATGAGATTTGGAATAAGTCAAAAATTTAACATTTCTCTAAGAATCATAAAAATAAACTAAAATTCAATTCATTTAATTTAATCATGATCAGTGTGGGACCCATTTCTTAATTTCCCTTAACCTACCTAACTTAATTTGGTATCGTTACATAGTTACAAATAAATTAATTTAATTAATTAATTAATTTTATATATGTTTCAAAAGCATTTACAATTATGTTCATACAATAGTAAGCCCAAACTATCTGATTTGTTTAAATAAAAAAATTAAATTATGTTAAAAGTAGGGTAAGTCTAAGTCCCAAATAAGGAGCTTAGCCTATTTCCATTATCAAACATTGGTTCACTAATTATTAATTAAATTGAACATATAATCAACTCACTTTTTTTTTGTCAATTCAATTTGACAAACTCAAAACAAACTTGTGAGTAATCTAAAGTGAGATTTGAAATAAGTTAAAAATTTAATATTTCTCTAAGAATCATAAAAATAAATAAAAATTCAATTCATTTAATTTGGTCATGATTGGTGTGGAACCCGTTTCTTAGTTTCCTTTAACTTGTATAAACTTAATTTGGTATCATTACATAATTACAAATAAATTTATTTAATATAATTATTTAATTAATTTTATATAAATTTCAAAAATATTTACAATTATATTCTTACAATAGTAAGCCCAAATTATCTACAAGCCTAACACTTTTTCTAACTACACTTTATCAAAAAAAAATATGGCTCCATTGATAAGGAATCAAGGAAATCTCTACTCTTGAGCTAGTGATAGTGGTTGGGAAGCTTCAACAAGCATACTGAAAAAACATTTAGAACCTAAAACAATGAGAATGAGATGCTATCTTAATAAGTAAATAATTTAGTTAATTAATAATTATTTATTCATGCATATCTCAGTACAATATTACCCTGTCCAACACATTCCATACTCATAACAAACAATGGAAGATCTCATATAATATCATAAATAAATAAAACAAAATAATTAAACCATTTTGTAACTCCTAAATTATCTTTATTCTTATCCCTTTTAAAAAGTCATTCTTATTTCTCTGGGGTTAACTTTAGTCATTCATAAACATATATTTAGATCCAGTTTATATTGTATTACATCATCACAACACCCCAAGTTAGAATTTTATTTCATATCATATTTCACAATAATTTCAATGTCAAGCATGCACATATATCCACAATCATTCATCCAATACATATCTTAAAAGTAAACCAATACTACCTTAATATATAACAATATGTATACTAAATTAGAATATAAGGTGAGTATTCAAATAGGGTATTCAAGTATAAAGTTTTAAAGGCATAACCTAAAGCTCATGTTCTAATACTGTATTCAAATATGTTCAACATAAGACTAACCAGCTTGTGATGTTCTAATACAACAGTCAAGTATAGCTTTTAGGAACTAATTTCTTTAGCCACACTTGAGTATTATATTCAAGTATTTGCAAATAGAGGCCAAGCCTCCCAAAGGTAATTAATTATGATAATTGAATATGACAAACTGGGTGTGAACCTTAGGCCCATATTTGATTATCATATTCAAATATAAATTTGTAATTTTTAAATCTCTAGAAGTTCTTCATACCAAATGCAAATTTTTAACTCAAAAGTACCCATGAAACATCCCAAACTTAATATGTCACTTAATTATCAATTCTCAACATATTTCAGCTCATAATAACAAGCATTTTATTCTAGCAATAGAATCATATATTAAGAAAAACCAATGATTTGGCCCTTTAATTTTACATTGGTTGGGTATTTCATCCCTCAAATTTTGGTGTTTCCATTATGAATTCCCAATATTTATTATGTCAAAAATTTTCCATCCCTCCATCTCTGATGATTAACAAGTATTGCTAATGTCGCATAAAATTAGCTAGGTGCGTTAATTTCTTCTATTATCTACAATTATTTTTATTTTTTCCCTTTTTATCCCCATACCCTTTTTTCTCTCATCCAATTCCTTTTCTAGCAATTTCTTCTCCTCATTCATATTTTCCATGAATGATACAACAATTAATAAAAAGAGACAAAGAAGATGCAAAAATCCTAAAATCAGAAGTAGGAACACTTTATATATACATAGCAACAACACCTTTCTCTAGTAGTTTCTTTCCACTTTTATCTTTTGCGGATGGCATAGCAGCTAGTAGAAGAATCCAAAGAAGATACAGAAATCCCAAAATCAAAAGTAGCATCAAATTTTCAACTGGAAGAAATTAATAGCAGAAACATTCGTAGCAAGAATTAGATAAATAAGCCTTTGTTGGTCCTCTTCCCTTGCTTTGTTGCAATTTTAATTTATAGAGTTAGCTCTAATTTTCTCAAGACCTGAAACCTTCTTTTGCTTTACTTGTGAAGCTTCTACATTCAAATGAAGATGAAGATGACAAATTCAAACCAAAGGGCATAGCATCTGGTTGTTAAAGCTATTGTACAAATAAGCTTAAGTTTGCAAAATTCAAGTTTACACTCTTCTCCTTGCAACACAATTTCCTTACCATGGCACAAATCTCTCTATCTCTTTCTATAAAATAATCACTTGATATTCTAATAGTTTCTTTCTATTTTGATTTGAATTTTTATGATTTGGAAAGGAGAATATGAAACCATCCATTTATTTTCTTGAATCCATGACCTAAAAAGAGGTTATTGATGTTAAAGCTATAGTACAAATAACAAATTTCATTGTAAATGACATGGCAAGTGCAACAAATTAAACGATGATGTTATTCTTTTTGACCAAACTTAACAGAAAATTCGGCTTAGTTAATGATACATAAATATACTCCATTAAGATGTATAGACATGACGATGAAAGGTTTTGGCTAAATTCTTTTTTGAGGACTCATAATGAAGACATTAAAATATAAAAAATGAAATATACAACAAAAATAAAATTAAGGGACCAAATTACGGGTTCACTAATCATAGACTTAAATTACCAAAACTTCATTGCAATTAATATTCAAGCTAAATTTACAAACAATTAAAAAAATTTATCATCTTAAATAAATTATCGACTATGGCAATGGAGAAAAGTGGAGAAGGGTGAAGATGCAAATGGAGTGTCCTATACAATATCAATTTCAAGTATGTAAGAAAACATTTCCACGATGCCTAGTTCTTCCGTCTTTCAACATAATTTGAAAGAAAATCTCTATTTAAGGCTTGGAACAAGTATGTTTACCTTGTTGATTGAAGTATCAATAAAAATTGTTGGGAAGATTGGCTTGGCTTTGTTGAAATTGCTTGAATTAAAATTGTAGAAATTGAGACAAGATGGAGAAGAAGAGGGGCAACTGTTTGTTGGAGGAAAATGGGGAAAGGATGATGGTGTTTGAATTTTTAGATACTTGAAGGGCATTTTAATAATTTTATGAGGGCAAAAATTAGAAAATACATCTCTAAATCTCCTCCATGTATCTCTAATTAATTCTAATACTATACAAATTTTCAATTAACTTTATTTTACCTACTTGCATAATAAAACCATAATTTCCTTAATTTAAATATTATCCTAAATGTATCTACAACAATTTTAATTATTAACATGTATACATAATTATTAATAAAATAATTAAAATAAAATTTTAAATTATTAAAAGGTAATAATTCTTCTTCCTTCAAAAAATTCATCCTCAAATTTTTAAAAACTACCTAGCTAGTCAACGATCAATAAATTTCAAAGGCCAACCAAAAAGAGATGGGAATAATTCTAACACATTTATGTTTATTTCATTATCAATGGAAGCAGTTCAATAAAATAAACCGAGCCAATAGATTATAGGATCCCTTATGCTTTAAATATTTTATCTAAAATTATTTTGACGGTATGTGCCTATTTCAAAAATTTTTTTAATAAATACTCACAAGTAGTTTTGAATTTCCAACAAAAAAGCAAGCATACATAGAGAAAGCTTTAATTTTTTTTTTTAAAAAAAATTTGACAGACCTCTCATCGCATAAAGCAACAACCAAACAACGCTCTAAAAAACTTCATTTTGTTTTCTCTTTGGGCTTTACTCCCTTTCTTTCACCAAAAAAAATATTCATATCTAATTATATTAGCTAAGAAAAATTATATCTAATTATATTTATTTTTAACATCTGAATTATAAGAAAAAAATTGCTTATTATGCAAAAATATGTTACTGTCAATGACCTATACACAGTACAGGGCAACCAGCTGATATCAAAAAATAAGAACGGCTTTTGCTGGGTTCTAATCGTGCAAGTTTGAGTATATTGCAAGTTTATAATTTTGATCAATTAATTATAAAACTGAATATTAAATAATTTCAATTTTAAATATTCAATTTTCATATATTTTAAGAATATATTATCTTATGATTTTACATTTTTTTTATAAGATGACAAAACAAAAGTCATTTAATGAATTACGATCGCTTGATGAGAATCTAAGAAGGCCCATTGAAGATAAAGGTTTAAAGATATTGGAAGGGTTTCAAGGACCAATAATAAGAGTAAAGGCAAAGAGGATAAAAGAAGATCTAGAGAAAATGGTTGCTGCCCTATTTGAGAGTAAGCCTAATTTGGAGTTAGAAGAGTTCAAGATGATTAATTGCATATATTTGCAAGATATGAGCTCATTAGTATTTAGTTAGTTTAGTATTTTTGTAATAATGGGCCATATGGGCCTAGACTTGTGTTTGGTTTTATTTTGGCATGAAGACTTGTTACTTTAGTTGGTTTAATTAGAATTGAGCTTGTTAGCACAAGAGGCCCAATAGGGTTTGCATATGATGCCTTATGGGGGCTAGTCATATATAAGCTCTTGTAAACAAATTTTTATTAAGTTTTTTAATACAATTTGAGATTGAGAGCTTGTGACTCTTAGGTTCTTGAGTGACCCAATTATTATCTTTGATTTTATCAAGAGGCCCCCTCTTGTAGCGATCGTTCATTTAGCTTATTAATTTGTGATTGTAGTGCCTATCCTTCATCTATTTTCATTTTTGTTGTTTAAAATCCAATTCAAGATCTGTCTTATTTCATCAATTGGTATCATGAGCTTTGGTTGGAGTTGGATTTGAATAATACTATTCATGCACACTGTTCGTCATCATTATTTTCATCTAATACTATTCATCGTGCACTGTTCGCGTCGTTCACTATTCATGGTACTGTTCATATGATACTATTCATGCAGTCGCGCTATTCACACAGTTAGGGTTTCATCATTTCTTGGTACAATCTTTCCTAAATCATGTTGCAACACTTGTTTTTATTGTTGGATTCTTATTTCTTAATAATTAGAATGGCTAAATTCATAACCAATTATTAGTTTTCTGCACTTGTGTTCTTCATGTTCATCACATGTTCTTGATTATGAATCTGTTAAATCTTATGAAATTCTATTAGTTTCGTGTTTGGTGTTAAATAATAGCTTGATTTGAAGGGAATCGTGAATAAATCAATTCTAATTCCTTGTTTAGTGTTTCTTTCCAAAATTCTAGTTCAATTGGATTAAATTTTTTTTATCTCAAAAATGAACATTCTCATTTTCTTGCTTGTTCTTGCAAGTTCATCATTAGTGGCTAATTGAAAATTATGTAATTTAATTTGAAAAAGGGGTACAACAATTGTGTAGCAAAAAAATCTACAACACACAAAAATGCTTCTTGGATGTCACTTTCTTGCAATTCTCAGCTCACTTTTGCTTAGTTTATGATTGATTCCATACCAAAAAATTTTAGGAACAACGTAGTTATTATTTAACATTACATAATATTCTCTAATTTCTCTATTTTTGTCTTGTTTGCATTCTGTTTTCTTTTTTTTTAGTGTGCTTATTTCATGTTTAGCTTTTCTTTGATTGTCTTTATTGGCTTCCTTAGTTTTTATCTTAAAGTATTCTTTTATTGGCTTCACTTGTGCCTTGTTGATTGATTGTCACTTAGTTGCGGTTGATTGTATGGATTGAAGGTTAATTTCCTTAAGAACTCTTGAGAACATTTGAAGGGAAAAAGGTAAGAGAGAAATCCTTATACAAAAACTAATTTTGAGTGAAATACGAGTGAACATCTATTGAGTGAAACACTTAGCGAGTGGAGAGGATATTTTATTGCATTAACCTTTTATTTTGTAGACATGTCTCATGAAGGTGGATCAAGTAGTGAGAGCCCCCCTCCCTCACCTAAGTCCTTGGCTCTTAGAAGGTAAATTGAAGGACTTGCACAAAGATTTGAAAGAATGTTTGAGAGGCAAAATGAAACCCAAAGGAATATTCAAGAAACAATGACAAATAATGCAATAAGGCAAGCACGTGACCATTCTCCACATACCCATGGAGATTCTAGTAGTTCTCTAAGAGAAAGAAGAAGAGATAGGAAGGATGAAGAGAGGTGGTATGATAGGAGAAGAGATAATAGAGAAAGGAGGAATGATAGGAGGAGGAGAGAAGGAGATGGAAGAGTGAGAGAAAATAAGAGAATTGGTGGAGTTAAAATAAAAATTCCTAGTTTTCATGGAAGGAATGATGTTTAAGCATACTTAGAGTGGGAGTTGAAGATAGAGCAAGTACTCTCATGCCATAACTACAGTGAGAAAAAGAAACTGAACATAGCTTCTCTTGAGTTCCATGACTATGCCTTGGTGTGGTGAGATCAAATTCAAAGGGAGCGAAGGAGATATGATGAGGAACCCATAGTCACATGGATTGAAATGAAGAACTTAATGCGCAAGAGATTTGTTCCTTCATACTACAATAAAGAACTTCATACAAAGCTTTAAGGTTTGAGGCAAGGTGGAAGAAGTGTTGATGACTATTACAAAGAAATGAAAGTTACCATGATAAGAGCTAATGTAATTGAAAAAAGAGAGGCAACAATGGCCCGTTTCTTGAATGGGTTGAACCATGATATCCATGACATAGTGGAACTCCATCCCTATGTGGAACTTGAAGATTTGATTCACCAAACTATCAAAGTAGAAGCACAACTTAAAAGAAAGGAGACTTTGAAGAAAGACACCTCTTCCTACAACTCAAAAGGATGGAAAGAAGGAGTGAAGAAGAAGGAAATTTCAACTAAAGATGCGGCTGTCCAAGGTGGTAAACCCTCATCTAAAACTTCTTTTAATTCTACTAATACTTCTACTTCATCTACTTCTTGACATAGGGAAATCAAATGCTTCAAATGCCTTGGTAAAGGCTACATTGCATCCCAATGTCCAAACAAGAAGACCATGATCTTGAGGGAGAATGGTGAGATCTCAAGTACAAGTTCATCTTCATCATCACATGCTTCAAGTGAAGAAGATAATGAGTGTGATGCTTTTTATCAAGAGGGAGACTTACTTATGGTGAGGCATATCTTGAGTAGTTTAGCCATGGAGGATGACACTACACAAAGAGAAAATATTTTTCATTCACGATGCTTGGTACTTGGGAAAGTTTATTCTCTTATTGTTGATGGTGGTAGTTGTGCCAATGTTGCTAGTGTTAGGCTTGTTGAGAAATTGTATCTCACTATTTTTTCTTTTAATTTGTTTTGTTATATATTTTTCCTTTTTTTTTAACTTCACTCATGTCACTTAGATATAGTAAGACCACTAAATAATGTAATTTTTTTGCTACCAGTTAAGTAACATAGATGTGAAATGATATATTTTATTTTTATTGACAAATATTTTAAATAAGTTAAGATTTTATAAAGTATTAATTGCATTAATTATTTACCCACCCTCTTTTAAATAAAATATTTAAAAAATTAACATTTATATTTATTTTATTTATTTAAATTTTATCAATTTTTTTCTTGATGTTTAAGTACTTTATTTTAAATTAAATAAATACATATCAATGAAATTTTATTTGTACTTTATAGTTCACATACTCCTTCTTTTTTTTTAATTTCTAACAATATATAACATATTTAATTTAAAGGTAAAAGTTATTTAATAAAATATTTAATATAAACATTGACAAATATAATAAAAAATATTAGTTATTAAGATCATTGTTTTTACTTGTTATGCTAAAAGATGCACTATTCTTTATATTATCAATAAATAAATTATTTACATTTTTGAGAAATTTTTTTTTCTAAATTAAATATATCTTTAAATATGATTTGTCAATACTTTTAGTATAAAAAACTATTATAAGTAAAAAGTTTCAATATAAAATTTATAAATTAAATGAGTCAATTAGATTATCTATTTTTAATAAAATTATATCAAAATAAATTAAATTAGTTTATTTAAGTTTTTAATATTTTCTTGACATTATGTGTTGTCTCTTTTAATTTATTAAAATATGTTTCAAATCAAATTATTTTTTAAATAAGATTTACAAGTATTTTTATTTTAAATAAATTAAAACTGTTATTATTTTATTTTTATTAGTGAGATAGGTGAATTCATCAATAAAAAAGTAGTTAGAAATTATAAAATATGTTAAGAAAATTATTAAATATATTTTATATAATTCATGACTTTTAAATTTGAAAAGTAAAATTTGAAAAAAATTTGCATTCAAATATATGGACAAAAAAATATTTAAAAATGGTACCACTTCAATTGATTAAATAATACTCTGTATCACTTGATAAATGTGATTTATCAAGAATTAAAATTAAAATTATTTTCATTTTTAACGAGTACAAATATATTTTTTATATATTTTTTAATTAAAAAATAAATATAACAAAATTTTTAAAAAAAATAAAAAGATTTAAAAATTTTCTCCCAATGAAATATTATAATCACAAATGATTATAAGAGTCAAATTACATTAATTTTGTTCACTGATGTGAAAATAAAATATTAATAAGAACTCATTATTTATTTTATATTTAAAAATATTGAATATATATCCAAGTAACCTATTTAATAATTTATTGTTTATTGTTTATAAGTCAACATTAGAAATAAAAAGTATTATTGTCATTCTATTTTTTTTCATATTAGTATACCAAAGTCTAACATTCTTGTTGTTAGCTCAGAAAAACTATAATAAATTATATCTTACAAACGAGAAAAACTTGCTCAGAATGCAAAAACCCGTTATTGTCAATGGCCTATGAGCTGATGTTGAGAAATATAAACGACTTTTGTTATGTTCCGTTTTATGAAATTTATCAACGAAGTCGATAATTGGTAAAAGCATCAATGTTACTATATTCAGAAAGCGTTAGACATTCCTACGTACTATACAAGTAATACATCAAATAGTGACATCCGGCAAAGAGCTTAGAAAACTTGTTAGAAATTATAAAATAAATTAAGAAAAATTAAAAGATACAATATAAAATATGTTATTTTTATATCAATATGTCTTCAAATATATCATACACAAAAACGGTGCTTCAATTGATTAAATAACACTGTGTATCACTAGATTAATTCGATTTTTTATGAATTAAAATTTCTTTTATATTTTTATTGAGTAAAAATTCATAATATAAATAGAAAATAAATAGAACTAAACAGAACTTTAAAAGTAATTCTTACAAATAAATTCCTTGACAGTTTAATAACAACACGACGAATTATACAGGAGAGTGCGTAATCTTTTGTCTATCCCACAAGAAACTCCTCAGTATTGGTTCAAGATTTCCAAAGAAACTACCACATCACTTTGTAAGTGCAATTTGACAAAATGTATGATACACGAGCGAAGATCAGCAGCAATAAATTGTATTGAAATCTTCAAGCTACCATAATCCCGAACATGTTGAAATGGAAATCCCGTTAGAAATGCTTCCAGATGATGTAATGATCTCGAATGCCGAATCCTGGTGAGCTGCTATCCCTTTCTACCAAAATGAAATGCCTTGGTATATCCGACTAATGACAAAAAATTGAGTCTCTCGAGCCACAATTCAAGTCTAATAAAATGACAGTTAGTCAGAAAGAAGGAATGTAGGAATTAATGTGCTGTACTTTGCAAAAGTTCATTCTCAAAAACCAGCAACGAGACATAACAATTAAAACAAAGCTTTCAGTATCATATAAACAAAGAAACACCAGATACTATTGTGTAATAATTCGTGAAAAATCCCTGAAATTGGTGTCAATGTTAAGGATCTTTTCTAAGATAATACACTCGTTGAATTCAAATACATGCTAATACACATTTTGAATCTAAATAACATCCTTCTCAGCTACCATAGAAACGACAAAGGAAAATTAAATGAAGCAATATGAAGTTGGAGTAAATAACTAAGGGTTTACAAGTTTAACTAGTTATAATTTGAATTATTTAAACAACAACAACAATATGAAAAATCAAACTTTTTTTAAAAATACAAAGGCTTAAAAAAAAATATAATCTCATGGAAAATGAAATTAGTCAAGACCTGAAATGTAAACATCTTCAAATCCTACAACCGAGAGAACCACAACTTAATTTACTAGTCATTTTAAAGTTCATTGTCAAATAAATTCATCAATATATTTCAAATAAAAATTGATTTGGAATTAAAATAAGCGAAACATGATCAGCTGAATACTTGAATTAAAAATGATATGGAATCCATAAAAGCTATACTTTGAAAATTTCAACCATGAATTTAAATGTAGAGTATGCAAACTTATAAAGAACTTGGAAATAACAATTTGGATTGAAAGATTTCTAGTAAAAATAAAATGTCATTAATTCTTCAAACAAACATATGGCCTTCACGTGACATAGAGATGCATCATATAATATTCGAATGAAAACGCATAAGCAAGGAATTACCTTCTGAATTTGAGCCATCCTCCCCCAACAAGTAGTTGCAACCACCGGCCAATCATTACCCGATTCAATTTTGCATCATTCCTCAAGTTATGGATAACCCCTAACATCTAATATCGGTGAATTTCGAATACTTGGGGGCAGGGATGTCAAAGCTGGACAATCATGAATTTTAAACACCAGAAGCGAAGAGAGTTGTCCTATTGAATTTGGCAACGATGTCAAACGATCACAATAAGTAATCTTCAGTGTTTGAAGCGAAGAGAGTTGTCCAACTGACTTCGGCAACGATGTCAAACGCCCACAATAAGTAATCTCCAATGTTTGAAGCGAAGATAATTGTCCAATTGATTCTGGCATTGATGTCAAAATTCGACATCTCTGAATACGAAGGATTTGAAGAGAAGTGAGATTGCCTATCCAATCAGGTAACTTGCCGCCCATAAACCCCTCGATGCGCAAGCCTTTGATTTTGTCCATCGGCTCCAAAGCATCTAAAATCACTTCATCTTCAGGCGTGAATTGCCATATCTCACCCGTATCATTAACATTCCTGTTCGACCATTCTAACTCCAAATTTTGAAGATGCGGCAACATGAGTAACTTTCTAGACAATACCTCCTCTTCATCACTTCGCATGTGATTCAAGCCAGCGATTAACAAACTCCCACTTAAATTTTTTAGGCCACCAATTTCACTCAATCTTGCACTGTCACTATTTCTCGAACCCAAGATAAATTTGGACAATGTCTGAAGACTAGTTAATTGTCCCAAGCCAAGCCGTATATGACTCAAACTCGAACATTCCTCCAACTCAAGGTGTCTGAGACTGACCAATTTGTTCGTACCAGCAGGCAATTCTTTAAGACTACGACACCTATTCAATTTTAGTGTCTGCAAGTTATGCAGCCTTGTTATTTCATTTGGGAGCTTCAGAATTGACCAATCACCAGAAAGATCAAGATATCTCAAATGCTTCAACTCTTGTATATTATTTGGAATCACTGAAAAATTAAATCTAGGAAGAACTAAAACGCGCACGCACTTTAGACTGGACATTAGTGAACTCAGGATAAATCCATCCCATTCTGGGTCATTCCGACACCATTCCAAATCTGGATCATCACCATATGGATATAATACTATTCATTATTTTTTTAATTATTTTTAGTAAGTCAAATCTCTAATTTAATTTAATTAATTAAATAAATATTTATTTTTCTAATCTTTTTTACTTTACAATTTGTGCATTATTTTTTCTTTTCATTTGCCTTGTTATATATTTTTCCTTTTTTTTAACTTCACTTATGTCACTTAGATATAGTTAGAACAATAAATAATGTAATTTTTTTGCTACCAGTTAAGTAACATAGATGTGATATGATATATTTTATTTTTATTATCAAGTATTTTAAATAAGTTAAGATTTTATAAAGTATTAATTGCATTAATTATTTACCCACCCTCTTTTAAATAAAATATTTAAAAAATTAACATTTATATTTATTTTATTTATTTAAATTTTATCAATATTTTTTTATCTTGAAGTTTAAGTGCTTTATTTTAAATTAAATAAATACATATCAATGAAATTTTATTTGTACTTTATAGTTCACATACTCCTTCTTTTTTTTTAATTTCTAACAATATATAACATATTTAATTTAAAGGTAAAAGTTATTTAATAAAATATTTGATATAAACATTGACAAATATAATAAAAAATATTAGTTATTAAGATCATTGTTTTTACTTGTTATGCTAAAAGATGCACTATTCTTTATATTATCAATAAATAAATTATTTACATTTTTGAGAAAAAATTTCTTTAAATTAAATATATCTTTAAATATGATTTGTCAATACTTTTAGCATAAAAAACAATTATAAGTAAAAAGTTTCAATATAAAATTTATAAATTAAGTGAGTTAATTAGATTATCTATTTTTAATAAAATTATATCAAAATAAATTAAATTAGTTTATTTAAGTTTTTAATATTTTCTTGACATTATGTGTTGTCTCTTTTAATTTATTAAAAAATGTTTCAAATCAAATTATTTTTTAAATAAGATTTACAAGTATTTTTATTTTAAATAAATTAAAACTGTTATTATTTTATTTTTATTAGTGAGATAGGTGAATTCATCAATAAAAAAGTAGTTAGAAATTACAAAATATGTTAAGAAAATTATTAATATATTTTATATAATTTATGACTTTTAAATTTGAAAAGTAAAATTTGAAAAAATTTTGCATTCAAATATATTGACAAAAAATATCTAAAAATGGTACCAGTTCAATTCATTAAATAATACTTTGTATCACTAGATAAATGTGATTTATCAAGAATTAAATTTAAAATTATTTTCATTTTTAACGAGTACAAATACACTTTTTAATTAAAAAGTAAATATAACTAAAAATTTTTAAAAAAAGTAAAAAGATTTAAAAATTTTCTCCCAATGAAATATTATAATCACAAATGATTATATAAGTCAAATTATATTAATTTTGTAGGAAATTCTAATGTGCCCTCAGGGTTTCTAAATCCTGGGTGGTATGCCAGAATCTCATTCATTGGATGAGATTACCAAAGACTTACATAATCTCTTCCATTGATAAGATTACGTTACACCACCCAGGATTTGTAACCCCTGGGGTACCACAATCTTTCCTTAATTTTGTTCACTAATGTGAAGATAGAATATTATTAAGAACTCATTGTTTATTTTATATTTAGAAATATTGAATATATATATCCAAGCAACTTATTTAATAATTTAGTATTTATAAGTCAACATAAGAAATAAAAAGCATTATTGTCATTCTATTGTTTTTCAATTCATTATATCAAAGTCTAATATTTCTGTTGTTAGCTCAGAAAAACTATAATAAATTATATCTTACAAACGAGAAAAACTTGCTCAGAAAGCAAAAACCCGTTATTGTCAATGGCCTATGAGCTCATGTTGAGAAATATTAACGGCTTTTGTTATGTTCCGTTTTATCAACGAAGTCGATAATTGGTAAAAGCATCAGTGTTACTATTTTCAGAAAGCGTTAGACATTCCCACGTACTATACAGGTAATACATCAAATAGTGACATCCTGCAAAAAGCTTAGAAAACTTGTTAGAAATTATAAAATAAATTAAGAAAAATTAAAAAAGATACAATATAAAATATATTAATTTTCAATTTGAATTTCTTAGTTATAAAACTCGAAAAAATATGTTTTCAAATATATTGACATAAAACTACACAAAAACGGTGCTTCAATTGATTAAATAACACTGTGCTTCACTAGATTAATTCCATTTTCTATGAACTAAAATTTCTTCTATATTTTTAAGGATTAAAAATACAGAATATAAATAAAAAATAAATAGAACTAAACAGAACTTTAAAAGTAATTCTTACAAATAAATTCCTTGACAGTTTAATCGAAAAAATATGTTTTCAAATATATTGACATAAAACTACACAAAAACGGTGCTTCAATTGATAAAATAACACTGTGCTTCACTAGATTAATTCCATTTTCTATGAACTAAAATTTCTTCTATATTTTTAAGGATTAAAAATACATAATATAAATAAAAAATAAATAGAACTAAACAGAACTTTAAAAGTAATTCTTACAAATAAACTCCTTGACAGTTTAATAACAACACGACGAATAATACAGAAGCGTGCGTAATCTTTTGTCTAACCCATAGGAAACTCCTCAGTATTTGTACAAGATTTCAAAAGAAACTACCACATCACTTTGTAAATGCAATTTGACAAAATGTATGATAGACGAGCAAAGATCAGCAGCAATAAATTGTATTGAAATCTTCAAGCTACCACCATCCCGAACATGTTGAAATGGAAATCCCGTTCGAAATGCTTGCAGATGATGATATGATCTCGAATGCCGAATCATGGTGAGCTGCTATCCCTTTCTACCAAAATGAAATGCCTTAGTATATCCGACTAATGATATAAAATTGAGTCTCGAGCCACAATTCAAGCCTAATAAAATGAAAGTTAGGCAGAAAGAAGGAATGTAGGAATTAATGTGCTGTACTTTGCAAAAGTTCATTCTCAAAAACCAGCAACAAGACATAACAATTAAAACAGAGCTTTCAGTATCATATAAACAAAGAAACACCAGATACTATTGCGTAATATTCGTGAAAAATCCCTGAAATTGGTGTCAATGTTAAGGATCTTTTTTAAGATAATACACTCGTTGAATTTAAATACATGCTAATACACATTTTGATTTTAAATAACATCCTTCTCGGCTACCATAGAAACGAGAAAGGAAACCTGAATGAAGCAAGTTGGAGTAAATAACCAAGGGTTTACAAGTTTAACTAGTTATAATTTGAATTATTTAAACAACAACAACAATATGAAAAATCATACTTTTTTTAAAAATACAAACAAAGGCATAAAAAAAAAATAATCTCATGCAAAATAAAATTAGCCAAGACCTGAAATGTAAACATCTTCAAATCCTACAACCGAGAAAACCACAACTTAATTTACTAGCCATCATAAATTTCATTGTCAAATAAATTCATCAATATATTTCAAATAAAAATTGATTTGGAATTAAAATAAGAGAAACATGATCTGTTGAATACTTGAATTAAAAATGATATGGAATCCATAAAAGCTATACTTTGAAAATTTCAACCATGAATTTAAATGTAGAGTATGCAAACTTATAAAGAACTTGGAAATAACAATTTGGATTAAAAGATTTCTAGTAAAAATAAAATGTCATTAATTCTTCAAACAAACATATGGCCTTCACGTGAAATGAGATCCATCATATAATATTCGAATGAAAATGCAAAAGCAAGGAATTACCTTCTGAATTTGAGCCAACATCCTCCAACAAGTAGTTGCAACCACCGGCCAATCATTACCCGATTCAATTTGCATCATTCCTCAAGTTGTGGACAACCCCTAACATCTAATATCGGTGAATTTCGAATACTTGGGGGCAGGGATGTAAAAGCTGGACAATCATGAATTTTAAACACCAGAAGCGAAGAAGAGAGTTGTCCCACTGACTTTGGCAACGATGTCAAACGATCACAATAAGTAATCTTCAATGTTTGAAGCGAAGAGAGAGAGTTAGTCCCACAGACTTCGGCAACGATGTCAAACGATCACAATAAGTAATCTTCAATGTTTGAAGCGAAGAGAGTTGTCCCACAGACTTCGGCAACGATGTCAAACGCCAACAAGAATTAATCTTCAATGTTTGAAGCGAAGAGAGTTGTCCCACTGACTTCGGCAACGATGTCAAACTCCCACAAGAAGTAATCTCCAATGTTTGAAGCGAAGAGAGTTGTCCAACTGACTTCGGCAACGATGTCAAACTCCCACAATAACTAATCTTCAATGTTTGAAGCGAAGATAATTGTCCAATTGATTCTGGCATTGATGTCAAAATTCGACATAACTGAATATGAAGGATTTGAAGAGAAGTGAGATTGCCTATCCGATCAGGTAACTTGCCGCCCGCAAACCCCACTATGCACAAGTCTTTGATTTTGTCCATCAGCTCCAAAGCATCTAAATTCGCTTCATCTTCAGGCGTAAAACGATCATCATAAGTAATCTTCAGTGTTTGAAGCGAAGAGAGTTGTCCAACTGACTTCGGCAACGATGTCAAACGCTCACAATAACTAATCTCCAATGTTTGAAGCGAAGATAATTGTCCAATTGATTCTGGCATTGATGTCAAAATTCGACATCTCTGAATACGAAGAATTTGAAGAGAAGTGAGATTGCCTATCCAATCAGGTAACTTGCCGCCCATAAACCCCTCGATGCGCAAGCCTTTGATTTTGTCCATCGGCTTCAAAGCATCTAAAATCACTTCATCTTCAGGCCTGAATTGCCATATCTCACCCGTATCATCAACATTCCTGTTCGACCAATCTAACTCTAAATTTTGAAGATGCGGCAACATGAGTAACTTTCTAGACAATACCTCCTCTTCATCACTTCGCATATGATTCAAGCCAGCGATTAACAAACTCCCACTTAAATTTTTTAGGCCATCTACTTCACTCAATCTTGCACTGTCACTCTCTCTCGGACCCAAGATAAATTTGGACAATGTCTGAAGATTAGTTAATTGTCCCAAGCCATGCCGCATATGACTCAAACTAGAACATTCCTCCAACTCAAGGTGTCTAAGATTGACCAATTTGTTCATATCAGCAGGCAATTCTTTAAGACTACGACACCTATTCAATTTTAGCGTCTGCAAGTTATGCAGCCCTATTATTTCATTTGGGAGCTCCATCATTAATTGGTCACCAGAAAGATCAAGATATGTCAAAAGTTTCAACTTTTGTATATCCTTTGGAATCATTGAAAAATTAAATTCAGGAAGAACTAAAACGCGCACGTACTTTAAATTGGACATTAATGAGCTTAGGATAAATCTATCCCATTCTGGGTCATTCTGACACCATTCCAACTTTGGATCATCACCATAAATCTTGATTTTAGGACAATGAGCAAAAAATGTTCTCAATTTGCCAACCTCACACAAACAAGTTGGAGGTTTCAAGACATCCAAGAAAGTTTCTAAAAGGACATCATACGCCAGATGGCGAACCCTATCACCAACATTTCTATAATCGTCCTTAACGATCACACACTCATCCTTACTAATTATTGTCGCAAGATCATGCATAAGATCATGCATTTTGCATGTTTTGATGACACCAAATTCATCCTTTGAAACATCTTGAAAGAAAGCCCTCGATAGCAAATTCATAAAATACTCATGACCTACATCTTCTGGACGTCTACCTTGATTTGATCGTGAAATGAATCCTTGAGCCATCCATAACTGAATTAGCATTTCCCTCTCAATTTCATAATCTTTAGGAAACAAAGAGCAATAAGAAAAACAAAATTTCTCATTTAAGGATAGATGATCATAACTAAGTCTTAGAATTGGTTAAATATTATAACTCTCGTTATCTACTCTCAAAAGATCACTATCCCTAACAGACTCCCAATCAGTCCTCGATGAATTTTCATACAAAAGACTACCTACAGCTTTTAGGGCAAGGGGAATACCAGCACATTTTTTGACAATTTCCTCTCCAATTTCCATCAACTCAGAAGAATTTGACCCTATTCCATTTTGAAATGCCATTTGCCAAAATAGATTCCGTGATCTTTCAACATCAAGACCTTTCAAATCAAGATGGTAGTCTGAATCCATTATTACTTGGACCGTTGCTATGCGTGTTGTTACGATTATCATACTTCCCCTCCCTCCTTCGCGCAACAACTTCTTCAAATCAAGCCACAATAAATGATCCTCGTTCCACACATCATCTAAAAGACAAGCAAAAATCTCTTCCCACGAATTTTTCCTCTCAGATCATTTTGCATTTGATCTAATTGAACAACCTTTTCACATTGTAACATCTTTCGACCAATTTCTCTTATGCTAAATTGGTCGGAAACACAAACCCACATTTTTGGTTCAAAGCGACTTTGTACAACCAAATCATTATAAACAAGTTGGGCGAGTGCAGTCTTACCCAATCCCCCAAAACCATTTATAGTTATTACCGAAACATCTTTGACCACATTAGTCTTCAATAAAAAATTTTTCAAATCATTCTTTTCAACCTCTCTCCCAATAACTTCCTCTTCACGGACAAAAGAGCAAGTCTCTTCACGGACAAAAGAGCGTGTTTGTCTCAAATTATTGATTGAGGTTGTTGACATTGAAGAAGTAAAAAGCTGGTTCAATTTCTTCACATCATCATCAATGCCATCAAACCTCTTCCTAATGTCTTTCATCCTACGACCCATTACATGAGCATATTTCATCCTCCGACACATTACATGAGCATATTTCATCCTCCGACACATTACATGAGCATATGCAACTGGGTTTGATTTGGAGCAGAAAGTGCATACCTTGTTTGCCAAGTTATCTTCGCCCCTCACTCTCCTTGCCAGAGAATCGGCAGCGAAATCATCCAACAGGTCTTCAGCATCGTAAAGCACGTCTTTCAACATCATCACCAATTCCTCGTCTAGTTGTCTCGTTGCAACACCCTCCGCATCAACAAGTGCAGCTTTAATTAAAGTTACGGTTCGCGCCATTCTTCTCTTATCATTTCTGAGATTAAGAAGCAAATTGAACTCCTTAAGAGCCAAGGAGCTCAATCCATCCAAGACCTTTTCGACAAAGGCTCCAGCAATTACAACCATTTTTGACGGGCTATAATAAGTCTGATGATCAGCATATAAAAATTATATATTAAATTTTGAAATATTTTGAATGGCTAATTACAAAACCTTCGTCAAAGGCAGTGGGAAGTGAGGACTACACGGATAAAAGAAAATAGTGCACTTATTTTTGTGGGATGTGACGAATACACGGTTAAAAGAAAACCGTGAACTTATTTTTACACAGCAGACAATTTGACTACTCGGTGCCTATATTTCCAGAAAAAGATAGAAGGCAACCCCAGCAATTTATATATGTAATTCTAAAATTTTCAAAAAACAAAAATGCTCATAATTATTTTCATTTGGGTAAATTACATCACACCCTTCCGCAAATTCATAACCCCATGAGATAGTAATAAAACCGTGGCATTCCATCAAAATAAAAAAAAAACAAAAATTAACATGAAACATCTAAAAACATGTCAATACAATAATTCATTAGCTTATGAAATAAATTTCAAATATAAGTTTATAAACTATTCCCTATATTAATTAATTGAACAACTAAGATGTCCGAAGATCATTAATACTTTTAAAAGTGAATTAAATTTTCAAATTAAATTAATAAACATCATATTTTACTGCATCTTTTTAAAATAGAAGTACACTATCATTTTTGTAATTCTAAAAAATTATCAATGAATTTTTCTCAACTTAAAATAATTCAATTATTTAATTTGAGCTACATCCATAATTAATATATTAAAATACCAAATATTCATGCCAAATTATAATTTCTTATAATATTTATAGGTGCTTCGGGATAACATAGAGAGACCAGCTACAAGTGAATCAATTTCTTAAAGATCGTTACAATTTTTTAAAACATAGGGAGACCAGCAATGTGAAATAAAAACCTTATTCTGTAACTTGAAACACGCAAAAAACCTTATTCAGTAACTTAAAACACGCAAAATATATCTTACAATATTCAGTCTGTGATTTTACCCCCCACCCCTACCACTATTCTCTCTTTTAATTTTTCTCATTCATTTATTTTTCTCATTTTAACCGATTATTTAAAAACCTATAACTTACATCATATGCGCTGTAATCCAATTCAACTTATATCGAATTCTTTTTTGCAATATTTCCACAGTTCATGATATTTCTCATTTATGTATCAATTTTACCAAATTTAATTATAACTTGATAAAATATATAAACAAATATTAGAACAAAATTAAAATAAATCAGAATTTTAAATTTGATATTAAAAAGTTGACATCATGAAATAAATTTATATTATTTATCTCATTTGATTATATTAACATTAAGTATTCAAGAATTTTATCATACTTTAATTCTAGGGGGACTTAATCCAAGTTTTTTTATCAATTTAACATATTTAACTTCTCTATCATTATACAATATGATGGTGTCTCACTTTCAATATAAAACATAATAAAATAAAATTTATTTAAATCACCCAAGACATTTTTATTATTTAATTGGTCATATAATACATTCGGTTTGAATTGTTCTTTTAATTCTGTACTATAATTTTTTTAATATTTAATAACATCAATGCAAAAACAATATATTTCTTGCTAAATATCAATTGAAAATTTTCATTATTGAATTATATATTTTATTTTCAACTACCATTAAATTTTAATATTAATTAATTATTTTTATTTTTTTATAACAATCATTTTCATTATTCTCTTTTTACATACCTAATCCTACTAATTGAAGTTCGTACAATAAAATTAAGACAATTATAATAAATTTTAAAAACTGATGCAATTACATATAACAATAATAAAATACATCAATTTATCTCTGCAATGAAAGGGAATAGAAAAGAATTTTTTTTCCAAACATGGACCCCAATTTATTACCAATTTATTACGATAGTTCAACTGAATAATAAATTTTAATGTATAATACTACGTTAGGTATTACGATTCTCTTTTTATTATAATATATTATTGGGTAATTAAATTCTTAATTTTTTAAATTTAAAAATAACTGAATGTAAAATATTTTTATGTAAATTATAATTTTTATACAATAATTTTTACTACTCAGCTAGTTAAAAAATAATTAAATTATTTATTAATTAAACAATAAATTTATTATTTTTATAAATCATTTAAAAAGATATAATTATTATTTAAATTATTAAGTAAATGATTTCCAATTGCAAATGGGGTACTCAATTTTTGCTCCATAAATTAGGAGACTTATAATTTATTTTCGTGGAAACCTTTAATTTTGATTTTGTTATCACATCATTTTTTTAATTTTACCATTTAAGAGATAAAAAAAATTAATTCTAATCTATACATCAACAAAAAGACAATAAAATTTAATATCCTTATTTTCCAAAAAATAAAACAAGTAAGAATTACATGAGTTATAAAATAAGAGGTGACAAATACCAAAAATTTATATACATCAACAAAAACTCAAAATTAAACATCTAAATATTAGATGAAAATACAATTATTAAAAAGAATTACATAAAATAGAAGAGGCAAAATTAAACAAAAAACAGTTTCTTTATTGAATTTAACGCAATCAAAAGGTGTAATTAGTGCAAAAGTATTCCCAAAGGACAATCGATTTTTATTTTAATGGTATCAATTTACGATGCGTTTCCTCCAGGATCACATAATTAGTGCAAAAGTTTCCTTTTTGTCTGACTGTTACTTAAATAATTTTGGTTTGGAGGATTAGAGTTATGGGCTGCCCAGTTGCTGTCCAATTTCTTAAAAAACTGACTTACAACACAAATGATTCATCTCTTATTTTAGACAACGCAATGACCGGAACTGCGCAAAACGGTTGTAAAAAGAATTAGAAAATCATGTCATTCATGTAAAGAATAAGTATTTAATACTCCTTAGGATTTGAAATTCGGAATAACGTAAAAAAATTTCCGACTATAGGACGAAAATATCAATCTTTTTACTTATCTTGTTGATTAGAATATTATAGCAGTCTGGATTTGAAACCATTAAAGATATTTTAGTATTTGCCTGCCCCGGGAGGATATTGACATAAACCATGATATCGAGATTTTTTGTTCAACTAAAAAAAAGAGATAAATTTCATTCGTTTCATTCGTTTATTTAAACTTCATTCAATAGTTACAGTCAATTTAAGAATATAAGCTATTAAAATAAAATAATCTTCTATATATTAAAATAATTGAAATGTGTCAATTCATCTAAAAATTGACATGAGTACAAGTAATAAAAATTTTATGAAGAAATAATTGATTTCAATAATTTTAATGAAATAAAAATTATAATTGAAACCATTTCAATGCTAAGTAATTAATGTTATAAAAAAAGAAGTACCCTCACTTGATTTATTTAGAGTTTCGATGTTTTGAAAATCAATTCTAATGTCACATAAGTAAAACATATAGGCAGAGGAGTAAATGCATAACTTTATTGATGGATAAAAGTACATAAATTAAAAACATATTTTTCGTGATTTTGACGAATAATAAATTATTTGAAAAATATTTAGGGTTAGCAAAATTAATTAGAGAAAAAGTTATATAAAACTCCTCTACCTGGCAAGGGTTATTTAATAGTCCTTGGGGTCTTGTTGGAGCCTGTACTTCCAGAGAAGAATGGGGGGTAACATAACCTGCTTTGTATATGCAATTCCAAAATTTCAAAAAATAAAAAAGTCCATTTTCTAATTACTGTAGATTAAATTACTCTCTTCAGTATATTCATATCTGGATGAGATATTAGTTTTCAAGCTCTATATATTCTAATTTGCTGGATACCAGCGAATTTATTTTCTGTTTAGAGAAGTAATTATCCTTTAATCTCCATAGAAAATACTATTGAATTTTTCAATATTTAACAAACCTCTCCAGTAAAACATAAAATCATGCTAATGAAAGGCATTTTAATGAAGAATGCTGGATACGGTTCATATAAGATAATTTAGAATTCTAAAATGTTATGAAAATAAACACTCCAAATGCTGGAAAATCATACTGCGGTTCATGGTACACAAGGAGATAATTTCAGGAGGAGATTTTTTAAGATAGAAAGAAATTAATGAAATTTTGTAAAATATAAAAATTGTAATTTATGAATTTTAAAGAGTGGATGCAGTAGGAGGTAAAAAGTGATAAAATTAATTTAAAAAAATGAAAATTTAACACGTGATGATAGAATGACACTTATACCCTTTGTATGGTAATAGAGAATGAAAATAAAAGAAAACAATTTTATACTTTCTTCTTTTTTCTTGTTTGGTAAAAAAGATAAAAAATAATAAAATGATGAAATAAATAATTATTTTTTTAAATTTCAAAATTTTTTTTCTTTTAAAATTTTCTTCAAATTTTAATTTTAAAAAATTCCCTTCTTTTCTTTTCTCCCCTCTTTCCACTCCAACGAAACAAAGCCTTAATGAAAAGATATACGGAGCAATGATTAAAATATTATATAAAAAATCTTTCTATGATTTCATATATATTTATTAATTAATACAGTTTCACAAATATTTATCGGTATGTGGAAACTTTTATAGTTAAAGCGGTTACTCGTAACATTTGAGTTCTTTTTTTTTTTAATTTTAAGATTTACCAAAGTAGACAGGGAAGATCTGATGCTACGGGTCCAGGACTCCTCCTTACTTATAAAATTTTTATTTATGAAAATGGATTCCCAGAATTAAGTATTTGTTTCTTCACAGTCATATCTACCTGCCTTGCATCCGGAATAAGCTGTTTATGCCAACTCCTAATATTTTAAGGATCACTTCGTGAAGCCCAACCCCTCCCAAACTTGACATATAAAGGGGCAGTCTAAAAGATAGATAAGATTCATTCTCTGCATGATTATAACAGAACACACCCGTGGGGGTGTCGTGGTTCAAAATAATGCAGAGAAACATGAACCTTTTGTTTTGTCTATCACCTTGATATTGCATTAATTGTCGTGGTTCAAAATAATGCAAAAAACAAAGCCATTTTGGGTCTCAAACTACGCTAACACACAGCCATTTTGGGTCTCAAACTACGCTAACACACAGCTTATCTATTTTGAATAAAAATATATAAAAATAAAATAAAATTTATTTATTTAAAATTTTTAATATTTTCTTGACATTATGTATTGTCTTTTTACATTTGTTAAAAAATATTTTAAATCAAATTATTCTTTAAATAAAATTTACAAGTATGTTTTATTTTAAATGAGTCAAAACTATGTTATTATTTTATTTTTATCAGTGAAATAGGTGAATTCATCAATACAAAAGTGGTTAGAAATTACAAAATAAATTAAGAAAAATTATTAAGATATTTTATACAATTTTTTACTTTTTAATTGAAAATTTTATTTGGAAGTAAAATTTGAAAAAAATATGTATTCAAATATATTGATATAAAAATACGTACTACTTCAACTGATCAAATAATACCTTGTATCACTAGATTAATTTGATTTATTATGAATTAAAATTATTTATATTTTTAAAGAGTACAAATATATTATATAATTAAAATTTAAGAATTTTAAAAAAATAAATATAATTAAAATTTTGAAAAAAACTAAAAAAATTTAAGAATTTTCTTACAATGAAATATTATATGCACAAATGGTTATATAAAATCTATTCATATCTATTTTAGTTTAATTAATTTTTTAACTTATACAAACTTATAAAGGTAGATAATAGAATTTTGAATATATAAATTAAACTAAAAACTATGATACATTTTAAATAAAATTCATAAATTATGCAATGTATAGTTAGAAAAAATTGTATGCAAATCTTTTCTCATAAAAGATAAAATTGTAAATGGAACTTAAGTCTAATTGCATCAATTTTATTCATTGATGTGAAAATAGAATAATATTAAGAATTTATTGTTTATTTTGCAGTAAGAAATATTGGAATTATATCTAAGGAACTTAGTTAATATTGAGTTGAAAAATAAGTTGTATTTTGTGTTAAATACCAGAATTATATTTTTGAATAAAAATTATATTTTTTTGTTAAGAATATTATTATTAAATGTTCATTCTCCATTTCATTCCTACATTATTTTTTTAAATTAACGTAATTATAAAAAGATTTTTTTTATTCTCATTCCCCTTTTTTCGTTTTATTGTAACAAATACGATACAAATATTCTTTTCTTTTATCATTATTTTTTACTATTATATAATTATATGAGCTACATATAATAAAATTTTAAACAATAAAAATGATACAAAATTTATATTTTTAATTTTTATTTTTATAAATTAAATAATATATTTCAATATATAAATAAATTATTATATTTTTAAAAATTTTGTTATCTTTTCTTAAATCCTAGCCCATGGATGTACGGGCTTGGTTTACTAGTATTGATTATTCCATTGGAAACTTCTCATTAATTGTTCAAGATTCGCGAGGAAACTATGATGTACCGAAACTCTTCAACCCAACATAATCACACACAAACTTGTTGAATCAGAATCCTTCGGAAAATGTTATCAAAACGTATAATACAGGAGCAAAATTGTTTTCTTGATAATTTCTGACTCTTCTAAATTCTAATTCTTTAACACATGTAAGGGTGATGACTCCCAGTTAATTCTGCTTATTTCATTATCAGCGGAGCCAAATGAATCAGGAAAAACTGAACTAAAAGATTGTGGACCCCTTATGCTCTAAATATTTTACTTATTTGAAAATTTCTTTTCACTGTAAAATCAAGCTTTGCCAGGTTGCTTTGCTTAAGAAATTAACCAATTATGTTTAATTTTTTGAAAATTTCTTGTCATCATAAAATCAAGCTTTCCCAGGTTGCTTTGCTAAAGAAATTAACCAATTATATTTTTTCAAATTAACCAAATTGATGCTTTCATTGCTTGCCTATTTAAAAAGCATATGGATAAAAGCTAAGTTGCAAATTGCTGAGGGCTTATGGAATTAGAAAACAGCACAAAGACAGGCTTGCTCTCTGATTTTAATAAAATACTTGCTATAAGTTTTGAATCGCCAACAAAAAAGCATGCAGACATAAAGAAAGTTTATGGTTCAAAGTGGCCACTTCCTTGTTTACATGATCAGCGACTTTAGGTAGAATTCCTTTTTTTTTTTTAAAAAAAATATTTGACAAACCACTCATCATATAGAGCAACAGCCAAAACAAAGCTTTAAAAAAATTCAAATCTAATTATGTTAGCTAAGAAAAACTATATCTAATTATATCTATCTGTAACACCTTACCTACAAGAAAAAATTTTATAATGCAGAAACCCGTTACTGTCAATGGCCTATGAGCTGATGTTGAAAAATAAGAACATCTTTTGTTGAGTTACGGATTATAATTTTGATCAATGAAGCCAGTAATTGGTAAAAGCATCAACGTTACAATTTCCAGAAAGTGAGAGATATTTCTATCTACTATACAAGTAATACAGCAAATAGTGGTTTCCTACAAATAGTTTCCTTGTCAGTTTAATGCCAACATGATGAATTATACAGGAATGTGCGTAATCTTATTTTGATTTTTCCATAGGAAACTTCGTAGTATTTGTTCAAGATTTCCAAAGAAACTATGACCTCACTTTGTAAACGCAATTTCACAAAATGTATAATACATGAGCAAACATCAGCAGCGATGAATTGTACTGAAATCTTCAGGCTACCATAATCCCAAACATGTTGAAACGGAAATCCTGTTGGTTCTGCTTCCAGATGATGTAATGATCTCAGATGCGGAATCCTGGTTGAGCTGCTATCCTTAACAATCTCGAATGCCAATTATAAATCTTCTAACAAAATGAAATGCCTTAGTTCATCATACTAATGATAGAAAATTGATTTAAGACTCACAATTTAAGTCTAATAAAATGATAGAAAGACAGAAAGAAGGAATGTAGGAATTAATGCAGCGTACTTTGCAAAAGTTCATTCAACTCAAAAACCAGCAACAAGAGGTAACAATATAAACCAGAGAATAGGTGAGAAAACAATAAAATTTGTAAGTAGAAAAAACAAATGTATGTTTAGGGTACTGACATACAACATCAGAGAAACGCTTTGAAAAGAAAGCAGTGTGAGTGTTGGATGAAGACTCGTTGTCTACAAAATTTTCAAACTCTAGCAAGCATCTATAATCAAACATGTGCCAATAATGTTTTCATTTTGTTTTTTGCAGAGAATTAGAGACACATCATGTCTGAAATAAAAGTTGAAGATTTAAAGGAACAGAAATTACCTTGTGAATTCAAAAAAATTTGAAGCCAATTCCTCATCTGTTCCAAGGTTTGACCAGAATGTAGCATTTGGATAGTAAATTCCAATTGAGATGCTTCTTTCAGTCTCAGATATCAGGACTGCTTGCATATGAATGCTAAGGAAAAAAAAAAAAAAGAAACAGAAACGTTAGTAAGATAGTGCGAAAGAAGGGAAGAGGTAAGAAAATAAACACTATCAGAATACTAATATACAGAGAAACACCAGAGACTACAGTGTAATATTACCTGAAAAATCTTTGACATGGGTATCAGTGTTGGGATCTTCTTTAAGCTGATACACTCGTAGAATATGAATACATCCTTCTCGGCTAACACAGAAACAAAAAATGAAAATTAAATGCAGCAATATGAAGTTGGAGTAAATTACCAACGGTTTACAAGTTCAACTTAACCAGTTATAATCTGGATTATTTAAATATGAACAACAGTATGAAGATTCAAATTTTTTTAAAATTACAAACTAAGGGCTTAAATTAAATGTGGTTTAAAATTAAATTAAATTCTCAAGGCATATGAAATTAGTCAAAATCTGAAATGAATACATCTATAGATCCTGCATTCGAAAGATCCCCTAATTGATTTATTAGCCATTTTAAAGTCCAATGTGAAGTTTCAACGCTGCTAACTATGTAGATTTCAAATCAAATGTTTAGAGAACTAACATATAACATCAAAGGAGCACTTTGAAGAGAACACAGTGTGAGTGTTGGATGAAGATTTTGTACGCAAAAATTTCAATCTCTATCTCAGATAAGCAATATCTATTATCAATTTTTCTTACATTTCGTTTATTATAGAGAATTAGAGATATATCATATCAGACACTGAAATCGAAAATCTAAGGGGACAGAATTACCTTGTGAATTCATAAGAATTTGAAGCCAATTTTTCATCTATTTGGCTTTGACCAGAATGTACTATTTGGGGTATGAGCCTTTTTTTTTGCCAATCCTCTCCCTTTTTCCTTTTGCCTTCTGCATCTTTCCTCTAATTTTGGACATGAGCAACAATTTTGCAACGATGGAAGATCGGTCTCTGTCTGCCTCCAGATGATGCAATAATTTTTGGTGGTAGATTCCAATTGAGTTGCTTCTATTTTTTAGTCTCAGATACCAGGGTTGCTTGCTTACGAATCCTAAGAAAAGAAATAAAAAAATACAGTGAGATAATGCGAACAGAGGAAGAGAAAGAAAATAAACCGTGGGAGTGAGAAATTATTAAACTTATAAGCATGTCAACTATCATAACATACAAAGAAGCACTTTGCGAAGAATGTGATGTTATATATTACCTAAAGATTCATCCGAAGTAGTGTCAGTGTTGGGATCCTCTCTAAATTGTGATACTTGTTTAACATGAATCAGAGGATGAGTCTCTTAACAAAATCAAATGAACAATTGTGAATTAGATATTCTAATAAATTCATCAATATATTTCAAATATATCATGTCCTATGTGCCAAACAATCAATTGAACATACCAAAAAAAAAAAAAAAAATCCTAGCATAATCAGCTGACTACCTGAATTAAAAATGATTTGGAGATTATGAAAAGTATATATTGAAAATTTCTACCTTGCAATTAAAGGCAGAGTATGCAAATTTACAGGGAAATTGGAAAGAACTGTATGGCTTGAAAGATTGTTAATAAAAATAAAATGTCATTAATTCTTCAAGCAAACATATGACTTTCAATTGTTGTAGAGATGCGTGATATTAGATTTGAATGAAAATGTATAAGCATGGAATTACCTTCTGAATTGGAACCAATTTACTACAATAGGACCAAGTGGGATATGAGCAATTCTTCGAAAAGGACCACTCTCTTCCCTTTTGAGATTTTGAATTCCTTCAGGTAGGGATGTCAAACGACGGCAACCACGAATACGAAGCTCTTGAAGCAATGAGAGTTGTCCTATTGACTCTGGCAATGATGTCAAACCATCGCACTCACTAACATAAAGATTCTGAAGCAATGAGAGTTGTCCTATTGACTCTGGCAGTGATGTCAAACGATGGCAACCAACAATATTAAGCCGTTGAAGTAAAGAGAGTTGTCCTATTGACTCTGGCAGCGATGACAAAAGTGCACAATGTCCAATTATCAGAGTTCGCAGAGATGAGAGGTTGTATATTGATTCTGGCAGTGATGTTAGAACGTCGCACCTAAAAATACAAAGGTATTGAAGTGAAGAGAGATTGCCTATCCCTTCCGGAAGTGATGTCAAAGCTTCGCAAGACCTGATCTTAAGCCTCTGCAATGACGAGAGACATCCTATCCAATCTGGTAACTTGCTGCCACAAAATCCCCTTATGCGTAGGCCTTTGATTTTGTGATGCGGCTGCAGACCTAGTAATATCATCTCATCTTCACCCACCGCTTCTTCTCTTCCACCCCTATCATCCACATTCCTTCTCGACCAACTTAATTCCAAATCTCGAAGATGTAACTTCATGAGTAACTTTTCAGACACAACCTCTTCAGCTTTACTTCGCATGTGTTTCAAGCCATCGATTAACAAACTCCCCCTTAAATTATTTAGGTCACCAAATTCACTTAATCTTGCACTATCACTCGTTCTTGGGCCCAAGATAAAATATGGCAATGTTTGAAGACTAGTTAACTGTCCCAACCCATGCGGCATATGACTCAATCCCCAACAGCTGTTCAACTCAAGATGCCTGAGACTTACCATTTTGTTGATATCTCTGGGCAATTCTGTAAGATTTCCACACCCATTCAATTTTAGTGTCTGCAAGTTCTGTAGCGTGGTTATTCCCTTTGGGAGCTTTTGAATTAACAAATTATCAGAAAGATCAAGATATCTCAAATGCTTTAATTTTTGTATATTCTTTGGAATCACTGGAGAGTATGATTCAAGTCCAGAATATAATCCATGAAGATCTAAAATGCGCATGACCTTTAGTCTGGATATAAGTGAACTTATGATAGACATATTCACCTCTGAGTCATTCCATCTCCAATGACAACAGAACAAACAGAACAAATTTGCCAAGGCCTCTAGAGAAAACTCCCCGTTACTCTCCACTGGAAGACGATGCACAAGAAATGTTCTCAATTTGGGTGGCTCTAGCAAGCAATTTGGAGGTTTCCAACAAGCTTCTGGTGCAACATCAAATGACAGATGGCGCACCCTATCACCAATATTTTCTTTGTTTTCTTCCTTAACGATCATACACTCATTGTTACTCATCATAGTTGCAAGATCATGCATAAGATCATGCATTTTGCACGAGTATATGTCACCAAACTTATCATTTTTCACATCTTGAAAGAAAGACCTTGATAGCAAATTCATAAAGTACTCATGACCCACATCTTCTGGACGTTTACCTTGATTTGATAATGGAATGAACCCTTGAGCGATCCATAATTGAATTAATGTTTCCCTCTTAATTTCATAGTCTTTAGGAAACAACGAGCAATAAGTAAAAGAAATTTTCAAATTTGAGGATAGATGATCATAACTAAGTTTCAAAATTGGTAAAATATTATTATTTTTATCATCTATTCTCAAAAGCTCACTATCCTTAAAATACAACCAATCACTCTCTGATAAATTTCTATACAAAAGTGTACCCATAGTTTTTAGGGCAAGAGGGATTCCTTCACATTTTTTGATAATTTCCTTCCCAATTTTTATCAAGTCTGGAAACTCCGACTCTTTTCCCTCTTCAAAAGCCATTTGAGAGAATAGTTCCCATGATCTGTCAATATCAAGGCCTCTTAAATCTAGAGGGAAGTCTGTATCCATTATCTCTTTCACCTCTGCAATGCGTGTTGTTACAATTATCATGCTTCCTCTCCCTCCTTCCCTCAACAAGCTCCTCAATTCAAGCCACAAGCCACGATTATCGTTCCACACATCATCTAAGACAAGCAAAAATCTCCTCCCACTGATTTTATCTCTAAGTTTTTTTTGCACTTGCTCTATGTTGGCATCCTTTTCACATTGTGACATCTTTCGACCAATTTCTTTTATGCTAAATTGGTCAGAAACACAAACCCACATTTTTGGCTCAAAGTGACTTTGGACAGCCACATCATTATACACAAGTTGAGCGAGTGCAGTCTTACCCAATCCCCCAAAACCATTTATAGTAATTACTGAAACATCTTTGATCACATTAGTGTTCAATAAAAAACTTTTCAAACGACTCTTCTCTTCCTCTCTCCCAATAACTTCCTTTTCATGGACAAAAGAGTGAGTTTGTCTCCATTCATTGATTGCGATTGGTGGCTTTGAAGAGGGAGGATCCAGGTTCAATTTGTTCTTATCATCAGCAATGCCATCAAACTTCTTCCTAATGTCTTTCATTCTACGACTCATTACATGAGCATATGCAACTTGGTTTGATTCGGAGCAGAAAGTGCGTACCTTGTTTGCTAAGTTGTCTCCGCCCCTCACTCTCCTTGCAAGAGATTCAGCAGAGAAATCATCCAACAGGTCATCAGCATCATAAAGCACGTCCTTCAACTTGTCCAGCCAATCGTTGACTTGATGTTTCGTTGCATTGGCCTCAGCATCAAGAAGAGTAGCCTTGATTGCAGAGACTGTGTCCTCCATCCTTTTCTTATCATCCCTGAGAGCATGAAGCATATTGAACTCTTCAAGAGCCAAAGAGCCCAATCCCTCCAAGACCTTAACAGCAATGGCTTCCATTTTTGACAGGCTAGCAATCTGTTTGTGAGATGTGTGATGTTCTGCCTCTGAAAATTATATATTGTTGATTTTCAAAATACGTTAAGTGGCAAAAAACAAAGTACTTCTCAATGGCACGGGGGAGTGGGAACTACACGTATAAAAGAAAATAGTGAAGTTATCTTTCCACAGCGTAGTCCTTGTGGTCTAGTTAGTGCCTATATTTCCAGAAAAAATTGAAGGTGACACAAGCTGATTTGTATATGTAATTCTAAAATTTTCAGAAAAATAGACTCAGTTTTCTTTTTAATTTCTATAGATTATATCACTCCCCTCCGTAAATTCATATCTCCATGAGATATTAGTTTTCAAATTCTATATATTCTAATTCGTTTGAAAATAGTGAATTTATTTTTGTTTAAGAGTAATAATTTGTTACTCTCAATAGAAAATATTTTTCAAATTTTTTTAAATATTTAACAAACCTCTAAAGTAATTTTTTTTTAAAAAAAATCATATCTAATTATCTTGATTAAGAAACTTTGGGCATGTTTTAACGCCTGTTAACAATTTTTTTGATATTTAAAATTTCAAAATTTGCTATAAAAAACCACTCCAAATGTTAGAAGACTATATTGTAATTCCTCCTATGCACGTAGATAATTTCAGGAGGAAAATTTTCAAGACAGAAATGAAATGAATGAATTTTTTTTAAATATAAAAATTATAAATTTTAGAAGGTAAATGCAAGAGGAGGAAAAAAATAAAAAAAAATTATGGAAAAAATAATAAATTAATAGGTGACACTTATAATGAAAAGAAATATGGAATAATGACTAATATATTATATAATTTTTTTTTACAATTTCACTATTTTTTTATGAACACAGTTTCACAAAGATTTATTTGTAAGTGGAAGCTTTAATTGCAAATGGGATTACTTATAACGTTTAGTGAGTTCTGTTATTTTTTTTTCTCTAAGATTTACTAAAATAAACGGGGAAGATTTGATGCTATGAGTCCAAGTCTCATCCTTATTTGTAAAGATTTTCTTTACAAGAAAAATGCTTCTTATGGTCATTGGCAAACACAGTTCCACACAATATTCTGAAATCTTGCCGAACGGTATCCGGTGTAAAAAAATCCTTCCCCAAGCACAAATGGGGTTTGATGATTTGTTGCTGTCAATGGCCCACGTTTGGGCGGAAATATGGCATCAGGATTAAGGATATAAATAGATTAAGTCGAAATTTTATCTTAAATAAATTAAAATTTTATTTTAAATCATTGATACGAGGTTAGAAAATTTTAAATTCAGTTTAATTTATTAAAAAATTTGACTTTATTTATTAACATATTTAAAAATTTATTTGTATAGATATTAATAGATTTTGAAATTTGCTTCTTAAAATTTAAATTAATTCAATAATTTAATTTGATTTATATACATAAATAAATATATTAAAATATTTATATTGTATATGATATATATTATTTTTAAATATATTAATAAATAAATAAATTAATCTAATTTATTTATTAAAATAAAATAGATTTATTTAAATAAATAAGTTAAATTAAAATAATTTATAAATAAATTAAATCGTCAATTTTTTAAAGGTTATCTAATTTATTTGCACGCCTGGTCATCACAAGAGACAATCATATTTCCGTGTTCCCCAGGGCAATATCATGTACCGTCTTTTTTGTCTTTCCTCTCTGCGCTTTCCCCGAATGGAACAAAATCATCCACAGCATTGACATAGTCGTGTGCGTGCATACCTCTTTTGTGTTCCCCAAAGCAATATCATATGCCTTGTGTTTTGTCTTTCCCCTCAATACCCTTTCCCGAACGTTGATGTCGACGTGTGCTTGCTTTGTACCGTTAATTCTTGGTAAGTTCGCGGGTGCATAAATCGAAAAATCTATTCATCATATTTTATACAATAATTTTTATCTATTTAAAAAATAATAAATAATTAAATTATTACCCAAAATAGTAATATAATACTAGACATAATATTTTTTTATAAATCATATCTAATAATATAAAATTATTATTTGAGATAATAATTTAATTATTTATTTTTAATTAATTGAACTAGAATTATTATTATTATATGAAGCATGGTATATAAATTTTTCAGTTTCTATACCATAGACTCATTCTAATTTTTTTTGTTAAGTGATTTCTTTTTTTATTTATGTGAAATTTATTTTTTAATTTTTAATTTTATATTTGTAAAATATTAATTTATTTAATTTTATCTTTAAAGGGATAAAATTAAATAAAATAATTTTCATATATACATTAATAAAAAGATAATAATTAAATATATTAATATTTCATAATTATACAATTAATAGAAATAATTTCATAAGAAATAAAATAAACGAAGTAAAATTTACCAAAAAAGAGGGTTTATTAATTGAATTTACCGACGACCAATGGCATAATTATTGCAAAAGTAATCTAAAAGGACAATCGATTTTTAGTTCAATGGTATCAAGTTACGGTGAGTTCCCCCCCGTATGACATTGTGGGTTTTGTAGCTTCAAATATACTTATTTTTGAATTTTTTTCTCACTGTTATTTAAATAATTTTGGTTTGGAGGAGTTGAGTTAAGGGCTGGCTAGTTTCTGTCCAATTTTTTAGAAAAATTCAACTTGCAGTACATATGATTCACCTCTTATTCTAGACAAGACAACCGGTAAAAGTTTGGACATTGTCTGCAAAAAAGCATTAGGAAATCATATAATATTATCATATAAATTTCTTTTGCCCCGTAAGGTTTTTTAAGCATGTAGCATGCTATGGTGGTTTTATTTCCTCCTGAAAAATAAAAGAATTTCAATTATTTATTTAAACTTCATCTAGTTACAATTAATTTAAGAACATAAAATAATAAAAAAAATTATAACCTTTTATGAATTTCATGTTATATTATATATTTGATCGATTGAAATATGAAAATTCAATTTATATTTAGCATAATTTTGACTAATGATTAATTTTATGAAAAAAATTAGTATAAATAATTTTAATGATACAAAAATTATAATTAAAATTCATTTCAACGCTATGTAATTGATGTTGTAATCGAAAAAGTAGCGGCACTTGATTTTGAGTTTCCATCTTTTGAAAATTAATTCTAATATTACATAAATAAATCATAATTGCAATTGAGAAAGTTCATCACGCCTTGTAGTTAGGGTTATAACCTCAGTATCTTTGTCTTTCCTTACCAAACTTTTTATCCAATAATGTTTGAGATCAAGCTGGTTTTGTTTGTAGAAGTCAAGTGAGGGAATAAGTCAGATTATTGGCCGGCAATTTTAATGGCCGGCACTTTTAATGGTATATACTGTATAGTATTTTATATTATTTTTGTCACGCCCAAGTCTTATTGATTTTAGAAAACTACTAAATTTGATCCATTCATATAAAATTTTAGTTTGAGTTCTGAAAGTAATCAGATTCAGTGTCATGTAATGTTTTACAATTTTATCATATTTTAATTTTAACTGATTCAAAATAACTACCAGACATAATTTATTAGTTAAGAAATTAGCATGAATTATTTAAATAATTAAATTTAGTACT
This sequence comes from Sindora glabra, assembly GCA_020226215.1. Classification (NCBI taxonomy): domain Eukaryota; kingdom Viridiplantae; phylum Streptophyta; class Magnoliopsida; order Fabales; family Fabaceae; genus Sindora; species Sindora glabra. Next base: position 87,994,856 of record CM035226.1, read on the forward strand.
TTATATATTATATTTAAGTTTCAAATTAATTATAATTTTTATTTTTTATATTTTGAGTTTGAATTTAAAATGATATAATTACTACTGTTTAAAAAAAAAAGAGTTAAGGCTGTTTGATGATACTTGTGCGTACATTCGACAGATCAAAAAGTCAAGTGAGGGAATAATTATAACCTCAGTATTTTGTTTTTCCTTACCAACCTTTTTATCAAATATTGTTTGAGATCAAGCTGGTTTTGTTTGTAAAAGTCAAGTGGGGGAATAAGTCAATGGCCGGCACTTTTAATGGTATATACTTCATAGTATTTTATATGAAAAATTGTAATGAGGTGCCGCTTCGTATGCTTTATTTCAAAGAAGTGATAGCATTAGACTTTTTTTCAAATAGGTTCTGATTTTATGATTTATGAATGTTATATATTGAAATTATCTTTTTTTTAATTGTAAGAATGCGATCGTAAATTAGAAACTTTAAAAAGTTATAAATCTATCATTAATTAATTAATTTTCACATATGAGCACCTGTTCTCAATCGTCTTCATATGATCTTTTAACAAAAAATAAGAAAATGTGGGTTTAATGAAATTTATCTGGTTAAAAATGTGTAAATTAAATTTAAAACTTTGGACAATCATAATTTTGTGCTCGGTTGTCTATTTTAAGTGATTTTTTTTTATTTTATGTAACTTTTCGGGATCTACATACTTGTAAAACACCAAAGACTTTTTTCAATGATTTTTCTTAATTTTTTTTCTTATTATTTTTTCAACTTTGATCTTATTTTTATCAATTCAAATTCATTCGAATCCTATATTAAATTTTTGCTCTCCAACTCTTTTGATGTCTAGTAGTGCCATAATAATTTTTCTAACAAATAAAATTATTAAAGAATAATATATTACTGTTTGTAAACTAAATAGTAATATATTACTGTTTTATTTCAAAACAATAATAACAACTAAAAATTTCAAATAAAGGGATAAATTAAATCTAATTAATAATCAAACTGTTAAATAATAACATATTATTATTTATTTTATAGACAGTAACATGTTATTATTTCATTCCAAAATAGTAATACTAATAAAAAAATAGAAATAAATAGATAAATCAAATTTAATTAATAACGAAATTACTAAATAATAGCATATTATTGTCTATTCTCTAGACAGTAACATATTACTATTTCGTTTCAATCATAATTAATAACTAAATTATCAAAGAAGAGGATGTTACTATTTCATTTCAAAATAGTAATACTAATAAAAGATTTCAAACAAATAGATAATAACATGTTACTATTTATTCTCCAGTTTCATTCTAAAACAATAACACCAAACAAAAATTCAAAATAAATGGATAAATTAAGTCTAATTAATAATAAAATTACAAAATAATAGCATGTTATTATTTATTCTCTATACAGTAACATATTACTATTTCGTTCCAAGTCTAATTAACAACTAAATTGTCAAAGAAAAAGATGTTACTATTTCGTTCCAAAATAGTAATACCAATAAAAAGCCCTAAATAAATGAATAATAGCATGTTACTATTTATTCTCTAGGTAGTAACATGTTACTGTTTCATTTCAAAATATAACACTAATAAAAAACTTGAAATAAATGGATAATTCAAGTCTAATTAACAATGAAATTTTAAAATAATAACAAGTTATTATCTGTTCTCTAGACAGTAATATGTTACTATTTTGTTCCAAGCCTAATTAACAACTAAACTGTCAAAGAAGAGGATATTATTGTTTTGTTCTAAAACAGTAACAAACCCCAAATAAATGGATAAATCAAATTTAATTAACAATCAAATTATTAAATAATAACATGTTACTGTTTGTTCTCTAGATAGTAATATATTACTATTTCGAGAAATTAAGTCTAATTAATAATTAAATTGTCAAATAATAACATGTTGCTGTTTGTTCTCTAAATAGTAATATATTACTATTTCGTTCCGAAACAGTAGCATTAATAAAAAACTTGAAATAAATAGATAAATTAAGTTTAATTAATAACAAAATTATTAAATAATAGCATATTAGTATATATTCTCTATACAGTAACATGTTACTATTTTATTCCAAGCCTAATTAACAATCAAATTATCAAAAAAAATGATGTCATAATTTCGTTCCAAAATAATAATACCAATTAAAAATTACAAATAAATGGATAAATTAAGTCTAATTAATGACCAAACTATACTGTTTTGTTCCAAAATAATAACATTAACTAAAAATCTCACATAAATGGATAAATTAAGTCTAATTAATAATCAAACTATCAACAAATAGCATGTTATAGTTTATTCTTCAAATAGTAACATGTTATGATTTTAGAATAATGTTTCTATTTTATTCTAAAATCATAATATTAATAAAAAATCTAAAATAAATGGATAAATCAAGTCTAATTAATAATTAAGCTATTGAAGAAGTGAATGTTATTGTCTTATTTTAAAATAGTAACATAAACTAAAAATTTTAAAAAAATAAATAAATTAAGTCTAATTAATAACCAAATTGTAAAATAGCAACATGTTACTGTTTCATTCCAAAATAGTAAAATAGTAATACTAACAAAAAATTCTAAATAAATGGATAAATCAAATCTAATTAACAATCAAACTACTAAATAATAGCATGTTATTATTTGTTCTCCAAACAGTAACATTAGTAACATGTTACTATTTCATCTCCAAATAGTAACACTAACTTAAAATCTCAAATAAATGGATAAATAAAGTCTAATAAATATCCAAATTGTCAAATCATAATATGTCATTATGTCTCTAAGTTCTTATTTATTTTTATTTTTATCTTAACTAAAAATTTATTTTAATTTCTAAAAAATTAAATTTTTATAAATTTTATATTAATTTAATTTTTATAAAGTAAAAAGTCCTGCCATTTTAATTTTTATAAATTTTTAGTATTTTATTTTTTATTTATATTAAATTAAAAACTCTCCAATTTTAATGTGAAGCAAAAGAGATTTCTATTTAGTTCTTTTAGTCTTTTTAAAATGCATTGTAAATATGTCATTTTTGTCTTCTGGATATCATGGTAAATTTTTGTATGCAGGTACACTTAAATGAAAGAAAGTGAGTTTCGAGTATCTCGCTACAATAAATTACACTAAATGACACCGGTCTATTTTTTTCCTATTTTATATTCTTTTTGCCACACCCAAGTCTTATTGATTTTAGAAAATTACTAAATTTGATCCATTCATATAAAATTTTAGTTTTAGTTCTGAAAGTAATCAGATTTAGTGTCATGTGATGTTTTACAATTTTATCATATTTTAATTTTAACTGATTCAAAATAACTACCAGATATAATTTATTAGTTAAGAAATTAAATGAATTATTTAAATAATTAAATTTAGTACTTTATATATTATATTTAAGTTTCAAATTAATTATAATTTTTATTTTTTTATATTTTGAGTTTGAATAGGGCTGTTTGATGATACTAGTGCGTACATTAGACAGACAATAAAACAAACATATGGGACAAAAATAGACTCCCATGTAGTTGTGACGAATTGGTACGGCTGATATGTCGTTCTTGTAACGTGTATAAATTAAATTTATATTTATCATGATTTTGACAGATAATAAATTTTTTAAAAAATAATTAATGCGTAATCAAATTTAATTGCAAAAAAAAAATTATATAAAACTCTTCTACTTGACTAGAGTTTTTGGACATGTAGTCTACTATGGTGATTCTAATTTCTACAAAAAAGCAAAAGATCAATTCTAATCTACATATGGTCTTTCTTATGTGAAGACTCTTCTCTTCTTTATTTTCCTAGATTTATCCTTGTAATGTAACTGCTACTGGTGTTGGTTAGTTTCTGTTTTGTATGCCCTTCAGAGGAAAAAAAAAATGGTCGCAGTGATTGAGCATGTTTTTAATGCTCTATTTTAGGAATGTAGTTTATTATGAATACTTTGTACATTTAACAATGTATTATACGCAGATTTTAGTCCTGATTACTTGATTGTATATCCTCTAATTTCGAAAGGTTTAAATTATTATTACTATGCGAGTAATCAAATTTAATCGGTTGTTCATATTGAAAAATCAAATTATGTCAGTTAGATTTTCGTTTACTCCATTAAATTTCACATGATTTCTAACTGTGGGAGTTCATATTGTATATAGGGGATTTGCTGCCCTTGCTTTCTTTTGCCTGCTATTAGTAATTAAAATCCATCTCTACTTTCTTCTATCCTCAATTTCTAAAATATAAGAAAATGGTTAGGAGACTTGATGTTGTCTTCGATGTAAAACCAGCAAGGAATCATGGAGATTGTAGGTCTTGATTCTAAATTTGTAGCTGATGCTTGAATATGACAAAAAATGATACGACTAACTGCTTGAATTAAGCCTAAGCGCTTATATGATAATTTTGAAAATTCTATAAATTTTGTTTATAGTTATTATCTTTGTATACTGTGATATTGTTTGAGTTATGAAAAGTTCTCATAGTCGATTTCCCATCTAATTTGATGTTATTTTTAAGTCTTATAACAGAACCCAGTGGCACCTTTGTGATGTTATTTTTATGGAAAACTTGGGGAAGAAAGGCAATGTTTTTGGATAATTTGTTGAACTCAAACTTCTAATTAAGTCCATCCTTGTTGCTTTAGATTAATGTAAATTTAAAATTTTATGGATGATTAAAATATCTTTATGCTTTTGAATTGAAGCAAGCGGATTGATTATATCAATATAACAATATTTATTTTTATCTTTGATAGAATCAAGAATTGCATGACAAGATACAATTGATTATACTAATATAATAAATCACACGCCTGCTATAAAGAAAAAGTATATTTGGCTAATATGGTGATTTAGTTATTAATATTTTTTAAGCCAACACAATTTTAAACATATAATAAAATCAACATTACAGAAGATTTGAAATGTGAAAATATTACGCTATTTAATGGAAAGGCATGAGATTTATAGTAGGACTATTTTCTTTTTCCTTGAAAGGATGTGCAAATAAAAGTAGAAGTGTTACACAAAAATAAAATTTAAAATAGATATTAATAATTTATGAATAAAACTTGTATCTTTTTTATTTATAATTATCATAAATTTTCAACTATAAATATGATATTAACTTATAATTTTTATATAATATTTATTTATGAAATAAATAAATAAATATACATATCTAAATTAATCTTATAATTGGAAAAAGAATCTTGTAAATTGCACAGGAGTTAAACTGATTTGTTCGTGTAAATTTCAACTCAATTGGCAAAACTTCTCGAAGTTGATAAAAAGAGAAAAAACGAACACAAATGATGGACATGTGTTGATTTGAGTCACTTCTCTTTACAAATCTCAATTTATAACTTAAAAAATTTGATGTGAAGTTTCGAAGTCTGCATTGAAGCTCATCTCGTGTGACTTAATTGGACGTCAGGTTCGAGACAGAATGCTTAAACACGGGTTGAGGGCGAGGGATTGTCTAAGGAGGGCTGGATTTTTTTTTTCCCTGTGCAATCACGGTTGTTAATAAGTTTTTTTTTTTTTTTTATAGAAAGAGGTGATAATTCATTTGAAGTATATATTTTGAATTCAAACTTAAAATATAAAAGAAGAATAAAATTTTTAAGGCAATATTAGATGCCATTCCATCATTAAAGGCACATTTGATATAGTGATGAAAATATAATTAATTATTGATTAATTGTAATATATAATAATCATAATTTTTCATTCAATAATGGTATAACTTTTAATAATGATTATTTTTCTTTAATAATAATTAGTGTAAAGACTTTTAGTGAGGAAAAAATTACTATTAAATAATAAATTATCTTTTATGACTTATTTTTTAATCATGATTTTTCTTTCACTAAAAGTTTTCTACTAATTATTATTCAAGAAAGGCAATAATTATTAAAATTTAAGGAGAGAAAAATCATGATTATTACATATTATAATCAAACAACAATCAATTTTATTTTTATTATTATGCTAAACAAGCCTTAAGCACAAACAAAACATTTATTTGTTCGAAGTCCAATTAAACTAAAAAGCTCAAGCCCAAACTAATTAAATTTGTAAAATTTAAATTTGATCTTGATTATTATATGAATTTAATCGAATTCAAATATGTTATAATATATTTAATGATTATCTCTTATAATACAATAAACTCATTTTCTTATCATATCTATCTTTTCTATTTTTTTAGTTGATTTTTTGTTTTTTTGAAAGGAAAAGAAATATAATGGTATGTAAAATTTGTTCAATAATGCAAAAATATTTAACATGGAATTTTAAATGTTAAATCCATTAAATACTAAATTTAAAGTATGTGAATATTTTCTTTTTTTAGATACTAAATTTAGTTAATAAGATAAAAATTTATTACAAAGTGTAAAAATCTTATAAAATTTCAAAATTATCCATGATTATTATTTCAAAAATTCTATAAATTGATAAATGATGTAATATAGATTAAATATTCGATTATTATTTCAAAAATAGAGATTAGTTAAATATATTTATTAAATGAAATCTCATTAAAATAATAGCAACTACTAAATATATTCAATTACTAAATAGATTCAATGAATTTTTACATAATTTAATATTCAATATTAATAAATTGAATAAATACAATATAATTTTTACTTTTAATATATTCAATTAAGTAACTAATGTTTTTAAATATATTCATACTTATTATATTATCATTCATATTTAATTTTTGTAGAGGGGGCAAACAGAGTAAATTTTTTTTATACATAAAATTTATATTCATAACTTTAAAAATTTAAGAGCATCATAGCCTTCCTACATATATGGAGTTGTCACTATTGCTTAAAGATATAGCAAGCTTTGTCATGACTTATTTGGTTGTGATCGGTGTAGATCTTTTTACCAATTTTTACAAGCCTATCTAATTTTAACTTGATATCATCACATAATTTCTAAATGAACTAACTAACTTGGTTAAGTTTAATTATTTCATTTCACAATAAAGGAAATATTTACATACAAGTATTTTATTATAGATACAAAATATCTACTAAACTTATTAATTCCTTCCATGTAACTTTCTTCCTAAAATTATGGATGCTTGTTATACTTATCAATATGAGTCTACTCCTATATAGTTAATGGTGGCTACAGAACTTGAATCTAAATATCTGGAAAACAATGTAAAAGAAAAATCATAAGACTTATGTCTCAGCAAATAGATAATTTATTTAACTAAATTGTTTTTATAATTAGCATTCAAATATTTACTTCCCACTATAGTTTCAATTCCACAAATATTCATATGTCACATATAAGTAACATAAGCAACAAAATTATAATTCACATATATTTATGTAAATAACTCACTTTGTTCCTCCCGTTCACCTTTATCCATTCACAGACCTAACCTTATCTCTCTAGATACTTTATTTGTTCACAAATGAGCAATCCAAATCCGATATAAATATTTCAATTTCAAAATTTCATTTCGTTATCACATTTTTATATTTTCATAATCTACCATTTTGTTATCACATTTCCACACTTTCACAATTTATCACTTCATCATCACATTTCCCACATCATCTTAATTCAATATTTCATCAATCATTCCAAGATTGATCTTTCTTTAATTACAACAAATCAATAATAAGAATGACAATCATCATTCAAGCTTACAAGTCAATCAAATCATTAGGTATATGCTACTATAACACCTTAATTTTACAATCCTATTTAGTGTAAAACTTCAAAGTATTCAAATATGGTTTCCTCAAAATAGGTTCATACTCGAGCATTCAAAGGCAAAGACAAAAAGCTATATTAGTATTTGAGTATTGTACTTAAATACAATAGCCTTAATTAACAATCTAATATTCGAGTATCATACTTGATTATTTGAAGGCAGAAGGTTTAGGTTCCTTCCATACTCAAGTACTAGTCTTTGAGCTCAAACTCTAGATGGTACTTGAGTATTATACTTGAGTATTGTTATGGAATTTCCAAAAAATTCAAATGAAATGCAAAAATTTTTGGACAACAGTCTTCTAATTTAAAATGCAAAGGCATTTGCACTTTGGTCATCATTTTGCATAGCTAATAATTCATTCTTTAACTAATACCACAGATTCACACTTAACAATCAACATTTTAGCTTGAAATCATCTACCTTATAGGAAATAACTAATAATTCAATTAAAATAAGCACTTTCATCTATTGATCTTAATATAAGTAGATTATCTGCTTATCTTTAATTTTAAGAAGTGAAGGAAACGAGAGGATGAATAATTTAAAGGAAAATTTAGTTCTATTTTACATAAACACCAATTTACCATTCAAATCCCTAATTCAATTCATAAAGAACTATTCTTCAAACTCTAGTTTAATGAGAAGAGTACCTTGATCACAAGAGGAATTGATGAGAATTTAGAAGAAGTTAACTACATCTTTGTTGAATCAACTTAGGATTAATAAAATTGGAGAAATAAGGAGATGAGAGGGAACGATTGCTATGCTAAGAAGAAAAAATGAGAAGTGTATTAGCGTCTTGGGTGTTTATAATTAGCAAGGGCAATTTTGTGATTTAGGTTACTTATTAAGGGTATTTATTATTTTTATTCATTTATTTATTTTTGGAAAATACCTCCCTAAATCTCTTCCTTACAACCTATTTCAAATCTAATTTCACATAACTTTATAATTAATTTATTCACAATTATTTTCCTATTAAAATTTTATTTTCTATAATTAATTTCTTACCTTGACCTATCCAGAACATTTTCTTAATTACCAACACATGTTCAAATTTACCGAATTAATAAATGAATTAAAATTCTAGAATTTTAAGGGTGTAATAATTCTTCCCCATTCAAAGAGTTCATCCTCAAATTTTTAGGAATTAACCATCACAAACTTAATTTGGCTTTAGTTTTAGCTTCAAATTTCTAAGTAGCTTCCTCAATTCTATGTTTTTTTTCAAATGAACTTTCATTGATGGAATTATCTTGGATCTGAGCATAATGTTCCAAAATCTTTATTGGCCATTCTTTAAAGGAGAGTTTTGGATCTAGATGAAGTGATTCTTGTTGAATAATGTAAGAAGTATCAAGAAAATGTTTAGAAAGCATCGAAATATGAAACATCGGATGAACAGGATGCAAGTTACTTAGTAAATCAAGCTGATATGCAATGGATCCAATACGAATGACAATTGGAAATAGACCAATGTAACATGGTACAAGTTTTCCCTTTTTCCTAAAATGGAAAGCAACATTTCCTTTATAGGAGAAACTTTCAAGAAGACTATATCTTCTTTTTGAAACTTTAGTTCTTTTATTCTTTTATCAGCATAAGATTTCTAATAATCTTGGAAACTTTTCAATCTTTTCCAAATATTTTTTACTCTTTCAAGTGCATCAGAAATAAGATTAGGGTTGAAGAGTTTGACTTCTCTTAGATCAAATTATCCCACTGGGGATCTATCTCTTTTTCTATACAAAGCTTTATACGAAGCCATCTTTATAAAGGATGGATCACTATTGTTGTATGTGAATTCGATCAAAGGTAAATAGTTCTCCTAACTACCTTTGAACTTAAGAGTGCAAACATACAATATATCTTTCAAATTTTGAATTATACATTTGTATTGACCATTTATTTGAGGATGGAAAATAGTACTAAAATGTAATTATGTTATGAAAGCTTGTTGGAAAGATTACCAGAAATAAGTTATAAATTGAGTGCCTCAATTAGAAATAATAATGAAAAGAATTCCATCAATGGAACTATTCTAATTAAGGTACAAATGTGCATATTGAACTATAAAATAATTTATTTTAACTGGAAGAAAGTGGTCTCTCTTTGTTAACCTATCAACTATTATCTAAATTGAATTAAACTCTTTCTAAGTTTTAGGAAGACTAATCAGGAAGTCCATTGTTACACTTTCCCACTTCCATTCTAGAAAATAAAAAGGTTGATGTAAACCTGAGGGCTTTTGATGGTCAACTTTAACTTGTTCATAAGTAAGACATTTTAACATAAAATCAAGTATGTTCCTTTTCACGCCTTTCCACTAGAAATTTCATTACAAGTCATGATATATTTTTGCTACACCCTAATAAATAGTATAATAAGAATTGTGAGCTTAATGAAGTAATTCATTTTTTTCATACATAAGACACCAAGTTGACTCTAAAATTGGATTACCCCTTGTTCATCAATTATTAAATCTGCATTTTAATCTATTATTGCTTCTTCTTTCAATACTAGGTATTGAGGATCTTGCTTTTGTGGTTCTTTGATTTTTTTCTATCAATACAAATTGAATTGGCACTTGAGTAACTACCACTATTTGATCTTCAAAGTGAATACTGGCTAGAATTTCTGATGATTTTCTACTTAGAGCATTAAGTATTAGCCATTACATTAGCTTTACCTAGATAATAATGCATAGTGCAGTTATAATTTTTCACCAAGTTTAAATCTTTCTAATCAAAGATGTATTTTAGGTTTTTTATATTTGGTATATATTTTGCAAGTTTTACCATACAGATAATGGCACTAGATCATTAATGCAAAGAAAACCATAACCATTTCTAAATTATGAGTCAGATAGTCTAATTTATGCTTCTTCAACTATCATGATGCATATGCAATTACCTTCCCATTTTGCATTAGCATGCAACCTAAACCAATTTCAGAAATTTCACAATATACAGAAAAACCACCAAATCCTAAAGGAAGAATGAACACTAGAGCAGCAGTTAAATATGTTTTCAATTGTTGCAATCTGTTCTCACTTTTATCATACTAACTTTGATGTGACCTACTTTATCGTAATGGGCAAGGAACCAAATAACTGATTCTATTAACCTACATAACTAACAATGCGGATTTTATACTAATAGTATTACTTTAATTTACATAAAATCTAAAATGCATGACTAATGCTGAAGATGAATCGAGAAGGTTCTCTTTGTTATTGTATACTTTGGAAGTAATGCCTTCCAAAAATGTAGACTAATATACAAGAAAATATAAAACATAATAGTAAATATAACACTACACACAATGCCCCTTATTTTATCATGCAACTAGAATTCCTCTAACTGTCAAATTCAAATATTACCTATAAGTACTTTAGACTTCCTATAGAGTAGCTTGATCAGCTGTTTCAAGTATACCTGAAATTGTTAAAAATGAAATAAGTTTTATAACTTAACGAGTATACACATGTATCTAAAGTTAGTTATAGTAAAAATTAATAAAATAATTAGATTCAAGTTTTCCACTTTGTAATCGGAGAGGTAACTATAAAAAAATACCATATCTAGAACTTTTAGTTCTCAACAAGTAGTTATATACATATATACTCTTTTTTCTGGACTCACAACAAACTTCCACAAACAAAAGTATATGATACTAGAAAGGGAATTTACTATAACCTAACATCTAAGAATTTCCAACAATACAACAGGAGCTGACAACAAAGCATTTGTGTTATAGTATGCTCTTATAGTTAAGAACACACATAATGGTCATTAGATAGAAATTCACAAATCAATTAAAAGATCCTAACTAGTATCATGATCATGTTGAGGTATCCATTTTCAATCACTATGGTATAATATATGTATATATATATATATATATATATTAAATCATCTAGAAAGTAATAAATAATCAAGAAAACAATTTTATATTTTATTGTGGCTTCTAGTCTACCTTATTTGTTTACAAATTCAACCTTATCTTTTTAGGCACTTTATCTATTTATAAATTAATTCTTGAATTTGGTACTATTTTTATATCATTATATCATTCTCCTCCCTAACCTTATTATAATGAAACCATGCCTCTTAGCATCATCCATTTCAATTTGTATATTATAATCCTTTCAAAGAACACATTATCACAATAATAATGCCATCAATAACTACTAGATGATTCAAATTATATATGAGTTAACACAATTCAAACAACATATTCTTGATATAATTATAAAACAAACTTCTTAAAGTAATAATATATTAAAGACAATTCATTAAAATTCACAAATTTATAATATACATTTTGACTAAAATTTAATATTTTGATATCAAATATTTTATATTTTTTAATTTACATGAAAGAAAGAAATAGTTTTTGACTAGAAAACACCAATAAAGAACTCATAATTATATTTTTTATAATGTCAATATATTTCTTATTTACCATGTTATATCATAAAATAAACTTTTGAAAGTAATAATATATTATAAACAACTCATTCACAAATTTATGATATATATGTTAATTAAAATTTAATATTCTGATATCAAATATTTTACATCTTTTTAATTCACATGAAAGTGAGGAATGATTTTTAGCTGAAAAACACCAATGACGAACTCATATTTAGTATCCTTTAAAAGTTGCATTATAATAAAGTTTCTTTCTTGGAATATAATCATAAATGTAAAATAGTAAATAAATAAAAAGTGTGTAATATGTAATGAATCTCTAAAGAAAGAATTGATCTACCTATTAGTCAAAATTTAAGAAAAATATACTAAGAACATAAAGGAAAAAAAGGGGTAAGAAAAATAATATAATTATTTAGGAATATAATACAAAAAATGATTAATTAGTTGTGAAATAAAAAATAAGTTTACAATTATTATAATAAGAATCTACCAAATGAAGATGAATTATTGAGGTATTTAATAATAGATGTTATTCAATATTGAATTCAAGCTTTCTTTGATAAGTATAAGTGGGATTGTTCATTTATTTATGAAAGCAAGGGATTATTTTATTAAATAAAAATGAAGAGAAGGTGTATTATAGATGAAAGTTAGCAAATTTTAAATTAGATGTAAAATAAAATAAAAATAAGAATAAACAAATTTCTAATCAAATCAAATAAAGATAAAAATTAGAAAATTTTCCAATAAAATAAGATGATATAGATAAATGACTTTTAATTTTTAAAATAGAAAATACTACATTTGTTAATCTCAATATTTTTATGTAAATTTAAGGTAATAAAAAATGATTTATTCATATAAATATTGGTAACTACAAATTTGTAAATTTTATAATTAATAATCTATATATTCACATGGTAATTCCCTTTCTTCCATAATTTCTTTCAAAATTATATTTTTTATGTTAAACAATGTAAAATAGTCAAAATGTTTACCTAATTAAATAAACTATATAAAAAATATATATTTTTGCAGTTTCACACATCAAGAATCCATTAAGTTAATGATAAACGATTAAGTTACAAAATTTTCTCTTGAAAAGTAAAAATCCAATAAATAAAGCACTCATCATAAAAAAAAAATCAAACTGCAATAATAATAGTATAAAAAAGAAGTAAAAGAAATGATAGAAAATAATTTATATAATAAAAACTTTGGATCAAACAATTACAAAAAGTTAAAAGTAGTAAAAGAGAATATTTATAAATATTGAATATAACAATGAAAAATCTCATCTCAAAGAAAACTATGACTTAGACTGAAGGTAGATAAAAAAAAAATAAAACATAAATGTAATTTGGGAATATTTTTATGAGAATGAAATAAATAAATAATTATCAATTTTAATGATAGATAAAGATTCAAATTTAAATTTTTATTAGGAATTGATCTAATATTAGAAGGATGAAAGAAGTAATCAACAACTTTACATTTATTATTTATTATTAAGGTGACTAATAAATGTAAAAAAATTATTTTTTATTTCATAATTTATCTTTTAGGTGGAGAAGAAATGATAAATTAATTTTTCATAAAAAAAAAATAAATTGATATATGACGAATCATGAGAATGATATTTATTATAATAGGAGGTAAGAAATATCATAATTAATATATAATATAGAGATAAGAATTTAATCTTGATATTTTTTCCAAATTATTTTACCTATAAATAAATCCACATTAATTTATATAACTTTTTAAAATACTTTCAATTGCATTATTGAAACAAACAAATCATTTGACCTATAAACAATGCAAAAAAATAGTGTATAATAATCAGTCACGTTATCTACCCCAAATAACGTCAATTAGTGAAGTACATTATTATCAACAAGATATAAAATAAATAGCATGAAATTTAACGTGATTGGCTAATAAAGATTAATCACATTACTTGATTTGTTAACCAAATATTATTGATAATTCACTTCCTTTTCAAATATAATTTATAGTTAATCAATGATTTTATCAAATATTTGAGAGGGAGAGAGTGAAACTAAAATCTCACATAAAACAATTAGGAAATTGAAGGATAAAAGTTGTAATAACAACGCATTAACGTTCAAGGTTCACATTGTTTGGTTATGGTACATTCCAAGTTTTTTCAGATGAAACGAACTTTCTTCTATCGACATTTTAACTTCCTGCTGATGAAGTATTATTGTCAATCATTTTTTTAACAATTTTGAATTATACTTGAGATTTATCTTATTTTTTTGTATTATAATCTTTTATGAATATACTTAAGATTTAAATTTCTTGTGTATTTTTTTTATTTAAACTTCAACCATTAAAGCAATTATGCTAGAAAAATTGGTACGAAGATTTAAGAATGTCCTAACTAAGAGTAGGATCACTTATATTAAAATCCTTTTATCATTATTATTCTTCTTAATGATATTATTCTTTTTAACAATTTTGAATTATACTTGAGTTTTATCTTTTTTTTGTATTATAATCTTTTTATGAATATACATAAGATTTAAATTTTTTGTGTATTTTTTTATTTAAACTTCAAGCATTAAAGCAATTGTGCTAGAAAAATTGGTACGAAGATTCAAGAATGTCCTAGCTGAGAGTAGGATGACTTATATTAAATTCTTTTTATCATCATTCAATTATGTTATTATGATTTTTTTTTAAAAAAAAGCTATTTTATAGGAGACGACTTCATCTTTTCCCAAAGAAAATAATTTGGATAATATTGATCATCATTCCATAGTTCATGTTCAAGTTTTAAGAAGAGAAATGAGCCAAATTCTGCAATGTCTAGCAATCAAATGGAAAAAAAAAAGGCAATGTTAGAGTAATATGGATTTAAGTGTTTCACCTTTATTATTATTATTATTATTATTATTATTATTATTATTATTATTATTATTATTATTATTATTATTATTATTATTATTATTATTATTATTATTATTATTATTTCAAGGCAAAGTAGTTTAATTCAATTGACAATAGTTATTTGCTCTTATGATTTGTGTATTGACTTTTAAGTTTGATATTTGAAACAATTGTAATGCATTTATCAAGCTTTTAATATATTTTGGATTATTTTATACTTTTAGTGTTCACTTTGATTATTAATTAATAACATCATCTTATAATGAACAAGTTATTAGAACTTTCCTACTATTGTTCATTTAAAATTATTATTAATTTGATATTTCTTGGCATTTCCACCAATATATGGTAATTGATATTTAGTGAATCTTAGATATTTTTCTAATGTCATGGTATGATGTCTCCTAATTATTTTTTTTTATGTAGTGAACATATGACGGATAAAATTTTATTACCAATAAATTTATTATGGCAAAATTTTATCTCCAATATAACTTCTTCAATTTTTTATAATTAATAAGTGCAACATTAAATTAAAATTCAAAATATTTAAATTAAAATTTTAATAAATTATAATTAATCAAAATTATATACAAGATTTTAAATCGGTAAAGATTTGACAATAGTCTAAATTATTATTTAATCAAGCCAATGATTATTTTAAATTAGAATGAAATTAGTAAAATTTATTTATTGCAACTAATAAAACTTAGTATAACATTTAATGAAAATTTAAAATTTCAAAAAATAACACTTAATAAATTACGCATTAATTTAAATAAGATTGGGTTTAAATTTTAGATTGACATATTTTTCCAAAATATCAAATATATTTTGAAAATATCAATGATTTTATTACCAAATTAAAATGCAATTACTTAAGCTTTTGGTACAATTAATTTTTATGGAATTAATTAATTATAAAAATAAATGAATACCATTAGGAGATAATATTTAATCAATTAGAAATTAATATATTATTAAAATGCAAAAATAACATTAGCAAATTAAAGGTAACATTTGAACATATTAATATATTATTGTTGATAAATAGAAAATATATGTATCAAATTTGCCGTGGCGTACAATCTAATTCAACTTTTACTTTTGATCAAATTTTATTATGAAATTAAAATTATGCAATCATTCAACCTTTTGATACTATAAAATTATTATCATTAGTGAGATTAAAAGCTTTTTAAAATCAAGATTCAAAATTTTAAAATAGAGCTTTGAAATAATGTAAATATTGAAATATATCATCATTAATTTAGTCGATATTATATTTAATAGCACTTGCACACCGTGTGACTTTGTACAATTAATTTATTTAGCGTTGTAGTCTCAGTGTCATGTGGCAGGATTTGATACAATTATATTTTAGCACTAAATTAAAATGCAATTGTAATTAATGAAATTAGAATTAAAATTAAATCAGAATTCAAAAAACTCAAAAGATAGCACTTAATCAATTACACATTAATTTAAATCAAATTGAATCCAAATTTGAAATTGATAGATATTTTTTACAATATCAATTATACTCTAAAAATACCAATCATTTCATTAAGTAACAATCGATAAAATTTTATTACTAAATTAAAGAACAATCATTTAAGTTTTTGATGCAAATAATTGATTATGAGGTCAAAATTTTAAAATATAACATTTAATCAATTACAAAAGAATTTAAATCAAATTTTATTCTAATTTTAAATTGATGCGTATTCTCCGCAATATGTAGTGCATAAGAAAGAATCTCAAAATGATTAATCATTAGTTTCATATTGATTACGTAATACATAATTAATTAAAGGTTTTTCAAAATTAATTGTATTTAAAATTAGTTGTTTCTATAAGGTCTAGCTACTTCGTAATTAAATATTGGTAAATATTTTTCAAATTTTAGATTGCCTTTTAAAATTGTTGATGATCATAACATAAGAAATAATCTTCGTATATGAGGTATAAAATTAAATTATTTATTTTTTATTAAGATGATTATGTCTTAAGAATCAAAAGATTCATTTGCTCTTTTTACTCTTTTTTATTTAAATATTAAACACATTAAAATGTTTAGGAATTTCTAATCCTAGGCTAAAATTGAAAATCGGTGTTTCCATGATGCTTTTAAGGAATATTGTTCAATTTTTAGTTTTATACAATGGCCCAAGACTTACAATCTTGAGGTGATTATGTATTAAAAGTCAAGTTGATTTTTGGAAGTATAATAGGTGATTATCTACATTCCTAGAATGTTGTTAATTCCATCACATGCAAGTCTCTTAATAAAATTTCAAAGGCATCAATTTCCATTGTTAGTATGCTTTTCTACGACAATAAACAAGAATCAAGGATGATCACTTTTTCATGTTGGTCTTTATCTTCCAAGACTGGTCTTTAGACATGGTCACTTATATGTTGCATTATCAATAGTCAAAGACAAAGAAGGGCTCAAAATGTTAATATTTAATGATATTGATCAACCAACAAGTACATCGACAAATATGGTATATGATAAGGTATTTAGAAACTTGTTACAATACATGTTAATCATAAAATAATTTCATCATTATCAACTTAGATAACTATTACATATTTTTCATACACTATAAGACACTTAACATTATCAACTTAGATAACTATTACATATCTTATTCTTATGAATTAACTCATCCATAATCTATATGCACCATATAGTTTAGGACATATCTTAAAACAATTTAAACACTTGAACAATATCTTATTTAAACTTAGTTAGGTTCTACTGTAACTTGACTAAAAGTCAAATTATTGACAACTTGGGTAGTAACTTTAATAAAATTAGCTAGTAATAAGTGGTTGATCTTAACTAAAGTTATTATTAGATAATCATTATACTAAAAATTTCTAATAGTTAAGGAACCTTAAGGTAGTTACATCCAATGGCACATAGGTGGCTAAATGGAGATTTAATATTTTCCTTTTATTCATATAGGCCAATTTATGAATAATTTGAGGTTCACTTAAGGAGAAATCCTTATATGGTCCAACACACTACTGTTCTTAGTCATAGCCATTAAATAAAGGAAGGTTGTTAGTTTTGTGGGATCTATTCAAATCAAAATTTTGATTTTTCAACTTTAAAGTCATATAAATTCCACAAAACTAATAATTGTTCCTCATTCATTAGTTATGACTAAGGATACATGACAAAATTGGAGCATACAAAAATTTATCTCACCTAAGTTATCCTGGAATTGGTGTTAAATTTATAATATCAATGGTTAATTTTCTTCATAATAAAATTTTATCTAATAATGCTTAGAGCCTTACACTTTTGCTATGCAATTTATCAACATATATATATATATATATATATATATATGTACATACATAATTTTGGGATATTATACTCACTTTCAATAAATTTTAACCTTTAATATATAAATTTGGCCTCATAAATAAATTCCAAAATCAAATAAAAATGATTACATTACAATTAAATTAAATCCCAAAAATAATTGTTCTAAAATATAATCAATGTCTCAGAGTATAAAAAAATTTAGTTTGCATATATATGTGTGTGTGTGTGTGTGTGTGTGTGTGTAATTCATTACTATTTGTATAGTCCATACGAGTATATTCTTCATTTAGTAAGATTTTAATTTATTTTCTCATATATTGGAATCAAACAGGGAAAAAAAGGAATCACATACCAAAAATTTACCTTGTTGATACTTTTTGAAATGATTTAGAGCCTAAGCCTCAATTTGAATAATCTATATGAACTACAAACAAAAATGTGGAAAAAAATGATATATGAAATGTAAGCAAGTGTGAAAATTATACATGGAAATGAAATGATAAATGAAGACAGATATATAAAGATCAAGAATGAATAATTATTAATATGTGAGAATAAATAAATAAGATATAAAATTTAGATCGTGAATTCTATCCCTAAATTTGTTTGGATAGATAATTTTGGGAATTGAAATATTTTGATATTAATAATAAATTATTTGAATAATTTTAGGGGTTAACAAATTAAATTAAAAAATTATGTTTAAAATAAAAAATAAGTGAGTCACTAAATGCCGACAATAATTGTGAACAAAATTGGGGAGTTTTTAATTAATGTTAGTAATTATAAATACAAAACTGATGTGTCATAAATTATTTTATGAGAAAATGTCATAAATTTTTGTGATATATAAATAAATTAAAATTATAAAAATAATAATATGAGAATAATTATTTATATCTAAATTAATAAATAATTAGAGTTTCAATTCTGATTTACTTTCATTTATTTTTTTGTATTAACTGTAATAATTGAGCTCCATAATTTATTTTCCTATGAATTCAGTTAAATTAGATATTTATAATGAAAAAGGAGAAAATTTTATTTAAATGAAATGCATACAATTATATATTTGAAAGTTTAAAGTAACAATGAACATGTAATTGATTATAATTTAAATTTTAGAATTTAAAATTTTAATTTTTAAAATATGATAAATTAAATTAAAAAAACATGAGTAACATCTTTTTAATGTTGCCCGTAAATTTCTTAAAGTTATTAACTTTAATTTATTATTAAAGAAGGAAATAACTTTCAAAATAAGTTAAATTAATTTTTCATTTTCAAAATTATTCGATGTAAAATTTGCATGAAATCACAATTAAATAATTTAAATGTGATCAAATAAAACAATTAAATAATTTAAATGTGATCAAATAATTATATTAGAATTATCAAATGTTATTCCCAAATGTGCAAACCTTTTGATGTATTTAAAATAAATTAATTGAATTTGAAAATAATAGAGACTAAATCTACATATAACATTAAGTCCTTTAACGATTACCATATATTTATTTATAAAATTATTGAGATTAAATTACATCTTAGTAAGGCAACATTTTTATTAATAACCCTTAAATTTAATATTTAAATAGGAAATAATTATTATATTTAATTATAAAATACATATAATAGACTTTTTAATTTTTAATCATTATATTGGAATTTTTCTTAAATTAATTAAAGTGAATTTCCATTTTCAAAATATTATTACAACGATGAATATATTGAATATTGATTTTTTTAATTAAAATAGAAATTCAAATACTTTCAAGATACGGACAAACATGCAAAATTTGTGAAGAATTAGCTGAAATCTACTTAAATGACAAAGTTGAAACAAGTATGATAGTTTGGAGAGCAATAATGATGCAATACCAGAAAGGAACAGATATTTCTACCATACAAGCAATACAGCAGATATTTTGATTATTCCATCGGAAACTTCTCATTAATTGTTGAGGAAACTATGATGTCACTTTTTAAACACAATTTCACAAAACATGTAACACACGAGCAAACATCAGCAGCAATGAATTGTACCGAAACCCTTTCAAGCCAACATAATCACACAAACTTGTTGAATTCTTTTTTTTTATATAAATATTTGACAAACCTCTCATCACATAAATCAACAGCCAAACACAGCTTTAAAGAAATTCATATCTAATTATGTTAGCTAAGAAAAATTATATCTAATTATATTTATTTGTAACATCTTACTTATAAGGAAAAAAAAATGCTCATTATGCAGAAACAAGTTACTGTCAATGCCCCATATGTAAAACAGAGCAAGCAGCCAATGTTGAAAAATAAAAATGTCTTCTGGTGAGTTCTAGTTTATAATTTTAATCAATGAACCCACTAATTGGTAAAAGCATCAATGTTACCATTTCCAGAAAGTGATAGATATTTCTCTGTATTATACAAGTAATACAGCAAATAATGGTTTCCTGCAAATAGTTTCTAATGCCGACATGATGAATTATAGAGGAAAGTGCCTAATCTTACTTTGATTACTCCATAGGAAACTTCAGTATTTGTGCAGGATTCTCAAGGAAACTGTCAGATCACTTTGTAAACACAACTACACAAAATATGTAATACATGAGCAAACATCTGCAGCAATGAATTGTATGGAAACTCCTCTGGCTATCATAATCCCAAACTTGCTGAATCAGAATTCTTTGAAAAAAATAAATAAATAAATAAAACATCCTTTCCTCATTATGTCTGTGAGGAAAATAGGTCTTGAGCAT
Organism: Sindora glabra; assembly: GCA_020226215.1. Classification (NCBI taxonomy): domain Eukaryota; kingdom Viridiplantae; phylum Streptophyta; class Magnoliopsida; order Fabales; family Fabaceae; genus Sindora; species Sindora glabra. The sequence goes on from CM035226.1 coordinate 88,016,109, forward strand.
TCTTGAAAAAGAAATCCTGTTGATTCTACTTCCAGATGAAGTAATGATCTCGAATGTTGAATCCTGATTGAGCTTCTATTATCATAATCTCGAATGTCTGTGAGGAAAATTTCAATCTCTATCTCATAAGCAATATCTATTATCATTTTTTTTTCATTTCGCTTATTGTAGAAAATTAGAGATATACCGTATCAAACATTGAAGTCGAAAATCTAAAGGAACAGAATTGCCCTGTGAATTCATAAGAATTTGAAGCCAATTTTCCATCCATTTGGCTTTGAGCAGAACGTAATATTTGGGATATGAGCCTTTTTTTTTGCCAATCCTCTCCCTTTTGCCTTTTGCCTTCTGAATCTTTCCTCTAATTGTGGACATGAGAAACAATTTTGCAATGATAGAAGATTTTGTCAGTCTTTTTAAGCCTAGATGATGCAATAATTTTGGGTAGTAAATTCTAATAGAGTTGCTTCTATTTTTTAGTCTCAGATACCAGGGCTGCTTGCTCATGAATCCTAAGAAAAGAAATAAAAAATACAGTGAGATAGTCCGAACAGGGGAAGAGACAAGAAAAATAAACCATGGGAGTTAGAAATTATTAAACTTATAAGCATGCCAACTATCATAACATACGAGGAAACACTTCGCAAAGAATATGGTGTTATGTATTACCTAAAAATTCATCACAAGTAGTGCCAGTGCAGGGATCCCCTCTAAGTTGTTATTCTTGTTGAATGTGAATGAGAGAATTTGAGATACTTAACAAAATCAAATGAACAATTGTAAATTTGATATTCAAATAAATTCATCAATATACTTCAAATATATCATGTCCTAGGCACCAAATAATCAATTGAACATGCACCCAAAAAAAAAAAAAATCCTAACATGATCAACCGACTACCTGGATTAAAAATGATTTGGAAATTATGCAAAACATATATTGAATATTTCTATCTTGAAATTAAATGCAGAGCATGCAAAATTACAGTAAAATTGGAAAGAACTGTATGGCTTGAAAGATTGTTAATAAAATAGAATGTCATTAATTCTTCTAGCAAACATATGGCTTTTAAGTGTTGTTGAGATGCGTGATATTTGATTTAAATGAAAATGTAAAAGCATGGAATTACCCTCTGAATTGGAGACGATTTACATTCGTGGGGAAGGAATCCTTTACAACACTTCAACACAAGGGATATGAGCAATTTTTGGCCAATCATCACCCTTTTCCCTATTGCATCGTTTCCGTTAATTGTCGACAACCACCAATCCTTAATTCTTGTAATGATCTGAGATTTTGAATTCCCTCAGGTAAGGATGTCAAACCATAGCAACTCTGAATAGAAAGCCTGTGAAGCAATGAGAGTTGTCCCATTGACTTTGGCAGTGATGTCAAACCATTGCAAAGCCAAATATAAAGCTCCTGAAGCGAAGAGAGTTGTCCTATTGACTCTGGCAGCGATGTCAAACCATTGCAAAGACAAACATAAAGCTCTTGAAGCAAAGAGAGTTGTCCTATTGATTCTGGCAGTGATGTCAAACCATTGCAATGACAAATATAGAACCCCTGAAGCGAAGAGAGTTGTCCTATTGACTCTGGCAGCGATGGCAAAAGTGCACAAAATACAATTCTGAGAGTCCGCAGAGAAGAAAGGTTGCTTATTGACTCTGGCAGTGATGTCAAACCATTGCAACCACCAATACGAAGCTCTTGAAGCAAAGAGAGTTGTCCTATTGACTCTGGCAGTGATGTCAAACCATCACAATCACCAATACGAAGCTCCTGAAGCAAAGAGAGTTGTCCTATTGACTCTGGCAGCGATGGCAAAAGTGCGCAAACTTCAATTCTCAGAGTCCGCAGAGAAGAGAGGTTGCATATTGACTTTGGCAGTGATGTCAAACCATTGCATTCATAAATATGAAACTCCGAAAGCAAAGAGAGTTGTCCTATTGACTCTGGCAGTGATGTCAAACCATTGCAACGATCAATACCAAGCTCTTGAAGCAAAGATAGTTGTTCTATTGACTCTGGCAGTGATGTTAGAACCTCGCACCTATAAATACGAAGGTTTTGAAGTGAAGAGAGATTGCCTATCCCTTCGGGAAGCGATGTCAAAGCTCTGCAATAATTGATCTCAAGTCTCTGCAGTGACGAGAGACATCCTATCCAATCTGGAAACTTGCTGCCACAAAATCCCCATATGCATAGGCCTTTGATTATGCGATGCGGCTGCAAACCCTGTAAAATCATCTCGTCTTTACCCACTACTTCCTCTTTCCCACCCATATCATCCTCATTCCAGTTCGACCACTTTAACGTCAAATCTCGAAGATGTAGCTTCATAAGTAACTTTCCAGACACAACCTCTTCTGCATCACTTCGCATGTGTTCCAAGCCTTTGATCAACAAGCTCCCCCTTAAATTATTTAGGTCACCAAATTCACTTAATCTTGCACTGTCACTCTTTCTTGGGCCCAAGATAAAATATGGCAGGGTTTGAAGACTAGTTAATTGTCCCAACCCATGCGGTATATGACTCAAACTCCAACAGTCATTCAACTCAAGGTGCCTGAGACTTACCAATTTGTTGATGTCTCTGGGCAATTCTGTAAGATTGTCACACCCGTTCAGTTTTAGTGTCTGCAAGTTATGTAGCCTGGTCATTCCCTTTGGGAGCTTTTGAATTGAAGAATTATAGGAAAGATCAAGATATCTCAAATGCTTTAACTTTTGTATATTCTTTGGAATCATTGGAATATTTAATCCATGAAGATCTAAAACACGCATGCCCTTTAGTCTGGATATAAGTGAACTTATGATAGACCTCTTCCAATCTGAGTCATTCCATCTCCAATGACAACAGAAAAAATTTGCCAAAGCCTCTAGAGAAAACTCCCTGTTACTCTTCACTCCAAGACGACGCACAAGAAATGTTCTCAATTTGCCTGCCTCAAGCAAGCAAGTTGGAGGTTTCCAACAATTTTCTAGTCGGACATCATAGGATAGATGGCGCACCCTGTCACCAATATTTTCTTTGTTTTCTTCCTTAACGATCATACACTCATTCTTACTGATTAATGTTGCAAGATCATGCATAAGATCATGCATTTTGCACGTTTTGATGTCACCAAATTCATCACTTCCAACATCTTGAAAGAAAGACCTTGATAACAAATTCATAAAGTACTTATGACCTTCATCTTCTGGACGTCTACCTTGATTTGACAGTGGAATGAATCCTTGAGCCATCCATAATTGAATTAGTGTTTCCCTTTCAATTTTATAATCTTTTGGAAACAATGAACAATAAGTAAAACAATTTTTCAAATTTGAGGACAAATGGTCATAACTAAGTTTTAAAATTGGTAACATATTATTATTCTCTTCATCTATCCTTAAAAGCTCACTATTTTTAAAATACAACCAATCACACTCTATTAAGTCTCGAGTATACAGGAGGCTGGCAATCGTTTTCAAAGCAAGGGGGATCCCATTACATTTTTTGACAATTTGCTTTCCAATATCTACCAATTCCGGAATATCAGGTTCTTTTCCCTCTTCAAAAGCCATTTGAGAGAATAATTTCCATGATTTTTCATCATCAAGACCTTTTAAATCCAGGGTGAAGTTTGCATTCATTATCTTTTTCACCTTTGCAATGCGTGTTGTCACAATTATCATGCTCCCCTTCCTGCCTTCCATCAACAAGCTTTTCAATTCAAGCCACAAATTACAATTTTCATTCCACACGTCGTCTAAAACAAGTATATATCTCCTCCCCTTAATTTTATTTCTAGTTTTCTCCTGCACTTCTTGTATGCTGGCATCTTTTTCACACTCAATCATCTTCTGACCTATTTCTTTTAAGCCAAATTGATCCGATACACAAACCCACATTTTCACCTCAAAATGATTTTGAATATCGCCATCATTATACAAAAATTGAGCAAGAGTAGTCTTACCCAATCCTCCTAAGCCAACTATGGTAGTTATTGAAACATCCTTGCTCTCATTAGTGTTCAATAAAATGCTTTTCAAAAGATTCTTCTCTTCTTCTCTTCCAATAACTTCCTCATCAGGCACAAACGAGTGAGTTTGTCTTCGTTCCTTGACTCCTACTGGTGGCTTTGAAGAGGAAGGATCCGGTTTCAATTTGTCCTTATCATCAGCAATGCGATCAAACTTCTTCCTAATGTCTTTCATTCTACGACTCATTACATGAGCATATGCAAGTTGGTTTGATTTGGAGCAGAAAGTGCGTACCTTGTTTGCCAAGTTGTCTCCGCCCCTCACTCTCCTTGCAAGAGATTCGGCAGAGAAATCATCCAACAGGTCATCAGCATCGTAAAGCACGTCTTTCAACATCTCCAGCCATTTCTTGTCTAGATGGCTCGTTGCATCACCCTCCGCATCAACAAGTGCAGCTTTAATTAAAGTGACAGTTTGCTCCATTCTCTTCTTATCATCTCGGAGATTACGAAGCAGATTGAACTCTTCAAGAGCCAAAGAGCTCAATCCGTCCAAGACTTTTTCAGCAATGGCGTCCATTTTCGACAATCCTGTAATCTGTTCTTATAGGAGGTTTATTAGGTCTTATGCCTATAGAACTATCAAACTATATTAACTTATATGAACGTATTAAGTGCATACCTTATTATATCATAATTTTAAATTGGGTTTCAAGTATGTCTAATAATAAAACTAAATTTTAATAAATCTTAATAATACCTAATAAGACTAAATTTTAATTAATATGTTTTATTAAATCAAAATTTTCAAACAAACCTTCCACACTGTGGATATTTTTTTGGAGCATAGATATCCGACTAAATATTTTTACTAAGTTATGCCAAGTGTAACAAAAAATTAATTTCATAGCTTATTGAACTTTGTTTACCTATTCATAATATCACCCATTGAAATTAATTATTTTAACAACCTACTATTTTATTCTTTTTATTTTTATTATCCAAATCAATCTAATTATATTTTTACATTGCTTAAATTTATTTACTTACTTATTGAACCAATTTTAATTATTAGGAAAAATTGATTTAGCTGATTCTGCCAAAAACAAAAACCATTTACCTCTAAGATGAAGCTTAACCTTATCTGATAAATTGATTTTCTTACCTTTTCAATCAAATCCTAGTGAATGAATAAGATTTTTTTTTTCTAGATTGAAGGTAGGAAATCTAGTCTATAGACTTGGGCTCCGTTTCGTGTAATTAGCTGATAACTGATAAGTTATTTGGTAACTAATAACTGATAACTTATAACTGATAGCTGATAAGTTAACTAAAATATTTTGTAAAATTAACTATTGAACTAATTGAAATTGCAAAATGATATAAAAGGACATATTAATAGAAATATATATATAATTAAAATAATTTCTATTTATTTAAAAATAAAATTATATTAATGTAATTAAAAAGTTTAAAATAAAAGTATAGTTTCTAATATTTTATAAATTTGTATATTTATTTATATAAGTTCTATTTTATTATTTATTATAAAATTATAATTACTTAAAATATGATTAATTATATTTTATAAAAATTATTTAAATTTATATTATAAAAAGTATGAATATTAAATTAACAAAAAGAATAAGGATAAATTTGAAAAGAATTTAAAAAAGGGATAGCTTATAAGTTATAAGTTACTCTATATAACTTATTAAATCAAAACTTATAAACTACTTGGAGTAGCTTATAATCTAGCGTGAGAAACACTTCTAAAAGTTAGCTTAAAACTTATTGATAACTTATTGACTAGATCAATAAGTTATAAGTTATCTTATTTGTTGTGTGAAACAAATCCTTGGTGATTAGTGGAGGAAGCCATTGCATCAGTTCATATAATTTTTTTACTTGATATTTAATCAATAATAATAATTTATCTAAAGAATAAAGTGGAATATATGTTTATCTATAATAAGATGCCCAAACCTATATTATAAAATATTATATCTTATTGTATTACATATATTATGGCCACAAAATACTATCTATGTTGGTGCTTAACCATATCATTATTTTCAAAAATTTTGCTTATCTAATTTGAAAATTTGGATAAATAAAACGAAAATCCTCCTATCATTTCTCTATATCTATGTTTTTTCGTGTTATTACCAAAAATGGTATTAGATTGCTTTATTTCTTCAGGATGGTTTACACTTTTTTTTTGGCAAGTTAATTAAGCATATTTATTTCTTTAAGTGCTTTGCTAGAGGTTACTATGAAAATGGGCCAAAAATTAAAAATACAATTAAATATTTAGCAAGAAGGTAGCTTAGTTACTATAGCTTTGGAGTCTTTACCTTTTTTAAAAAAAAACCAATTAATTAAACTAATTTTTAATTACATAAATAAGGAATTATTATTGACATTTAATCAAAATAATTAAAGAGGATTGATTAATTTGGAATAGAATTAAATAATTATATTAAAAATGATATATAATAAATAATTAATTAATGTGACATGATTTTAATAACTCATATGAGTGAGGCTTCTTTTGAATTCAAATAAAAATTGTAGTAAATCCAATGTTAATCCCTTAAAAAATTGAAACCTATATATCAAGTTATTAATAAGATAAATCAATCATTTATTTAATAAATGATTAATTTAATAATTTACTTTTATTTAAATATATGAGGTTTGAATATCCTAAAAAATTAATTATGTATTGAAGTCTTGCGCAAGTAATTAATAAATTAGCTGATATCTAATAATTAATACTTATAACTAATAGACGATAGTTAATAAATTAGCTAATTATACAAGAGATATTTTGCAAGATTAATTATCAAACTAGTTGAAATTATAAAATAATATAAAAAATATATTAATAAAAATAGATATATAATTAAAATAATTTATATTTATTTAAATACTAAATATATTAACACAATTAATATATTTAAAAATAAAAATATAATATCCAATATTTAACTAATTATATTATATGAATTTACATATTTATTTACATAATTTTTATTTTATTATTAATAATATAATTATAATTACTTAATTACATTTTTAACATTACATATTTATATACATATTTTTATATATTTATAGTTTAAAATTAGGATATAATTATATTAAAATTAAATTAATTACATTTTATAAAAAATAATATTTAAATTTATATTATGAAGGGCATAGTTATAAATTAATGAAAAAATAAATATAAATTAAAAAAATTTGAAGAAATAATATATTATAAATTATAAGTTACTCAAAATAACTTATGAAATTAGAGTTCATTTTTTTAATAAATTAATGCATAAAATATCCTTAGAGGTTAGTTCATAACTTATTGACTAAGTTAATAAATTATGAATTAATTTATTTATTGTGCAATGCAAAACCGTAGCCTTAATAATAGTTCACATAATGAAAAAAAATTCTAACTTGTAGTTCTAAAAATGTTACATTATCAAATTTGGTTTATTAAATAAAATTGTTAATATGCAATAATATTATGTATGGATTAATTTGTGTATTCTTAAAAAACCCAATAAATTTTCAAAAATATCTTTGTTAGTAATTACGTAGAGATGAGATAATGTTTAATAATTTGGAAAAGTTAAATTTTAAATATATATATCTAATTATATTAAGCAAAAATAATGCATTTTTTAAAATAATAGTAAATTCTAATAAAACCTATCCGTTTAACTATGTGGATTGCAATTTGCATAGTTTCACTTTCTCCAATTCTTCATTGGTAAGGGTGGAAATAGGTTAAACCTAAATTTTATCTTAAATAAATTACACCTACTTTATAAATTATTAATTTGAACTTAATTTGTTAGCATATAAAGAGCCACAATTTGGGTTGGACTTAATTGACTTAAAAAATTTGATATAACCTGTTAACCTATTTAAAAGTATACTTACATAAATAAACTTTCAGAATGAAATAATAAGCAAAGGCGTTTAAAATAAAAAAATAAATCAATAATAAAACTAGATATATATTTATAAATGTATGTACTAAAATTATACTAATAGTATGTATATATATATGTATGCATGTTTTATAAATGCATATATTATATATGATATGATATTATATTATATAAATATATTAGTTATTAAATAGATCGACTTGATAGGCTCACGATATAAACATATAAAAAATAAGTTTCATCTATTTATCTAAATAGGATTATTTTTCAATCTTAACCAACTTATTTAGATAAAAAAAAGTTAGATTATGCAGAAAGAAGTCATAAGTCCCGAATAAGGAGCTTAGCCTATTTCCACCATTAATTGTTGATTCATTAACTGTCAATTAAATTAGACGTAAAATTAACTCATGAATTTTTTGGTTTGTTAGATCTGATAAACTTGAAACAAACCTATGAGTCATCTAAAATTAGATTTGAAATAAGCTGAAAATTTAACATTTCTCCAAGAACTATAAAAATAAAATAAAATTCAATTCATTTAACTTGGTCATGACCAATGTGTAACTCGTTTCTTAGTTTTCATTAATTCATCTAATCCTAATTTGTTATCATCACATAGTTACTAGAAAAAATTAATTAATTTAATTAGCTAATTTTATATACATTTTGAAAATATTTACAACTATATTTATATAGCTTAAGCCCAAACTATCTAGAAGGCTTAGCACTTTTTCTAACAACACTCTATTAAAAACTATGGCTACATTGATAAGGAATCAAGGAGATCTCTACTTCTGAACTAATGGTGGTGGTTAAAGAGTTTCAATAGGTATATCTGCAAAATATTTAGAAGCTAAAATAATAAGACGTTTCTCAACAAGTAAATAATCTACTTAATTAGCAATTATTCAAGTATACATATCTCAGTACAACATTACCATGTTCAACACATTTGATACTCATAACAAATGTATAACATCATAAATCAATAAAATAAAATAATTAAACCACTTTGTGATTTCTGAGTCATCCTTAACCTTTTATAAATTCATCCTAATTCCTTTGGTGCCAACCTTATCCATTCACAAAAATATATTAGAATCCAAGTTATGTTGTATTTTCATCATCACAACTCCCCAAATCATAATTTCATTTCATATCATATTCCATAAGGATTTCAATGTCCAACATGCACATATATCCACAATCATTCATCCACTAAGTCTCTTAAAAGTAAAGCAATAATATCTTAATATCTATATGCATATTAAATTAGAATACAAAGTGAGTATTTGAATACAGGCTTCAATGGTATAAATTGAAGCTCATATTCAAATAATGTATTTGAATATGCTCAACCTAAGTTTGCTTAACTTGTGATACTCAAATATACTAGTCATTATGGCCCTCAGGAATTAATTCATTTGGCTATACTTAAATACTATACTTAAGTATTTGCAAATAGAAACCAAGTCTTGCAAAGATAATCAATATGACCAATTAGGTGTGAATCCCAAGCTCATATTTGACTATCATATTCGAATATAAATTTGTAATTTTAGATTTCTAGAATTTCTTTGCACCAAATGCAAAATTTCAACTCAAAAGTACTCAAGCAATATCCTAACCCCAATATGTTACTAAACTACAGTTCTCAACAAATTCTAGCTTTGTTTTTGCTGAAATTGGTACATATTTTCCACAATATCAATTGCTCCATAATTGTTTTTATTTTTCAAAAGCATGTTGATTAGTAGTACATGAGAAACAATCTCAAAACAATTAATCATTAGTTTCACATTTATTACGTAATACATAATCAATTAAAGGTTTTTCAAAATTAATTGTATTCTAAATTAATTCTTTCAATAAAGTCTAAGCACTTCATAATTAAATATTAGTAGATAATTTTCACAATTTTAATTGCTTGTTTAAAATTGTCATTCATCATAACATAAGAAACAATTTTCATATATGAGGTATAAAATTAAATTATTTGTTTATAACTAAGATGATTAAGTCTTTAAGAATCAGAAGATTCTTTTGTTCTTTTTGCTCCTTTTTATTTAAATATAAAATACATTAAAGGATTAAGGAATTTCTAATCCTAAGTTAATATTGAAAATTGGTGTTCCCATGATACTTTTAAGGAATATTAATCAATCTTTAGTTTTATACAATGGTACAAGACTTACAATCCTAAGGTGATAATGTATTAAAAGTCAAGATGATTTCTAGAAGTGCAATTGGTGATGTTGTTAATTCCATCATATACAAGTCTATCCATAATATTTCAAATGTGTTAATTTCCATTGTTAGTATGCTTTTCCATGACAATAAACAAGAATTAAGGATAATCACTTTTTCATGTTGGTCTTATTTTCCATGACCGGTCTTTAGACATGATCAACTATATGTTGCATCATCAATAATCAAAGACAAAAAAAGGGCTCAAAATATTGATATGTGATGGTAATGATCAACTAACAAATATAATGACAAATGTGCAGTACAATAAGATATTTAGAAATTTGTTATAGTATGTGTTAGTCATAAAATAATTTCATCGTTACCAACTCAGATAAGTATTACATATTTTCATGTACTACAAGACACATAAAATTAACTTAGATAAGTATTACGTCTCTGATTTTAATAAATATTCCCTAGAAGTTTTGAATTTCCAACGAATAAGCAAGCAGACATAAGGAAAGCCTCTGGTTCAAAGTGAAATTAATTGAAAGGAGAGAGCCAAAGTGAAAGAGACTTGGCAGAAGAAGCTTTTAAAGCTCAAGTTGCTCTCCATTTCCTTGTTTGCATGATCAGTGACATTGGGTAGAATTCTTGATTTTTTTTTTTTTAATATTTGACAAACCTCTCATCGCATGAATCAACAGCCAAACAAAGCTTTAAAGAAATTCAAATCTAATTATGTTAGCTAAGAAAAATTATATCTGATTAAATTTATTTGTAATTAACATCTTACTTATAAGAAAAAAATTGTCTATCATGTACAGAAACACGTTACTGTCAATGGCCTATGCATAGTACAGGGCAATTAGCTGATGTTGAAGAATAAGAACCTCTTTTCTTGAGTTCTAGTTTATAATTTTGATCAATGTACTCATTAATTGGTAGAAGCATCGATGTTACTGTTTCCAGAAAAGTGATAACTATTTCTATGTCCTATAGAAGTAATACAGCACGATGAATTATACAGGAAAGTGCTTCATCTTATTTTGATTATTCCATAGGAAACTTCTCAGAAATTGTTCAAGATTCCCAAGGAAACTATCACGTCACTTTGTAAACACAATTTCAAAAAATGTATAATACATGAGCAAACATTAGCAGCAATGAATTGTATGGAAACTCTTCAAGCTATCATAATCCCAAACTAGTTGAATCAGAAATCTTTGGATTAAAAAAAAACAAATCCTTCCCTCATTATGTCTACGAGGAAAATTGGTCTTCAGCATTCTTGAAAAAAAGATCTTGTTGATTCTGCTTCCAAATAATGTGATCATCTCAGATGCCGACTTCCAGTTGAGCTGCCATCCTTTACTGTCTCGAATGCCAATCATAAATCTTCTAACAAAATGAAATGCCTTAGTTTATCAGACTAATGATAGAAAATTGAGTCAAGAGCCACAATTTAAGTCTAATAAAATGACAGAAAGACAGAAAGAAGGAATGTAGGAATTAATGTGGTGTACTTTGGAGTTATATTACTCATTGGAGTGATCGTCGATGTTGGGATCTTTAAGCTGATACAATTGTTGGATGTGAATACATCCTCCTCAGATAACACGGAAACAAAAGAAGAAAATTAAATGTAGCAACATGACGTTGGAGTAAATTACCAACAGTTTACAGGTTTAACTTAACCAGTTATAGTCTGGATTATTTAAACATGAACAACAGTATGAAAATTCAATTTTTTTTAAAATTACAAATAAAAAATGCTTAAATTAAACGTGGTTTAAAATTGAATTAAATTCTCAAGGCATATGAAATTAGCCAAGATCTAAAATGAATACATCTATAAATCCTACGTTCGAAGGAGTCCCTAATTGATTTATTAGTCATTTTAAAGTCCAATGTCAAGTTTCAACCTTGCTAACTATGTAGATTTTAAGCCCTTTTAAAATGAAATGTTTAGAGGACTAACATATAACATCGGAGGTGCAATTTGAAGAGAAGGCAGCGTGAGTGTTGGATGAAGATTTTGTACACAAAATTTTCAATCTATCTCAGATAAGCAATATCTATTATCAATTTTCTTTTTTTTCATTTTGCTTATTATAGAGAATTAGAGATATACCTTGTGAATTCATAAGAATTTGAAGCCAATTTTTCATCCATTTGGCTTTGACCAGAACGTAATATTTGGGACATGATCCATTTTTTTGCCAATCCTCTCCCTTTTGCCTTCTGCATCTTTCCTCTAATTGTGGACATGAGAAACAATTTTGCAATGATGGAAGATTTTGTCAGTCTTTTCTAGCCTCAGATGATGCAATAATTTTGAGTAGTAAATTCTGAATAGAGTTGCTTCTATTTTTCAGTCTCAGATACCAGGGCTGCTTGCTCATGAATCCTAAGAAAAGAAATAAAAAATACAGTAAGATATGTCCGAACAAGGGGAACAGACAAGAAAAATAAACCACTGGGAGTGAGAAATTATTAAACTTATACGCATGCCAACTATCATAACATACGAAGGAAACACTTTCGCAAAGAATATGATGTTATATATTACCTAAAAATTCATCCAAAGTAGTGTCAGTGCCGGGATCCGCTCTAAGTTGTTATTCTTGTTGAATGTGAATGAGAGGATTTGAGATGCTTAACAAAATCAAATGAACAATTGTAAATTAGATATTCAAATAAATTCATCAATATACTTCAAATATATCATGTCCTATGTACCAAATAATCAATTGAACATACACCAAAAAAAAAAAAAAAATCCTAACATGATCAACCGACTACCTGGATTAAAAATGATTTGGAAATTATGCAAAACATATATTGGAAATTTCTACCTTGAAATTAAATGCAGAGTATACAAAATTATAGTAAAATTGGAAAGAACTGTCTGGCTTGAAAGATTGTTAATAAAATAGAATGTCCTTAATTCTTCTAGCAAACATATGGCTTTTAAGTGTTGTAGAGATGCGTGATATTTGATTTAAATGAAAATGTAAAAGCGTGGAATTACCGAATTGGAGACAATTTACATTGGTGGGGAAGGAGTCCTTTACAACACATCAACACGAGGGATATGAGCAATTTTTGGCCAATCATCACCCTTTTCCCTTTTGCATCGTTCCTTTAATTGTGGACAATCATGAATCCGTAATTCTTGTAAAGATCTGAGATTTTGAATTCCCTCTGGTAGGGATGTCAAACCATAGCAACTCCCAATAAAAAGCCTCTGAAGCAATGAGAGCTGTCCTATTGACTCTGGCAATAATGTTAAACCATTGCAATTAAAAATACAAAGCTCCTGAAGCAAAGAGAGTTGTCCTATTGATTCTGGCAGCGATGGCAAAACTGGGCAAACTACAATTCTCAGAGTCCGCAGAGAAGAGAGGTTGCATATTGACTCTGGCAGTGATGTCAAACCATTACAATGATAAATACGAAGCTCTTGAAGCAAAGAGAGTTGTCCTATTGACTCTGGCAGTGATGTCAAACCATTGCAATTATAAATACGAAGCTCTTGAAGCAAAGAGAGTTGTCCAATTGACTCTGGCAGCGATGGCAAAAGTGCGCAAACTTCAATACTCAGAGTCCGCAGAGAAGAAAGGTTGCCTATTGACTCTGGCAGTGATGTCAAACCATTGCAACGATCAATACGAAGCTCCCGAAGCAAAGAGAGTTGTCCTGTTGACTCTGGCAGTGATGTCAAACCATTGCAATCATAAATATGAAGCTCCTGAAGCAAAGAAAGTTGTCCTATTGACTTTGGCAATGATGCAAAACCATTGCAATTATAAATATGAAGCTCCTGAAGCAAAGAAAGTTGTCCTATCGACTCTGGCAGCGATGGCAAAAGTGCGCAAAGTTCAATTCTCAAAATGCGCAAAGAAGAGAGGTTGCCTAGTGACTCTGGCAGTGATGTCAAACCTTTGCAATTATAAATACTAATCTCCTGAAGCAAAGAGAGTTGTCCTATTGACTCTGGTAGTGATGTCAAACCTTTGCAAGTATAAATATGAAGCTCTTGAAGCAAAGAGAGTTGTCCTATTGACTTCGGCAGCAATGGCAAAAGTGCACAAACTTCAATTCTCATAGTCCGCAAAGAAGAGAGGTTGCATATTGCCTCTGGCAATGACATCAAACTGTTGCATTCATAAATATGAAGCTCCGGAAGCAAAGAGAGTTGTCCTGTTGACTCTGGCAGTGATGTCAAACCATTGCAACCATAAATACAAAGCTCCTGAAGCAAAGAGAGTTGTCCTATTGACTCTGGCAGCGATGGCAAAAGTTCGCAAGATTCAATTCTCAGAGACTGTAGAGAAGAGAGGTTGCATAATGACTCTGGCAGTGTCATCAAACCATTGCAATCACAAACATGAAGCTCTGAAAGCAAAGAGAGTTGTCCTATTGACTCTGGCAGTGATGTTAGAACTTTGCACCCACAAATACGAAGGTTTTGAAGTGAAGAAAGATTACCTATCCCTTCTGGAAGTGATGTCAAAGCTTTGCAATAATTGATCTCAAGCCTGTGCAGCGACGAGAGACATCCTATCCAATCTGGTAACTTACTGCCACAAAATCCCCATATGCATAGGGCTTTGATTGTGTGATGCGGCTGCAGACCTTGTAAAATCATCTCGTCTTTACCCACTACCTCCTCTTCCCCACCCCTATCATCTTCAATCCTGTTCGACCACCTTAACTTCAAATCTCGAAGATGTGGCTTCATGAGTAACTTTCCAGACATAACCTCTTCTGCATCACTTCGCATGTGTTCCAAGCCATCGATTAACAAACTCCCCCTTAAATTATTTAGGTCACTAAGTTCACTTAGTCTTGCACTATCACTCTTTCTTGGGCCCAAGATAAAATATGGCAGGGTTTGAAGACTAGTTAATTGTCCCAACCCATGCGGTATATGACTCAAACTCCAACAGTCATTCAACTCAAGGTGCCTGAGACTCACCAATTTGTTGATATCTCTGGGCAACTTTATAAGATTGTCACACCCATTTAGTTTTAGGGTTTGCAAGTTATGTAGCCTCGTTATTCCCTTTGGGAGCTTTTGAATTGAAGAATTATAGGAAAGATCAAGATATCTCAAATGCTTTAACTTTTGTATATTCTTTGGAATCATTGGAATATTTAATCCATGAAGATCTAAAACACGCATGCCCTTTAGTCTGGATATAAGTGAACTTATGATAGACCTCTTCCAATCTGAGTCATTCCATCTCCAATGACAACAGAAAAAATTTGCCAAAGCCTCTAGAGAAAACTCCCTGTTACTCTTCACTCCAAGACGACGCACAAGAAATGTTCTCAATTTGCCTGCCTCAAGCAAGCAAGTTGGAGGTTTCCAACAATTTTCTAGTCGGACATCATAGGATAGATGGCGCACCCTGTCACCAATATTTTCTTTGTTTTCTTCCTTAACGATCATACACTCATTCTTACTGATTAATGTTGCAAGATCATGCATAAGATCATGCATTTTGCACGTTTTGATGTCACCAAATTCATCACTTCCAACATCTTGAAAGAAAGACCTTGATAACAAATTCATAAAGTACTTATGACCTTCATCTTCTGGACGTCTACCTTGATTTGACAGTGGAATGAATCCTTGAGCCATCCATAATTGAATTAGTGTTTCCCTTTCAATTTTATAATCTTTTGGAAACAATGAACAATAAGTAAAACAATTTTTCAAATTTGAGGGACAAATGGTCATAACTAAGTTTTAAAATTGGTAACATATTATTATTCTCTTCATCTATCCTTAAAAGCTCACTATTTTTAAAATACAACCAATTCATTAAGTCTCGAGTATACAGGAGGCTGGCAATCGTTTTCAAAGCAAGGGGGATCCCATTACATTTTTTGACAATTTGCTTTCCAATATCTACCAATTCCGGAATATCAGGTTCTTTTCCCTCTTCAAAAGCCATTTGAGAGAATAATTTCCATGATTTTTCATCATCAAGACCTTTTAAATCCAGGGTGAAGTTTGCATTCATTATCTTTTTCACCTTTGCAATGCGTGTTGTCACAATTATCATGCTCCCCTTCCTGCCTTCCATCAACAAGCTTTTCAATTCAAGCCACAAATTACAATTTTCATTCCACACGTCGTCTAAAACAAGTATATATCTCCTCCCCTTAATTTTATTTCTAGTTTTCTCCTGCACTTCTTGTATGCTGGCATCTTTTTCACACTCAATCATCTTCTGACCTATTTCTTTTAAGCCAAATTGATCCGATACACAAACCCACATTTTCACCTCAAAATGATTTTGAATATCGCCATCATTATACAAAAATTGAGCAAGAGTAGTCTTACCCAATCCTCCTAAGCCAACTATGGTAGTTATTGAAACATCCTTGCTCTCATTAGTGTTCAATAAAATGCTTTTCAAAAGATTCTTCTCTTCTTCTCTTCCAATAACTTCCTCATCAGGCACAAACGAGTGAGTTTGTCTTCGTTCCTTGACTCCTACTGGTGGCTTTGAAGAGGAAGGATCCGGTTTCAATTTGTCCTTATCATCAGCAATGCGATCAAACTTCTTCCTAATGTCTTTCATTCTACGACTCATTACATGAGCATATGCAAGTTGGTTTGATTTGGAGCAGAAAGTGCGTACCTTGTTTGCCAAGTTGTCTCCGCCCCTCACTCTCCTTGCAAGAGATTCGGCAGAGAAATCATCCAACAGGTCATCAGCATCGTAAAGCACGTCTTTCAACATCTCCAGCCATTTCTTGTCTAGATGGCTCGTTGCATCACCCTCCGCATCAACAAGTGCAGCTTTAATTAAAGTGACAGTTTGCTCCATTCTCTTCTTATCATCTCGGAGATTACGAAGCAGATTGAACTCTTCAAGAGCCAAAGAGCTCAATCCGTCCAAGACTTTTTCAGCAATGGCGTCCATTTTCGACAATCCTGTAATCTGTTCGTATGATGTGTGATGTTCTGCGTCTGAAAATTATATACCGTTGATTTTTAAAATAGGGAAAACTTCATTTTCCCCCCTTCAATTATGAGGTCATCAGATTTTACCTTTTTTAATTTTATAAAACTTGAATTTTACTTCACAGTTATCAAATTAACAATTATAACACTTAATGTTAGTTGCATAACACTTAACGG
Organism: Sindora glabra; assembly: GCA_020226215.1. Classification (NCBI taxonomy): domain Eukaryota; kingdom Viridiplantae; phylum Streptophyta; class Magnoliopsida; order Fabales; family Fabaceae; genus Sindora; species Sindora glabra. The sequence goes on from CM035226.1 coordinate 88,033,395, forward strand.
TTATTAAAAATCAATACTATTATCTTAACAATAATTTATAACTGTCAGTGAATGAAAAAAATTTTAAAAACTAGTTAAAGGATTTTAGTTAAGAGATTACAATATCATTGATATTTTCTTACTTTTCAATCCGTCCAAGACTTTTTCAGCAATGGCGTCCATTTTTCACAAGCTTGTAATCTGTTCGTATGATGTGTGATGTTCTGCGTCTGAAGATTATATATTGTTGATTTTTAAAATATACTGAATGAATGGCTAATAACAAAGTACTTGCCAATGACAGTGGGGAGCGGGGACTACACGAATGGCTAATAACAAAGTACTTGCCAGTGACAGTGGGGAGCGGGGAGCGGGGACTACACGGATAAGTTATCTTTCCACAGCGTAGACCTTGCGGTCTAGCCAGTGCCTGTATTTCCAGAAAGGATTGAAGGCACTACAAGCTGATCCGTACATGTAATTCTAAAATTTTCAAAAAATAGACCCATTTTTTTATAATTTCCGTAAATTATATCACTCCCCTTCGTAGATTCAAATCTCCATGAGATATTAGTTTTCAGATTCTATTTATTCTAATTCGTTAGAAAATAGTGAATTTATTTTTGTTTAAAAGAAATAATTTGTTACACTGAATAGAAAATATTTTTGAATTTTTTTTAAATATTTAACAAACCTCTCAAGTAAAACCAAAAAAATATTTTTTTAAAAAATTATATCTAATTATCTTAATTAAGAAACTATGGGCATTTTTTAACTAATGTTAACAATTTTTTTAATATTTAAAGTTTTAAAATATGTTAAAAAACCACTCCAAATGTTGGAAGATTATATTGTAATTCATAAGATGCACTAATTTCAAGAAGAGATTTTTGTAAAATAGAAATGAAAATAATGAAAATTTTAAATATAAAAATTGTAATTTATGAATTTTAGTGAGTAAATACAGTAGGAAAAAGTAAAAAATTAGTTTAAAAAAATATTTATTTGTAAGTGGAAGCTTTAACAGTAAATGGTGTTACTCATTTTATTTGATGCTCTGAGTCCACGCCTCCTCCTTGTTTGTAAAAATTTTATTTACAAGAAAATGGTTTCTTATTGCCATTGACAAACGCGGTTCCAAAAAATATTCTGAAATCTCAAACTTAAGTTTATTTTTTAAACTTAAGTTCCACAAAATAGTAAGGGGCGTGAATAGATTAACCGGAGATTTTATTCTAAATAATTTAAGTTTATTTTTTAAATTATCAGTTTGAATTTAAATTTTTTTATATAAGATCAAATTTTAATTTTAATTTGATTTATTAAAAAATTTAATTTAATTCATTAATTTATTCAAAAATTTATTTATATAAATAAATTTTGAAATTTATCATTGTATTAATTTTTTTAAAATTTAAAACTATTCATTGATTTAATTCGAGCTATATCCATAAAAAATATATTAAAATATTAAAATTTCTGCGGTACTAATTTATTATAATATTTATTGGTGCTCATAGAGAGTTGACAAGCAATAGTGTAGATTTATTTCTTAAAATCAGTTGCGATTTTTGCTTAAAGGTCCATTTTATCCTCTGAAAAAGTTGAACTCAAATGAGAAAAACAGTTAACTTATTTTATAACTTACACAACATAAAATATATCATGCTATATTTAGTTTATGATTTTATCATCCCACCAAAGTTACTTTTTTTTATTTTTCTCTTCCATCTATTTTTCTATTTTTAACCGTACATTTAAAATTTTATTATTTACATCTGATACGCTTTATTCCTCTTCATTTTATATTAATTACTTTTTTACATTTTTCCTCAATTCTGTTATTTCTAATTTATATATTAATTTTTATCAAATAATATAAATATAATATGGTAGAAACATATCAAGTAAAAGAAATATTTTTATATAAAAGTAAAAGAAATAAATTATAATTATTAAATTTTACATTAAAAAATTAGGATTAAAATATAAAATTATATTATTTATTTTAAATGATTATACCAACTTTTTAAGTAATCATAACTTTTAATTATACTTTGATTCTAACAATCAAATGTGAGAAAATCTAATGACCACAATATTTTTTTCTCCTCTATCATATAAAACTCTCCTCTTGTCATATGCTTTCCAACGTGATATATCTTATTTTTAATATAAAATATTTTTAATAAGTTAAAATAATTTAATCATATGTTATATTTTAATTTTTAATATTTGATAGGTCACACACTATATTCCTTTTCATTTGTTTTGTTGTATTTTTTATAATAATTTTTATTATTTATAACTTAAATGCTAATATTACTAAATAATATAAGTATAACATAATATTTTTATAATAAATATACTTTAAATATTTTGAATATATAATTTAATTTAATTATTTAATTATATGTTTTCTTTTAACTATTATTAATTTTCAAGATTGGCACATTATTTTTTCTTTTTATTTATTTTATGACACATTTATTTTCTTTTTACACATCCAATCTTGCTATTTATAGTTCATACACTAATATCATTAAAATTACATTTAATGTAATAAATAAGTTATAAAATAGTATTTAAAAGTTTTTTATGCATTAGTTTATTACACTAAATAAGTATAATTTGATTTAATAAGTTACGTTAAGTAATATATAACTTATACGCTAATAGTTTTTTAATTTTTTTAAATTTATTCTCTTCTTTTTATTAATTTATAACTTATGTCATTAATAAATAATTATATTTTTATTTTAAATAATAAATAAATAAAATTTAATTAATTAAATAAGTAAATAAATATATAATATCAAAAATTTAGTATAAATAATTAAATAAAAATATAATATCATACATTATAATCATTCAATTTTAGTTAATTAAATCCTTATTTTAAATAATAAATATATAATGTTATAAAACTAAGTAAATATGTAATGTTATAAAATAAAATAAATTTATTTTAAGTACTTTTTTTGTTATAAATAATAATTATGTAAAAATTATATAAGAAAATAAATATATAAAGTTATAAAATATAATTAATTAAATTTTAGGTGATTATATTTTTATTTTGATCATATTGATTGCATTAATATAATTTATTTTTAAATAAATATAAATTAATTTAATTTATATACATTTATATTGACATATTCTTTTATGTTATCTTATATTTTCAACTAATTTAATAATTAATTGTATAAAACACTTCTTATATAATCAATTAGCTTATCAAGTATTAGTTAATTTATATATTATTTGCATGAAATATAACATAAATAAATAATATAGATAAAATATGATACACTTTAATTTTAAATTAAAACATTTTAAGTAAATTAAAATTTTACATTTCAAACATTAATATCATTAACTAGTGATTAATTTACTTTCTTTATAAAATTATTTCAAAATAAGTTAAATTTTTAAAATAAAATATATTAATTGAATTGACTAATTAATTAATTAATTAAATTTTACAGTTGTTTTTTATATTAATATTTAAGTACTATATCTCAAATTAAAGATATATCAATTGAAATTTTAATTTCAATCTCATACATCGTTTTTATTCCTTTTAACTACTTCATTATATATTTTTCTATTTTTTTACATCTATTCCTATTGTTTGCCACTCATATGTTAATTTCATTAAATATTATAAGTATAATATAATATATATTTTTTATTAAAAAATATTTTAAATAATTTTGAACAAAAATGTTAATTGAATTAATTTAATGTTCTGTTTTTAACTAAAAATATTTAAAATTCAAAAACAATTTTATTTATTTATTTAAACTTTATATATAATATTTTTCTTGATAATAATTTTAAGTGTTATATTTTAAATTAAATATAAATTAATAATAATTTTACCAAGATTTCACAACTAAACTTAAATATATGGAATGCTAAAAATTTGTTATTTCAATGTATGATTGTAAAAAGAACATAATAAACTAAATTTCAACATTACTATAGTATATTATTTATTACATAATGATAAATTAATTTCATTTAAAAAAGAATTTTTATTTTTCTAATTGAAGGTTTTAAATGATTATCCACATAATAATATGTTGAAAATAAAAACAAAATGTCTAACAGTAATTATCAAACTGATCATTAAAAACGAAGGGGTAAAATAGGTAAGCTACTAATTAATTTTCTTTCTCCATTGATTGAATTTTATTATGATACTCATAATTTTGCTCTTGGTTCTACAGAAATCTCCCAAAATATTAATATTACGTATGTATATAATATATATTATTTATAAATATATTAATAATTAAATAAATTAATACAAAATATCCATGAGTCGAGTTTTAAAAAAAAAACTCTAATTTATTTATTTATTTAAATAAACTTACTTTTTAATGTTAATTTAATTTATTTAAATAAATAAATTAAATTATAGATTCTTAATAGATTATCCGACATACTTCCAACCCTAATCATTACAAGAGACGACCATATCTCTTCGTGTTCCCCGAGGCAACATCATGGTATGCCTTGTGTTCTTCATCTTTCCTCTCAATACGCGATTCCCGAATGACGTAGACGTGTGCTCGCTTTGCACTGTTAATTTTTGGTGAGTTCGTGGGTGCATAAATCGAAAAATCTATTCCATCATATCTTATACAATAATTTTTACCACTTAATTAATAACAAGTGGTTAAATTATTAATGGAGACAATAATATAACACTAAATATAATATTTTATAAATTATATTTAATAATATATAATTATTATTTAAAATAATCATTCAGTCATTTATTATTAATTAAATGAATTAAAATTACTAATATACGATATATGGTGCATAAATTTTTCAATTCTTGCACCATAGATTTATCTTAATTTTTCTGTTAAGTGATTTCTATTTTATTTACGTGAAATATATTTTTTAATTTTTATTTTATTTCATAGTATATTATTTTTTTAATTTCATATTTAAAGGAATAAATTATTTTTCATATATACATTAATTAACAAAAAGAAAAAATTAAATATATTAATATTTCATAAAAATACAATTAATAAAAAAAATTTCATACGAAATAAAATAAAAGAGGTAAAATTTACCAAAAGATAGGATTTATTTATTGAATTTACCGACGACCAATGGCGTAATTATTGCAAAAGTAATTTAAAAGGACAATCGATTTTCAGTTTAGTGGTATCAATTTAGGATGAGTTGCCTCCTGTATCACATTGTGGGTTTTGTAGCTGCAAATATACTTATTTTTGAATTTTTTTTTGCCTGACTGTTATTTAAATAATTTTGGTTTGGAGGAGGAGAGTTACGGGCTGGCTAGTTGCCGTCCAATTTCTTGAAAAAATTCAACTTACTATACATATGATTCATCTCTTATTCTAGACTAAAATGCATTAGAAAATCATATCATATTATTATATAAAATTCTTTTGCCCCGAAATGTTTTTTAACCATACAGCATGTTAAGGTGATTTTATTTTCTACTAAAAAATAAAAGAATTTCAATCATTTATTTAAACTTCATTTAATAATTACAGTCAGTTTAAGGATATAAATTAATAAAAAATTATAATCTTTTATGAATTTCATATCATACTACATATTTGATTAACTGAAATGAATAAATTCAATTTATATTTGCCATGATTTTGACTAATGATAATTTTATGAAAAAACAATTAGTGTAAATAATTTTAATGAGATAAAAATTATAATTAAAATTCATTTCAATGCTATGTAATTAATTTTGTAATCGAAGAAGTAGCGACACTTGATTTAGAGTTTCCATCTTTTGAAAATTAATTCTAATGTCACATAAATAAATTATAATTGTAAATGAGAAAATCCATAATTTTATTGATTGATAGAAATGTATAAATTACATTTATATTTGTCATGATTTTGACAAATGATTAATTTTTATAAAAATAGTCAAACAAGCATAACCAAATTTAATTATAGAAAAAATCATATTAAACTCTTCTACGCGGCAAGGGTTTTTTAATAGTCCTTGTGGTGTACTTCGTACCTGCACTTCGAGAAAAGATTGAAGGTAACACAAGCTGATTTGTATATGTAATTCTAAAATTTCAAAAAATAGACTCATATTTTTTTTTATTTCTGTAAATTATATCACTCCCTTCGGTAAATTCATATCTCCATGAGATCTTAGTTTTCAAATACTATATATTCTAATTCGTTAGAAAATAATGAATTTTTTTTTTGTTTAAAAGTAATAATTTGTTACTCTCAATAGAAAATATTTTTGAAAAATTTTAAAATATTTGACAAGCCCCTCAGTAAAAAAAAATCTTTTTTTGAAAAATCATATCTAATTATCTTAATTAAGAAACTATAGGCATGTTTTAACGCTTGTTAACAATTTTTTTAACATTTAAAATTTTAGAACTTTTTATAAAAAAAACCACTCCAAATGTTAGACTATTATATTGTAATTCATGCTTTGCACGTGGATAATTTTCGGAGGAGAATTTTCAAGATAGAAATGAAATGAATGAAATTTTTTTAAAATATAAAAATTATAATTTATAAATTTTAGAGAGTAAATTTAGTAGGATGAAAAAATTAATTATAAAAAATAATAAATTAACATGTAATAAAAAGATGGCGCTTTAAATGATAAGAGATACGAAAAAAAACAATTAATATATTATATAAAAAAATTTCTACAATTTCACAAATATTTTTTTATATACACAGTTTCACAAATATTTATTTGTAAGAGGAAGCTTTAATAGTTAATGGGGTTACTCATAACATTTAGTGACTTCTATTCATTTTTTTTTAAAAAAAAAAAGGATTTACTAAAGTAAACGGGGAAGATTTAATGCTACGAGTCCAAGTCACCTTCTTATTTGCAAATATTTTATTTAGAAGAAAAATGTTTTCTTATGGTCAATGACAAACACAATTCCCCAGAATATTCCGAAATCTTGTCAAACGGTATCCAATGTAAAAATATCCTTCCCCAAATATGAATGGTGTCTAGTGGTTTGTTGCTGCCAATGGCCCACGTTTGGACGGAAATATGGCATCATGATTGAGATATAAATAGATTAAACCAAAGTTTTATCTTCTACAAGTTAGATTTATATTTTAAGTCATTGATTTGAGATTAAGCTTGTTAATATATACATAAGATTAAAATTCAACCCTTATTTATTAGAGGAAAAAATAGAAGGGGGGAAGAGAAATTTTTTAAATTTAAATAAGAGAGAAAAGTTTTAATATTTGGAAGTTTAAGAAAATTATAATTATATATATTATTTTATTTTTTATTTTCTTCCTCTCTCTCTTCTCTTCTACCATACAAAGAAAAAAGAAAAAAAGTATAAAATTTTCTCTCTCTTATATTTTCTTTTTTTTAAAACAAAGCATTAAAATCCATCTAATTTATTAATGGAGTTTGATGTTACTTATTAATTTATTTGAAAATTTACGTTTATAAATATTAATAGATTTTGAAATTCATCGCTTAAAATTTAAAATTATCCAATAATTTAATTAGATTTATATATATAAGTAAATATATTAAAATATTTATATTATATATAATATATATTATTTATAAATATATTAATTTGATTCATTTATTTAAATAAATTTTAATTTTAATTTAATTTAATCTATAAATAAATTAAATCGTAAATTTTTGAAATATTATCTAATTTATATGCGCTCCTCATCATCACAAAAGACAACTACGGGTATGTTTCTTTTCTGTTTTTTAAAAATGGTTTTTTATTTTCTTATTTTCAAAAATAGAAGAATCTATTTAATAAATTATTTTTTGAATTTATTTTTAAAAAATTATTCTCTAAATATATAATTTAAAAATAAGAAAATAAAAATAATTTTTAATTATTTTCTGAACTTATTTTTTACTCTAAAAATTATTTTTATAATTAAATAAAATATTTTTTATTTATAATATTAATTATCATTTAATCTTAATTTTTCTTTAATTTAAAAATATAAAAATATATATATTCAAATACATTCTATATCTCTGTATCGTCCAACGCAATATCGTACGGCGTGTTTTTTTGTCTTTACCCCCAAGACGCTTTTCCCCGATGGCACGAAAGCATCTGCGATCCCCAAAGCAAAATATCATATGCCTTGTGTTTTGTCTTTCCCCTCAATACGCGTCTCCCGACTGGCACGAAAGCATACCGAACGTTAACGTAGACGTGCGCTTGCTTTGCACCGTCAATTTTTGGCGAGTTCGCGGGGGCATAAATCGAAAAATCTATTCATCATATTTTATACAATAATTTTTATCTATTTCATTAATAATAAATAATTAAATTATTACCTGAATTAGTAACATAATACTAGACATAACATTTTTTATATCTAACAATATAAAATTATTATTTGAGGTAGTAATTAATTATTTATTATTAATTAATTGAAATAAAATTATTATTATCTGAAGTATGGTATATAAACTTTCCAGTATTTATACCACTCATCCTAATTTTTTTAAGTGATTTCTTTTTTATTTATGTGAAATTTATTTTTTAATTTTTATTTTATATTTGTAAAATATTAATTTATTTAATTTTAAAGAGATAAAATTAATAAATTAATTTTCATATATACATTAATAAAAAGACAAAATTAAATATATTAATATTTCATAAAAATACAATTAATAAAAAGAATCTCATAAGAAATAAAATAAAAGAGGTGAAATTTACCAAAAAGGAGGGTTTATTTATTGAATTTACCGACGACCAATGGCGTAATTATTGCAAAAGTAATTTAGAAGGACAATCGATTTTTAGTTTAGTGGTATCAATTTACGATGAGTTGCCTCCCGGATCACATTGAGGGTTTTGTAGCGACAAATATACTTATTTTTGAATTTTTTTTGTCTCACTGTTAATTAAATAACTTTAGGGAATGTTTGGTTCGGGTCTTCAGAAGGGGGAAAGGGAATTGCAGGGTTTCATTCCCTTTGTTTTTGTTTGATTTAGAAAAAACCCATTCCCTTTCCCCTTTTTCCCTTAATGGGATTATCCCATTTAAGGGAATGGTGATTCCCCCCACTCCATGGGAAATCCCATTCCCTTTCCCTATCTTCTCTAATAATATTATTAAATAATTATTATATATTAATAATATTATTAAATATAAAATATATAATAAATATTTTATTATTATTTAATTATATTAATAATATTATAATATTTTAATACTTGTTATTTTTAATATTATAATATTTTTAATATTAATAATAATAAATAAATAATAAATAATAATTATTTATAATAATTATTACCATATTTAATTTAATAAATAAATAATTATTATATATTAATAATATTATAAATATTTATTTAATAATTAATTTTATTAAATATTAAATAAATAATTATTATAATATTATTTAATTATGTTAATAATATTATAATATTTTTAAGTTATTAAAAATTAATAATATTAATAAATAATAATTATGATAAATAATAATAATTATTTTATATTAATAATATTATTAATATTTATTTAATAAATAAATAATTATTATTATAATATTATCTAATTATATTAATAATATTATAATATTTTTAATTTATTAAAAATTAATATTATTTATTTTAAATAAATATTAATAATATTATTAATATATAATAATAATTATTTATTTAATTATTATTTTAATAATATTAATTTTTAATAAATTAAAAATATTATAATATTATTAAATACTAAATAAATAATAAATATTATAATATTGTTCAATTATATTAATAATGTTATAATATTTCTAATAATTATTATTTTTAATATTATAAAAATTTTAAATTATTAATAATTAATAATATTAATAAAATTATAAATATTAAAAATAATACTTAAATAAATAATAATTATTAAAATTATTATAATAATATTAATTATTATTAATATATTAATAATAGTTAAAATAGAGTATTAATAAAAATAATATTAATAAGATGTTAATAATTAATAATAAATAATTATAAAAATTATAATATTAGTAAATAAAATAAAAATAATAAGATAATAATTATAATAATTATTTTAAAAATAATTATAAATATATTATTTTTAATGTAATAATTATTAATAAAGTAAATTAAAAATACTTGATTTCCTTTCCTGTTTGAACCAAATAGATTGGGTAATCAGGAACCATTCCTTTCCTTTCCCCCTAATTCTCTTTCCTAATTTCATTCCCTTTTTTCAATTTGAACCAAACGGCCCCTTAGTTTAGATGGGGAGAGTTAAGGGCTGGCTAGTTGCTGTCCAATTTCTTAAAAAAAATTCAACTTACTATACCTATGATTCATCTCTTATTCTAGACAACATAATTGGTGGAAGTTTGGACATTGTCTGTAAAAAACATTAGAGAATCATATCATATTATTATATAAAATTCTTTTGCCCAGAAAGGTTTTTTAAATATGCAGCATGCTATGTTGATTCTATTTCCTACTAAAAAGTAAAAGAATTTCAATCATTTATCTGAACTTCAATTACGGTTAGTTTAAGAATATAAATTAATAAAAAGTTATAATCTTTTATGAATTACATATCATACTATATATTTGATTCATCAATACATGTAAATTAACAAAATTTTGACTAATGATTAATTTTGTGAAAAATAATTTGTGTAAATAATTTTAATGGGATAAAAATTATAATTAAAATTCATTTTAACGCTATGTAATTCATGTTGTGATTGAAAAAGTAGCGGCACATGATTTTGAGTTTCCATCTTTTGAAAATTAATTTTAATATTATGTAAATAAATTATAATTTTAAGTGAGAAAAATTATAATTTTATTGATCAATAGAAGTGTATAAATTAAATTTATAATTGTCATGATTTTGATTAATGATAAATTTTTTTTAAAAATAATTAAACATGCATAATCAAATTTAATTACAGCAAAAATTATATAAAACTCTTGACAAGGGTTTTAAGACATGTGGTCTACTACTGTGATTATATTTTTTCCACCAAAAAGCAGAAGATCAATTCTAAACCTAGAGATCAATTCTAATCTACATACTGTCACGTTGATTGAGCATGTTTTTAATGCTCCGTTTTAGGAATGGAGTTTGTTATGAATACTTGCTAAATTTTATAATGTATTATACCCAGATTTTAGTCCTGATTACTTGATTGTATATCCTCTAATTTGGACAGGAATAATTATTATTACTATGCAACTAATCAAATTTAATTGATTGTTCATATCAAATTATGTCAGTTAGATTTTTGGTTTAATCTATTAAATTTTATATAATTTCTAACTGCGGGAGTTGATATTGTATATTGGGGATTTGATGCCCTTTCTTTCATTTTTAGTTTGTAATTGAAATCCATCTCTATTTTCTTCGCACCCTCAATTTCTAATATATAAGAAAATGATTAGGAGATTTGAGTTCATTTGATGCTTGTATAATTTTTATTTTTTGTGTTCAATAGCATAAGATATTTTGTTAACTTTAAATAATTTGTGGAATTTGTTACACTGTTGAATGCATTTTAAATTAATGTACCATAGCATCTTTTTTTGCCAAATTTTTATGTCATTTATAGTTATTATCCTTGTATATTGTGATATTGTTTGAGTTATGAAAAGTTCTCATAGTCGATTTCTCATCTGATTTGATGTTATCTTTTAAGTGTTACAATAGAACTAGTGGCATTTTTGTGATGTTATTTTTATGGAAAACTTGCTGAAGAAAGGCAATGTTTTTGGGTGATTTGTTGAACTCAAATTTCTAATTAAGTCCATCTTTGTTGCTTTGGATCAATGTAAACTTAAAATTATATGGATGATTAAAACACCTTTATGCTTTTGAATTGAAGCAAGCGGATTGATTATCTCAATGTAACAATACTTAGTTTTATCTTTAATATTTGATAGAATCAAGAAGTGTATGACAAGATGCAATTGATTGTATTAATATAATAGATCACATGCTTGTTATAAAGACAAAGTCCATTTGGCTAATAAGGTGATTTAATTACTGATTTTTTTTAGCCAAGGCAATTTTAAACATATAATAAAACCAACATTATAGAAGATTTGAGATGTGAAAATATTGCACTATTTAATGAAAAGCATGAGATTTAAAATAGGACTGTTTTCTTTTTCCTTAAAAGGATGTGTAAATAAAAGTAGTAATGTTACACAAAAATAAAATTTAAAATAAATATTAATAATTTATGAATGGTACTTATATATGTATGTATCTTTTTTATTTATAATTATCATAAATTTTCAATTATATATATTATATTAACTTATAATTTTTAGATAATATTTATTTATAAAATAAATATATAAATATACATATCTAAATTAATCTTATAATTGAAAAAAGAATCTTATAAATCGTGCAGGAGTTAAGCTGATTTGTTTACATAAATTTCAACTCAATTAGCAAAACTTCTGGAAGTTTATTTTTAAAAAAAGGACACAAATGATGGGCATGTGTTCATTTGAGTCACTTCTCTTTACGAATCTGAATTTATAACTTTAAAATTTGACGTGAAGTTTCGGGCTTTGCATTGAGGTAGATGTGATTGGCGGAATGTTTTTAATATTTATAGAAATGTTGTAGGAAAATATTACATTCTTATATTTGATTTAAGATTTAAAAAGACTGCCTGAAAATATCACATTTTCAAAAATATATTCCCAGACATTTTTTTAGTCCAACTTTTTTCTAAAATATTTTTATAGGAGGAGGTGGGAATATTATATTCTCATAACATGAGAATACTAATACTAAAATAAAAAAATAAAATTATCCTCACATTTAATTATTTTTTTATTTATCATTTTATCAAATAATTTTTAATTTAAATTGAGAAATAATTATCACTTTATTTTAAAATATTTTTTATTATTAAAAAATATAATAATATTAATTTTTTAACTATAATTTCTTTTTTATTACTGTTCCTAATATTTGAAGATTTCTTTAATATAATCATATATACATATGAGTTTTTTATTAAAAGATAATATGATAGGCTTGGAGTTTTTTTAAAAAAGGAATATTTATATATAAAAATATAAAATAATAATATTCTTATATTAGAAAAAAATTATAATATAAAATTTAGTATCAATATGAAATATAATTGTAAAAATAATTTAACTGTAAAAATTTATAATATTATAAAAAAATAAATATAAATATATTTAATATTATGATAATAAATTGAATAAATTACATTCACTTCATTTTGAAAATTGATCAAATAATAATACTAATAATTATAATAATAAATTATAAAATATTAAAATATAACAAAGTATAATATATAAAAATATAATACATTAAATATTAAAATATAATAAAGTGTAAAATACTTATATATATATATATATTAATAAATTTTTATATGTTAAATATTGAAATTTAACTTATTAGGTGTTAAATTTTTATTATTATTTATGCAATTTTAAATAAAAGTGTTTATCATATCATATTTTATAATAAGAAATTTGACAAGGGTATTTTTAAAACAATTTCAAGATTTTTAAGACTATCAAATATAAAGTAAATATAATAATATAACATATCTAAAAATCTAACAAAATATTCTCAGGAAAGTTTATAATAAACTAAATATAAAAATATTACATTCTCATTAATTAAATTTTAAAAAATATATATTTTTCTAGAAATGTAAGATTTTACAAACCAAACGCTGTATGAAGCTCATCTCGTGTGGCTTAATTAGACATCAGGCTTTAGGTAGAATGCTTAAACATGAGGTTGAGGGAGAGGGATTGTTTAAGGAGTGTTGGATTTTTTTTTTCGGTGTAATTACAATTGTTAATAAGTTTTTTTTAAGAAAGCAAATGATAATTTATTTAAAGTATATATAGAAAATTTTGAGTTTAAACCTAAAATATAAAAGAAGAATAAATTTTTTAAAATAATAACAAATGCCATTCCACCACTAAAAGCATATTTGGTATAGTGATAAAAATATAATTAATTATTGAAAATTATAATGTATAATAATTATGATTTTTCATTCACTAAAAGTTTCTAATTAATTATTCTTTAAGAAAAGTAATCATTATTAAAAGTTATACCCGTAATAAGAGAAAAATCATGATTATTACACATTACAATAAATCAATAATTAATTCTATTTTTATTATTATATCAAGGAAGCCCTAAGCACCAACAAAACATCTACTTGTTCAAATTTAAGTTCAACTAAAATAGAAAGCTCAAGCTCAAACTAATTGAATTTGTAAAATTTAAGTTTGATTTTAACTATTATACAAATTTAATCGTATTCAAACATTGTATAATATATTTAATGATTATCTTTTATGATACAATAAATTCAATTTCATATCATATCTATCTTTTCTACTTTTTTAGTTGATTTTTTCTTTTTATCAAATCATAAAATATTTAACATTAAAATTTAAATGTTAAATTTGTTAAATATTAAATTTAAAATATCTGAATATTTTCTTGTTTTAGATACTAAATTTAGTTAATAAGATAAAAATTTATTACAAAGTGTAAAAATCTTATAAAACTTCAAAATTAGCAATGATTATTATTTTAAAAATTCTATAAATTGATAAATAATATAATATAGATTATATATTTAATTGTTATTTCAAAAATAAAGATAAGTTAACTATATTTGTTAAATAAATTATCATTAAAATAAGAGCAACTATTAAGTACATTCAATAACTAAATAGACCCATCAAATTTTCACATAATTTAATATTCAATATTAATAAATTAAATAAATAAAATATAATTTTCATTTTGAAAATATTCAATTAAATAATTGTTGTTTTTAAATACATTCATATTCATCATATTATCATTTACATTTAATTTATTTTTTTAGAAAGAGTTAAACATAATAAATTTTTTTCACATATAAAATTTATATACATAATTTCAAAAATTTAAAGGCATCATGGCCCTCCTACATATATAGGGTTGTAGTTATTGCTTAAATATTTGGCAAACTTTGTGATGATACACTTAACTACGATAGACATGAATCCCCTTATCAATTTTCACAAATCTATCTAATCCTAACATGATATCATCACGTAATTTCTAAACAAACTAACTAACCTGGTTAAATTTAATTATTTCATTTCATAATAAAGGAAATTTTTACATGGAAGTATGTTATTTCATTTCAATCATTGTAGTATAATATATATATATTAAATCATCTAGAAAGTAATAAATAATTAAGAAAACAATTTTATACCTCATTATAACTCCTAGTCTTCCTTATTTGTTCACATACTCAACCTTATCTTTTTAGGCATCTTATCTATTTACAAATTAATTCTTGAATTTGATACTATTTTCATATCATTATATCATTCTCCCTTCCTAATCACATCACAATAAAACATGCCCATTGGCATCATCCACTTCAATTTGTATATCATAATCCTTTCAAACAACATAATCTTGACATAATCACAATAACAATACCATTAACAATTGCTACACGATTCAAATTATATATGAGTCAACATAGGTTGAATAGTATAATCCATACATCATTCATCATCAAAGTCTCAATATCATATGATTAATAATACAATTAGTAAATTCAAATAGTCACGCTTTTGATATATACCATTTCAGGATCAACAACATCATGCCTTTATTACAAGGTCACAAAAGTATGTAAGTAGTAGTCTTTTAGAAATTCTATAAGGCTTCTGATCAATTATACCATCTATTGTTATGATAACTAAATCATAGTAAACAATCCAAGTTGTACCTTTTTAGCCAAAAATGTCCTAGAATTTAATAACTATAATTATAAAATTATGCAAAAATATAACAATAACTAAATTTAGAAAGTCTAACAAAAATACACAGTAGAGAGGATAAAGAAAATAAAGATTTAGATAGATATGCACTTACCTAAGAGCACTAATTTTTCCATAATTCCCAAAACTCCTATATTTGGCATTTTTTTCTTTTATTTAGCCACTTAAAAGAATAAATTATAGACATAACAATACTAATTGTTTTCTTTTTTGATAATCTTTATTCTAGGCTTTAATTTTTGTTATTTTAATAATTTAGATCATAATTTTCTAATTTTATATAAGCTAACTTAGAAAAATCAGATGTGATTGGATTCATTTAGGCTTTTAAAATAGGTTTGTTTAAGCAATAAAATTAGGGTTCTGGGTTTTAATATTACTTACCTCCACCTATATTGGTTGCTAGCTACGCATTGATGGCGAAGGTGGAGAAAATCATCAACTACAAGCTATATCTAAGGGCTTTATTTCTCAATTGCAAAACATCTCTCCAATAATCATAGACAACATGTGATGGAAGACAGCAATTCATTGACACAAAAACACCAGCCAAAAAAGAAAGAGGAAAGAGGCCAAGTAAAAATTTGAGAGAAATAGAAAGAGATTTCATGAGAAACTTTCTAGAGAAAAATATAGAGTCTTTTTTAGACTAAAAAATCAAAAGAAGACAAGGATTATTTTCATATAAGGTGGGTTTAAAATGAATCTGATTTTTCTCTTTTAATATCAACCTTCCATTATAATGATCTTCCCTAAAGTTAAAAGAGAAATAAAAATGGAACTTAATTCTATCCACCCATCTTCCCCACCAATTTAATTCCTATTAAATCCAAATCAATTCCTATGTTCAAATAATTATTAAATCAAAATCAATTCCTATGTTCATATAATTAGTTTGTGCAATATTAAACTAATTAAAAATTTTAAATAATACACTTTATCCAAAATACATATTTAGAAATTTAAAAGTAAAAAAGTTTATATAAATAATTAAATTAAAAAATAAAAAATTGTAAATATCTTAGCTAAGTAAATATAATTCTAATATTACATGATAAAAATATTAAACTCTTGAATTTTATTGTATGGTACAATGAAACATGTTTAATTAGTAGAATATATACAAATAATTCATCCATTCAAAATTTGTTTAACAAGGTAGATTAAATAATGCCATTATTTAAAACAATTCACCTCAAAACTAAAAAAAATGAATACATAAAAATAAAATAATAACATAAAATGGTAATAAAAATAAAAGAAATAAAAATTAAATATCAAACAAAATATTGCAAGTTCTCCTCCCTTCAAGAGAATTCATTCACAAATTCTAGAAATATTGTATTAGTAGTGTAGGCTAAAGGGAAAAGTTACACAGGACATAACTATATTATCTAAAATTAAGTGTAAAATAACATCAATAACTAACTCTAATATATTACCATCTCATTAGTAGTGTAATATAATATTTCACTACCAAAGTTAGATGCCTAACTCATCATTATGCAATAGTAACTCCATTGAATATTTAATGTTAACAACATTTGTATTACCCTTTATTCCTTACATAACTAGCTACCCTAATATTCTGATTCATCCTTATCTATGAATAAGGATACTCCCTAAGCATAATTAAGACACTATATTAATTCATCAAAGGTATAGTGACCAGCTAATCTAAGTGATGATAACGAGATTAAGTTGAATGAACTCTCTCTTAAGATTCAAGCAAAAAGGTAAAACTATGCAAGCAATTCTACTATATAATTTCATTCATGAAATAATATTTAGAAATATTATTAGTTTGAAAATTTCACTAGTTAAAAATAACACGTCAACCATTTTTTCATATTCAATTTATTAGTTATATATCTATACATATATATTTTATCATATCTTCATCTCAATCACATTTCATCATCAATATACTTTGTTATACCTATAACTTACTAGAAAAGTGGTTCATACACTTTGATATGTCTTATGGTCATCCACCTTAATTACCTAGGCTTAATATTAATGAGTTTTAATTTCATTATTCACCACTTAAGCTAAATGCCTAATGTTATCACTTTCAGCTAATAACTTTAATTGTTTCTAGTTTTTTATACTATTACCATTATTATTTATTATTGTTTTATCCATTTCTAATATGATAAATTCTACCTACAACCCTCTCCAAACTAGATGCTCGAGATATTCTTAGCTAACCATTGAATACACAAGTTGTATGCCTATTATTAATATGAATGAAGATTATGCAAGGGAGGTTAAGATAAATACAAGGATTTTTAATAAATAATTTTTCAATAAAATTTTTCTTACATTTATCTCAATTCTTATTAGTAGTAGGCATATGACTTATTACACCTTTTTTAATTATTAGCATATTACAAATTATTTTATAAGAAAGAATAGTTATGGTAACTGGTAAATTCGATTGAGTTAGAAACTTTATGTATGAAAAATGGAAAAAAATAGAGTTAGTAAAATAAAAAATATGAAAAATATAAATTTGATAAAAAATTTTATGGGAAAAACTCATTGGAATCATGAAATATAAAGTTTTATACTGATATAAGTGAATATTTGAATATAGAAGAGGTTTAGAAATGATTTTTCAAAAGTGCTCTTGGCTCTATTTCTCTCATTTCAACCCTTTAAACCCCAATTTCCCTTATTTCTTTTCATCTTTCTAGTTTTCCTACCTCTCTTTAAGAATTTCTCCCACTACTTTATCAATCCAACAAGAAGGACCTTTATTCTTCCTTATTTCTTCATCTAATCAAGATAAGAACATTATTTTTATCAAGAATCCCTCTTATTTCCTTTTAGTTGATGAATAAATCTGGGAGTTATTTGGTTTTGTTAGGCATTTTAAACTCTAACTCTAGAACCCATGAATTTTGATTTAATTAGGGTTGAAG
Organism: Sindora glabra; assembly: GCA_020226215.1. NCBI lineage: Eukaryota > Viridiplantae > Streptophyta > Magnoliopsida > Fabales > Fabaceae > Sindora > Sindora glabra. Next base: position 88,052,194 of record CM035226.1, read on the forward strand.
GATCTTCAAACTAGCTTCTTAACATCCTCTTCCATACAAGATGAGTGGATAATTTAACTAAATTTATGAATTTTGTGAATTTTGTGGCTATGTGATGGTATTAGTGGAATATTAGTTATTTTATTATTTTTCTTGAATTAAGTTTATTTTGATGTGAGAGAAATCATAAATGATGGAGAAAGGTGATATGATATATTAAATAAGTATATTAATGATTATATTAAGGTTAGTGTATAATATATGTGTTTAAAGGGCATTTAGAGTTAAATAAACAATAGTTCTTTTGTAGAAAATTGATTTTTTTAATGTGTAAATTGACTGGTCAATTGATTCTGAGGGTTTAGAGGCAAAATTGGGCTTCAAAATTGAGTGATTAATCTATTCTAACGGTTTAGAGGTAAATCCAAGATAGGTGAATTAATTGGTCAATTGATTCACTGACTCTTACATTTTATACTAATTTTAAAAAGGCATAACTCTTTCATCTTATATCTATTTTAAACGAATTATCTATCATTTTAAAGATAATTAAGTCTACTTTAATTTCAAATCAATATCTTATGTATATTTTGAGATATTATCAAAATAATAGATAGAGGTAAAAAACTCAAAATTTCAAAAAATAGACTTTTTGTGTACATCTTCAAAAAGGCATAACACTTTCAAAACTTAGTCAATTTCTGCAAATGACTAGTGTAAGAAAAGCTAATTGAGTCCATTTTCATATGAAATAAATTTTATGAATAATATATTTATAATTTCTAAGTTACCTATTAAATTTCATCTAAAGGTCACAACTATGGTGACTATATAATAAACCATACCTAACCTATTTTATATTTTTATGATTTACAACGGTCTAACACGAGGCATTTGGTCTTCAAGCATTAAAGATAGTGTAGTTTATGATAAGTAAAAGATAAGTAGATGAATTAGGTACTCATAAAATGAGAAGGTAGAAGTTATATGACATAATATGTGTTATAATGAACTTATTACATTAATCATGGAATGAAATGTGTTAATGAATGTTTTATGGATTAATTACTATGATATGTGTGAATGCTTGTAGTTGTACAAGATGACATAATGATACTGATATGTATTATGATGCACATTGAAATTAAATTATGACTGCATTAAATAAAGCTTGAACTCTAATGTTCAAATTGCATTGCAAATTATTTCATGAGTAGCATTAAAGATGAGAAATGTGATGGGGGTGATGATGTGAGTACCATATGGGGAATTCCCGATAATAAGATAGGTTAGGTATAAGGTTGACCTGAAAAGAATAAGGATGGAAATAGTGGGTAAGATATAAAACTGGTTTAAGAGTCAAAAGGTAGATGAACATATATTATTTGCTTCTTATTATTTCAAATGAAATGTGATCTTACGTGTAGTTATTCATAAGTATTATTAGATGACACATTTGAAATGAAATAATTATGTGTTAATCTCATTATTATTTGCTTTTGTTTACTAATATGCTTAAATGTGATATAAATTGTCAAGGGAGGATAGTTTAATGGGTAAGTTACTATAAATTATTGTTGTTCTTATAGATTATTCACTCACTAAATTCCAAACTTATTCCTTCATGATTTATTTTATAGATTCCTAGGTTAAGCCTTTATATCCACCTCCTTTGATCTAAGTTCCATAAGAGCTTATTGATAGTAGTATAGTAGCAAAGATTCTTGTATATAATATATTTTGAGCCTTATTTTATCATAGTTATGGATAGAAGAGATATTCGAACTAATTTCTCATAAGTTAGTTAGGCTTGTTTCTCCTCATTTTAGGAGGACTATAAGCATACCTAACTTTCTTATTTTTTTTATAGAAACCTCAATGAATGTTTTTTTAAAATAATATTTTCTTTTACAAATGCATGATATTTAATAATCAGGATCAAGTTAACTAATTAAGAATAAGTTGGTGAAAATTGAAAAAAGGGTTTCACACTAATTACATCGGATTAGGGTTGTGTTACAACTTGTATGCTCACTAATTGACTCGGAATTTACCTTAAATGTCCATCCTACTAATAATGGCTAGTCATTTTTTACAATAACATGTACCTTTAGGTAAAGAAATAGATTAAGAAAGGTAAATAAATTATTAATCTAGGAATTAACTAAAAATTTCTAATATTATTAACATATCCAACTATTCTAATATCATTTCTGTTATTAGAAAATAAGTAATAAATTACCAAAGCAAGTAAGGATACTTATTTATATATAAGTAAAATACAAAAAATAATTCCTCCATTGTCATAGGAATAAGTTAACTTATTTTGATATGATGGGCCTTAACTTTATGGGAATTTCATTTTCATAACAATTTCTCATCTATTCTTAACATAATCTTATTCATCACAAATCAATATGTTATTCATAATCATACCATGCTTTTCATCATCCATTCAATTTTTTATAATTATACATGTTGTATAGTAGGTTGATCCTCATAATTCAATCATACATATGACCTAAACACATTTTGCTAGTCTAATAAACTAATATTCAAAATTACTTTTAAAAAATAGAGAGGTATTTGAATACTACATTTGAATATGGGATTATATATTGCATCCAAACATTTAGTTACTTGATTATACTGCTTAATTATGGCTGTTAGGACAAACTCTCAAGTCCATGATCAAGTAGTATGCTCTATTATCTAGAAGCAGATATGAATCCTTACCTAAGTATTTAAGTAAGATACTTGAATATGATTCCTTATAAGGCCATATTCAAGTGTCATACTCAAGTACCTTCTAAGAGATCCAAAAAGTCTTACCATTTTCTAGCAATGGTAATCAAGACTTTTGTCGCCTACTTCATCATTAGGGTTTATTAACCTTGATCAATAGATTTGACTGTAACCTCTTGTTGTCAACAAAGATTGCATGGCTTTTCTAACAACTCCACTCTTCATCTTAAAATATCAATTCACTCTTTAATTTCTTTTGATAATTAATCTAAAGAAGATTTTCCAAATTATTTTATACATCCTATCTTAAAAGAAAAAAAAAACTATGGTTGATTTGTTAATTTTTCTTCTTAGCTTATAATATAATGATTTTTTTTACATTTAAAGTAATGAAATTTTTGTATTTTATCTATGAAATAAATAATTAAGATAAGAATTTATTATAATAAAATTTCTTATAAGTGCTTGAACAAAATGTCTCTTATAAGTGACTAATAAAAAATTGATTCAATGAAAACTATGTTAACTTAAGGTGAACTTTACCTAATAACAAATAGAATTTTAAATCTTGGAGATGACTTTTATCAGGACGAAAAAAAGATATTATTTTTGCTTAAAAAATTCTTACAAGTGATATATAAAGTAACACTTTTCCAAGAAACTTAAATTTATTCACATAAATATTTTTACTTATATATACTCATTTCCTCTAAATAAATTACTCACATTTTATATAATTATCTTAAATGTATTTATAATTTTGTATGTTCACAAAACTTTTATGTAAATCATGTGTAACTGCATTAAAAATTTAAGAGTTAAATGATGTGTTTGAATAATAGCAATAGTAGTAATAATAATAATAACTAATAAAGCTTATGGGCCAAAAAAGGGGTGAATTGACTTTTAACAAAAAAATTTAAATAAAATTTACAGTGTTGATTTAATGAAAATCGTGAAGTGCAATAGAAAAGTTCTTGAAATTTTATAAATATGTAGTTTCAAAAATATGAAATGTTTCAATAATGATAGAAAACATTTTCTCAATGATAATTCAGACAATGTTTCTTTTCTCAATGTGATGAAAACTGTGGATTTCATTTTTATGATGCAATGCAATTTTCAAAACAAAGCATGAGTAAAGAAATAGAGAAAGAAGGCACAAATAATTTTTATAGGGGTTTAATTGTCTAAAAAGAACACCTTTTAGATCTACTCCTTTCTTCTCAAGCTACCAAGTTTTATTTAAGGTATTCACTTTCAACAAGTTAGAACACCTAACTTTACAAGATCCATCAATTTCTATTAGGATTTTAATAACTACCTAACTTTATAAGATTAACCAATCTTCACTAAGATTTTAATCACTACTAAAATTTACAAGATTCACTAATCTCAACTAAGATTTCAAGATACAAGAAGAAATTTTCTTATAATCTCTTAAAGAGATTTTGCAAACTTCCTCTCACTAACACTCTTACAGTAGATATGTAAGTTTTGGCTCTAGAGTGAGAAAAATATAAGAGTTAAGATTTCTCTAAAAAGAAAGCTAGAGAGAATTTGCAAGTTATAGTGCAAAGCTTTTATGTCATCTATATTTTCTCATCTTCAAATGTATGTAGTCTATTTATAAAGAAAAAATTAACTTGGACTCCAAGTTATCTTTTGGCTCTAAGTTTGAATTTAAGCTCCAAATTTAAAATTTAAACTTTTAGCTCCTAACTTTCTTTAGGCTCCAAGAATTTGAAATTTAAAAATTAGCTCCATAAAATGTTAGCTTGCCTTAAGAGCTTTATCATGTATCACATAATATGAAAATATCATGTATGTATAATGTATGTTAGATTTTTAACCACATTTTCTTAGTTTTTCACCTCGGATAACAATTGTACTGCTATTTCGCTAAAACTATACTTTCTTTTAGAAATCTGATTTAGCTGGCTTGTACTATATTTGTACTGTTCAAAATTGTTCATGCAACTATAACAGGGTTGTCATAATAACCTATATAATTTAATATTAATTTTAGTATATGTTAGGCAATTTAAAATTTGAAATTCCCTCTCATTTTTATTTTTCCACTCTTAACCAATCGAATGCTCAAAATGACTATTAAATATTAACCATTGAATTTTGTCACCTTTCATTTGAAAAATAAATATTATATTATAGCTAACAAGATTATCACTTGTGGAGTAAGTTTAATATTTTCAAAATAAAAATAAATTGGAAATTATAAAGCATTTTTTTTATATGGGAAAATATACTTTTGAAAGGTCAATTGGGCTTTTACAAATATGAAAGTATGATTTCTTAAAGTCCATAAAATATTTGAAGGATTTGATAATCATAATCCATTAATTTTTAAACCCAAATAAGTTAGATAATAATAAAAACTAACAAGCCCAAGTTTCAACTTTTATAAAAAATATTTTATAAATAAATTCAATTTATTTCTTCAATAACAATAATAATAAAGATCACTTGTTGAGAGTATTTAGTTAAAGTGGCATATGTTAATAATAATTTTATTGTTAAAGGTTTTATTTTCTTTCACATTCTAGGTTCAAACTTAGAATCTTGCATGTGTAAATTTAGTATTGACCAATCCTAACTATTGCCAAAAATAAATAAATAAATAACAAGGACCACTTTGCAATTATTGCTTACTTTTGCACTTTACAACAACAACAACAACAATAATAATAATTACACTAAGAATACTAAAATTAAGATATCTTACATTAATAAAAAAATTATTTATGGTCCCAAAAATAGTTAAAAGTTAAATCAAATAAGATTAATAAGTCTTTAATCATAAAAGTTCAATATATATTACTATAATTCTTTTTTTTTATAATAAGAGTGGCAAGCAATGATGAAGCCTATGGTTATGAATTTTGTTTTTTCTTTATGTCTTCTGTATTTTTAAGACAAATTATTACCCAACCACCCAAAAATTATGAGATTCTCACAAATTTTTTTAATAAATTGCATTCTCATTCCTGCATTATTTTTTCTCTAACTTTATCTTTAGTTGCAAGGGCTTGAAATCCAAACTAAGGTACAAAGGAAAAACAAAACTTTTTAAAGAATACTACTTAAATCAAGTGCTTATGCGCTGTAATTGTTACTTATAATAAAATAAGAATATCTTTTTAATATTCTTTTAATTAAAATTAATTGTCTGCACTTGATTTATATATATCTGATAAAATAATAATGTGATAATTATACTAGCACATTATTGTTGTAAGAATAATTTACGAACTACTAAAATGTAATGATATAAATTTATTTATCAATAAATAATATTGGTTCATTTCATTGTGAATCATTAAATTCCTATTTGTGAAATTAGAAAAACACTCCTTCCTGATGAATGATGAACCCTGATGAATTTTTTTTAATGAAAGCCCTAATGATTAAGGCTAGTAACAATAGGATTAACTAGTTATACGAAATTAGTAACTTGCAGCTATTAATCTAATTAAAAACAAAAATGATTAATCTAGTTGATGATATTTTCTCATATTTATATTATGTTAACATAGGGGTGCTTAATAAGGCTTTGAGCTTATAAGTTTGGCAGACTAGCTTACCTATTTTTTTACATACCAAATTTATTAAAAATAAACTCAAAAAAAAAAAAAAAGCTTAAATGGAGTAAGTTTGTACAGACTAGATTCTTGTCGATCAATCCATAGACTAGCTATCTATTTTAGGCAAAATAAGCTAGTCTAATTTAGTTAAAATAAATCTATTTAAAATATGGTTCTTAGCAAAGCAAGCCCAAACGAATTAAGTTTATTTTGATAATTTTTTTATAAAATATAATTAAAAATATTAAAATGAGAAAAAGTATTTTATTTATTTAATATTAAGTATAAAAATTTTGAGAAAAGTAATTTTCTTTATTTCAAATAAAATTTAATTTTTTATTATTAAAACTTTAAGTATTATTTTTTTAATCACTAATATAAATAATACATTATTTTTTATTAATATATATATATATATATATAAATAATACATTATTTTTTATTAATATATATATATATATGATATGTTTGGATAGAAAATATTTTTTAACAAAAGAAGGAAGCCTAAAAGTTAGAGGCTTTTTTTTTCCTTTTGTAACAAATAATTTCTTTCTTCTCGTTCACCTTTGGTGCGGTTTGCCAATTAATCCTTTGGTAATCTCATTAGATTTCTTTATTCACTTTTTTTTTTCTCATTAGTGCACTTTTAGTTTGGTCAATCAATTAACAATTCTTTAATTTTTTTTGGGAAACTTCTTGAATTTTTTGAAAAGTTTTATTTACTTTTAGGCTTTGTTGGCGGGAAAAAAGTCTGTCTTTGTACCTATGAATCCACCAACAATAAGGATCAATTTGCAATTAATACCACCCTATGTACACTACAACAAAAAGCAGCAACAACGACGATACTTTTAGCGGCAACAAAATTTCGATTGTCACTAAAGGTGTTTCCGATGACAAAGTCGTCGATAAAAAAGGCAAAACTTTTTAGAGGGAATCAGAGATGTGGGCGGGAAGAATTAGGCTTTTAGCGATGATAAAATTTGTCGCTAAAAGCCTAAAAAAATTTTGGCGAGAAAATTTGGCTTTCAGCGACGACAGTGTCATTGCTGAAAATTCAAGGCTTTCAGCGATGACATAGTCGTCACTGAAGGGTGCACCATCAGCAACGACACAGTCGTCGTTGAAAGTCTCCCATTTTCAGCGACGACTCTATCATCGCTGAAGGGTATACCATCAATGATGACACTGTCGTCATTGAAAATGGGACACTTTCAGTGACGACTCTGTCGTCGCTGAAGGGTACACCATCAGCGACAACAGAGTCGTCGCTGAAAGTCCCATTTTCAGCGATGACAGTGTCATCGCTAAAAGCCTTGTCCGAATTCTGAGGCAAGGCTTTAGCGACGACAATGTCGTTGCTGGAAAAAAACTCGGTCGTCCCTGAAAGCTTCAGCGAATTCAGCGACGATTGAATTTTTTGTGTCGTCGTTGAAAGCCAGAGGCTATTTATTCGCGGCACCTCCTCCCTCCTCATTTGCGCGTTTTAAATTTCTGGACCTGAGGTAAGTTCTTGAACTTTCTCTCTCTTTTATTTTTTTTTAATTTTAGTATATTTATTTTTTTATATATGTTGATATATATTAATTTTGTATGTTGTATCTTTTAATTTGTTAGTTATTATTAGCACTTAGCTTAGTTCGTGGAGAGTATTCAGAGTTGATAAGTAGTCAGGATGATGATGATGGCGACGACAACAATCATGGTATACTGTGATATTTACACCTCCCTGCTTCCTCATAGTATATTTTGTCTATGTATCTTTATATTTTTTATATGTGCACATTTACATGGATGATGTATATATTAGTTTATTCATATAAAAATTATTTTTACCTTTGCTTTATGAGTATTAATTTTTATGTTGGATTAAATTGTTAGACATTATTAATAATATTATTGATATATTATAATTGTATAATTTATATTAAATTAAATTTAAAAAAATTATTAAACAATTCAAGTTAATTAAAATAAAGAATATATTAGATAATATATTATTTGAAATATACGACAATTTGATTTTAAAATTTTTTAAAAAAATTCAAAAAACCTTTAGCGGCGACAATTGTTGTCACTATAGGGCAGAAGTCGTCGCTGAAGATCAGACTTTCAGCGACGACTATTGTTGCCACTGAAAGTTTGATCTTCAGCGACGACTTCTGCCCTATAGCGACGACAATTGTGGCCGCTAAAAATCAAATTTCAAAATTTTTTGAATTTTGAAATTGTTTTCTGCGACAACGTTATCGTCGCAAAAGGCCTGACTTTTAGCGACGACAAATTGTCGTCGCTAATGACCTTTTCAGGCACGGACCTATGCCGACGATATTTTTAATGACGACTTTTTCTTTTGCAACGACCAAGAACTTTTTAGCGACGACAAATGTCGCCGCTAAAAACCTTTTTTGCTGTAGTGGTACTAATGTGAAAATTGAAAAAGTGATCAAGTACTTTCGGTGACTGATGACATTAATCTACCTAAAGCTTTTTGTCATTTTCCATAATTGTAAAACTTATGGTTTTAAATGTGACATGTGTCCCTGGTTTATGAACCCCCAACTCCAAAGTGGGGGATGAAAGTCTCCATCCTGGCAAAATCGGCATTTTGGTTGCATTTGCAAGATTGCGGGTAATACATGAACGAATATTCCATTGTTTATTGAAAAAAAAAATCCAAATCGGCAATGTTATAATTCTGTCCATACAAAATTTTGGGTTCTTAGAGTCCGTTGAATTTTATAGATATTTTAAGAGTGGGAATAGATTAACTTTTGATGCAATACTAGGCAATACTAAGAGTGGTTTGGTTAACAATAATAATATAAAAATTTTATTTTTTAAAAAATAAAAAATAAAAAAATTATTTAATTAATCATTATTAATAAATTAAGGAAAATATAATCTTTCATAAAGTTCTATTTTTCATAAAATATAAAAAATTGTTTACTCACTTTTTCTTATAAAAATTTTACTTCTTGTATTTTTTTTATAAATACAAAGATATATTTTTCTTACTAAATTTAATGAATAATAATTAAAATTTATTAATTTATATTATAATAATATTATGAATATAATAAATTTTTTGTTAATATTTTTTAAAAAAATTTAAAGTTAAATTAAATAAAATATAAGAAGTTTTGTTACTTCTTTAGGAGTCATTTGGTTCATATATGAAGTAACTTCTCACAGGAAATTGAACTTTCTAAGAAATAACTTCTTATGTGAATTTTTTAGAAAGTACTAAAAGTTATTTAGTTGATACATAGGAAATGACACTTTCTGAAAAGTTACTTTCTATGTCTTGTTTGATTTAACTTTGAATATCTTATAAAGTATTAATAAAATAATTATTATATCTTTAGTATTATTATAGTATAAAGTAATAAATTTTAGTTGTCATTAATTAAATTTAATGAGAATAATTTTATTATTATATTTATAAATAACATGAGAAATATAATTTACTTACGGGGGATGTAGGTAAGTGATTTCCCATATTTTGTGGGAAGTAGAACTTTTCAGGAAGTTCTATTTCCCGCAACTTGTGAGATAATGATCAATTAAATAATTTACTAATTTTTTATTTCAGGAGAAATAGAACTTTCTATACTATTGAGGCAAACCAAACAACCTCTTAGTATCAATTAAATAATTTTAAGCACTTTCTAATAAGTTTATATAAAAAGCTGCTTCACAAGAAATTTGATTTCTTGAGTGAATCAATTGATTTCTTGTTATAGAGATATAAGATATTGAGAATTAAATGTGAGATATTTTTTGCGTATCAATTCTTGAAATTTTTATGCTTGCAGTCCTATTTGTCGTTTTAAGTGCAGACAATGAATGTACTGTATAATTCCCTTTTTTGTCGTTTGGAGTGTGCTGTGTGCGCATTGTGAGTTATGCTTTCCAACTGTTTGTTTTTCGCCTAATTTGTGTTTTTTAAATTCTATTGCTTAATATGTGTAATGTATTTATTTGTGATATAAGCTTTGTAATTTATTTTGCCTGCACTGTGTTTTTTAATTTGTAATTTTTCTATCTCATTCATAGTATTTGGATTTCAATTTTTTCTGTGAACTTTGATGATATCTTTCCAATGAGAATATTAAACATGCATGCCCAGAAACTACCATAAATTTGTCAATTTTTATGTTTACCTTTTTCATTCCTCCCATAAACTTACTCTGACTCAGTATACATGTGTTGCCCTCAACATTCCAATTTTATTGATGTTCAATTTTTTGCATTGTCGCATTTATCTATATAACACCAGTGAAACGACGATTAACCGAACACGAACATGGTGATATAAGCCAATATATGTTTTTTCCCTTTTTCCCGAAACACCAATCATATGTGGCTTTAATTCATTTTTATGTGACTTTTACGATCAAAGAATTTTTAAAATAGTATAATGTGGTCTAGGAATGTGTAAAACAAGTTATTGGCGTCCATCTTTTGAGTGGCTAATTACAAAATCCAGTCAATGACTTGTGATAGTGAGAAGTGGGGACTATATGGATAAAAGAAAATAGGAAAGGTATCTTTGCTCTGTATTGTCCTTGTTGTTTAGTTTATAGTGACTACATTCCTCGAAAAGGTCGAAGGCTTTAATTTATGAAAAGACTAAACACTTATTTTAGTTCTTAAAAATGAGAATTGTATCAATTTAAGTAAATTGTTCTCTCAATTTTATTTTTACAATTGTAATTACATATAATCTGATCCTTAGACTCATTCGTTGTTAGTGGGCTTTAATGGATTGCTGATGTAGCTTGATGGAGTTCGTGATGGCCAACTTAATTGCTATGCTAACGTGGATGAGATTGATTTTAACTCCCTTTCATTCCACAAAAATCAGTGTCGTACGACAACCATTATTCTTCATCATTTCAATTATCTCATTTTTTCAACTCCCCTATTCGATGAATAGTAGCTTATCGCATAACATGAGGGCCAAATGCATTATTTTCTTACTTGGATGCCATTAAAGGAACGATTCGAAATAATATTGGGAGTATGCCAAGAAAAGTCTTTTCTTCCCCCTCATCCAAATTCTTACCCCATTGTTTTAAGAAGATTCAATACCATTGTTTTCTCTTTTCGTTTCTTGTTTCTTTAAAAAGAGTCCGTGCTCAATTTATCTTTAGATAATATTCACTAAATTATAAATTGGTTTAGAATAAGAAGAATTAATGGATGATACATGATGATGGGCAAGATAAGATTGGTGCTAGCAGTATTAGCAGAACAGACAGAAGTTAAACAGTTAAAATGTACAGTAAAAGAGAGAGAAAGTAAGATAAAGAAATGAAATGTGAAAATGACCGCAAGATCTGACCCACACCAACATTACCATTCCCATCCTTAACCAAACGAATAAGACAGATAGTAGCCACCAGCATCACCACCAGGTCTGCCGCCATATTCTTCTTCAAATGGCCACCATCACCACCAATGTCAATAAGAGCACTACTAGTACTATTCAATGACATTGTCTCACTCTTCTTCCTCTGCCTCCTTCAATGGATGCTATTGTCGCCTCTTCCTATTCTTCTCCTTCCTCCTTCCATAGTCCTCATCATAATATTTGTTGTTAAAAAGCCCTCATTTGATCTTTAGCAAGTTGGCATTCAATATATGGGAATCATACTGAATCTATAAACATGCCGCCAACAACCCACCCAGTACTACCACTTCACTCTCACTCACCATTCCCCTTTTCTTCACCACCATCATCCTTAACAAGGTTGTGATCAAGTAAGGCAAGTCCAGGTTCACTGATGCCATCATGTACTGTAAACTTGATGCAAAAGCGAGTCCTTCTCCATTCATTACGACATCGTTTTTGTTTGATAAAAGTGGGTTAAAGTCAGTCAAGCACATTAACGATTAGATTTAAGAATCAAATTAAATGCAATTACAATTGTGGAGGACAAAATTGAAAAAATAATTCAAATAGGGATCAAATTGATATAATTCTTATCTCTTAAGATTAAAATACGTGTTTTGTCTTTATGAAAATGAATGACACAAGTTGATTTGTATGTGTAAATCTAAAATTTTTAGAGGGAATGAGGACGTTCTCATGCATGTGATCATGCTCCCTTATAAATTCATTTCTTCAATATTTCTTTGAAAAATTGTAGTGATCCGCATTCTTGCAAGCACGCTTGGTAATAATGTCAAAGTATTTTTAGTTTATTAAATATTAACGTTGAATCTCTCTCTCTCTCTCTCTCTCTCTATATATATATATACATCTATATTCTAATTCCAACTTACCATTTAAAAATAATCAATATATTTTTGTGTTTAAGCAATTGAAGATCCTTCACTTATTATTATCAGTAGAAAATATTTTAAAAAATTCATTATTTGTTATTATCAATGATTTAGTATAGTAGAAGTACAAGTTATTCTCAATGGTCTACCTACACAGAAAAGTAATATCTTTTACTGCTGCAATGTATATATTACATTGCAGCAGTCAATCTTGAAAAATAATAAAGGGCCGTTTGGTTCAAATTAGGGAAAGATAATAGAATCAGGAAAGGGAATTAGGAGGAAAGAAAAAGAATGACTCCTGATTACCCAATCTGTTTGGTTCAAACAAGAAAGGGAATTAAATATTTTTAATTCACTTTATTAATAATTATTATATTAAAAAATAAATTATTTATAATAATTATTAAAATAATTATTAGAATTATTATCTTATTAATTTTATTTTATTTACTAATATTATAATTTTTATAATTATTTAATATTAATTATTAATATTTTATTAATATTATTTTTATTATTACTCTTATTATTTTAACTATTATTAATATCTTAATAATAATTAATATTATCACAATAATGTTAATAATAATTATTTATTTAATTATTATTTTTAATATTTATTATTTTATTAATAATTTAAAATTATTATAATATTAAAAAAATAATTATGAAAAATATTATAATATTATTAATATAATTAAATAATATTATAATATTTATTATTTATTTAGTATTTAATAATATTATTTATTTATTAAATAAATATTAATAATATTATTAATATATAATAATTATTTATTATTATTTATCATACTTTTTATTTATTAATAATATTAATTTTTAATAACTTAAAAATATTATAATATTATTAATATAATTAAATAATATTATAATATTTAATATTTATAAAATATTTAATAAAATTATTTATTTATTAAATAAATATTAAAAATATTATTAATATATAATAATTATTAATATTATTAGTTATTAATATTAAAAATATTATAATATTAAAAATAATAAGTATTAAAATATTATAATATTTATTATATATTTAATATTTAATAATTATTTAATAATATTTTAAAGAAAAAATAGGGAAAGGGAGTGAGATTCCCTAAGGAGTTGTGGGGAATCGCCATTCCCTTAAATGGGATAAAGGAATTAATTTTTTCTTAACTAAACAAAAATAAAGGGATGAGACTCTGTAATTCCTTTTTTCTTTCCTGAATACCCCTAACGAAACGGTCCTAACATCTTTTGCTGAGTTCTTAGCTTGGCAACAACAATGGAATCCACACGATTTCTCATTTGTTGTTTGCTTTCTATACAGACCACTTGGAAAAGAAAAGAATAAGCTTAAAGGTAATTAAGGCTTCGATTGTTCTTGTCGAAAATTATATTTTTTTATGAAAAAAATATTATACATATGTTAATGATAGAATAATATATTATATATATTTATGATTAAAAATAATATTTAAAATTATAATAATGAAAGTAAATAAATTTATTTTTAAAAAATAATAATAATTTTTAAAATTTTTAATTTTTAATATTAAATAAATAAAATATTTTTTATTTTAATATTTTATAATTATTTTTTCAAAAAATATTTTTCACCAAAATATTAAGATTCGTTGTCATAGCCAAAAATTCCACGAAAGAAAAGTGTGTGGGTCATTCATTTGAAATGCAATTGATACAGGCTGAAAAATTAATTGTCGGATTAGAGTCGGCTGCAAATGAGTTAAATTGATTGCGAGTTGTCGAGATTAACTCGTGAAAAATTTGATTCAAATTTGATTTTAAATAAATAGAATTTAAACTCAATTTTAAATAAAACAAATTTAGGTCAGGCAAGCTTGATTAGTACTTGAGTCAAACTTAAGTTTTATATTACTCAATTTAAATTGTTTATGAATCAAAATAAGTATAATAATAAAAAATATATTTTTATTTTTTAATTTAATATAAAAAATATAATACATAAAAAATTAATTCCATTATTAATTGTGGAGGTGCATAAAGAAGTACAATACTATGATTAAAGTAATTAACTTTATAGTATATATCACTTTTTGCTAATTGTAATTATTAGCATTATATGATGGTTATACCTATATTTTTGATAGATTTGGATTCCATTTCATGCAACAAATAAGTCAACTTATAATTTATTGATATTTATAACTTATTGATTTAATTAATAAGTTATAAGTTAACTTTTAAAAGTGTTTTGTACTAGTTTATTAAAAAAAATAAACTCTAATTTAATAAGTTATTTGAAATAACTTATAATTTATAAGCTACTACCTCTTTAAATTCTTTCCAAATCTATTCTTATTCTTTTTATCAATTTACAACCCATCTAATTTTATTCCTTTTATTAATTTATAATCTATACCCTTTATAATATAAATCTAAATATATTTTTTATTAAATATAATTTATTTAATTTTAACATAATTATATTCTAATTTTAAATTATAAATATAAAAAATATGTATGTAAATAAATAAATAATATCATAAAATATAATTAATTATAATTTTATTATAAATAATAATAAAATAAAAATTATGTAAGTAAATAAATATATAAGTTTATAAAATATAATTAATTAAATATTAAATATTATATTTTTATTTTAAACTTCTTAATTGCTTCAATCTAATTTAATTTTTAGATTTATTTTAATTATACAGCTATTTCTATTAATATGTCATTCTATATCATTTTACAATTTCAATTAATTCAATAACTAATTTTACGAAACACTTCTTAGACAATTAGATAGCTTATTAACTATTAACTATTAGATATCAGTTAATTTATTAGTTATTAACTAATTTATTAATTATTTGTGTGAAATGAAGCTTTGGTAATTTGAAAAAATTTTCATTGATGAGTTAAATGAGATAGAAAAAATTTGATGTTTGATTTATTAATTGTGAAAGGTAAAATTTTTATATGCTTAAATTTAGATGAAAAGACAAACCATTCAAATAAAATTATAAAAACTTGTTTAGATTCATTTTTATTAACAACTCAAACTTAAATTTAAATATTTCAAGTTACATGAGAATTAAGGCTCAATAAGCTATTTGAATAAATTCGTATAAATTCATTTGAACTTGTAATTAAGTGAAGCTTAAGTTCAAGTTTGAATTATATGAGTTAAATGATGTTTGATTTTAATTTGAATTCATTTATTTTTTATGAGTTCAAGCTTGAATGTATAAATGTTCGACTTGATTCAATTCGTTTGACCTCTAGATTAGAATTATAAAAATAATTTCTTATACAATTTTACATATGATTCTAATTTTCAATTTAAATGACTTTTAACTTTTCCATGATTCGAGTTCTGACAGATAAAAATTAACAATAATGGATTAACCAATTTTATCACTATGACTTTCAATATGTACAATTTGTTCATTAAAAATAAAAAAGAGACTTAACCATAAATATTTATTAATAGAATTTTAATAATCCTTTCCATAAAGGTTTATCAGGTCCTATGCCTACAAAGCTATCAAATTATATTAATTCATATGAATGTATTAAGCACATATTTTATTATATTATAAATTTAAATTAGGCTTCAAGTATGTTTGATAATAAAACTAAATTTTAATAAGTTTATTTAATAAATCAAAATTTCCAATTAATAATATCTAATAAGACTAAATTTTAATTAATATGTTTTATTAAATCAAAATTTTCAAACAAACCTTCCACACCCCAGATATTTTTCTGAGGCATAGACATTCTACTAAATATTTTTAGTAAACTATGTCAAGTGTAACAAAAAATTGACTTCTTAGCTTATTGAACTTTGTTTACCTATTTATAATATTGCCCATTAAAATTAATTATTTTAACAACCCCAATATTTTATTCATTTTAATTTTATTACCTAAATCAATTAGAAAATCAATTTAATTGATTCTACCAAAAAAAACCATTTTCCTCCGAGATGAAGCTTAACCTTATTTGATAAAATTTATTTTCTTACTTTTAGTCAATAATCAATAATAATAATTTATCTAAAAAACAAAGTGGAATATATGTTTATCTGTAAAAAGATGCCCAAACCTACATTATAAAATATTATATCTTATTGTATTACAAATATTATGGGCACACAAATATTATATTTTATCTATGTTCGTGTTCAGCCAAATCATTATTTTCAAAATTTTTGTATATCCTATTTAAAAAATTTGATAACAGAAACAAAAACCCTCCTATCATTTCTCACTATTTATGTTTTCTTATGTTATTACCAAAAATGGTATTAGATTGCTTCATTTCTTTAGGAGGGTTTGCACCTTTTTTTTTTTTTTTGGTCAGTTGATTAAGTATATTTGTTTCTTTGAGTGTTTTGCCAGAGGTTATTAAAAAATGGGCCAAAAATTAAAAATACAATTAAATATTTAGGAAAAAAGTAACTTAGTTACTATAGCCTTTGGAGTCTTTACTTTTTTAAAACCAATTAATTAAGCTAATTTTTAATTATATAATAAGAAATTATTATTGACATTTAATCAAAACAATTAAAGAGGATTGATTAATTTGGAATGGAATTAAATAATTATATTAAAAATAATATATAATAAATAATTAATTAATGTGACTTGATTTTAATAACTCATATGAATGAGGCTTCTTTTGAATTCAAATAAGAATTGTAGCAAATTCAACGTTAATCCCTTAAAAAATTGAAACCTATATAGCAAGTTATTAATAAGATAAATGAATCATTCATTTAATAAATGATTAATCTAATGATTTGCTTTTATTTAAATATATGAGGTGTGAATATCCCAAAAAATTAACTTTGTATTGAAGCCTTAGGTTCTATTTTGCACAAATAGTTAATAAGTTAGTTGATTATATAAGAAATATTTTGTGAGATTAATTATTGAATTATAAAATAATATAAAAATATATCAATAGAAATAGGTATATAATTAAAATAATTCATATTTATTTAAATATTAAATTATATTGAAAATATAATATCTAATATTTAACTAATTATATTTTATGAATTTACATATTTATTTACATAAATTTTATTTTATTATTTATAATAGAACTATAATTACTTAATTATATTTTTTAATATTACATATTTATTTACATACATATTTTTATATATTTGTAGTTTAAAATTAGGATATAATTATATTAAAATTAAATTAATTATATTTCATAAAATAATATTTAAATTTATATTATGAAGGGCATAAGTTGTAAATTAATAAGAAAAATAAAGATAATTTTGAAAAAATTTTAAAGAGATAATAGATTATCAGTTATAAATTACTGAAGATAATTTATTAAATTAGAACTTATTTTTAATAAGTTAGTATGTAAAACATTTCTAAAAGTTAACTTATAACTTATTAACTAAGCTAATAAATTATAAATTAACTTATCTATTGTGCAAAATAGAACCTTAACCTTAATAATAGTTCACCTAATGAAAAATAATTCTAACATGTAGTTATAAAAAATGTTAGATTATCAAATTTGGTTCATTGAATAAAATTGTTAATAATGCTATAATATTATATATGGATTAATTTGTGTATTCTCAAAAAACCTAATAAATTTTCAAAAATGTCTTGTTAGTAATTACATGGAGATGAGATAATGTTTAATAATTTGGGACAATTAAATTTTAAATACATTTCAAATTATATTAAGAAAAAATAATGTATTTTTTAAAATAATAATAAATTCTAAAAAATCCTATTTGTTTAACTGTGTGGATTGCAATTTGCACAATCTCACTTTCTTTAAGTCTTCATTGGTAAGGGTGGAAATAGGCTAAGCCTAAATTTTACTTTAACTAAATTAGACCTGCTTTATAAATTATTAGTTTGAACTTGATTTGTTAACATATATAGAACCAGAATTTGTGCTCGACTTAATTGATTTAAAAAGTTTGATTAACATATTAACTTATTTAAAAGTTTATGTGAATAAATAAACTTTTAAAATAAGCTAACAAGCAAAGGCCTTTAAAATAAAAAATAAATCAATAATAAAATTAGGTATATATCTATAATTGTATGAACGAAAATTATATTAATAATATACATATATGTATGCATATTTTATAAATGTATATATTATATATGATATTATATTATATGAATATATTAGTTATTAAATAGGTCGGCTTGATATGCTTATGATGTAAACCTACAAAAAATAAGCCAACATATTTATCTAAATAGGATTATTTATTAATCTTAATCTAACTTATTTAGATAAAAAAGTTAAGTTATACCAAAAATAGAATAGGTCGTAAGTCCCAAATAAAGAGCTTAACCTATTTCCACCATTTATTGTTGGGTTGCTAATTATCAATTGAATTGAACATACAATTAACTCATGATTTTTTTTTAGCTAGTTAAATTTGATAAACTTGAAACAAGCTTGTGAGTTATCTAAAATCAGATTTGAAACAAGTTGAAAATTTAACATTTCTTAAAGAATTATAAAAATAAAATAAAATTCAATTCATTTAACCTAGTTATGACTAGTGTAAAACTTGTCTTCTAATTTCCACTAACCAATCAAATCCTAATTTGTTATCATTACATACTTACTAACAAATTAATTAATTTAATTAACTAATTTTATTTACATTTCAAGATTATTTACAATTATACAATATAAGCCCAAACTATTTACAAAGCCTAGCACTTTTTGTAACTACACTTTATCAAAAATTATGGCTGCATTGATAAGGAATCAAAGAAATCTCTACTTCTAAGCTAATGGTAATTGCTAGGGAGTTTGAGCAGGTATATTTGAAAAACATTTAGAAGCTGAAATAATGAAATATTTCTCAATAAGCAAATAATCTACTTAATTAACAATTATTCAAGTATACATATCTTAATACAATATTACCATACTCAACAAATTTGATACGCCTAACAAACAGATAACATCATAAATAAATAAAATAAAACAATTAAACCACTTTGTGATTTTTGAGTCATCCTTATCCCTTCATAAACTCATTCTTATTCCTTTGGTGTCAACTTTATCCATTCACAAACATATATCGGGGTTCAAGTTATGTTGTATTTTCATCATCACAACTCTTCAAATCACAATTTCATTTCATATCATATTCCATAGGCATTTCAATGTCAAGAATGCTCATATATCCACAATCATTCATCCAGTAAGTGTCTTATACTATCTTAATGTATAACTATATGTGTATTAAATTAGAATACAGAGTGAGTATTCAAATATAGGCTTCGAAGGTACAATCTGAAGTTCACATTCGAATATTGTATTTGAATATGCTTAAACTAAGGCTATCCAACTTGTGATACTCAAATACAATAGTTAAGTATGGTTTTCAGGAATTAATTCATTTGGTGATACTTAAGTACTATACTTAAGTATTTGCAAACAAAGGCCAAGTCTCCTAGAGGTAATCAACTATAATAGTCAAACATGGCCAATTGAGTGGGAATCCTAAGCTCATATTCGACTATCTAGAAGTTGTCCACACCAGATGCAAATTTTCAACTCAAAAGTACTCAAACAATATCCCAACCTCAATATGTTACCAAATTATCAATTTTCAATATATTCCAACTTTGTTGAAATTGGTACATATTCTCCACAATATCAACTACTGCATAATTATTTTAAATTGGTACATATTCTCCACAATATCAATTGTTCCATAATTATTTTTATTTTTCAAAAGCATGTTGATTAGTAGTACATGAGAAACAATCTCAAAATGATTAATCATTAGTTTCAAGATGATTACATAATATATAATCAATTAAAGGTTTTTCAAAATTAATTGTATTCTAAATTCATTCTTTCAATAAGGTTTAAGTACTTTGTAATAAAAGATTAGCAGATAGTTTTCACAATTTTGATTGCTTGTTTAAAATTGTCATTCATCATAACATAAGAAACAATTTTAGTATATGAGGTATAAAATTAAATTATTTGTTTGCAACTAAGATAATTATGTCTTTAAGAATCAAAAGATTCTTTTGTTCTTTTTGCTTCTTTTTATTTAAATATGAAATACATTAAAGTATTAAGAAATTTCCAATCCTAAGTTAAAACTGAAAATTGTTGTTCCCGTGATGCTTTCAAGGAATATTGGTCAATATTTAGTTTTATACAATGGTAAAGACTTACAATCCTAGGTGATAATGTATTAAAAGTCAAGATGATTTCTAGAAGTGCAATAGGTGGTGTTATTAATTCCGTCACATACAAGTCTATCCATAAAATTTCAAATATGTCAATTTCCATTGTTAGCATGTTTTTCCGTGACAATAAACAAGAATCAAGAATAATCACTTTCTCATGTTGGTCTTTATTTTTTATGACCGATCTTTAGACATGATCAGTTATCTGTTGCATTATTAAGAGTTAAAGACAAAAAAAGGCTTCAACATATTAATATTTGATGATAATGATCAACCAGCAAATACAATGACAAATGTGGTGCACAATAAGGCAATTAGAAATTTGTTATAGTACTTGTTAGTCATAAAATAATTTCATCATTACCAACTTAGATGAGTATTACATATTTTCATGTACTACGACACATAAAATTAACATAGATAAATATTACGTCTCTGATTTTAATAAATACTCCCTAGAAATTTTGAATTTCCAACAAATAAGCAAGCAGACTTAAAAGCAAGCTTCTGGCTCAAAGTGAAATTAAGATGAAAGGAGAAAGCCAAATTGAAAGAGACTTGGCAGAAGACGCTTTTGAAGCTCAAGTTGCTATCCACTTCCTTGTTTACATGATCAGTGACTTTGGATAGAATTCCTAAATTTTTTTTTTTTTGAAATATTTGACAAACCTCTCATCACATAAATCAACAGCCAAACAAAGCTTTAAAGAAATTCATATCTAATTATGTTAGCTAAGAAAAATTATATCTGATTAAATTTACTTGTAAGAAAAAAATTGCCTATTATGCAGAAACACGTTGCTGTCAATGGCCTATGCATCGGACAGGGCAAGTAGCCAATGTTGAGAAATAAGAACGTCTTTTGTTGAGTTCTAGTTTATAATTTTGATCAATGTACTCACTAATTGGTAGAAGCATCAATGTTACTATTTCCAGAAAGTGATACATAATTCTATGTCCTATACAAGTAATACAGCAGTTAGTGATTTCCTGCAAATGGTTTCCCAGTCAGTTTAATGCCAGCATGATTAATTATACAGGAAAGTACTCAATCTTAATTTGATTATTCCATAGGAAACTTCTCAGAAATTGTTCAAGATTCCCAAGGAAACTACCACGTCACTTTGTAAACACAAATTCAAAATATGTATAATACATGAGCAAACATCAGCAGCAATGAATTGTATGGAAATTCCTCAAGCTATCATAATCCCAAACTTGTTGAATCAGAAATCTTTGAAAAAAAAAAAAAAAATCCTTTCCTCGTTATGTCTAAGAGGAAAATAGGTCTTCAGCATTCTTGAAAAGGAAATCCTGTTGATTCTGCTTCCAGATGACGTAATAATCTCAGATGCCGACTCCCAGTTGAGCTGCTATCCTTTACTGTCCCGAATGCCTATCATAAATCTTCTAACAAAATGAAATGCCTTAGTTTATCATACTAATGATAGAAAATTGTGTCAAGACCCACAATTTAAGTCTAATAAAATGACAGAAAGACAGAAAGAAGGAATGTAGAAATTAATGTGGTGTACTTTGCAAAAATTCATTCAACTCAAAAACCAGCAACAAGAGATAGCAATATAAACCAGAGAATGTATTTGTAAGTAGCAATAAAATTTGTAGGTAGCAAAGGTAAATGCATGTTTAGGGAACTAACATATAACATCAGAGAGACACTTTGAAGAGAGAGCAGAGTGTTAGATGAAGACTCATTGCCTATAATCAAACATGTGCCAATAATATTTTCATTTTTTGGCAAAGAACTAGAGACACATCATATCTGAAATAAAAGTCGAAGATTTAAAGGAACAGAAATTACCTTGTGAATTCAGGAGAATTTGGAGCCAATTCCTCATCTATTCCAAGCAACATTTGGATAATAAATTCCAATCAAGATGCTTCTTTTAGTCTCGGATATTAGGACTGATTACATATGAATCCTAAGGGGGGAAAAAGTTCAGAGACTTTAGTAAGATAGTGCCAAAGAAGGGAAGAGATAAGAAAATAAACACTATCAGGATATCGAATGTAAGAGAATATAGTGTTATATTACCTGAAAAATCTTTGGAATCAGTGTCAGTGTCAGGATCTTATTTAAGCTGATACACTTGTTGAATGCGAATACATCTTTCAGATAACACGGAAATAAAAAAAAAAAATGGAAAATTAAACGTAGCAATATGAAGTTGGAGTAAATTACCAACAGTTTACAAGTTTAACATAACCGGTTATAATCTGGATTATTTAAACATGAACAATAGTATGAAAATTCATTTTTTTTTAAATTACAAAAAAAAGGCTCAAATTAAATGTGGTTTAATATTGAATTAAATTTCCAAGATATATGAAATCAATCAAGATCTGAAACGAATGCATCTATAAATCCGACGTTCGAAAGAGTCCCTAATTGATTTATTAGTCGTTTTAAAATCCAATGTCAAGTTTCGACCTTGCTAACTCAAGTCCTTTTAAAATTAAATATTTAGAGAACTAACATACAACATCAGAGGAACACTTTGAGAGAAGGCAGTGTGAGTGTTGGATGAAGATTTTGTACACAAAAATTTCAATCTCTATCTCAAATAAGCAGCATCCATTATCAATTTTTTTTTCATTTTGTTTATTATAGAGAATTAGAAATATATCATATCAGACATTGAAGTCGAAAATCTAAAGGAGCAGAATTACCTTGTGAATTCATAAGAATTTGAAGCCATTTTTTCATCCTTTTGGCTTTGACCAGATGTAATATTTGGGACAGAAGCCTTTTTTTTTTTTGCCAATCCTGTCCCTTTTGCCTTATGCATCTTTCCTCTAATTGTGAACATGAGTAGCAATTTTGCAATGGTGGAAGATTTTGTCAGTTTTTTTTTTTTTTCTGCCTCCAGATGATGCAATAATTTTGGGTAGTAAATTCTAATTTGAGTTGCTTCTATTTTTTAGTCTCAGATACCAGGGCTGTTTACTTATGAATCCTACGAAAAGAAATGAAAAAACACAGTGAGATAGTGCGAAGGGGTAGAGACAAGAAAATAAACCGTGGGAGTGAGAAGTTATTAAACTTATGAGCATGTCAACTATCATAACATACAAAGAATCACTTTGCAAAGAAAAAAATTCATCCAAAGTAGTGTCAGTGCTGGGACCCTCTCTAAGTTGTTATACTTGTTGAATGTGAATTAGAGGATTTGAGATGCTTAACAAAATCAAATGAACAATTGTGAATTAGATATTCGAATAAATTCATAATATATTTCAAATGTATCATGTTCTTTGTGCCAAATAATCAATTGAACATATAAAAAAAAAATTCCTGACATGATGAGCTGACTAACTGGAGTAAAGATGATTTGGAAATTATGAAAAGTATGTATTGAAAATTTCTACCTTAAATGCAAAGTATGCAAAATTACAGTGAAATTGGAAAGAACTGTATGGCTTGAAATACTGTTAATAAAATAAAATGTCATTAATTCTTCAAGCATACATATGGCTTTTAAGTGTTGTTGTAGAGATGCATTATATTAGATTTGAATGAAAATGAAAAAACATGGAATTACCTTCTGAATTGGAGACAATTTACATATAAACAAGTGGGATATGAGCAATTTTTGGCCAATCATCACCCTCTTCACTTTTGCATCGTTCCTTTAATTGTGAACAAAAACCAATATTTAGTAATTTTAAAGATCTGAGATTTCGAAGTCCTTCAGGTAGGGATGTCACACCATGGCAACCATAAATAGAAAGATTCTGAAGCAACGAGAGTTGTCCTATTGACTCTGGCAGTGATATCAAACCATTGCAAGAAACAACATAAAGGTTCTGAAGCAAAGAGAGTTGTCCTGTTGACTCTGGCAGCGATGGCAAAAGTGTGCAATCTTCAATTATCAGAGTCCGCAAAGAAGAGAGGTTGCATATTGACTTCGGCAGTGATGTCAAACCATGGCAACCATTAATGCGAAGCTCCTGAAGCAAAGAGAGTTGTCCTGTTAACTCTGGCAGCAATGGCAAAAGTGTGCAATGTTTAATTGTCAGAGTCCGCAAAGAAGAAAGGCTGCATATTGACTCTGGCAGTGATGTCAAACCATTGCAACCATTGATACAAAGCTCCTGAAGCAAAGAGAGTTGTCCTATTGACTCTGGCAGTGATGGCAAAAGTACGCAACCTTCAATCGCCAAAGTCCGCAGAGAAGAAAGGTTGCATATTGACTCTAGCAGTGATGTTAGAACCTCGCACTCATTAATACAAAGGTTTTGAAGTGAAGAGAGATTGCCTATCCCTTCTGGAAGTGATGTCAAAGCTTTGCAATAACTGATCTGAAGCCTCTGCAGTGACGAGAGATATCCTATCCAATCTGGTAACTTGCTCCCACAAAATCCCCATATGCGTAGGGCTTTGATTGTGTGATGCGGCTGCAGACCTTGTAAAATCATCTCATCTTTACCCGCCACTTCTTCTTTCCCACCCATGTCATCTTCACTCCAGATCGACCAACTTAATTCCAAATGTCCAAGATGTGGCTTCATGAGTAACTTTGTAGACACAACCTCTTCTGCATTACTTCTTCGCATGTGTTCCAACCCATTGATAGACAAATACCCCCTTAAATTATTTAGGTCACTAAGTTCACTTAGTCTTGCACTATCACTCTTTATTGGACCCAAATTAAAACGTGATAGTGTTTGAAGACTAGTTAATTGTCCTAACCCACGCGGCATATGACTCAAACTCAAACAGCTGTTCAACTCAAGATGCCTGAGACTCACCAATTTGTTGATATCTCTGGGCAGTTCTGTAAGCCTATCACACCCATTCAGTTTTAGGGTCTGCAAGTTATGTAGCTTGGTTATTCCCTTTGGGAGCTTTTGAATTAAATCATTATCAGAAAGATCAAGATATCTTAGATGCTTTAACTTTTCTATATTCTTTGGAATCATTGGAATATCTAATCCATGAAGATCTAAAACGCGCATGCCCTTTAGTCTGGATATAAGTGAACTTATGACGGACCTATTCAACTCTGAGCCATCCCATCTCCAATCAAAACAGAACAAATTTGCCAAAGCCAGTGGAGGAAACTCCCTGCTACTCTTCACGCGAAGACAAGGCACGAGAAATGTTCTCAATTTGCCTGCCTTAAGCAAGCGAGTTGGAGGTTTCCAACAAGCTTCTAGTGCAACATCAAATGACAGATGGCGCACCCTATCAAGAATATTTTCTTTTTCTTTCTTAACAATCATACACTCTTTCTTACTCACAAACTTTGCAAGATCATGCATAAGATCATGCATTTTGCATGTGGATATGTGACCAAACTCATCACTTTTCACATCTTGAAAGAAAGACCTTGATAATAAATTCATAAAGTACTCATCACCTACATCTTCTAGATGTTTAACTTCATCTGACAGTGGAATGAATCCTTGAGCCATCCATAATTGAATTAGAGTTTCCCTCTCAATTTCATAATCTTTTGGAAATAATGAACAATAAGCAAAACAATTTTTTAGATTTGAGGACAGATGGTCATAACTTAATTTTAAAATTGGTAACATATAATTCTCTTCATCAATCCTTAAAAGCTCACTATTTTTAAAATACTGCCAATCACTGATGTCTCGAGTCTACAAGAGTCTGCCAATTGTTTTTAAGGCAAGGGGGATCCCAATACATTTTTTGACAATTTGCTTTCCAATATCGACCAACTCTGGACTATCGGGTTCTTTTCCTTCTTCAAAAGCCATTCGAGAAAATAATTTCCATGATCTTTCATCATCAAGACCTTTTAAATCTAGAGTGAAGTTTGCATCCATTATCTTTTTCACCTTTGCAATGCGTGTTGTCACAATGATCATACTCCCCTTCCCTCCTTCCATCAACAAGCTTTTCAATTCAAGCCACAAATTACGACTTTCATTCCACACGTCGTCTAAAACAAGTATATATCTGCTCCCCTTGATTTTATTTCT
Organism: Sindora glabra; assembly: GCA_020226215.1. Taxonomy (NCBI): domain Eukaryota; kingdom Viridiplantae; phylum Streptophyta; class Magnoliopsida; order Fabales; family Fabaceae; genus Sindora; species Sindora glabra. Next base: position 88,079,024 of record CM035226.1, read on the forward strand.
AATTTTCACCTGCACTTGTTGTATGTTGGCGTCTTTTTCACACTCAATCATCTTGTGGCCTATTTCTCTTAAGCTAAATTGATCCGATACACAAACCCACATTTTCACCTCAAAATGATTTTGAACATCGCCATCATTATACAAAAATTGAGCAAGAGTAGTCTTACCCAATCCTCCTAAGCCAACTATGGCAATTATTGAAACATCCTTGCTCTCATTAGTGTTCAATAAAATACTCTTCAAAAGATTCTTCTCTTCTTCTCTTCCAAAAACTTCCTCATCAGGCACAAACGAGTGAGTTTGTCTTCGTTCCTTGACTCCTACTGGTGGCTTTGAAGAGCAAGGATCCAGGTTCAATTTGTTCTTATCATCAGCAATGCCATCAAACTTCTTCCTAATGTCTTTCACTCTACGATTCATTACACGAGCATATGCAAGTTGGTTGGATCTGGAGCAGAAAGTGCGTACCATTTTTGCTGATTTGTTTCTGTTCATCACTTTCCTTGCAAGAGATTCAGCAGAAAAATCATCCAACAGGTCGTCAGCATCATAAAGCACGTCCTTCAACTTGTCCAGCCAGTCGTTGACTTGATGGCTCGTTGCATTAGCCTCAGCATCAAGAAGAGTAGCCTTGATTGCAGAGACTGTGTCCTCCATCCTTTTCTTGTCATCCCTGAGATGACGAAGCAAATTGAACTCTTCAAGAGCCAAAGAGCTCAATCCGTCCAAGACCTTTCCAGCAACGGCGTCCATTTTTGACAGGCTTGTAATCTGTTTGTAAGATGTGTGATGTTCTGCCTCTGAAAATTATATAATGTTGCTTTTTAAAATATACTGAATGAAAGGCTAATAACAGAGTCCTTGCCAATGGCAGTGGGGAGTGGAGACTGCACGGGTAAAAGAAAGGAAACAGTGAAGTCATCTTTCCACGGCATAGACCATGCCGTCTAGTTGGTGCCCATATTTCCAGAAACGATTTGAAGGATTCAATTTACGAGAGAGGATGATGTAGGCTGATTTGTATGTGCAATTCTAAAATTTTCAAAAATAGACTCAGTTTTTCTTTTCTTTTTTCATTTCTGTAAATTATATCACTCCCTTCCGTAAATTCATATCTCTATGAGATATTAGTTTTCAAACTCTATATATTCTAATTCGTTAGAAAATAGTGAATTTATTTTTTTGTTTAAAAATAATAATTTGTTACTCTCAATAGAAAATATTTTTGAAATTTTTTTAAATATTTAACAAACCTCTCAAGTAAAAGCAAAAAACCTTTTTTAAAAAAATACATATCTAATTATCTTAATTAAAAAACTATAGGCATTTTTAAAGGTGTGTTAACAATTTTTTTAATATTTAAAGTTTTAAAATTTGTTTAAAAAAACCCCAAATGTTGGAAGATTATATTATAATTCATGCGATGTATGCGGATAATTTTAGGAAGAGATTTTTTCAAGATAAAAATGAAATTAATGAAATTTCTTTCAAAATATAAAAATTGTGATTTATGGATTTTAGAGAGTAAATGCAATAAGAGAAAAAAATACAAAAAAGAAAAAATTAATTTCAAAAGAATGATGAATTAACAGAAAGAGTGATATTTATAATGAAAAGAGATACAAAACAATACAATTAATATATTATATAGAAAAATTTCTATAGTTTCGCAAATATTTTTTTTTTTTTGTGAACACAGTTTCACAGATATTTATCTGTGAGTGAAAGCTTTAATAGTAAATGGTGTTACTCATAACATTTAGTGAGTTTTATTATTATTTTTTTAAAGATTTACAAAAATAAACGGGGAAGATTTGAAGCTGAGTCCAAGCCTCCTCCTTATTTGTAAAAATTTTATTTACAAGAAAAATCTTTCTTATTGTCATTGACAAACGCAATTCCGCAAAATATTCTGAAATCTCGTCAAACGGTACTCAACGTAAAAAAATCCTTTTCCAAGTACGAATGGGGTTTAGTGGTTTGTTGCGGTCAATGGCTCCCATATGAGCAGAAAGTAGAAAATATGGTTTCTTGACTAAGAGCACAAATAGGTTGCGTGGAGTAAAAACGAAAAAATAGGTTAAGTGGAGACTTTATTTCAAATAAATTAGGTCTCTTTTTTGAATCATTGACTTGGGTTTAAGTTTGTTAATTTATATAAAATTAACAAACTTAAACTTTATATAAATAAATTTTAAAATTTATTATTATACTAAAATCTTTTTAAAATTTAAAATTATTCAATAATCTAATTAAATTTATATACATAAATAAATATATTAAAATGTTTATATTATATGTATAATATATATTATTTATAAATATATTAATAATTAAATAAATTAATTTGATATGATTACGAATCGTGCTTAAAAAAGATAAATTTAATTTTTTATTTAAATAAATTTATTTTTAATTTTGATATAATTTATTTAAATAAATATATTAAATTAAATTAATCTATAAATAAATTAATTCATAAATTTCTAATAAATTTTCTAACCTACTTGCACCATGATCTTTGCAGAAGAAGCAATATCATTTACCTTGTGTTTATTGTCTATCCCCTCAATACGCGTTTCCCGAATGGCACGAAAGCGCGCAGAGCGTTGACGTAGACGTGTGCTTGCTTTGCATGTTAATTTTTGGTGAATTGATGAGTGTATAAATCGAAAAATCTATTCACCATATCTTATACAATTTGATTTAATTAGAGAAACCATCTTATTTGATTTAAATTAAAAAGGAATTAAACGTTTTTAATTTATTTTATTAATAATTATTATGTTAAAAATAATTTATTTATAATTATTATCCTATTATTTTTATTTTATATACTAATAGTATATTTTTTAATTATTTAATATTAATTATTAATATCTAACTAATATTATTTCAATTATTAATTTCATTATTTCATTAATATTAATTACTATTATTTATTTAATTATTTTTTAATATTTATTTTATTTATTATTTTATTAATATTATTAATTATTTTTATGTTATTAAATATTTTCTAATTACTAATATTATAATTATTAATATTTGATTATTATTATTTCAATTATTATTGTATTATTTATTTATTATTTTTTGTAACCATGAAAGTTATTATTTTATTATGAATATTTATTATTATGATTAAATTATTAATATTTTTTAATATTATTAATTTTTATATTATTATATACTTTATTATATTGATTATAATAATTATTATATAATTGTTTATTTTTATTTTATTATTTCTATTATTAACTAATAGTTAATAATTATTTTTATTTTTACTTATATTATTATTTTATAATAAATAATAATAATCATTATCATCATCATATTGAAAATAACAAATTTAAAATTTACAATGAAGGAATCAGATTTCTTGAAAAATTGTGAGGAATTATTGTTTCTTTATTTGGTATAATCCCATTAAAAAAAAGGAAAAGAAAATGAATTTTTTTTAAAACCAAACAAAAGTAAAAGGAATGAAACCTTATCATTCCCTTTTCCTTTCCTAATTACCCCAACTAAATGATGCCTCGTTTTCATTCATTTAATTAATAATAAATAATTAAAAACTATTAATTATTTTTATCATTAATTAAGTGAATTAAAATTATTATTATTTAAGATATTATGCATAAATTTTTCAATCTTCCCATCACAGGCTGATCCTATTTTATTTTGTTAAGTGATTTGTATTTTATCTAGATGAATTTTTTTTTAATTTTTGTTTTATTTTTATAGATATTAATTTATTTAATTTTATCTTTAAAGGAATAAAATTAAATAAATAAAATTTCATATATACATTAATAAAAAGATAAAGTTAAATATATTAACATTTCATAAGAATACAATTAACAAAAAGAATTTAATAAGAAATAAAATAAAAATGTAAAAAAGAGGGTTTATTAATTGAATTTACCGACGACCAATGGCATAATTATTGTAAAAGTAATTTAAAAGGGCAATCGATTTTTAGTTTAATGGTATCAATTTACGGTGAGTTGCCTCCCGTATGACATTGTGGGTTTTATAGCTATAAATATACTTATTTTTAAAGTGTTTTTTTGTCTCACTGTTATTTAAATAATTTTGGATTGGACGAGAAGAGTTAAGGGCTCGTTAGTTGCTGTCAAATTTCTTAAAAAAATTCAACTTGGTATACATATGATTCATCTCCTACTCTCGACAACACAATCGGTAGAAGTATGGCCAGTGTGTGTGAAAATCATTAGGAAATCATATTATTATATAAAATTTTTCCGGCCAAAAATGTTTTCTAAACACGTAGTGTGTTATGATGATTTTATTTTTCACTAAAAACTAAAAAAATCTCAATTGTTTCTTTAAACTTTATTTAATAGTTACAGTCAATTTAAGAATATAAATTAATAAAAATTATAAATTTTTATGAATTTCATATCATACTTTATATTTGATAAATAATTATTGTAAATAATTTTAATGAGGCAAAAATTATAATTAAAATTCATTTAAGTGCTATGTAATTCATATTGCAATCGAAGAAGTAATGGCACATGATTTTCAGTTTTCATCTTTTTGAAAATTAATTCTAATGTTATATAAATAAATTATAATTGCAAATGAGAAAATTCATAATTTTATTGATTAATAGAAGTGTATAAATTAAATTTATATTTTTCATGATTTCTTACTAATGATTAATTTTTTTAGAAATAATTAAACGTGCATAATCAAATTTAATTAAAAAAATATAAAACTCTTCTATTAGGCAAAGGTTTTTGGACACGTGGTGTACTATGGTGATTCTGTTTCCACCAAAAACCAAAAGATCAATTCTAAACTACATCTGATCACGGTGATTGAGCATGTTTTTAATGCTCCATTTTAGAAGCAGAGTTTGTTATGAATGTTTTTGTAGATTTTCAATGTATTATATGTTATATTTAAAAATAAAATAATTAATTTTATTAGAAATATTATATGGATTAGCATTAATCAATTATTGGAATATTTATTTAAGTAATTAGTTTTGTGTTTTAACATTAAGTATAGAACAGATTGGGCCCTAGTTTAATGTGTATAATCCATGATAGGTTGGATCATGCATAAGCCCATATGGGTAGAGGTCCCAACTTACAACCCTTTAGTAATCAGTAGTTTCCTATCACAAGTCTGACCTTAAATAGAGAGATCAAGGTTATTATTTTCACACACAGAAAAATAAGGATTCCCACTCTTCTAAATTTTTCTCTCCCTTTTCTCTCTATCTTAATAACCTAAGGGGCTAAGTTGGCTGTAATTCTACTCATTATCATTCAGATCAATCATGGCTTTATCAAATTATGCTCCAGGTACGCTCATAATTTTATTATGATTAACTTCATATTTTTGTGATTTTAATTCATACTTTCAACAATTGATATCAGAGCATGTTGATAGTATGAATTATTTGATTATGAATTTTATTTATCTTGACAAAATTTATAAAATTTTCAATTTTCTCTTTTATTTTCATACATGAAATTATCAAAATTGGGGAGTTTTGATCTTATATATGCATGTGTTCATATTTATTATTGCGTTTATATATATAGAGAGAGAGAGATCAGAAACATAGACAAACGAAATTATGCATAAGAACAAAGTGTCATGTTCGGAATTGTAAATTGTTGTCTGCGTGGCAAGATTTTAGTAGCTGCAAAGATTCTATGAATTTTTTTTTCTTTTTGGCATTAGTTAATCCCAAGACTTGAGTTGTTGAATTAAGAATGTTCTTATATATGGTTTTGGTCTATGTATTTCGATATTGGCCATCCTTAAATCATTGAGTTGAACATTACTGTTTGCGTGCAACTCTTAAATCATTACTTTTACGCATCCTGCCGCATGCTTGTGACTAAACCATCGAATTGTCTGCAAGATTCGTTAAGTCATGTTTTGAGGGCCAAAATTTAAGCAGTTTCTTATCCGCTGAAACTTAATGTTTCAATTTGTTGATTTAAGACTTGTAATGACTCATTTAGGTATTAGGGAATCTTTTCGTGTCAATAGTTGATGATGAGACATCAGTTATATCGGAAGTGCTTAAATCAAAATTTCATAAATAAAATGAATTTTTATATAGTATAAATCTTTCAAAAAAAAATCATAGACATTCTTCATATTTTTTTTGGGGGCTTGGTGTATAGATACTCTCTTTGGTTGTGGACATAACTATATTAGCTAAATTTTGAGTCCTTAATTATGTAATTTTGTACATATAAAGATACCTAAAGTCATTTATTTCACACTAATGATAGACTAGGGATATAATAAGATTATTTTTCATAAAATACTATCCTTCTAAAATGTTTAGGAGTACATTGCATTGATAATGGATACACCCTATCAGTGTAACATTATTAATGTAATTTTAAAATTTAGACGCCTTAAAATAGGCATGCAGTAATTATAATGTTTTCAATATTTCTTGTACCCTATCGGTATGGCTATATTGATTACATTTTTATGTAGGCTTTTGTACAAAGCCAAATCTATGGTACATGTATTTTGGATACCACTTTGTTAGATAGTTGTTTGACTGATTTGTTTAATGGGGAATCTTGTATTGTAATTATGTTGTGCACGCATAATTAATAATTTCCTAATCCTGTTGCATCAATCTCGGCCTTTCAACAACTATTTGTGGTGAGGACTCTTAATGGAACAAACTATGATGAATGAAGAGAGTCCTTGAACATGTACCTGACAATCTCTAAGGAGGATTTGGCTCTTAGAGAACCAAAGCTGGCTGATCTCTTACCCGAGTCTAGTGTTGCAGATAAGATCTATTATAAACAATGGTATGAATCGAACCGGATTTGTTTGGCAGTGATTAAGTTCACTATTGAAAAGGGAATTAGAGAGAGTATCCCAGATAAGGACACTGCTGTGGAGTATATGAAACCTGTTGATGAAAAATTCAAGAAGCTTGATAAGACTCAAAAAGTATACTATCTCTCCATGCTTGATAACACTCATTATGATGGAATTTTAGATGTTAGAGAACACATTATGAAAATGATTCATTACTACAATAAGCTGAGATCATACGGTGTTGATTTAGGAGAGAGTACTTTGGTCTATAGAGTCCTTTAATCATTGTCAGCTGAATATAATTACCTAAGAACCTCCTATAATTCACAAGAGGGAGAGTGGACAATAGACCAAATGATTTCTATAGTAACTCAAGAAGAGGAGACTATGAAAAGTAATCCACAACCACATTTTATTAACTACTTATCTCAGGACTCCTACAATAAGTCAGGAAAGAAACTAGAGACACATATATCTAGAAAGCCTGAGTTCAAGAAAAGTGGTGATAAGGGCAAGGGACAACAAAATAAATTTAAAAGGAAGTGCAATTATTGCAAGATTCCTGGACACAAAAAGTCTCAATGTTATAAACTAAAGAACAAGCATAAGCAAGAAAGGGCTCAAAAAAAAAATAGGCGGATCCCAAGTGAGATGGAAAAGACTGTATTGGGAGTAGTAGGAAGTAGAATAAAATTAATTATATAGGATCATATTTTTCTTTATGTTTATCTTCTGGATACTTTTAATTTGAATTATGTCATTTATGCACCTTTTTCAAATTTAATTTCCAGTTCTATTTCAATAATTGTAGTTATTTTTTTTTTTACAAAGAAAATTTATTATGATTTTACTATTTTAGTATGCCACCTTACAAAATGATCCGTATCTTTTGAATTTGAAAGATTTTCCTATTGTATCTTCTGATATTCCCATCAATGTTATGATTAGGCATAAACAACCTAGAATAAGTTAGAAATCTTCCATTTTATGGGATTGTTTTTTTAGGCCATTTTTTTCTAGAGAGATTAGAAAGATTGGTAAAACAAAGATGTGTTGTTAAACTTAAATTCTCATATCTTAAAACTTTTAAGTGTGGAGTTATAAGGTAGAGATGAAACTATATAATCTCTAGTTAAAGAAATTAGACTTTAGAACAATCCGTGGGTTCTTCATTAGGTACTGTACTAGATCAAGAGGTTGCAGATTTTCTTATCCCACTCATAGTACCAAGATCATCAAGTTTGATTAGACATTTTATTTTGAGGATGACCTGGATAAGTGGGAGTTCGATACTTAGAGCTATCAATTTACATGACAAGGTCACCATTCTACCTATACCTATTTAGATTCCCTTATCACTAGAGGAGATGATATTGATAGTTCAGTTCAAATAAATAAAGATCCTCATGTTGAAGAACCTGATCAGTTAACCATTGAGTTTAGATCCATCGTAACAGAACTTATAATATTTTAGGTTTGTACCAAGCTAATTGGATTGAACAAATAGGATAAGATTTCTTACACTTCCGCTATTGATAATCTTATGTATGCACTGGTCTACATTCGTTTAAATATAGCTTTTGCTATTAAGTGTGCTTGGAAGATTATCAAGTAACCCTAGGATGGATCATTGGAAAGCAACCAAGATAGTAATATAGTATCTTTAAGATACTATGAATCATATGTTGATTTATAAATGATCTAATTTACTTGAGTATAATTATTGCTTAAGATACTGATCATGCCTTATATATAAATGATCGTAAGTCAACATTTGGATACATCTTTATGATGTTTGGAGGAGCTATTTCATGGGAAAGTGTTAAAGAGACACTCACAGCTACCTTAATAATGGAAGCAGAGTTTATCGCATATTATGAAGCCACTTGACAGGCTGTAAGGTTGAGGAAGTTGATATTTGGCATGCAATTAATTAATTTTATATCACGATCTCTACAAATTTTAATTGTGATAAGGCTTCTACTATGTGCTTTTCTCAAAACAATAGGAATTCTAGACATATTGAATATTTTTTATGATAAACTCCTGTTTGTTAGACAGAAAAGATTGCTGAATTTCAGACTCACATTAAACATAGCCCTAGTGGAGACATGCAAGGGATCCGTTGACTTAAGGCTTACCTATAGGAGTATTTAAAACCAACTAACTCATATGAGTCTTGATAAATTTTTTATGAAGCCTTAGTTTAGTGGGAGTCTGAGATATGCTTATCTTATTTTGTTGATATTTGTGACCAGTAATTGCTCATTTTGAAACATTGGTGATATGTTTTATACATATATATAAATCATTTGCTTCCCTATCGGATCCAATGATTTTAAGTTATTTCTCTTATGAGCAGTGATCAAAAGATTAACTTTATATATATATATATATATATATATATATATATATATATATATATATATATATATATATATATATATATATATCAAGTTCCTTTGGGATTATGAGATATTAATTTTTATATCACTTGTCTCCCTATCGGATTCAGTGATTCTGTATGGTCTCATTCCACTTATGCAATCATTGCTCAGTAACCTTATATATATATATAACCAGTTCTTTGGGATTATGAGACATTAATTTAACATCACTTGTCTCCCTATCGGATTCAGTAATTCTGTATAGTCTCATTCCACTTTTGTAATCGTCACTCAGTTTGGATATTGAAACATTAGTAATATGTTTTATACATATATAAATCATTTGATTCCCTATCGGATTCAATGATTTTAAGTTGTTTCTCTTCTGAGCTATAGTTGAAAGACTAAACGTTATTCTATTCCTTTTAGATTATGAGACATTATATCACTTGTCTCCCTATCGGATTCAGTGATTCTGTGTGGTCTCATTCTCTGAATTAAGTTTATAGTTTAATGTATAACTAATTGCTTAATTATTGATGTTTTAATTATTCCATATAATTATTTAATGTTATCCAAGTGGGAGATTGTTATATTTAAAAATAAAATAATTAATTTTATTAGAAATATTATATGGATTAGCATTAATCAATTATTGGAATATTTATTTAAGTAATTAGTTTTGTATTTAAACATTAAGTATAGAACAGATTGGGTCCTAGTTTAATGTGTATGATCCATGATAGGTTAGATCATGCATAAGCCCATATGGGTAGAGGTCTCAACTTACAGCCCTTTAGTAGTCAGTAGTTTCCTATCATAAGTCTGACCTTAAATAGAGAGATCAGGGTTATTATTTTCACACACAGAAAAATAAGGATTCCCACTCTTCTAAATTTTTCTCTCCCTTTTCTCTCTATCTTGATAACCTAAGGGGCCAAGTAAGTTGTAATTCTACTCATCATCATTCAGATCAATCATGGCCTTATTAAATTATGCTCCAGATACGCTCATAATTTTATTATGATTAACTTCATATTTTTGTAATTTTAATTCATACTTTCAACATTATACCCAGATTTTAGTCCTGATTACTATGCAAGTAATCAACTTTAATTAGTTGTTCATATTGAAAAATCAAACTATATTAGCTAGATTTTCGTTTACTCTATTAAATTTTATATGATTTCTAATTGTGAGAGTCGATATTGTATACAGGGGATTTGTTGCCCTTTCTTTCTTTTGCCTTCTGTTTGTAATTTAAATCCATCTCTATTTTCTTCGCATCCCCAATTTCTGAAATATAAGAAAATGGATAGAAGATTTGATGTTGTCTCCAATGTAAACCCAGCAAAGAATCATGAAGATTGTAGGTTTTGATTCTGCATTTGCAGCTGATGCTTGGATATGACGAAACAGATACGACTAACTGCTTGAATTAGGCTTGATTGGTCATATATATGAAAATTTTGAAAATTTTATGGTTTTTGTTTTTGGAAATTTCTTTGAATGACTTGAAGGTTTTAATTCTCTGTTTATGTGTTTGTATAATTCTTATTCTTTGTGTTCAATAGCATAAGATATTTTGCTAATTTTAAATAACTTATGAAATTTGTTGAATGCATTTTAAATTCATGTTCCATAGTGTCCTTTTTTCCCAAATTTTTTTGTCATTTGTAGTTATTATCTTTGTATACTGTGATATTGTTTGAGTTAAGAAAAAATCTCATAGTTGATTTCCCATTTGATTTATTGTCATCTTTATGTCTTGTAACAAAACCCATGGCACTTTTGTGATGTTATTTTTATGCAAAACGTGGGGAAGGAAGGCAATGTTTCTGGATAATCTGTTGAACTCAAATTTCTAATTAAGTCCATCTTCATTTCTTTGAATTAATGTAAACTTAAAATTATATAGATGATTAAAACATTTTTATGCTTTTGAATTGAAAGAAGCAGATTGATTGTATCAACGTAACAATACTTATTTTTATCTTTAATACTTAATAGAATCATGAATTGTGGGATAAAACTTTGTTGTTGTTATTGTTATTGTTGTAATTAAGAATTGTATGAAAATATACAATTAATTGTATTAATATAATAGATTGCATGCTTGGTATAAAGAGAAAGTCTATTTGGTCAATAAGATAATTTAATTATTGATAATTTTGACTCAAAGCAGTTTTAAATATATAATAGAACCATCATTACAAAAGATTTGAACCGTAAAAATATAACACTATTTAATGGAAATTAAGCATGAGATTTATAATTGGACTGTTTTCTTTTTCCTTAAGGGGATGCGCAAAGTAGAAGTGTTACATGAAAGTAAAATAAATTAATAATTTATGAATAGTACTAACATGTTTGTATCTTTTTTATTTTTAATTATCATAAATTTTCAATTACATATATTATATTAACTTATAATTTTTCTATAATATTTATTTGTAAAATAAACAAATAAATATATATACATATATATGTACATGTCTAGATTAATCTTACAATTGAGAAAAGAACCTAGTGAATTATACGAGAGTTAAGATAGTTTGTTTGCGTAAATTTGAACTCAATTTGCAAAAACTTCCCATAGTTCAAACCCCCCCCCGGCCAAAAAAAAAAAAGAAGAGAGAAAAAAAAATACGAAAAAGACGCAAATGGGGGGCATGTGTTCATTTGGTTCACTTCTCTTAACAAATCTCAATTTATGACTTCAAAATTTGACGTGAAGTTTTGAACTTTGCTTTGAAGTTCACCGCGTGTGACTTAATTGGACATCGGGTTTTAGGCAGAATGGGTTAAAATATCAAAATACGCAAATTTCATAAACTATTTTTCGCTTTACTGCGGTTTCGAAAGTATTTACCAAAATACGCAGGGCGCCAGACTGAATGGCGTCATCGGGCGGTGAAGGGGCGCCGAAGGCGCCATGTTGAATGGCGCCTTCGCTGTAATTTGCTTCGCAGCAGTAAAGGGGCTGGGAGGCGCCAATTGAAATGGCGCCTCCCAGCCCCATTTATAAATTTATAAAATTCTATAAATTTATATAATTTTTATTTTATTATATTTTAAAAATTAATTTTTAAAATATAATAAAATAAAAATTATATAAATAAATATATAAATTTTTTATAAAATATAATTATATCTTAATTTTAAATTATAATATATATAAATAATATCATAAAATATAATTAATTATATTTATTTATATAATTAATTTTAAAAATATATTTTTTTAAAAAATATAATTAATTATATTTTATGATATTAATTTTAAAATATAATTATATCTTAATTATAATTTTTTTAAAAATATAATTAATTATATAATTTTTATATTAATTTTAAAATATAATTAATTTAATTTATATATTTATTTATATAATTTTTATTTTATTATATTTTAAAAATTATAATTTTTAAAATATAATTAATTATATTTTATGATATTATTTATATATATATTATAATTTAAAATTAAGATATAATTATATTAAAATTAAATTAATTATATTTTATAAAAAATTTATATATTTATTTTATAAATAATATCATAAAATATAATTAATTATATTTTATGATATTATTTATATATATTATAATTTAAAATTAAAATATAATTATATTAAAATTAAATTAATTATATTTTATAAAAAATTTATATATTTATTTATATAATTTTTATTTTATTATATTTTAAAAATTAATTTTTAAAATATAATAAAATAAAATTTATATAAATTTATAGAATTTTATAAATTTATAAATGGGGCTGGGAGGCGCCATTTCAATTGGCGCCTCCAGCCCCCAAGTTTCTTCTAAAATAAAGGAAGGGTTGGGAGGCGCCAAGTGAAATGGCGCCTCCTAGCCCTTCTACGCGAAGTTGCGCGAAGTCTTCACAGCGCAGCGAAGGCGCCATGTTGAAAGGCGCCTTCAGCGCCCCTTCACCGCCCCGATGGCGCCATTCAGTCTGGCGCCCTGCGTATTTTGGTAAATACTTTCGAAACCGCAGTAAAGTGGAAAATAGTTTATGAAATTTGCGTATTTTGGTATTTTAACCGGCAGAATGCTTAAGCACAGTGGCCAAGAGTGAGGAGTTGTTTAGGGAGGACACACACACACACACACACACATATATTTTGGGTGTAGTCATGATTATTAACACACACACACACACATATATTTTGGGTGTAGTCATGATTATTAACACACACATATATATATTTTGGGTGCAGTCATGATTATTAATAAGTTGAATTTTTTTATAAAAAATATTTATTTAAAGTACATATAAAAGATTTTAAATTCAAACTTAAAATATGAAAGAAGAATAAAATTTTTAAAATAATATCATATATTATTTCACCACTAATGGCATATTTGGTATAGCAATAAAAATATAATTAAGAAGGATAATTGGTGCAAAAAATTTTAATGAAACAAAATTTTTAATTAAATAATAAGTTATTTTTTATGATTTATTTTTGAATCGTAATTTTTTTTCTCGTTAACCCTTCATTTGAATGCATAAAAAATAAGGAGGAAAGAAAACGGCAAACAAAAAATAGGAGAGAAATTTCCTTTTCTCCTTGTTTGGATGCCTAGAGGGGAAAAATTGAAAAGAAAATAAGCGCGAATCCCACCCGAAAATATTTCTCACCTCACCAAAGAAGAGAAGAAGGGAGAACCTCCTGTTTGTTTTATTGCTTGATTGCTGAATTCTTTAGAAAAATTTTCACACACCTCTCTCTCATTGTGCCAGGGTCTTTTTAGATATTTTTTTTTACTTCCTTTTAACCAAATCTACAAATTGTATGTGTCATTTTTTCCCTTTTTTTTTCTAGTTGTGCTAGTTGCTTGTCTAGCATTTGCTAGCTCAAAAATCTTGTCTTATTATGGGCTGGTTGTTGTCACTGGTTATTCACCCTACTTTACAACCATTTGCGACTCTACACTTAAGGTTAGCGCTAATCTATAAAGTAGTTGCTGCCAGTTGCAAGGTTATGGCCACTTCTACTAAGCAACACCACTTAGGTTTGTGGGACCCTGCAACCAGGTCGCACAAATCCGGTCCGATTCTGTGGCCCACTTAGTTGTATGGTCACTTGACCTAGTTTAAAAATATTTTTTTAGAACTTTAACATTTTCCAAAAAAATTAAATTAATTTTATCTTAAAAAATGCAATTTTTTCAAAAAATTACAAATCATATTTTTTATTTAAATCAAGATTTCATTATTTTTTAATAAGTACAAATAATTTTTTTCCAATTTTCGTAATCATATTTTTTTAAACTTCATTTTTTATATTCAAATAATTTGCTTCTCAAAACTACAATTTTTTAAAAATACAAATCAATTTTTTATTTTTTGAAATCCACAAATTAGGTTTATTTTTCATAACTACTAATAAGTTTTTTCTTCCCAAAACCACAAAGCATTTTATTTTTCCTAATTACGAAAACCATTTTTCCATTCTCACTTTATTTAATTTTCTTTCTTCTCAATTTTCTCTTCAACCAAACAAAATAAAATAACTTCTCTTTTATTTTCTTTTTCTCTCATTTTCTCTTCAACCAAATAACCTTAAAGAAAATATTTTTTTTCCTTTTTTCTTTCTTCCTACATTTCTTTCTTTCCCATTTTCTTTCTTTCTCATTTTCTCCTACATCCAAACAAAGCATAAAAATTTTTTAACCTTTATGAAAAGCAATTATTATTAAAAGTTATGCTATTAATAAGAGAAAAATCATAATTATTTCACACTACAATCAATTAATAATTAATTCTATTTTTATTATTGCTTTTCCAAATAAGTACCAACAAAACATCTATTTATTCGAATTCAAGTTCAATCAAAATAAAAAACTTAAGCTCAAACTAATTGAGTTTATAAAATTTAAGTTTAATCTTGATTATTATACAAATTTAATCGAATTCAAAGATGTTATAATATATTTAATGGTCATTTTTTATAATACAATAAACTCATTTTCATGTCATATCTATCATTTCTATTTTTTTATATTTTTTATTTAAAAATAAAAAAATATAATGATACATAAAATATATTTGATAATACTAAAGTATTTAGCATTGAATTTTAAATGTTAAATTTATTAAATATTAAATATACAATATTTGAACATTTTCCTTTTTTGGACACTAAACTTAGCTAATGAGATAAAAATTTATTACAAATTGTAAAAAGTTTATAAAATTTCAAAATTAAATTTGATTATTATTTGAAAATTTCTATAAATTGATAAATGTTGCAATATAGATTATATATTTGATTGTTATTTGAAAAATAGAGAAAAGTTAAATATATTTGTCAAATAAAATCTCATTAAAATAAAAGTAACTACCAAATATATTCAATTATTAAATAGACTCAAAAATTTTCATGCAATTTAATATTCAATCTAAACAAATTAAATAAATAAAATAAAATTTTTATTATGAATATATTTAACTAAGTAACCGATGTTTTTAAATACATTCATATTTATTATATTATAACTCACATTTAATTTATTTTTTAGAGGAGCTAAATATAGTAAAAAATTTTCACACATAGTATATATAATTTTAAAAGTTTAGGGTTACCGTGACTCTCCTACATATATGGAATTGTTGCCACTACTTACACATTTGGCAAACTTTGTCACAATCCAACTAACTATGATTAGCATGAATCTCATTCTTAGTTTTCACAAACTTGTATAACCCTAACTTGGTATCATCACATAATTTCTAAACAATCTAACTAACTTAGTTAAATTTAATTATTTCATTTCATAATAAAGGAATTATTTACATGCAAGTATGTTATCATAGATACAAAATATCTACTAAATCTATTGATCCCTTTTATCTAACTTTCTTTCTAAAATTATGAATGCTTGTTATACTTATTAGTACGGCTCTATTCTTGTATAGCTAGTGGTGGCTACCAAACTTCATTCTAAATATCTATAAAACAATTTAAAAGAAAAATCATGATACTTATGTGTCAATGAATATATAATTTACTTAAGTAAATTATTTTATACCTAGCACATCAAATATTTACTTCCCGTTACATTTTAGTCCTGTAAATATTCATATGCCACATACAAGTCGCATAAGCAACAAAATTATAATTCACACATATTTAATTTTGTAAATAACTTGCCTTGTGCATCTCAATCTGTCATGACCCACTTCCAATTACAACTGGTGTGGATTCCAATACTACTTTTTACAAGCCTTAAAGATTTTCACTTTTTCTATACAATGAAATTTTCTAAATTTTTAGGGAAACTCAAAATTAAGTTTAAATTTTTGTGGAAAAATGGATAAAATTTCTCCTATTTTGGACTCTTCTTAAGGACTACACGCCTTAAAATAGAACATTTATATTAATTCTAGTTACAATAGTATCAAACATACACACAATACATTATAGTTTTAATTTTATACACATACAACCATATAAATTAACAAATCATTATTTAAAAGCTGATTTTAGTCCCAATTATGAAATCCTTTAGCAAGACGGTCTTGATTTTTCATAAATGCTACAAGGTTCAATTCTTAACCTAAAAATATTGAAAATAAAATAGAGTAATTTACATAAACTCAGTGAATATATATCTACCATTACTAAACCTTAATTCATTTATATTAAATGGCTTCATCCTAATTAGGAGTTTGATTAAGGAAATAAATTCAACCCAAACTCCCTAAGTTTTTGAATATGTGAAACCAAGCCTCAAATGAAATATTCACATGCACAACTTAAATTATATACTTCTCATCATAAATTATAATAATCTCAACTATTCGATAACACACATTATTATCATCATATCATACACTACCTGTTCCAAGTAAACATTGAATTTACAGGTAGCCATTAAGGCTCAAACATAAACAAATTATCATAGTCACATTAAATTTTTGCAATCATGTCAAATAGTGATATCCAATCACAAGTAAAGTTCCAATATTACAACACATCACGTAAACATTTATTGTAACCATGCATGTGTCCATCTTTTTGATTTCTTGATCAAACTTATATCCTTCTTATATAATTTGTGAGGAACTTCTTATCTAGCTCTTAGATCGATCTTATAAACTTCATAATTGCTAGTTGGAAATTTTTCATTCAACTTTTACATCATAACTCCATCACGTTCACAGTTTCCAATGTCATTACTGGCATGATTCACAAGTAATGTATATAAGAGAGCTTAACTCTTATGTCATAACTATCTATAATACCATCAATTCAAGATAACTAATTTGTTGTGGAGCAATATCAAGCTTATGGTAAAATATATAATAATATCGTCGTATTCACTCACATAATCATGACATATAGATATCATAGAAATTCACAATTCATTATTAGATAGAAACATCACTACTATGCTTTTACTACATACTCTGATCAATTAATGTTCACTTAAATAACTAATTGAATTTATACATGAATATATATGCATGAATAGGAAATCTATACTATCAAGAAAAAGATAATAATTCACCATATTTAAACTATTTTTTATTAAAATTTAAAGCCGTGGTGAGATATAAACTCACCTCAAATCATCCATCCACTTAGAAGTCCAAAGTATTTATTCTTTATCTTTTCACCCTTTAATCCTATTTCACAATTTATAAAGATAAATTTATTTACAAGTAAATAAAGACTCCTTATTTCCTTCCTAGTTATCTCAATTATAATTCTAGATCATGATATATTAATAATTTAGATTATTAACTTCTTTATTTTCAAAACTTACCATTGAAAAATTAGAAGTTCTTGCATATGACAACTTTTCCAAATCAATATATAAAACAAACAAATTATTAGATTTTGATGATACAAATATATGCAAATATAATAGTCCATTAATCTTGAACATAATATCCTTATGTTATTAATGTCATTCTAAGTATTCAAATAATATAATAAAACAAAATTTCATAAATTAGATTCAAAATTTCTATTACATCAAGATATGACACTCAAAAGATTGTAATCATATAATTCTATCACTCCATAGCATAAAATATTATTTTTCAGAAGTATTACTAAAGATTCATAATATATATAAAGTGAGTTTCTTTGTATCTTGCATAAACCTTCCATGATAATAGCATGAATATTCCATTTATACTTTAATCATTTTATATTAGTATTTCACAACATAAAAGATTATATTTTTTATATATATCATCATATGTATTATACAAAAATGAGTTTTCTTAAAATAGCTTCAGATACCCAACATCAATAAGGTTGATGATATAAAATAATCAAATCCATGCTTATTTAATATTTTGTAGCATAAAAATCTCATTTTGTAAAACATTATCATTTTTTTCAAAATATACAAAAAATAGATTTATCTTTGATTCAGCTTCCAATCAATATAATATTTAAATTTTATAATATAACCTTACTCACCATCATCAGAAAAGGTCACTAATAGCTCGTTGACACTAGAAAATAGCAAAGCTTGCCGGAAATTGCAACTTTGTGCTCAACTTCGTGCTTCCAATCAACTGTCTATGTCGTAAACTGCTCCATTGGCTAGCAAATGTTATTAGATTTATGATAGATTTGATGATAGACTTAATGTGGTCTTCATGACCACATGGAAGGACATAGTCTATATTATAGAATAATTTAGATATCATCATAAATTAAATTTAGATATTTGGCTAAAGTTATTTATCTAAATTAAATATGCATTAAATATTTATTATGCATGATTAATGTCAGTTATCTAAATTAAATATGCATTAAATATCCATTATGCATGATTAATGTTATTTATATGCATTAAATATTCATTATGCAAGATTAATGTCTTAGATATCCATTATGAAAGATTAATGTCATTTATTTAAATTAAATATGCATTAAATATACATTATGCAAAATTAATATACCCTTAAATGCATTTGATGATTTTGCATATGAAAAGTCTTCCACTTAATTACTTGAATTAATTGGATTTATAAATGTTAGAGGAAAGTAAAGAGTTAAGACTTTTTAATGAGTTAAGTCATGAAAGCTATATATAAATGGCTCTTGATCCCTCTTTTCACTCATGAATACAAGTTTATGTGACTCCCAAAGACTAAGGTATTATCTAATTCTATATCTTATTTTATTTGTTATAACTATTAAATTCACTATGATCCAAGTAATAAAATTTTCTAGCATGAAATTTTTTTTCTCTCTTTCTCTCTCGTTAACATGTGGTATTAGAGCCAAGGTTATGACTTATGATTATAATTTTATTAATGTTCATATGTGTAATATGTTAAGTTCTTTATAGTGGTTTTGTTTTCACTAAAGTAAAACAAGACATATCCATGGTTGGAATATTACGCAAATACTAAAAAAATGTGACTATGAATTTTTATTCCCAAAAGTGTAATTATTTTATAATCACATTATCATGTTATGTTGTTTAATGCCTAAACGTGTTTAACATCTCAAAAAAAAAGATTTATAAAAGAGAATGAAGTTTATCACTTTTTAGTGAATCAATTGCATGTTATATTTTATCCCAAAGGATATGTATAATGATACACTAAGATTGCTCTTGAATTGTCATATAATGGTTTACTAATTAATTATGATTATGGCTCAAGCTATCTCAGCAGGTTCTCTCTCTGGACATATGTTAAACATCCTTGAACTAAATGGCTCTAATTTTGGAGATTGGAAAGAACAATTACTAATTACATTAGGATGCTTGGACTTGGACTTGTGCCTATGAATTAGTAAACCTAAAAAGCTAACTAAAGTAAGTTCTTTTGAGCAACAATCCAACTATAGCAGTTAGGAAAGATCTAATTGTTTGACCATAATGATTATAAAAAGTAAGATTATCAAGAATATTCATATGTCCATGGTAGATTGCTCTAGTGCTAAGAAATTCTTGGAATCTATAGAGAAATAATTCAAATCTTTTGACAAGGCATTAACAGGTATGCTTATGAGTAATTTAACTACTAAAAGATATGATAGGATGTCTGGTATTCGTGAACATATGTTAGAAATGACAAACTTGGTTGAACAACTTAAATTTATGGATATGACCATTTTCGAACCCTTTTTAGTGCAATTTGTTCTCAATTCTCTTCCTTCTTAATTTAGTCCATTTAAGATAAGTTATAACACACATAAGGAAAAATGAACTATAAATGAATTGATTGCCATGTGTGTTTAAGAGGAGGAAAGATTAAAAAAAGAAGGATTACATTCTATTCCATTGGTTCATACAGTATCATAAGGTCATAATGGTAAAAGATCCAAGAAAGGTAAAAAGAGTACAAATTGACCACCAACTCAAGGAAAGGAAACTATTGTACATAATGGTGCAAATACAAGTTCTGTGAAATTCTTCTTTTGCAATAAAAGAAGTCACATGAAGAAAGATTGTTTGAAAACGTAAGAATTAGTTTGAAAAGAAAGATAATTCTTTTACCTATGCTTATTTTGAAATCAATTCAATTGACGTTCTTTCTAATATTTGGTGGTTAGATTTTGGTGTCATGATTCATGTATCTAATTTTTTTATAGGGATTCCTTTCAACCCGAATCCCATTATCGCATGAAAGGATTATCTTTATAGGAAACAAAGAACAAGCTAATGTTGAAGCCATCGGAACCTATAAACTTATTCTTAGCACTAATTATTCCTTAATATTGTCAAATATCTTTTATGTCCCTTCTTTTTCTAGAAATTTAATTTCTATTCCCCATCTTGACTTAGAAGGATATTATTTTAAATTTGGCAATGAAACCTTTGAGATGTATAAAAATAACATTTTGATTGGATCTGGCATTTTATCTAATGGCTTGTACAAAATTTATCTTAATCCTTTCTTTTCTGAAACTAATTTTTCTTTGAATTTAAACATATGTGTTGGCACTAAAAGCACTCATCAAAATGAAACTTCACCTTTTTGTGGTACAAAAGGTTAGGTCACATCTCTAAAGAAAGACTAGAACGATTAGTCAAAGATGGTGTCATAGCAAATCTCAATTTTTCAGATTTTGGTACTTATATTGATTGTATTAAAGGTAAACAAACTAAAAATACCAAGAAAAGTGTCACAAGAAGTTCCATGTTACTTGAAGTGATACATACAGATATATGTAGACTTCCACCCTGTATAAGAGGGGAAAAATATTTTATCACCTTTATTGATAAATTCTCACATTATGGTTATCTTTATCTTATTAAAGAAAAATATGATGCCTTGGAAATGTTCAAAATTTTTAAGGAAAAAGTTGAAGATCAACTAGAAAAGAAGATAAAGGTTGTAAGATTTGATATGGGTGGTAAATATTATGGAAAATACAATGAAACTAGTAATAATTTAGGTTCATTTTCTAGATTCCTTCAAGAAAATGACATTGCAGCACAATACATAATGCCTAGTACACCTCAGTAGAATGGTGTGGTTGAGAGACGTAATCGTACCTTATTAGATATAACAAGGTGTATGATGAGTAATTCTACTCTACCAATGTTCTTATAGGGAGAGGAAATTAAAATAGCAATGTATATTTTAAATCATGTTCCTACGAAGGTTATCCCTAAAACTCCTTATGAATTATGGGTAGGTAGGAAACCAAGTTTAAATCATCTTTGTATTTAGGATTGTCCTACTGAAGCAAAATTGCTCAATCCCTATGAAAAGAAATTAGATCCTAGGACAATAAGTTGTTATTTTATTGGATATCCTAAAAGGTCCAAAGGATATAAATTTTATTGTCCTAATCATTACACCAGAATTGTTGAAACAAGTACAGCAAAGTTTCTTGAAAATAGAATTAATAGTGGGAGTTATGAATTAAGAAAGGTGGTGTTATCTCGAATTGAGGAATCAACTAGTTTTCAAACTGATTTGGAGATATCACCTATAAAGGAAAATAATAACCCCATTATACATTCTATTAAAGAAAATACATATGATGAAAAAAATATAATTTATTCAGAATCATTAAGGCATTTTCAAAGAACAAGGAAAGAGGTCATTCTAAATGATTATATTGTATACCTACAAGAACAAAATTTTAACATTGGAATTAAAGATGATTCGATGACATTTTCATAAGTTATAAGAAGTGAAGAATCTGATAAGTGGTTAAATGCCATGAAAAATAAAATGGCATAAATGCAAAAAAATCAAGTCTGGGAATTGGTTAATTTGCCTAATGTGGTTATTCCAATTCAATATAAATAGGTTTTCAAAACCAAAAAGGATTCCAAAGGCAATATTGATCGATATAAGGCTAGACTTATTGCTAAAGGTTTCACTCAATGAAAAGGAATAAATTATAATGAAACATTTTCTCTTATATCAAAGAAAGATTAACCATTCCAAATGATTATATTGTGTATCTACAAGAACAAAATTTTGACATTGGAATTAAAGATGATCCAATGACATTTTCATAAGCTATAAGAAGTGAAGAATATGATAAGTGATTAGATGTCATGAAAAATAAAATGGCATCAATGCAAAAAAATTAAG
The DNA here is from genome assembly GCA_020226215.1 of Sindora glabra. Classification (NCBI taxonomy): domain Eukaryota; kingdom Viridiplantae; phylum Streptophyta; class Magnoliopsida; order Fabales; family Fabaceae; genus Sindora; species Sindora glabra. The sequence goes on from CM035226.1 coordinate 88,101,827, forward strand.
TATGGGAATTAGTTAATTTACCTGATGGGGTTATTCCAATTCAATATAAATGGGTTTTCAAAACCAAAAGGGACTCCAAAGGCAATATTGATCAATATAAGATTAGACTTATTGCTAAAGGTTTCGCTCAAAAAGAAGGAATAAATTATAATCAAACCTTTTCTCTTATATCAAAGAAAAATTCTTATGGCATTAGTAGCTCATTTTGATCTTGAGTTACATTAAATAGATATGAAAAAGGCTTTCTTGAATAGGAATCTAGATGAAGAAATATATATGCGGCAACTTGAAGGATTTAAGGAAATGGGAAATAAGCATTTAGTATGTAAATCCATATATGGACTTAAACAAGCTTTCCATTAATAGTATCTAAAGTTTCATAACACCATTATAACTTTTGGATTTAAAGCTAATGAACTTGATGATTGTATATATATGAAGGTTAGTGGGAGTAAGCTTATCTTTGTCATTCTGTACGTGGATGACATACTAATTGCTAGTAAAGATCATGTTATGTTATATGAAATTAAAACTTTTTTTTTAAGAATTTTGAAATGAAAGATATGGGAAATGCTTCTTATGTTCTTAACATTGAAATTTACTGAGATAGTTCTAAGAGATTATTTGGTTTATCTTAAAAAACTTATTTTAACAAAATTCTTGAAAGATTTAATATGCAAAATTATTCACTAAGTTCAGCTCCCATTGTAAAAGGTGATAAATTAAGTCAAAGTCAAGGCTCACAAAATGAACTTAAGTGAAAGGAAATGGAATTTATTCCATATGCCTCTACTGTTGGAAGTTTAATGTATGCTCAAACGTGCACTTATCCAGATTTTAGCTATGCAGTTGAAATGCTAGAAAGATTTCAAAGTAATTTTGGAATGGATTGTTGGAAGGCAGTAAAGAAGGTATTACATTACATTCAAGGTACTAAAAATTATATGCTAACCTATCAATACTATGATTTGCTTGAGGTGGTAGGTTATTATAACACATATATTTATAGGTTGTATGGACATGTTGAAATCTACACCTGGGTATATCTTCTTGTTAGCTAAGGGAGATATTTCTTGAAAAAATGTAAAGCAAACTTTGACAGCTTCTTTAACCATGGAAGTTGAATTTGTGGCATGCCATGAAGCCACTTCTCAAGTTATTTGGTTGAAGAATTTTATAGTTGGATTAAAAATTATAGATTCTATTTCAAGCCCCCTTATAATTTTTTATGACAATTCAATTGTCGTTTTCTTCTCTAAGAACAACAGGTGTTCAAGTAAATCAAAACACATTAAATTGCAAAACCTTGTTGTTCGTGAAAGGGTATAAAATAAGAAAGTATCTATTGAACACATTAGTACCAAAATGATGGTAGCATATCCCATGATTAAAGCATTAGCACCTAAGGTTTATAAAGATCATGTATTATCCATGGGACTAATTGATAGAAATGATCTTGTGTAATTAATATAATTTAAACATTTCAACTAGTCTCCCTCGTATGTGTGCATGTTATAGAAAAAGGGATGACTCTTGTGTTTTGTAATTAAAGTGGACCATTAATATGAACATTCAGTATTAGTTTATAATGGTTTGAATTTGTTCATATTTTCCTTATTAAACTTTTCTTATAAACATGCAAATATTGTGATGCATAATTGGAATTATATCATCCGAAGGTGTAAAACTACTATGATCCATATTTGTGACAAGTCTAAGAAAATGGTAATTGATCATTATAGTTTCATAGTGGCCACATTTTCTATGAATCCATTATAGTTTATTAAGCTCATATGCTCATTTGGGCAAGCAGGAGAATGTTAGATTTAGTGACAGACTTAATGTGGCCTTCATGACCATATGAAAGGATATAGTCTATATTATAGAATAATTTAAACATCATCATAAATTAGATTTAGATATTTGGCCAAAGTCATTTATCTAAATTAAATATGCATTAAATATTCATTATGCATGATTAATATTAGTTATATCAGTTATCTAAATTAAATATCCATTATGCTTGATTAATGTCATTTATATGCATTAAATATTCATTATGCAAGATTAATGTCTTAAATATCCATTATGAAAGATTAATGTCATTTATTTAAATTAAATATGCATTAAATATATATTATACAAAATTAATATACCCTTAAATGCATTTGATGGTTTTGTATATGAAAAGTCTTCCACTTAATTATTCGAGTTAATTGGATTCATAAATGTTAGAGGAAAGTAAAGAGTCAAGACTCTTTGATGGGTTGAGTAATGAAAGCTATATATAAATGGCTCTTGGTTTCTCTCTTCATTTATGAATACAAATTTGTGTGACTCCCATTAGTTTACAAATATTATAATACTATTTGAGTAAGAAGAGATAATACTAAGGTGTTATCTAATTTTATATCTTGTTTTATTTGTTGTAACTATCAAATTTATTATGGCTTAAGGTATTTCATCTAATTTTTTTACTTTCGTGTTTTGTTATTTATAATTATAATAATAGCCAAGATCCAAGTAATAAAATTTTCAAGCATGAAATTTTTTCTTTCTTTCTCTCTCTCTAACAGATATTGGATGGAGTGCACACTAGCGATGATGGCTAAGGATAGTGGTGATTCATTCCAGAACTTGTGAAGAACTTTAGCTCCCCATGGGTACTATTGCAGCTCCACTTAGCTCCCTATTAGTAAGCTCCTGTCATTAGTGAGCAGCTTATTTGTAGTTAAACAACACAACAGCTACACAACTTCAACTAACAGAAACATGAAGATGGAGAGCAAAGACACCATGATAGAGAAGAAGAGAGAAAGAGGAGGAATCGGGTTGGAGAAAGAAGAAACAAAGGAAAAAATAAAAAGAGAAATAACTAAGTTGGTAAGAGGAGAGAGAAAGAGGGATACTAACATCACAAAAAAAAGGAGAGAAAATTAGAAATACAAAAAGAAACCAAAAATAAAAAAAAAATTATTTTTATTTTTATTTTGGGAAAGATATATGACTGAAAAATATAAAAAGGAGAAAGCTATGGGTTTTACTTTCATACTTCTCATTCCATTATAGGTCCATCTTTTTATAAAATCCTGACTCTTCAAATCCATTAAACTTGATCTTAACCATTAATTTATTTTAAAACTTATTTTTTATTTTCATTCATTTTTTTAAAATTAATTTTATTTTAAAATTTTTAACTTACTTATTTTCAATCTTCTTTCAATATGAAAATAATTATATATTTTTAATAATTTAATAAATTTTAAATTTCTAAAATAATTATTTTAAACTTTCATAATACCTAAAAATAATGTATCAAATATACATAAATTATTTCAAAATTCTTGCACCCATATTCATAAAAATTATTTTCAACTTATTGGAAGTTCCTTATAAAAATTATTTTAATTTAATCTTAAATCAATGGTAATCATATATAAAATAAATAAATAAATTTTAAATATTATTATAATCCTCAACAAGTATCAAAATTATTATCTCTTCATATACTTTATGTATTCATAAACAAGTAATCCAAATCTAATGTAAATGTTTCAATTTCAAATTTTCCTCTCATCATCACATTTTTACATTTTCACAATCTACCATTTAGTTATCACATTTTCATACATTGTTCAAGGATACAAGTCAATTAAATCATGTTGTATATATTACTATAACACCTAAATTTCACAATTTTATTCTATGTAAAACTTCAAAGTACTTGAGTATGATTTCCTCAAAATAGGGTTATACTTATTCAAAGGTAAAAAGCTACGCTGGTATTCCAATATATGCTCAAATACAAGGCCCTAAATTTATAGGCTAATATTTAAGTATTATATTTGATTTTTTAAAGGTAGAAGGTTCAAGTTCTTTCCATACTTAAGTAAGGTACTTGAGAACTAGTCTTTGAGTTCAAACTTTAGACAATACTTAAGTATTATACTCAAATAATGCTTTGGAGTTTCTGAAAAATCCAAACAAAATGCAAAAATTTCCAAACAAAAGCACCCTGATTTAACATGCAAAGGTATTCACACTTCATTCATCTTTTTGCATAGCTAATAATTCATTCTTCAACTTTTAATAACATAAATCCACACTTAACAATCAACATTTCAATTTCAAATCATCAAACTTATAAGAAATAACTAATAATTTAATTGAAATAAACACTTTCATCCATTAATCTTAATATAAGTAAATTATCTACTTACCTCTAATTTTAGGAAGTGGAGGAAATGAAATGATGAATAATTTGAGGGAAAAATCTGGTCCTATTTTACACAACACCAATTTACCATTCAAATCCCTAATTTAACTTATAAAGAACCAATTTTCAAACTCTAGTTTAATGAAAAGAGTACCTTGATCTTAAGAGGAATTGATGACAGTTTGGAAGAAGTAAACTTAATCTTTGTTGAATCAACTTAGGATTGAATTAAGAAAATTAGAGAGATAAAAAGTAAAGAGGGAATGATTGTAATGTTGAAAGGAAAAAGAAAAGAAGTGTATTAGTGTTTCCATTATTTATAACCTATAAGGGCAATTTTATAATTTAAGTTAATTATTAAGGGTATTTATTATTTTTATTATTATTTATTTTTGAAAAAAAACCTTCCAAAATTTCCTCCTTATATCCTATTTCAAATCTAATTTTACACAACTTTATAATTATTTTACTCTTACTTATTTTCTTATTAAAATTTTATTTTCTATAATTAATTGCTTACTTTAAACTTGTCCACAACATTTTCTTAATTATCAACATGTGTTCAAATTTATTGAATGAATAAATAAATTAAAATTCTAGAATTTTAGAGGTGTGATAATTTTTTCCTTTAAAGACTTTGTCCCTAAATTCTTAGGAATTAACTATTGAAAATTTGAATTAGCCTAAATTTTAAGCTTACTAGAAAGATATGGTTAATTCTTTCTCATTTTAGCTATAAATTCTTAAGTAGCTTCTTCAATCCATTGTTTTTTTCAATAAACTTTTATTGATGGAATTATCTTGAATTTGAGCTTGCGGATTTGATGATCTAGAATCTTTATTGGTCATTCTTCAAAAAAGAGATTTGAATCTAGCTAAAGTGATTTATGTTGAATAATGTGAGAAGTATCAGGCAAATATTTGTAAAGCATTGAAATATAAAATATTGGATGATTGGTTCATAAGTTGGTTCATAAGTTACCAAGTAAATTAAGTTGATATACAATGGATTCAATAGCTAGATAATTGGAAATGGACTAATGTAAAGCAATGCAAGTTTTCCCTTTTTGCTAAAATGCATTACTCCTTTCATAAGTGAAACTATTTGAAAGATTATATATTCTCCTTGAAACTCCAATTCCTTTCGTCTTTTATTAACATAAGATTTATAACAATCCTAACAATTTTCAACCTTTCTTAAATCTTTCAAGTGCATTAAAAACATGATCAAGGTTAAAAAGTTTAATTTCTCCCTATTCAAACTATCAAACTAGGGATTTGCATCTATTTTCATACAAAGCTTCAAAAGGGTTATTTTATTCTTGATAGTTTTATTTAATCAATGGATAGTAGCCTATACTATGGACTAGAATTGTGAGGAGTATTACTTGATTATTTCTTCCAATTTTAAGCCTTTATGCTTTATTGAACTCATTTCATATTATGGTTTAATCATTAAAAATCAATTGGGTTGTATGCAAATTTAATCAAAAGCAAATATTTCTCCTAACTATGTTCAAACTCGAGAATGCCAACATACAACACATCTTTCAAATTTTGAATTGTACATTTAGATTAATTATTTGTTTGAGGATGAAAAATAACACTAAAGCATAATTATATTATAAGAGCTTATTGGAAAAATTGCCAAAATATAAGCTATAAATTGAGTACCTTGATTAAAAATGATAATGACAACAATTTTATGCGAAGGAACTATTCTATCAAGGTACAATTAGACATATTGAACTATAAAGTAATTAGTTTTAATTAAAAGGAAGTAGGTTATCTTGGTCAACCTATCAATCATCAACCAAATTAAATCAATCCTTTTTTGGGTTTTAGGAAGACCAATCAAGAAGTTTATTGCTACACTAGCCTACTTTTACTCAAGAATAGAAAAAGATTAATGTAAACCTGAGGGTTTTGATGTTTAACTTTAAATTGTTGATAGATAAGACATTTTGACACAAAATTGAGTATGTCGCTTTTCATTCCTTTCCATAAAAAATTTTATTGCAAGTCATGATACATTTTTGCTACACCTGGATGCATGGTATAAGAGGAATTATGAGCTTAATGAAGTAATTCATTTTTTAGATGCATAAGACATTAAAGTTGACTCTAAAATTGGATTACCATTTGTTTGTTAATCATCAAGTTTGCATTTTAATCTACTATTTATTCTTCTTTCAATACTAAGTATTGAGGATCTTATATTTGTGATTCTTTAATTCTATCTATCAATATAAATTGAACTGTAACTTGAGCAACTACTACCATTTGATCTTCAACTTGAATACTAGGTAGAATTCATGATAATTCTTTATTTAGAGCATTAACCACTACATTAACTTTTCCTAGATAATAATAGATAATGCAGTCATAATATTTCACCAATTCCATCCATTTGCATCGCCTTAAGTTCAATTTTTTTTAATCAAATATGTATTTCAAGCTTTTTATGATTTGAGTATATTTTGCAAGTTTTACCATATAGATAATAATGGTAGATCTTTAATACAAAGATAACCATAACTATTTCTAAATCATGTGTCAAATGGTTCAATTCATGCTTCTTTAATTGTCATGACATATATGCAATTACCTTCCCATTTTGCATTAACACATAACCTAAACTAATTTGAGAAGCATCACAATTAAATAGGTTTTCAATTTTTAGAAACTATTCTCACTTTTATTATACCAACTTTGATATGACCTACTTTATTATAATGGGTAAGGAACCTAATAATCAATTTCATTAATCTACACAATTAACAATGTAAATTTTATCCTAATAGTATTACTTTAATTTGTATAAAACCTAAAATGCATTACTAATGCTAAAGATAAATCGATAAGGTTCTCTCTATCGTTATATGCTTTAGAAGTAATGCCTTCCAAAAATGCAAACTAATGTACTAGAAAATACAAAGCATGATAGTAAACATAACACCACACATAGTGACCCCTATTTTATAGTGCAACTAGAATTCCTCTAATTATTAAATTCAAATATTACCTGCAAGTGCTTTGGACTTCTTATAGAGTAGCTCAATATGCTATTTTAAGTATACCTAAAATTGTTAAAAATGAAATAAGAATGAGTTTTATAAATCAACTAGTATTTATCCATCCAAAGTTAATTTTAGTAAAACTCAATAAAATAATTAGATTCAAGCTATCTAATCCATAATTGGAAAGACAACTATAACAAAATTCCATATTTGGAACTTCTAGTTCTTAATGTAGTTATATACATATGTACTCTTCTTTTCGAATTCACGATAAATTTCCACAAACAAAAGTATAATAGTATTAGAAAGGGATTTACTATAACCTAACATTTTAATGTTTCCACTAATACAACGAAAGCCAACAATAGAGCATATGTGTTATAGTACACTCTTATAGTTAAGAACATGCATAATGATTATTAGATAGAAATTCACAGATCAATTAAAACATCTTAACTAGTATCATAATTATATTCACACATCTATCTTTAATCACTGTTATATATTAAATCATCTAGAAAGTAATAAATAAAAATAAAAATAAAACCATACCTTCTTGTGAATCGTAGTCTGCCTTATTCATTCACAAACTTAACTTTGTCTTTCTATGCACTTTATTTATTCACAAACTAATTCCTGAATTTGGTATTATTTTCATATCATTATACCATTCACCCCTCCCAATCACATCACAAATAAAAGATGCTCATTAGCATCATCCATTTCAATTTGTATCTCACAATCTTTTCAAACAACACATTTTTTATGTAATCACAATAACAATACTATTAACAACTACTACACAATTATGATTATACATGAGTCAACATAGTTTGAATAATACAATCCATACATCATTTATCATTAAACTCCTAATATCAAGTAATTAACAATACAACCAATAAATTGAAATAATCAAGCTTTTGATATATATCATTTTAGGATCAATAACATTATGCCTATACTTCAAGGTCACAAAGGTATGTAAGCAATAGTCATTCAAAAATTATATAAGGCTACTTACCAATTATACTGCCTATTGTTACAATAACTAAATTACAATAAACAATTCAAGTTGTACCTTTTTAGCTGAAAATGTTAGAATTCCATAACTATAATTATAAGATTATGTAAACATATAACAATAACTAAATTTAGAATGTCTAACAAAGTTAAATATTCAATAGAGAGGTTAAAGGAAAAAATAAAGATTTAGATAGGTATACATTTACTTGAGAACATTAATTTTTTCATAATTCCCAAAATGCCTATTTTTAGCATTCTCTTTTCGTCTATCATCCACCTAAAAACTAGATTATAAACATAACAATACTAACTATTTTCTTTTTTTAGAATATTTATTCTAGTCCATAATTTTTCTATTTTAACAATTTAAATTATAAATTTCTAATTTTATTGAAGTTAGGTTAGAGAAATAAGATGTGATTAGATTCATTTAGGCTCTTAAAATAGTTTCATTTAAGTAATAAAATTAGAGTTCTATGTTCTAATATTGCTTATCTCTACCCATAAAGGTTGCCAACCACCTATCAATGGAAAAAGCGAAAAGAATAATCAGCCAACTGCATCTAAGTACTTTATTTCTTAATCCTAAAATAACTACATTCTATCGCTCTCCCAATAGCTAAAGCTCGTGGGGACCAAAACGAAAGCAGTAGAACAGGATATGATGGAAGGCAACACCTTATTAGCATAGAAATGCTGGTTAGAGAAGAAAGGGGAAAGAAGCTAAGTAAAAATTTGAAAAAAGTAATAAAAGATTTTGTGATGGAGAGAAATAAAAAGTTTTTTTAGATTAAAAAGTTAAAAAAAGATAAGGATTATTTTCATATAAGGTGGGTTTAAAATGAATCTAGTTTTTCTCTTTTAACCTCAACCTTCCATTATAATTGATCTTCCCAAAAGTTAAAAGAGAAATAAAAATGGAACTTGATTTTATCTGCCCTTCTTCCTCACCAATTTAATTCCAATTTGAATCCAAATCAATTCTTATGTTCAAATAATTAGTTTGTCCAATACTAAACTAACTAAAAATTTTAAATAATACATATACATATTTAGAAATTTAAAATTAAAAAAGTTTAAATACATAATTAAGTAAATGAGAATAAAAACTTATAAATATTATTCTAAATATCTTAGCCATGTAAGTATAATCCTAATATTACATGATAAAATATTAAACTCTTGAATTTTATCATATGGTGCAATAGAACACGATCAATCAATAAATATATATAAATAATTCATCCATCTGAAATTTGTTTAACAATGTAGATTAAATAAAGCGATTATTTAAAATAGTTCACCTTAAAACTAAAAAAAAGAATAAAATAAATAATTAAAAATAATATAATGACATAAAACGGTAATCAAAATAAAAGAAAGAAAAATTAAATATATATTCAACAAAATATTATAACTTCTCCTTTGCTTAAGAGAATTCATCCTAGAATTTTAGAAATATTGTATTATAGTGCAAGCTAAAAGGGGGAAAGTTACACGAGACATAACCATATTTTGTAAAATTATGTGTAAAATACCATTAATAACTAACTCTAATATACTAATATCTCATCATAAAGTAACTAAAATATTTCACTGCCAAGTTAGATGCCTAACTCATTATCATGCATAGTCACCCTATCAAATATTTGAGGGTAAAGAAGAAAGAAAAATTAAATATTCAACCAAATATTGCAAGTTCTCCTCTACTTAAGAAAATTCATCCTAGAATTTTAGAAATATTACACTAGTAATGTAAGCTGAAAGGGGAAAAGTTACATAAGACAAAACCATATTCTCTAAAATTAAGCATAAAATACCATCAATAACTAACTCTAATATACTACCATCTCATTAGTAAAGTAACTAAAATATTTCACCACCAAAGTTAGATGCCTAACTCATCATCATGCGATAGTCATCCTATCAAATATTTGATGTTAATGATATTCATATTACCCTATATTCTTTACATAACTAGCTACCCTAACATTCTGATTCATCTTTATTAGTAAATAAGGATACTTCCTTAATACAAGTAAGATATTAGATTAATTCATCAAACAGCATAATGATTATCTAATCTAAGTAATCATAACGAGATTAAGCTCCTTGAATATAATTAAAATACTGAATACAAGTAAGATATTTATATAACCTTTTATTCCTTACATAACTAACTATCCTAATATTTGATTTGTCCTTATTAGCGAATAAGGATACTCCTTGAATATAATTAAGATACTAGATTAATTCATCAAAAGGCATAGTAACTAGCTAATCTAAGTGATCATAATAAGATTAAGTTCAATGAACTTTCTCTTAAGGTTCAAGCAAAAAGATGAAAGTATGCAAGCAATTCCCCTATATAGCTTTGTTCATGAAATAATATTTGGAATGAATATTTAGAAATATTATTATTAGTTTGAAATTTTCACTAGTAAAAAATAACATACCACCCATTTTTCTATATTCAATTCATTATTTATATATCTATATATATGTATATATTTTATTATCATAGCTTCATCTCAATCACGCTTCATCATCTGTTGGAAATTGAAACAACATGTTAGGAAAAATCAATTAACTAAAATTAATGTGAAATATACATACTTGATTTTGACTTTTAGGATCATGATACTACAATCCGGATCCTGATACTACAATCCACCACATGAATGTCAAGAATCACCCCTATACTGGAATTCTTGGCTTCTGTCCACAACAATTACACCAAAACTAAGGAACCACACGCTTTCTTGTGAAAAGAAGAAGATGTTGAAAAACTCTGACAAAATATTTTTTGCTTTTGAGAAAAAATTGAATGAATCGTATATTTTTTTAATTTTTCTTTGTTAACAACAGAAGGGGGAGTGAGTGGTTATTTTCTCTCTCTCATTTCTCACTCCCTAATCAATTACCATAACTAATCTATTTGAATTCAAATTCAAATAATAAGTTACATATTTATTTTAATTAAATAAATATTCAAAATATGATAAATATGGATAACCCATTATGGGTGTCCCCACATTCATCATCTCTTACTCACACATAATGAGATGAGCCACATCATATAATCTTCTTCTCTCCTCATGGTTTCATGTTCAGTGCATTATCGTGACCACGTGGGTATGACACCATGTTGGGTGTTCTTGTACTAGAAATTCTTATATAGAATCAGCACAAGACAACCCTTACTTCTCATTATTTATATTATGCCTCAGATGCCTTAGATTTTCCATATACATTTTTTATTTGCAAATCTAATCCCTCACGAGCTTTACCATAAGCTTAGATTGCAATCCACATATGCATAACATCCACACTTATGATGTTATCAAAATTAACTTCATAATGGACATGTCTCAGACATTATCATAATTGTGTATATGTCGGGAAATCTTCCTTTCGCTCGTATATCATTTTGATATGAAATAACTACTTTCCTAATATTTTATCCTTTAGACTGTATATATCATGATCATAGGATGTATACTAAGGTAGCGAACACTGCATTATTACTCTATGATATCATCAAAGTTAAAAGATATCTTTGAAAAGAATATTTCTTTTCTAGGACTCACACAGCAATAAATCAGGGATCTTTCAATTACTTCCTATTGTGGTTCTTTTTGCACATGTGGTATGAATCACATGCTACAGTATTCCCCTTTTTTAGCATAAGGGCGTATGTCAATTTTATTAGTAGCACCGTACAAACTTTAGTTCAGGTGCACACAGTACCTAACCTAAATTCTTCCACATTATTCGAATCCTTTTGACGTCAGTATGTGAAGAACTCATTATCTGGCTATAGCTATTGTGGAAGGTGGGAGATTCCATAATTCAATCCATATTTTGTATTTTGGATCTCATCTCAACTTTAATTTATTGAGGTGACATATTTGAACTTTGTGTTACTTCTCTACCAAAAATAGTGAACACATGTCTCACCTCTGCCCCGCTCCTCATAAGCGACGAAGGTAGTTGTTCATGTGAGAGAACCAACCTTATCAACATGTACGACATACTGGACATTCGTATACTCATATACATATAATAACACTTGTAATTAAATGAAAAACATATTTTATTCATTTCAATTTCAAAAATGTTTGATTACATTCTATGCATACCAAAAGACTTTACATGCTCAATATATACATCTCTAGGTATAGCCTTAGTAAAAGGATCTGCTATCATTTTTTACGTAGAAATATGTTGGATGGTGACCTTCTTCTACGCTATTATATCTCTCATAGAGTGATACTTTATTTCTATATGCTTAGTTTTGCTATAGTACTTTGGATCCTTTATATAAGCAATGGCTGCCTGACTATTATAGTATATCAAGACAAGATTTAAATTCTCACCACAAATCCTCAGATGTTCTACAAATCTGTTCAGCCATATTGCCTCTTGTACCACTACAGAACATGCCACAAACTCTACTTCCATTGTTGACAATGTAATGCATGTCTACTTCTTGTTACACCATGACATGGAACCATTGTTTAGCAAGAATGAGTAGCCCTGATGTGGATTTTCTCTTATCTAAGTCTCCTGCCCAATCCGCATCGGAATATCCAACTAAGCATAAGTCGTCTCCTTGAGGTGGCCCAAACTTAAAGTGTCTATGCATACCCTAAATCCCACCAAAAAAGGAAAAAAAAACTTTCAATGATTTTTAATAAATATTTACAATTAAATTATATCTAGTTAATGATATTTTCTTACATTTATATTATGTTAATATAGGAGTATTTAATAGGGACTTGGGCTCGTAAATATAGTGGACCAATTTGCTTACTTTTTATAAACTAAGTTTACCAAAAATAAATTAAAAAAAAGAGCCAAAATAGGTAAGTTCGTATGAACTAGATCCTTATGGATCAATTCATAAACTAACTATTTATTTTAGGTAAAATAGACTGGTTCAACCTAATTAAAATAGATTTACTTAAAATGTAAGTCTTAACAAATCGAATCTAAATAGATCAAGTTTGTGCAAACTTTGGCCCCATCCAATCAACCAAGCTGTTAATATGGTAAATAATTTTTATTTATTAAAAAACATTTAAGGGTAATAATTATTTAAGGTATAAACCTAGACAATTAAAATAATAGTGTGATTAATTTAAATTCATCAACATATGGCCAAATTTTATATAATTTAAAATGTAAGTCTTAGCAAATTGAATCTAAATAGATCAAGTTTGTGCAGACTTTGGCCCCATCCAATCAACCAAGCTGTTAATATGGTAAATAATTTTTATTTATTAAAAACCATTTAAGGGTAATAATTATTTAAGGTATAAACCTAGACAATTAAAATAATAGTGTGATTAATTTAAAATAAATATAAAAAGTAATATGTAAGGCTCCATTTATTTTTAATGAAAAATATTTTCTGTAAAATATAGTTAAAAATATTAAGATGAGAAAAGTTGCCTTTTTTATTTAATATTAAATATAAAAAATTTGAAAAAAATAACTTTCTTTATTTCACAGAAAAATTTGATTTCCTTTATTACTATGATTTTAAATATTATTTTTAATTATTAATATAAATAACATATTATTTCTTTATTACTATATATACATAATATTTTTTATAAAAATATTTTCTCAACAAAAAAAATGAAACCTAAAACTTAAGGCCTTTTTCTCTTTTGTAACAAAATTTTTTTTCTTCTCACTACCTTTCCTACGGTTTACCAATTAATCCTTTAGTAGTCTTATCAAATTTCTTTATTCACTCTTTTTACTCGTTAGTGCACTTCTAGTTTGGTTTATCAATTAACAATTTTTTAATTTTTTTGGGGGAATTTCTTGAATTTTTTGAAAAATTTTATTTACTTTTAGGCCTTGTTAGCGGGAAAAAAAAAGTTTGTCTTTGAACATTAAAGATCAATTTGCAGTTAATAGCGCCCTACGTACTCATGTGAAAATTGAAAAAGTCATGCAAACACTTTGGGTGACTGATGGCATTCATCTACCAAGAACTTTTTGTCTTTTCCCATAATTGTGAAACTTACTGTTTTAAATGTGCCATGTGTCCGGAGTCTACGAAACCCAAGCACCAAGTGGGCGATGAAAATCCCCACCTCGGCAAAATAAGCATTTTGGTTGTATTTTGCCAGGTTGAGAGCAATACATGAACGAACATTTCATGGGTTATTGAAAAAAAATTCCAACATGGCAATGATATAATTCCTTTCATATGCATAATTTTGGGTTATTAGAGTCTGTTGAATTTTATAAAGATTTTAAGAGTGGGAATAGATTAGCTTTTTGACATAATATAATATAAAAAAATTTATTTTTCAGAAAAATTAAACTTAACAATAAGTTTTATTTTTTACAGAATATAAAAAATTGATTACCCACCTTTCTTTAAAAAAATTTTTCTTTTTATGTTCTTTATAAATATAAAAACAAATGTATTATTACTAAATTTAATCAATAATAATTAAAATTTATTAATTTACATTATAGTAATGTTAAGAATATAATAATTATTTTATTAATATTTCTTCAAAAATTAAAAGTTGAATTAAATAAAATATAAAAAATTTTGTCACTACCTCAATATTAATTAAATAATTTTGAACACTTCACAAAAAATTCATATAAAAAATTATTTCATAAAAAATTTAACTTTTTATGTAAATCAATTGATTCCTTAGTATAAAGACATAAGATATTGAGAATTAGATATGAGATATTCTTTGCGAATCAATTGTTGAAATTTTCATTCTTGCAGTCCTATTTGTTGTAAAAATAGTTTTATATTTTTAAAAATAAAAGAAAAAAAGAATTTTTTTGTTTAAATATTTTTTCTCTTCAATTTTAAAAATTATTTTTAAAACATGTATTTTAAAAATAAGAAAATAAGAACAACTTTAAGTTATTTTTTTTGTTTCCAAAACATACTTCATTAATGGTATTTCTGTAATTCAAGGTTATTTTTAAAATAACTTATCAAATACATTCTTTTCTTCAGTTGCTTTTGAAAACTATTTTTAAAACATATTTTATAAAACTGTTTTAAAAATAAAAAACTAAAAATACAAACAAACACACTCTTGGTTTTTGGGATGTCTTCACGTTTGTTCGAAATGGTGGTTCCGGATATACAAATAAGGTATGCAATAAGTAGTGTATGTATACTGTTTTGCTTTCCCTAGCTCTAATAATTGAATTTAATGAACTAATTGCTTATTTTTCCTGTCAATTTTTTGGTAATCAAGATTGTCGGTGGAGTTTTTATGTGAAAAATTTTTGCTGATTATTTTTTAATAAATTTAGGAATCATTTGGTTTGGTTTCACAAGACATAATTTTTTGTGGGAAATTAAGTTTTCAAGGAAACAATTTCCTATGTAAACTTTTTAAGAAGTACTTAAAATTATTTGATTGATATATAGAAAGTAACACTTTTTAAAAAGTAATTTTTTATATTTTATTTTACTCAATTTTGAACACCTTAAGAAGTGTTAATAAAATAATTATTATAACTTTAATATTATTATAATACAAATTAATAAATTTTAATTTTTATTAATTAAATTTAATAAAAATAATTTTATCATTATATCTATAAATAATACGGAAAGTAAAACTTACTTAGAGAGAAAGTAGATAAGTAACCTTCTTGCTTTGTGAAGAGTAAAATTTTGCAAAAAATTCTATTTCCTTTAATTTATAAGATAATGATAGAACTTTTCATGAAGACAAACCAAATAACCTCATTCTTTGCATTATCGCATTTCTCTTTTTCAGGTACACCAGGGTCTTGCTAATAAACATAACACTAGTGAAATAATGATCAAAGAGTTAAAATTTCTAACTAAACATAGTGATATGAACCAACATAGAGTTTTACCACATAAATTGATTTTAATTGGAAAAAGTTTTACCACACAAATTTCTATCAAGGTATAATTAGGTATATTGAATTATAGAATAATTGATTTTAATTGGAAAGAAGTGGGCTATCTTAGTTAACTTATCAATCATTACCCAAATTAAATTAAACCCTTTCTCAATTTTAGGAAGGTCAATCAAGAAGTCTATGGTTACACTTTCCTACTTCCATTTAGGAAAATAAAAAGGCTGATGTAAACTGAAAAGATTTTAATATTCAGCTTTAACTTGTTCACAAGTAGGATATTTTAATACAAAACTAAGTATGTCCTTTTTCATTCCTTTCCACTAAAAATTTTATTGCAAGTCATGATATATTTTTGCTATACCCAAATACATAACATAAGAGAAATTATAAGCTTAACAAAGCATTTCATTTTTTTCATGCACAAAACACTAAAGTTGAGTCTAAAATTGGATTACCCCTTGTTCATTAATTATCAAATTTGCATATTAATTTACTATTGCTTCTTCTTTCAATACTAGGTATTGAAGATCTTGCTTTTGTGATTCTTTGATTCTGTTTATCAATACATATTGAATTACCATTTAAACAATTATCACTATTTGATCATTACTTTAAATATTGGCTAGAGTTCTTGATGCTTTTCTACTTAAAGCATTAGCCATTACATTAACTTTGCTTGGATGGTAATGGATTGTGCAGTTATAATCTTTCACCAATTCCATCTATCTACATTGTCCTAAGTTCAAATCATTCTAATCAAAGATTTATTTTAGGTATTTTGTAATTAGTATGTATTTTGCAAGTTTTACCACATAAATAAT
Source organism: Sindora glabra (assembly GCA_020226215.1). Classification (NCBI taxonomy): domain Eukaryota; kingdom Viridiplantae; phylum Streptophyta; class Magnoliopsida; order Fabales; family Fabaceae; genus Sindora; species Sindora glabra. The sequence continues at coordinate 88,118,812 of CM035226.1, forward strand.
GGCACTAGATCTTTAGTGTAAAGAAAATTGCAACCATTTCTAGATCATATGTTAAATAGCTTAATTCATACTTTTTCAACTATCATAATGCATGTGTAATTACCTTTCCATTTTTCATCAGCATGTAACCTAAAGTAATTCAAGAAGAATTATAATATGCAAAAAACCATTAAATCCTAAAAGAAGAGCTAACATTAAAGTAGCAATTAAATATGTTTTTAATAGTTGGAAACTATTTTCATATTTATCATACTAACTTTGATACGACCTACTTTATTGTAATGGGCAAGGAATCTCATAACCGGTTCCATTAACTTACATAACTAGCATTGTAGATTTTATCCTAATAGTATTACCTTAATTTACATAAAACCTAAAATGCATTATTAATATTGAAGATGAATCAAGAAGGTTCTCCTTGTCATTGTATGCTTTGGAAGTAATGCCTTCCAAATATATAGACTAATGTAAAAGAAAGATATAAAACATGATAGTAAACATAACACCACACATAGTGCCCACTATTTTATAGTGTAACTAGAATTTCCCTAACTATCAAATTCAAATATTACCTACAAGTGCTTTCAACTTCCTACAAAAGCAGCTTGATATGCCATTTCAGGTATACCTGAAATTGTTAAAAGTGAAATAAGAATAAGTTTTATAACACAAAGAGTATATATCTATTCTAATTTAATTGTATTAAAAATTAATAAAATAATTAGATTCAAACTGTCCAATCTATAATCAAAGAGGCAATTATAAAAAAAATTCCATACCTAGAACTTTTAGTTTTCAACAAGTAGTTATATATGAATATACTCTTCTTTTTGAACTCGCAACAAACTTCCACAAACAAAAGTATAATGGTACTAAAAAATGAATTTACCATAACCTAACATCTTAAAGTTTCCACCAATACAACAAGAATTAACAATAGAGCATATGTGTTATAGTACTCTCTTATAGTCAAGAACACATAATGATCATTAGATAGAAATCCATAAATCAATTAAAACATCTTAACTAGTATCATAATCATATTTATGTATCCATCTTCAGTATATATATATATATATATATATATATATATATATATATATATATATATATATATATATATATATATATATATTAAATCATCTATAAAGTAATTAATAATCAAGAAAATCATTTTATACCTCATTGTGACTCCTAGTCTACCTTATTTATTCATAAACTTAATCTTGTCCTTTTAGGCATCTTATCCATTTGCAAACTAATTCTTGAATTCGATACTATTTTCATATCATTATATCATTCTCCCTTCCCAATTGCATCACATTAAAACATGCCCATTGGCATTATCCACTTCAATTTGTATATAATAATCCTTTCAAACAACACATTCTTGATATAATCACAATAATAATACTATTAACAATTGCTAAATAATTTAGATTATGTATGAGTCAACACAGATTAAATAGTATAATCTAGACATTATTCATCATCAAAGTCTTAATATCATGTGATTAACAATACAACTAATAAATTCAAATAGTCAGGCTTTTGATATATATCATTTCAAGATCAACAGCATCATGCCTTTATTACAAGGTTACAAAGGTATGCAAGCGTAGTCCTTTAGAAATTATATAAGGCTACTTATCAAATTATACTAGCTATTGTTACAATAATTAAATCATAGTAAACAATTCGAGTTGTACCTTTTTAGCCAAATGTGTCCTAGAATTTGATAACTATAATTATAAGATTATGTAAAAATATAACAATAATTAAATTCAAAAAGTTTAACAGAGTTAAATACATAATAGAGAGGTTAAAGAAAATAAAGATTTAGATAGATATACACTTACCTAAGAATACTAATTTTTCCATAATTCCTAAAACTCTGATGTTTGGCATTCTTTTTTATTCTATTTAGCCACTTAAAAGAATAAATTATAAACATAACAATACTAATTGTTTTCTTTTTTGAGGATCTTTATTCTAGGCTCTAATTTTTGTTATTTTAACAATTTAGATCATAATTTTATGATTTTATAAAAGCTAGCATAAAGAAATTAGATTTGATTAGATTCATTTAAGCTTGTAAAATAGGTTTGTTTAAGTAATAAAATTAGGTTTCTATGATTTAATACTACTTACCTCCACCTATAGAGGTTGCCAGCCAGCCATCGATGGCGAGAGTGAAGACAATCATCACTATAAGTTGCATCCAAAGGCTTTATTTCTTGATCGCAAAACATCTGCATTCTATGGCTCTCCCAATAGCCATAGCTCATGATGGCCAGAAGGAAAGTAGAGGAACAATGTGTGATAGAAAGCAACAACTCATCAACACAAAAACACCAGCTAAAGAAGAAAGAGCAAAGAGGCCAAGTAGAAATTTGAAAAATGTAAAAAAAGATTTCATGAGGAACCTTCTAGAGAGAAATATAGAACTTTTTTTAGACTGAAAGATAAAAAAGGGACAAGGATTATCTTGATATAAGGTGAGTATAAAATGAATCCAATTTTTCTCTTTTAATCCTAAGTCTCAACCTTCCATTATAATTGAACTTCCCTGAAGTCAAAAGAGAAGTAAAAATGGAACTTAATTTTATCCATCTATCTTCCTCACCAATTTAATTTCTAGTAAATCCAGACCAATTATTATGTTCAAATAATTAGTTTGTACAATATTAAACTAGTTAGAAATTTTAAATAATATGCCTTGTGTAAAATATGTATTTAGAAATTTAAAAGTAAAAAAGTTTAAATAAATAATTAAATGAAAAGAATAAAAAATTATAAATATGAATTATGAATATCTTAACGAAGTAAATGTCATTCTAATATTACATGACAAAAGTATTAAACTCCTGAATTTTATCATATGGTACAATAGAACATGTTTAATTAGTAGAATTATACAAATAATTTACCCATTCAAAATTTGTTTAACAAGGTAGATTAAATAATGCCATTATTTAAAATAATTCACCTAAAAAATAAAATAAATAGATAAAAATAAAATAATAACATAGAACGGTGATAAAAATAAAAGAAAAAAATTAAATATTCAATAAGATATTACAAGTTCTCCTCCCTTTAAGAGAATTCACTCCCAAATTCTAAAAATATTATACTAGTAGTGTAGGCTAAAGGGAAAAGTTACATAGAACATAATTATATTCTCTAAAATTATGTGTAAAATAACATCAATAACAAACTTTAATAAATTACCATCTCATCACTGGTGTAATTAAAATATTTCACCACTAAAATTAGATACCTAACTCATCATCATGCAATAGTAACTCCATTGAATATTCAATGTTAACAATATTTGTATTACCCTCTATTCTTTACATAACTAGCTACCGTAGTATTCTGATTCATCCCTATCAATGAATAAGGATACTCCCTAAGCACAATTAAGATATTAGATTAATTCATCAAAAGCCATAGTGACTAGCTAATTTAAGTGATCATGATGAGATTAAGCTCAATGAGCTCTTTCTTAGATTCAAGCAAAGAGATAAAATAATGCAAGCAATTCTACTATATACTTTCATTTATAAAATAATATTTAAAAATATTATTATTAGTTTGAAAACTTCACTGGTTAAAAATAGCATGTCATCCATTTGTCCATATTCAATTTATTATTTATATATTTATATATCTTAATCACACTTCATCATCAGTATACTATCTTTGTTATATCCATAACTTACCAGAAAAGTGGTTCATACACTTTGATATGTTTTATGATTATCCACCTTAATTATCTAGACTCAATATTAATAAAGCTTGACTTTAATCTTCACTACCTAGGTTAAATGCCTAATGTCATCATTATTAGCTAATAGCTTTAATTGTTTTGATTTTTTATATTATTACCATTTTTATTTATTATTTATTATTGTTTTTATCCATTTCTAATACGCTAAATTCTACCTATGACCCTCTTTAAACTAGATGTCTTAGAGATTCTTAGCTAGCCATTGGATATACAAGTTATGTACCTACTACCAATACAAAAAGAGGTTGAGAAAAATATAAGAATTTTTTAATAATTAATTTTTCAATAAGTTTTTTTATATTTATCTTAATTCTTATTGGTGGTAGGCACATAACTTGTTACATCCTTTTTAATTATTAGCATATTAAAAATTATTTTATAAGAAAGAATAACTAAGATAACTAGTAAATTTGGTTGAGTTAGAAACTTTATGTGTAAAATATAGAATAAAATAGAGTTAATAAAATCAAGAATATGAAAATATGAATTTAGTGAAAATTTTGATGGGAAAAACTTATTGGAATCATGAAATATGAAATTTTGTACTAATGAATGTGTGAATATAGATGTTTAGGACTAATTTTTCAAAAATGCCCTTAAGTCCTAATTCTCTCATTTCAACCCTTCAAACCCCAATTTCCCTCATTTCTCTTCATCTCTCTAGTTCTACCACCTCTGTTTAAGAATTTCTTCCATCACTCTATCAATTTAGTAGGAAGGGCCTTCATTCTTTATAATTTCTTCATCTAATCAAGGTAAGAATATTAATTTTATCAAGAATCCCTTCTATTTCCTTTTAACTGATAAAGAAATTTAAGAGTTATTTGATTTTATTAGGTATTTTAAACCCTAACTCTAGAATCCATGAATTTTGACATAATTAGGGATGGAAGATCTTCAAACCAACTTCCTAACATCCTCTTACATATAAAGTAAGTGAATAATTTAGCTAAATTTATGAATTTTATGGCTATGTAATGGTATTGATGGAAAATTGGTTATTTTGTGATTTTGCTTGAATCTGATTTATTTTAATATGATGGAAGTAATAAATGATGGAGAGAGATGATATAATATGTTAAATAACTATATTAATGATTATATCAAGATTTGGTATGTAATATATGTGTTTAAAAGACATTTAAAGTCGGATAAATGGTAAATTTTTCATAAAAAATTCATCTTTTTATATATGAATCAAGTGGTCAATCGATTCTTAGGGTTCAAAGGTGAAATTAGGCTTCATAATTGAGTGATCAATCAATTATAAGGCAAATCTTGGGTAGGTAAGCTGATTGGTCTTGCATTTTATGCTGACTTTAAAAGGGCATAACTCTTTTGTCTTACATCCGTTTTAAATAATTACCTATCATTTTAAAGACAATTGAGTTTACTCTCAAATGAAATTATTTTTAAATCAATATTTTGTATATTTTAAGATATCATTAAAATAATGGATAGAGATTAAAAATTCAAGATTTCAAAAAATAGACCTTTTGTGTATATCTTTAAAAAGGTATAACACTTTCAAAACTTAGCTGATTTAGGCAAATGACTAATGTATTAAAAACTAATTGATTTTATTTTTATATAAAATAATTTCATAAATAATATATTCATAATTTTAAAGTTACCTATAAAATATCACCTAAAAGGTCACAACTATGGTGACCATATAATAAACTATATCTAACTTATTTTATATTTTTCATGATTTATAATGGTCCAACACGAGGTGTTTGGTCTTTAAGAATTAAAGACAGAGTAGTTTATGATAAGTATAAGATAAGTACATGACTTGGGTAATCATAAAATGAGAATGTAGAGGTTGTATGATATAATATGTGTTATAATGAACTTATTACATTAATCATGGAATGACATGTGTTAAGAAATGTTTTGTGGATTGATTACTATGATATGTGTGAATGCTTGTAGCCATACAAGAATGTATGATGATACTTAGACTACGACTGCATTGAATAGAGCTTGAACTTTAATGTTCCAATTACATTGCGAATTATGCCATGAGTGGTATTAAAGATGAAAGATGTTATAAGGGTGATGATATGAATATTGAATGAAAATTTTTTAGTAATAAGGTGGGTGAGATATAAGGTTAGTCCTTGAAAGGAATAAGGATGGAAATAGGTGGGTAAAGTTTAAGGTTGGTTTAGGAGTCAAGATATGAATGGATATATTTTATTTTTTTCTTATCATTTCAAGTGGAATGTGATCTTGAGTGTAGTTATTCATAAGTATTATTATATGATACATTAGAAATAAAATGAATATGTATTAATCTTATTATTATTGGCTTTTACTTACTAGTATGTTTAAATGTGATATAAATTGTCAAAAGAGGGTAGTTTGATAGGTAAGCTATTGAAAATTGTTGTTATTTTTATAGATTATTCATTCACTGAGCCTTGAACTCACTCTTCTGTGATTTATTTTACAAATTCTCAAGTTGAACCTCCATATCCACCTCATCAGAGCTAGGTTCCATAAACAATCGCTAATGGTAGTCTCGTAGCATAGATTTTTGTACATAGTATATTTTAGGTCTTATTTTATATAGGTAGAGGAGATATTTAAATTGATTCCTCACAAGTTAGTTAGGCTTACTTATCTTCATTTTGAGAAGAATATAAGCATACTTAACTTTCTCATCTTTTGTAGAAACCTTAATGAATATTTTCCTTTTGAAATACTATTTTTTTATAAATGCATGATACTTGATAATCAGGATCAACTTAATCAATTAGGAATAGGCTGGTCGAAACTGCAAAAAGAGTTCTATGCAGTCACAATTAAGTTAAGGTCATGATACAACTTGTATGTTCATTGACTAACTAGGAATTTCTCTTAGATGTCCATCCTACTAATAATGACTAGTCATTTTGTAGAACAACATATACCTTTAGGTAGAGAAATAGATCAAGAAAGGTAAATAAATTATTAATTTAGGAATTAACTATAAATTTCTAATATTATTAACATATCCAACAATTCTAATATTGATTTTGTTATTAGAAAATAAGTAATAAATTACCATAGCAAGTAAGGATACTTATTTATATATAAATAAAATACAAAAAATAATTATCTATTGTCATAGGAATAAGCTAACTTATTTTGATATGATAGGCGTTAGCTCCATGGGAATTTCATTTTCATAACAATTTCTCCTCTATTCTTAATATAATCTTATTCATCACAAAATTCATAATCATACCATGCTTCTCATCATCCATTCAATTTTTTATGATTATACATGCTGCATAGTAGGTTGATCCTCATAATTCAATCATACATATGACCCAAACACATTTTGCTAGTCTAATAAACTAATATTCAAAATTACTTTAAAAAAAATAAAGAGGTATTCGAATTCTACATTTGAATATGGGATTATATTGCATCTAGATATTTAGGTACTTAAGAATACTACTTAATTATAGCTGTTGGGACAAACTCCTAAGTCCATGATCAAGTAGTATGCTCAATTACCTAGAAGCAGATATGAATCCCTACTTAAGTATTTAAGTAGGATACTTGAATGTGATTCCTTATAAGGCCATATTCAAGTATTGTACTAGAGTACTTTTAGGGAGATCTAGAAAGCCTTATGATTTTCTAGCAATGGCGATCAGGACTTTGATCCCCTACTTCATGATTAGGGCTTATTAACCTAGATCAATAGATTTGACTATAATCTCCTACTATCAACAAAGATTGCATGGCTTCTCTAACAACTCCACTCTTCATTTTAAAATCTCAATTCACTCTTTTAGGATTTCTTTTGACAATTGATTTGAAGAAGATTTTTCCAATTATTTTATATATCCTATCTCAAAAAAAAAAATTATGGTTCATTTGTTAATTTTACTTTTTAGCATCATTACTTATAATATAATGATTTTTTATATTTCAAGTAATGAAATTTTTGTATTTTTTTCTATGAAATAAATAAATAAGACAAGATTTTTATTATAATAAAATTTCATATAAGCAACTAATAAAAATTTGATTCAATGAAAAGCATGTTAACTTAAGGTGAACTTTTTCCTAATAATAGATTGGAATTTAAATCTTGGAGACGACTTTTATTAGGATGGAAAACAACTACTACTTTGGCTATAAAAAAAATTCTTACAAGTGATACATAGAGTAACACTTTTCCAAGAAACTTAAGTTTAAATTACTCACAAAATTATCTTAAATTTATTCATAATTTTGTATGTTCACAAAATTTTAATATAAATCATGTGTAACTGCATTAAAATTTTAAGAGTTATAAGATGTGTTTAAATAGTAATAATAAGAAGAATTACAACAATAGCAATAACAATAATAATAAAGATCACTTGTTGAGAGTATTTAGTTGAAGTGACATATGTTAATAATAATTTTATCATTAAAGGTTTTATTTTCTTTCAAATTGTAGGTTCAAACTTAGAATTTTACATGTGTACATTTAGTATCGACCAATCCTAACTATTACAAAAAACAAAAAAACAAATAAACAACAAGGATCATTTTGCAATTATTGCTTACTTTTGCAATTTACAACAATAACAACAACAACAACAATAATTACATTAAGAATACTAAAATGAAGATATCTTACATTAATAAAAAAAATTATTTATGGTCCAAAAAATAGTTAAAAATTAAATTAAAAAAGAATAATAAGTCTTTAATCATAAAATTTCAATATATTTTATTATAATTTTTTTTATAATAAGAGTGGCAAGCAATCATGAAGCCTCTGGTTGTGAATTTTTTTTTCTTTATGTCTTTTGTATTTTTAAGACGAATTTATACCCAACCACCCGAAATATATGAGATTATCATAAATTTTTTTAATAAATTGCATTCTCATCTCTGCAATGTTTCTTCTCTAACTTTATCTTTAGTTGCAAGGGGTTGAAGTCCAAACTAAGGTACAAAGGAAAAATAAAACCTTTTAAAGAATACTACCTAAACCAGGTGCTTAAAATCCGAACTAAGGTGCAAAGGAAAAATAAAACCTTTTAAAGAATACTACTTAAACCAAGTGCTTATGGCGCTGTAATTCTTGCTTATAATAAAATAAGAATATCTCTTTCATATTCTTTTAATTAAAATTAATTGTCTTCACATGATTTATATATATCTGATAATATAATAACGTGATAATTATAATAGCATACTATTGTTATAAGAATAATTTACTAACTACTAAAACGTAATGATATAAATTTATTTATCAATAAATAATATTGGTACATTTCATCGTGAATCATTAAATTTATATTTGTGAAATTAGAAAAACACTTCTTCTCCATGAATAAGCAAACCCTGATGAATTTTTTTTTTTAAATAAAATCCTAATGATTTAGGCTAGTAACAAGATCTATTAATCTAATTAAAAACAAAAATGATTAAGAGATCGCCCAAACTTAAAGAACCAATGCAAACCCTAAATCCCACCGCAAAAAAAAAAAAATCTTTCTACTATTTTTAACAAACATTTACAATTAAATTACATCTATTTTCTCATATTTATATTATGTAAACATAGGGGTGCTTAACGGGGCACTGAACCTATAGGTTTGGTAGACTAACTTGCCCATTTTTTATGAACTAAGTATACTAAAAATAAACTTGCAAAAAAAAATGAACTTAAATAGATTAAGTTTGTATAGACTGAATTCTTATGGATCAATTTGTAGACTAACTATCTATTTTAGGCAAAATAAGCTTGTGCAACTTAGTCAAAACAGGTTTACTTAAGTTTTAATAGACTAACTCCAAATGAATTAAACTTGTGTGAGTTTTGTCCCAGTTCAATTTACCAAATCTGTTAACATGGTAAATAATTTCTATTTATTAACAAACATTTAAAGGTAATAATTATTTAAGGTATAAACCTAAACAATTAAAATAATAGTGTGATTAATTTAAATTCATTAACGGATGACCAAATTTTATATGATTATAGGTAAAATAAATATAAAAAGTAACATGTAAGGCACCGTTTATCTTGATGGATATGTTTATTTATTTAAAGTATCTTATTTATCTAATATTAAATATAAAAAAATTGAAAAAATTAACTTTCTTTATTTCAAGGAAAATTTAATTTCCTTTATTATTTTGACTTTAGATATTATTTTTTAATCATCAATATAAATAATATATTATTTCTTTTTAATAATATATATGTGTATAATATATTTCTGTAGAAATATTTTTTAACAACAGAAGGAAGAGTAAAAGTTAGAGCTTTTTTCCCTTTTGTAACAAATAATTTCTTGGCCTAGATTATGGTTGCACCACTGAAAAAGCAGTGCACCAGTGTATTAGGAGATTAATGATCCAGATTTATCAAGATGATGAAAATGGAAAAGAGAAACCTAAAATAAAATATTTATAAAATGACACCAAAAAATTATAAATTGTAAATATGGAACGAGGGCATGTCATCACGAGCCCATCTGAATCATTGCTTCCAATATGTTTTGTTGGCTAAGATGATAGTGTGTGAAAGTTAATCTGATAATGACAGACTGTTCCATGCCGAAGATAATCGGACACAAGCTCCTCAAGAAAATTAGAGTTATTACAAGTTCCTTTAATGTAATTTTTTATTAAAGTCATATCCATAATCTTTGCTTTTTAAAAGTGGGTTACAACAATTCAGCCAGCGAGTTCTTGGCATCAGAACTCGATCCAGCAACTCGGCCACCGAGTTTTCCGCATCAAGTTTGGTAGCGTCGAAACTCAACACCTATCCGAATTCCATGTCAGGGATGTTTTTGGTAGGCTCACCCTCGCCTGTTTGCTAGTTGTTGATTTTGGATTAAATTGTGAAATTCCTCTCTCCCGTGTAAAGAATGTGTCCCTATGTGAAGAATTTGAGGAAACAGAAAGGGGAATTGATGAAAATTTTGTGTAATTGTTTTATGTTGAATCCATGGAAAAAGAGCTGATCTTTGTTTTGGGGGAGTTTTCATGGCAAATGAAGACCACAATGCATTGATTTGGGAGATACTTTTGTATAGGTAGCATATAATGATTTTCTTAGCAGATAATGGATCAATTCAAAATCAACAACTATATAACCCACAGCGAGATTCGTCATTGCTTTGCTTCCTCTACGATGCAGATTATCCATTCATTGTAAAGCAATCGATGGGGAGTGCTCATAAAGCAATAGTAATGCTTTTGTGCAATTTACCCAATTTATCAGAACCGGTTTATCAACCACCTCAAAGATTTGCATTGTCGCATACGTTGATCTCCTAATACACCAGTGCACCACTTTATTAATAGTGCACTGGAGTCTCACCCTAATTTCTTTCTTTTCATTCATCTTTAGTACGGTTCAGGAATTAATTCTTTGGTAATCTTATCAAATTTCTTTATTCACTTTTTTTTCCATTAGTGCACTAGTTTGGTCAATCAATTAACAATTCTTTATTTTTTTTTGAAAATTTCTTGAATTTTTTGAAAAGTTTTGCTTACTTTTAGGCTTCGTTGGCGGAAAAAAAAAGTTTGTCTTTGTACCTCATCAATCCACCAGCAACAAGGATCAATTTGCAAATAATACCACCCTATGTATTAATGTGAAAATTGAAAAAGTTATCACATACTTTAGGTGACCGATGACATTTATCTACCTACCTAAAGCGTTTTGTCTTTTTCCATAATTGTGAAACTTATGGTTTTAAATGTGCCATGTGTCCGGGGTTTATGAACCTAAACACCAAGTAAGGAATGAAAGTCTCCACCTTGGCAGAATAAGCATTTTGGTTGCATTTGCAAGATCGTCAAGAACGAAAATTCCACGGTTTATTGAAAAAAAAAATTCCAACTTGGCAATGCTATAATTCCGTCCATATGCAAAATTTTGGGTTCCTATAGGCCGTTGAATTTTATAGAGACTTTAAGAGTGGGAATAGATTAGCTTTTGACGCAATATTAGTAGTTTGGATAAGAAAAATAATATAAGAAGTTTCATTTTTTTTGAAAAATAAAAAAATGAATAAATTATTTAATTAATTATTATTTAATAAATTAAAAAAAGTCACTACATCAAAAAAGACTTTTAGCGGCGACATTTGTCGTCGCTAAAAAGTATTCGGTAGTCGTTAAAGAAAAAGTCATCGCTAAGAATGTCGTCGGTATGTCGTCGCTAAAAGTCCAACCTTTTGCGACAACAATGTCGTGGCAAAAAACAATTTCAAAATTCAAAAAATTTTGAAATTTGATTTTTAGCGGCGACACTTGTCGTCGCTATAGGGAAAGAAGTCGTCGTTGAAAGCAAACCTTTTAGCGACGACATTTTGCCTATAGCGACAACAAGTGTCGCCGCTAAAGGTTTTTTGAAATTCAAATTATCGTATATTTCAAATAATATATTATCTAAAATATTCTTTATTTTAATTAACTTGAATTGTTCAATATTTTTTTAAATTTAATTTAATATAAATTATACAATTATAATATATCAGTAATATTATTAATAATGTCTAACAATTTGATTCAACATAAAAAATTAATACTCATAAAGCAATGATAAAAATAATGCGGACTTCCTAGTTGTAAATTATATTTACAAATTTTATGCTAAGTTAAATTTAAATTTAAAATTTAAAACATACAAAATTAAATAATATGAAATTTCATATTAAATTAAACATACTATCAATTCTATAATTTATTATAAATTATTTGAGTAAATTAAATATATTATTACACAAAAAAAATATTATAACTTTTTATTCACGTATCTCAATGGTAAAAATCTATTGATCAACTCTGAATACTCTCCACGAACTAAGTTAAGTGCTAATAATAACTAAGAAATTAAAAGATACAACATACAAAATTAATACATATCAACTATATAAAAAATAAATATATTAAAATAAAAAAATTTAAAAGAAAGAGAAAGTTCAGAAACTTATCTCAGGTCCAAAAATTTCAAACGCGCAAATAAGGAGGGAGGAGGCACCGCGAATAAATAGCCAAAACTTTCACCGACGACTAAAAAATTTCGATCGTCGGTGAAGGCTTCAGCGACGACAATGTCGTCACTAAAGCCTTGTCTCAGAATTTGGAATTAGGCTTTTAGCGGCGACAAAAGTCGTCACTAAAAGCCTAAAAAAATTTTAGCGGTAAAATTTGGCCTTCAGCGAGGACAATTGTCATCACTGAAAATTCAAGACTTTCAGTGATGACACTGTTGTCGCTGATGGTCTCCCTTTTAGCGACGACACTGTCATCACTGAAAGTCTTGAATCTTCAATAATGATAATTGTTGCCGCTGAAGGCCAAGACTTTCAGTGATGACACTGTCGTCGCTGATTGTCTCCCCTTCAGCGACGATAGTGTCGTCGCTGAAAGTCTTAAATTTTCAGCGACAACAATTGTCGTCGTTGCAGGCCAAATTTTACTGTCAAAAATTTTTTAGGCTTTTAGCGACAACTTTTGTCGCCGCTAAAAGCCTAATTCCTTCCCGCCCAACTTTCTGATTCCCTCTAAAAAGTCATGTCACTTTTACCGATGACAATGTCGCCGAAAATACCTTTAGCGACGATCGAAATTTTATCGCCGCTAAAAGTGTCGTCGTCGTCGCTTCTTTTTCTTGTAGTGAATAGAACTTTCAGCAAATTTTACTTCTCACTGAATATTGAAAATTGTTTACTCACTTCTTTTTAAAAGAATTTAACTTTTTGTATTTTTCATGAATACAAAGATAAATTTATCTTCGTTAAATTTAATTAATAATAATTATAATTTATTAATTTATATTATAATAATATAAAAAATATAATAACTATTTTATTGATACTTTTCAAAAAAATTAAAGTTATTATTTCTTCAATATCAATTAAATAATTTTGATTACTTCTCAAAAAATTTATATAGAAACATAGTTCATAGAAATTTAATTTCCTGAGTGAACCAATTGATTTCTTATTATAGAGATATAAGATATTGATAATTAAATATGAGACATTCTTTGCGCATCAATTCTCGAAATTTTTATGCTTGCAGTCCTATTTGTTGTTTTAAGTGCAGACAATGAATGTACTGTATAATTCCTTCCTTTTTTTGTTGTTGTTTGGGGTGCGCGCATTGTGAGTTAAGCTTTCCAACTGTTTGTTTTTCTCCTAATTTGTGTTTTTTCTTTTTAAATTCTATTGCTTAATATGTGTAATGTATTAATTTTTTTGTGATATGAGCTTTGTAATTTATTTTGCGTGCTCTGTGTTTTGTAATTTGTAATTTTTCTATCTCATTCAAAGTATTTGGGTTTCAATTTTTTCCGTGAATTTTGATGATATCTTTCCAATGAGAATGTTAAACATGCATACCCAGAAACTACCATAAATTTGTCAATTTGTGTGTTTACCTTTTTCATTCCTCCCGTAAACTTACTCGGTGTACATGTGTTGCCCTTAACATTTCAATTTTATTAATGTTCAATTCTTTGCATTGTCGCATTCGCTTACATAACATCAGTGAAACAACGATTAAAGAGTTAAAATTTCTAACCGAACATGATCATATAAACCAGCATATGTTTTTTTTTTTTTGTCCGAAACACCAATCATATGTGGCTTTAATTCATTTTTATGTGACTTCTACGATCAAAGAATTTTTAGAATGGTATAACGCGATCTAGGAATGTGTAAAACAAGGTATTGGCGTCCATCTTTTGAATGGCTAACTACAAAATCTAGTCAATGACTTGTGGTAGTGGGGAGTGGGGACTACATGGATAAAAGAAAACAGGAAAGGTATCTTTTCTCTATATTGAGCGTGCTGTTTAGTTTATAGTGACTATATTCCTCATTGAAGGTTTTAATTTATGAAAAAGACTAAACACTCATTTTAGTCTGTGAAAGATGAAAATTGTATCAATTCAATCCTTATTTAAATTGTTCTCTTAATTTCATTCCTTACGCTTTTGTTGGATGAAAGTGGGTTAAAGTCCATCTCTTCCACGTCAACAATTATATTGTCCATGTGAGCATTCCGTTAAAGCACATTACCACAAGTAAATTTAAGAATCAAATTAAATGCAATTACAACTGTGGAGGATGAAATTGAGAAAAAAATTCAAATAGGGACCAAATTGATATAATTCTTATCTCTTAGGGATTAAAATAGGTGTTTTGTTGAATGAAACAAGTTTTGTATGTGTAAATCTAAAATTTTTAGAGGGAATGAGAATTTCCTCATGCAAGTGATCATGCTGTTGGTGTGTGTCTTAGAACCAATCATATAAGATGATTAGAGTTATACACAATGTATTATATTTTATTTTAGGCAATTTAATTATTATATTTTGTTTTTATTATTATTATGCGCAATTTATAACTTAATATAATAATTATCCTTGGAATAGCTTTGCTATTCCTAAAATGCCCCTAGTCAAGTATTATTATGAAAAGGATAGTAATAATACATCGAGACTAGCATGTATAGTGACTGATGATTACGAATCATGGATATGTGATATCAAGTCAATACATGAGTACATTGCTAGTGAACAATGTACTGGACTGACCCACTATGAGAATATTGCATGGATAAACGTGTCATAAGATATTCTCATATGATCACAACTACGCATAAACCTTTGACCTGAAATCACTACGGTTCCCTACATGAGGAATTACTCACTTTAATATTGTCCTATGTCACCTTTAATCAGGTGACAAGTAGGGCATTGATTGGGTGTGTCATAAATCATGCAGAGGGAAGTGAGTGATGTAAATGGGATTTTGTTACTCTTGTATAAAAGAGAAATATCCTTGGGCCCCTTGATTGAGTGAGACTTAGAAATGCATGACCATGCTCAGTTGAATTAATATGTGATATTAATTATTTATTTTAAGTCTACTCAGTATCAAGAAATATAAATTGAACATTGACGAGGATGACACATTCCATGCCTCCAGTTCAATTTGGATATTATTACAAAAGGGTTATGATGTAAAACGTTGATCATGTATTAGGTGGATGTCGAATCACAGACATTCTTACTACTTGAGTGGCAGTGATGTATTGCTAGATACCGCTCGCTGTCTATGGCTCAATAATAAGTCATTGTCAACGTAGTAAGAACCTACAGGGTCACACAAAAGGAGTAGGAATAAGACAATAATTAATTGGACTTTAATTATATTAATATCCAATTAATTGGACTTATTTTCGTGCATATATATTATTTAGAATAATAAATTCACGTTTTATATATATATATATATATATATATATATATATATATTATGTGATATTATCTGATATTAAAGTAATATCAAGTAATTATCTTATCAGATATTAGATAAATATATTATGAGATAATATTATTTTGATATTTGATAACTATATGCAATTATCTAATATTAAGATATTTATTATGAGATAATATCATTATCTAATATTAGATAATTAATAGATAAGTCTTATCTCTTCCCATTATCTCTAGGATAAGGATAAGATGAGTTGTTAAGTGTGATTAGGATTTTGGAAGCATTATCCTAGTAGGACTAGGATTATGGCTTGCCTAAGTTCTATAAAAGGGGACTTAAGGGCAGCACTTAACAATCACGTTTTAAGCTTCCATATAAACCCTAAATCACTCCGAAAACATCCAATCCTAATTCTTAGAGAGAAAAACGCATCCTAGCAGACGCGTGGAGGGTGAGAGGTCATTGTTCACTCCGTGTGGATACCGTAGAGACGCTGTACCTTCCGGCCGGCGTTTGATTCATCCGCTCTTAAGTTTTGATCAGTAGAAACACGAGTGCCCAATAGGTAAAACCCTAATCATTGACTCATGCTTTTTGCATGGATCCTAGGTAGAATTCGGATAAAAAAATTTAAAATTCCGCTGCATGTGATAATCCGAATTCCCAACAGTGGTATCAGAGCTTCTTGCAAAAATATATAGTTCTGATTATATGTGTTTTACCATTTTTGATGAATATTTATATGATAAATACATGTCAAATCTGTTTCGGTTTAAATCAGAAGCTACACGTTTTGATGAATATTTATGTGATAAATTAAATCAGTCTCTGTTTAAACTAGATATATATGAGATATATGTTTACTCGTGTATGATTCTGATTTCGTAAATATATATATATGATATATATGATTTGAATTTTGAATCAGATTATCAATTGATGAGATTAATTGTATGAATATGATCATGCATTTTTCTGCTTCATATATGCGTAGAATCTGTTCTAAACATGTGATGTTCTCTGCATTTAAAGCATATAACCTAGTCAGCATAGAATTGATGTGATTAATTCTGAATCTGTAAAGACTTGTTTAAATTCGTTTAATATGATTAAGTTGAATCTGGTCTATGAGGTATATGTATGCTTTAAATTATTTGAATATGGCTGGATCTGTTTTGATATGATTAAAATTATTCAAAGTGTTTAGGACGTAAATCCTATTTTAAACTATGATTTGAATGTCAATCATATAGTCGAATTGTTCGACTTGGGGTGTGTCAATTGTTGGCAAAATGAATCAAAATTTGAATGTCAGATGTATTCAATTTTTGGCCCGGGGGGCTCCGCCCCCCACACCCCCCGGCAAAGGGGCGCTGCCCCCTTGACCCCCGCCCGCTAACCGGCTAGCGGGACCGCCGTGCTAACTCTGCGTAGCGTTCAAAAAAATTGTTTTTGTTCTTAAGGCACCGTTTTAAAACATGATTTTTTTTTTTTTATGATAAAGATGTTATGAAATATATATATATGTCAATAATCCTCTTTATCTTGGTTACATATATTTCTTAGCAATTATTACATATGATGCATGAATGTGTTGCATAGTATGGCCCTTGGAGTTTTTAATGGATGGATTTTAAAATACGACCTGCGTGTCGTGTCTTCCTCTATTTCTCTAATGTATATTCTCTTCTCATCTCAATTCCCCCCGAATGTAACTCGGGGTTTCTGTTGTAAATTTGTAATTGCAATGGAGTATTCTTTGCTTGGAACAAGGAGAAGCTAAGGAGCTATGAGACAAGAAGAAGCTAAGGAGTTAGTTAGGAATGTCATTAGAAAATAGAATTTTGGGCCATACTATGCGATATATTGATTTCTTTATTATGTGATGATATTGATGAGCATGCATTTATTATGTGATAGAATGTGTTCCTACTATGTGATAGTTCTATTCATTGCATGATATATGATATATGGTAGTCTATTTTATTCATTTACTTTATATGATATATGAGATATGCTAGATATATTGCATGAATAAATAGGCTAGTTATGGTGAGATCTGATAATAATTAAGTTGAAATCCCTCATCCAAAATATTAAGTCAGTAATAATTAATGATGCCTTCCAATATTTGGCACTCATCAAGGCCTCGATCGACATAAGGTAGGTTTGCCAAAGCAAGGTACCTCGTTTATCTTGGTGAGATGCGACTGGATAATAGTGATATCCGAATGTCAAATATTGGGTCCGACTTAACTAGGATATCTCAATAGGATTGAGACCTAGAGGCATAGAGTTGGGCTTTAGTTCATAAGATGGACTAGGACAAATGTTGTTCACCCAACTATCCAAGAGTTGTATATGATACAATTGGCAAGTGTTGCTTACCTAAATAACTAAGTTTTAAGTGATTAGCCAAAGCTAACTTAAAGCTTGGTGAAATATGGATCTTGGCCCACTAGAAAGCTTAAATACTATGACTTTCCGAATTAATAGTGAGGGCTATTAATTTGAATGAAATAGTGGGAGGTACATTTAAAAAAAAGACCTTATTAAATGTTTTAAATTTAATACTTACTTTGCATATTTCTGTCGTAGATAACCAATGGCTAATACATCAAATAACTTATCACTGCGATCGGTCCTTGAGAAGGATAAACTAAATGGAACAAACTTCCTGGACTGGTACAGGAATTTGAGGATAGTCCTCAAACATGAGCGTAAAATGTATGTCCTAGAGGGACCTGTTCCTCAAGAACCTGAAGCTACTGCCCCTCGAGCTCAAAAGGATGCTTATAAGAAGCATCATGATGACGCATTAGATGTCGGTTGTCTCATGTTGGCTACCATGGACTCTGAGCTTCAGAAGCAACATGAGAACATGGAAGCTTATGACATGCTTGAGCATCTTAAGAAGCTTTATGAAGGCCAAGCTCGGCATGAGAGGTTTGAGGTGACAAAAGCCTTGTTTCAGTGCAAACTGGCAGAAGGAAACCCTGTTGGGCCTCATGTACTCAAAATGATTGGGTATGTTGAGAACCTTGAAAGATTGGGTGCACCACTAGGTCAAGAGTTGGCCACTGACTTAATTCTGCAATCGTTGCCACAGAGTTATGGTCAATTTATCATGAATTACAACATGAATGAAATTGACAAACCACTGCCAGAATTGTTAAGCATGTTAAGAACTGCTGAACAAAATTTGCAAAAGACTAAGCCTAATACCATAATGATGGTTCAAAAGGGCAAAGGAAAAGGAAAAGGCAAGGGCAAAAACAAGAAGGATTCCAAATCCAAAGGCAAGCCTAAGTCTAAATCCTCTGCACTGAAACCAAAAGGGGGTGTGGCTAAGGAAGGGACATGCTTCCATTGCGGTCAAATCGGACATTGGAAAAGAAACTGCAAGGTCTATCTGGAAGATCTGAAAAAGAAGAAGGGAAGTGAGACTTCCGCTTCAGGTATCTATGTTATAGAAATTAATGTTTCAACTTCTACATCTTGGGTATTAGATACCGGATGCGGTTCTCACATTTGTACAAATGTGCAGGAACTACAAAGGAGTAGGACTCTAGCTAAAGGCGAAGTGGACCTACGAGTTGGCAATGGAGCAAGAGTTGCTGCGCTAGCTGTAGGGACATATTATCTATCTTTACCTTCTGGTTTAGTAATAGAATTAGAGGATTGTTATTTTGTGCCTGCTATCAGCAGGAATATTATTTCTGTTTCTTGTTTGGACAAGAAAGGTTTTTCATTTATAATAAAGGACAAAAGTTGTTCAGTTTATTTAAATGAAATGTTTTACTGTAGTGCACAAATGTTCAATGGGCTCTATATTCTTGATCTTGAAATGCCTGTCTATAACATAAACACTAAGCGATTTAAATCAAATGATTTAAATCCAACCTATCTCTGGCATTGTCGTTTGGGCCATATAAATGAGAAGCGCATATCCAAGCTTCATAAGGATGGATTCTTGGATTCATTTGATTTTGAATCATATGAAATATGTGAATCTTGTTTGCTAGGAAAAATGACTAAAACACCATTCACTGGACACAGTGAAAGGGCTAATGATCTATTGGGTCTCATACATACTGATGTATGTGGGCCCATTACTTCACCTGCTAGAGGAGGTTTTCAGTACTTCATTACATTTACTGATGATTTCAGTAGATATGGATATGTGTATCTTATGAAACACAAATCAGAATCCTTTGAAAAGTTCAAGGAATTCAAGAATGAAGTGCAAAACCAACTTGGTAAAAGTATTAAAACACTTCGATCAGATCGAGGTGGAGAATACTTAAGCCAAGAATTTGATGACTATCTAAAGGAGTGTGGTATAGTATCACAACTCACTCCACCTGGAACGCCACAATGGAATGGTGTTTCAGAAAGGAGGAATCGTACCTTGTTAGACATGGTACGATCTATGATGAGTCATATAGATCTTCCAATCTCCTTTTGGGGGCATTCTCTAGAGACAGCTGCTTTTACGCTCAACCGTGTTCCCTCTAAAACGGTTCAAAAGACTCCATATGAGATATGGACTGGGAAACGTCCTAGCTTGTCTTTTATGAAGATTTGGGGTTGCGAGGCCTATGTAAAACGTCAAGTTTCTAATAAGCTTGGACCCAAATCAGATAAGTGCTACTTTGTGGGGTATCCTAAGGAAACTAAGGGATACTATTTCTATAATCCTACTGAAGGCAAAGTGTTTGTCGCACGAACTGGTGTTTTTCTGGAAAGAGAATTTATCTCTAAGAAAAACTGTGGGAGAAAAGTAGAAATCGAAGAAGTACGAGACCCACAAAGTAACACTGAACCTATAATAGAGCCTGGAAAAGGACCACAAGATGTTGTGGGTCAGGAACTAGCTCAAGTAACACAAGGCCCACGTAAGTCTGGTAGGATACGCCATGAGCCCGAGAGATATGGATTTCTTGTAACTCAAAATGGCGATGTTTTACTCATGGATCAAGATGAGCCTACAACTTACCAAGAAGCTATAAAAGGGCCAGACTCTGAGAAGTGGCTTAAGGCCATGAAATCTGAGATGGATTCCATGTACACTAACCAAGTATGGACTTTGGTTGATCCACCTAAAGGGGTAAAACCCATTGGGTGCAAATGGGTTTTCAAGAAGAAAACCGACATGGATGGTAACGTGCAAACCTTTAAGGGACGATTAGTTGCAAAAGGTTATAGGCAAGTTCATGGTATAGACTATGATGAGACCTATTCCCCAGTTGCCATGCTTAAATCCATCCGAATTTTGCTTGCTATTGCAGCTTTTTATGATTACGAAATCTGGCAGATGGATGTCAAAACTGCTTTTCTTAATGGAAAGCTCCTCGAGGATGTGTACATGACACAGCCCGAGGGTTTTGTCATTCCTGAAACTGCTGGAAAGGTATGTAAGCTACAACGATCCATTTATGGATTAAAGCAAGCTTCACGGAGTTGGAATCTTTGTTTTGATGAGGCAATCAAAGAATTTGGTTTCATCAAAAATGAAGATGAATCTTGTGTTTACAAAAGGGTTAGTGGGAGCACAATTATTTTCCTTGTATTGTATGTGGATGACATACTACTCATCGGAAATGATATCCCTACACTGCAAACAGTAAAGACTTGGTTAGGGAATTGTTTCTCGATGAAAGACTTAGGCGAAGCTGCCTATATATTAGGAATTAAGATCTATAGAGATAGATCAAGAAAATTGCTTGGCCTAAGTCAGAGTACATACATAGATAAAGTGTTAAAACGGTTTAACATGCAAGAATCAAAAAGAGGATTTTTACCTATGTCACATGGCATAAATTTGTCCAAAACTCAGTTTCCTTCGACACAAGATGAGAAGGACCGGATGAATAAGATACCATATGCATCAGCAATTGGATCTATCATGTATGCCATGATATGTACTCGTCCTAATGTCTCGTATGCTTTAAGCATGACGAGCAGGTACCAGTCAAATCCAGGTGAACCTCACTGGACTGCCGTTAAGAATATCCTTAAGTACTTAAGAAGGACTAAGGATTCATTCTTAATATATGGAGGAGAGGAAGAACTTGTTGTAAAAGGTTACACTGATGCCAGTTTCCAATCCGACAAGGATGACTTTAGATCGCAGTCGGGTTATGTATTTAGCCTGAATGGTGGTGCTGTATGCTGGAAGAGTTCAAAGCAGGAAACAGTGGCCGACTCTACTACAGAGGCTGAGTATATTGCTGCATCTGATGCGTCAAAAGAGGCTGTTTGGATCAAAAAGTTCATTACTGAACTTGGCGTTGTTCCTAGCATTGCAAACCCAATGGATCTCTATTGTGACAACAATGGAGCCATTGCACAAGCCAAGGAACCCAGATCTCACCAGCGATCCAAACATATACTTAGGCGCTTCCATCTCATTCGAGAAATCATCGATAGAGGAGATGTGAAGATATGTAAAGTACCAACAGATGATAATATCGCCGACCCACTGACAAAACCTTTAGCGCAGAAAAAGCATGATGGTCATACTATGTCACTTGGTATTAGATACATGAGTGATTGGCTCTAGTCCAAGTGGGAGATTGTTGGTGTGTGTCTTAGAACCAATCATATAAGATGATTAGAGTTATACACAATGTATTATATTTTATTTTAGGCAATTTAATTATTATATTTTGTTTTTATTATTATTATGCGCAATTTATAACTTAATATAATAATTATCCTTGGAATAGCTTTGCTATTCCTAAAATGCCCCTAGTCAAGTATTATTATGAAAAGGATAGTAATAATACATCGAGACTAGCATGTATAGTGACTGATGATTACGAATCATGGATATGTGATATCAAGTCAATACATGAGTACATTGCTAGTGAACAATGTACTGGACTGACCCACTATGAGAATATTGCATGGATAAACGTGTCATAAGATATTCTCATATGATCACAACTACGCATAAACCTTTGACCTGAAATCACTACGGTTCCCTACATGAGGAATTACTCACTTTAATATTGTCCTATGTCACCTTTAATCAGGTGACAAGTAGGGCATTGATTGGGTGTGTCATAAATCATGCAGAGGGAAGTGAGTGATGTAAATGGGATTTTGTTACTCTTGTATAAAAGAGAAATATCCTTGGGCCCCTTGATTGAGTGAGACTTAGAAATGCATGGCCATGCTCAGTTGAATTAATATGTGATATTAATTATTTATTTTAAGTCTACTCAGTATCAAGAAATATAAATTGAACATTGACGAGGATGACACATTCCATGCCTCCAGTTCAATTTGGATATTATTACAAAAGGGTTATGATGTAAAACGTTGATCATGTATTAGGTGGATGTCGAATCACAGACATTCTTACTACTTGAGTGGCAGTGATGTATTGCTAGATACCGCTCGCTGTCTATGGCTCAATAATAAGTCATTGTCAACGTAGTAAGAACCTACAGGGTCACACAAAAGGAGTAGGAATAAGACAATAATTAATTGGACTTTAATTATATTAATATCCAATTAATTGGACTTATTTTCGTGCATATATATTATTTAGAATAATAAATTCACGTTTTATATATATATATATATATATATATATATATATATATATATATATATATTATGTGATATTATCTGATATTAAAGTAATATCAAGTAATTATCTTATCAGATATTAGATAAATATATTATGAGATAATATTATTTTGATATTTGATAACTATATGCAATTATCTAATATTAAGATATTTATTATGAGATAATATCATTATCTAATATTAGATAATTAATAGATAAGTCTTATCTCTTCCCATTATCTCTAGGATAAGGATAAGATGAGTTGTTAAGTGTGATTAGGATTTTGGAAGCATTATCCTAGTAGGACTAGGATTATGGCTTGCCTAAGTTCTATAAAAGGGGACTTGAGGGCAGCACTTAACAATCACGTTTTAAGCTTCCATATAAACCCTAAATCACTCCGAAAACATCCAATCCTAATTCTTAGAGAGAAAAACGCATCCTAGCAGACGCGTGGAGGGTGAGAGGTCGTTGTTCACTCCGTGTGGATACCGTAGAGACGCTGTACCTTCCGGCCGGCGTTTGATTCATCCGCTCTTAAGTTTTGATCAGTAGAAACACAAGTGCCCAATAGGTAAAACCCTAATCATTGACTCATGCTTTTTGCATGGATCCTAGGTAGAATTCGGATAAAAAAATTTAAAATTCCGCTGCATGTGATAATCCGAATTCCCAACACATGCTCCCTCATAAATTCATTTCTTCAATATTTCTTTTAAAAATTGTAGTGATCCGCATTCTTGTAAGCACACTTGGTAATAATGTCAAAGTATTCTTAGTTTATTAAATATTAATGTTGAATCTCTCTCTCTCTTTCTTTGTACATCTATATTCTAATTCAAATTTGCTATTTAAAATTGTCAATATATTTTTGTTTTTAAGCAATTGAAAATCCTTCACTTGTTATTATATGCAGAAAATATTTTTGAAAATTCATTATTTGTTATTATCAGTGATTTAGTATTGTAGAAGCACAAGTTATCCTCAATGGCCTACCTACACAGAAAAGTAGAGTCTTTTAACGATGCAATGTACATAACACATTGCAGCAGTCAATGTTGAAAAATAATAACATCTTTTACTGAGTTCTTGACTCGCCGGCAACGATGGAATCCACACGATTTCTCATTTATTGTTTGCTTTCTATATAGATATACCACTTGGAAAAGAAAAGAATAAGCTCAAAACTTAATGGCAACTAAGGCTTCGATTGTTCTTGTCGAAAATTATATTTTTTATGAAAAAATATTATATATATGTTAATGATAGAATAATATATTATATGTTTATGATTAAAAATAATATTTAAAATTATAAACATAAAAGTAAACAAATTTATTTTTAAAAAATACAAATTATTTTTTAAAGTTATATTTAATTTTAAATAAATAAAATATTTTTTATTTTAATATTTTATAATTATTTTTTCAGAATATATTTTTTATCAAAATAATGAATATTAAGACTCGTTGTCATGGCAAAAAATTCCACGAAAAAAAAGTGTGTGGGTCATTCATTTGAAATGCCATTGATACAGGCTGAAAAATTAATTGTTGGATTAAAATCGGGTGCAAATGAGTTAAATTAATTGAGAACTATCGAGTGATTCAAATTTGATTTTAAATAAATTAAATTTAAATAAGTCAAGTTTGATTAATATATAAGTCAAATTTAAGTTTTATACTACTCATATCAAATTGTTCATGAATAAAAATAAGTATAATAATAAAAGTATATTTTTATTTTTAATTTTATATTAAAAACATAATACATAAAAAATTAATTCCATTATTAATTGTGGAGGTGCATAAGAATTACAATACCATGATTAAAGTAATTAACTTTATGTTAATTGTAATTATTAGCATTATATGACAATTATACCTATATTTTTTTATAGATTTGGTAATTTGAAAAAATTTTAGATTTTACATTGATAAGTTACATGAGATAGAAGAAATTTTATGTTTGATTTATTAATTGTGAAAGATAAAATTTTTATATGCTCAAATTTAGATGAAAAGACAAACCATTCAAATAAGATTGTGAAAATTTCTTTAGATTCATTTTTATTAACAAATTGAACTTGAATTCAAATATTTCAAGTCATATGAGAATTAAGACCTGATAAAATATTATGTGAATAAATTCGTGTAAATTTATTTGAACTCGTAATTAAGTCAAGCTTGAGTTCAAGTTTGAATTACTTGAACTAAATGATGTTCGATTTCAATTCGAACCCATTTATTTTTTTAGGAGTTCAACTTTGAACATATATATGTTCAACTTGACTCAATTCATTTCAACCCTCGATTAGAGTTATAAAAATAAATTCTTATACAATTTTACATATGATTCTAATTTTCAATTTAAATGAATTTTAACTTTTCTATGATTTGAGTTCTGACAAAAGTTAAATACTTTTAAATTGAATTTTCATAATATAAAAATTAAGAATAATGGATTAACCAATTTTATCACCATGGCTCTTGATATGTACAATTTATTCGTTAGTAATAAAGAAGAGACTTAGCCATAAATATTTATTAATAGAATTTTAATATTCCTTTTTATAAAAGGTTTATTAGGTCTTATGCCTACAGAACTATCAAACTATATTAACTTATATGAATGTATTAAGTACATATCTTATTATATCATAATTTTAAATTAGGTTTCAAGTATGTCTAATAATAAAACTAAGGGGTCATTTGGTTCATACAGGAAATAACTTTCCATGGGAAGTTGAATTTTTTAGGAAGTTACTTACTATGTACACTTCCTAGAAAATCCTTAAATGTTGTTTGGTTGACATAAAAGAAGTCACATATCCTAAGAAATAAATTCTTATGTTTTGTTTAGTTCAACTTTGAATTTTCTAGGAAATAATAATGAAATGACTACAATATCCTCAATAATAATTTAATATATATTAATAGATATTAATTAATTTTAAAGAGGTGATAGTGCTAGATTTTTCTTAAATAAGTTTTAATTTTATAATTTAAGAATGTTATATACTGAAATTACTCTTTTTTTAACTGTATGAATGCGGATGGTAAATTAAAATTTTTAAAAAGTCATAAATTCTTTATTAGTTAATCAATGTTTGCATGACCACTCATTTTCAATTTTTTTCATTTGCTCTTTCAACAGAAAATAAGAAAATGTGGGTTTGACGAAGTCTACTTGGTTAAAAACGTATAAATTGAGCTCAAAACTTTGAATGATCATAACTTTGTGCTCGATTGTCCGTTTTAAGTGAATTTTTTTTTATTTCATGTAACTTTTCGAGATCTACATGCTTGCAAAACACCATCGATCTTTTGCCCACTTTGATTTGGCAAAAAAGGCCTTTTTCAATAATTTTTTTAATTTTTCTTTAATTTCTTATTATTTTTTTACCTTTGATCTTATTTTTATTAATTTAAATTCATTCGAATTCCATATTAAAAATTTTCTTCCTAACTCTTTTGGTGTCTAGTAGTGTTATAATAATTTTTTTAATAAATAAAATTACTAAAAAATAATTTATTACTATTTGTAAACTAAATAGTAATATGTTACTATTTCGTTCCAAGACAGTAATATGTTACTATTTCATTCCAAGACAGTAATATGTTACTATTTTTTTCCAAAGAAGTAACACCAACTAAAAATCTCAAATAAATGAATAAATCATATCTAATTAACAACTAAACTGCTAAATAATAGTATGTTACTATTTCGTTCCAAGACAGTAACCTTTTATTGTTTCGTTTCAAAATAGTAACACCAACTAAAAACCTTAAATAAATGAATAAATCATGTCTAATTAACAATTAAACTATAAAATAATAGCATGTTACTATTTCGTTCCAAGACAGTAACATGTTATTGTATCATTCTAAAACAGTAATATTAATTGAAAATTTTAAATAAATGAATAAATCAAGTTTAATTAACAACCAAATTGTCAAATAATAACATGTTACTGTTTCTTCTCTAAATAGTAACATATTACTGTTTCGTTCCAAAACAGTAACATGTTACTGTTTCGTTCCAAAACAGTAATACCAACCAAAAGCTTCAAATAAATGAATAAATTATGTCTAATTAACAACAAAACTGTCAAATAATAACATGTTACTGTTTCATTCTAAGACAGTAACATGTTACTGTTTCTTTTCAAAATAGTAACACCAACTAAAAACCTCAAATAAATGAATAAATCATGTCTAATTAACAATTAAACTGTAAAATAATAGTATATTACTGTTTCGTTCCAAGACAGTAACATGTTACTATTTCGTTCTAAAACAGTAACATCAATTAAAAATTTCAAATAAGTGGATAAATCAAGTCTAATTAACAATCAAATTGCTAAATAATAACATGTTACTATTTCTTCTCTAGACAGTAACATACTACTATTTTGTTCCAAAACAGTAACATTAATTAAAAATTTTAAATAAATAGATAATAACATATTACTATTTTTTCTCTAAACAGTAACATGTTACTCTTTCGTTCCAAAACAGTAACATCAATTAAAAATTCTCAAATAAATGGATAAATCAAGTCTAATTAACAACCAAATTGCTAAATAATAGCATGTTATTATTTTTTTTCTAAACAGTAACATGTTACTATTTTGTTCCAAAACAGTAATATCAATTAAAAATTTTAAATAAATAGATAATAACATATTACTTTTGTTCTCTAGATAGTAACATGTTACTATTTTATTCCGAAACAGTAACATTAATTAAAAACCCCAAATAAATGGATAAATCAAGTCTAATTAATAATCAAATTGTCAAATAATAGTATGTTACTATTTTTTCTCTAAACAGTAATATGTTACTGTTTCTTTCTAAAATAGTAACATCAATTAAAAATTTTAAATAAATAGATAATAACATATTACTATTTTTTCTCTAGACAGTAACATGTTACTGTTTTATTCCAAAACAATAACATGTTACTGTTTCATTCCAAAACAGTAACATCAATTAAAAATTCCAAATAAATGGATAAATCAAGTCTAATTAATAACTAAATTATCAAATAATAACATGTTACTATTTTTTCTCTAGATAATAACATGTTACTGTTTCATTTTAAAATAGTAACATCAATTAAAAATTTCAAATAAATAGATAATAACATGTTACTATTTTTTCTCTAAACAGTAACATGTTACTGTTTCGTTCCAAAACAATAACATCAATTAAAAATTTTAAATAAATGGATAAATCAAGTCTAATTAATAATTAAATTATCAAATAATAGCATGTTACTATTTTATTTTAAAATAATAACATCAATTAAAATTTTCAAATAAATAGATAATAACATGTTACTATTTTTTTTCTAGACAGTAACATGTTACTATTTCATTCCAAAACAGTAACATCAATTAAAAATTCCTAAATAAATGGATAAATCAATTCTAATTAATAACCAAATTGCTAAATAATAACATGTTACTATTTTTTCTCTAGACAGTAACATGTTACTGTTTCATCCCAAAACAGTAACATCAATTAAAAATCTCAAATAAATAGATAATAGTATGTTACTATTTTTTTCCTAGACAATAAAATTAAAAATTAAATTTTTAAATAATAGTATGTTACTGTTTATCAAATAAAAATTAAGAAATGGATAAATCAAGTCTAATTAGATAAATAAAATCTAATTAAAAATTAAATTATTAAATAATAACATGTTACTGTTTATTTTCTAGACAGTAACTAATTAAAAAAATTTTAATTCCAATTGATGTGTGTGTATATGTATATTTAATTTGAGTTATAGTGCTTGAAATTTGATATTAAAAAATATTTATAAAATTTAAATAAAATTTGATTTTTATATTCAAATAATTTCAATCAAAAAATAGAATATATAATTATATAATGCAATTAATATAATATATATTAAAATTTTAATTTATTGAAAATATTTATATAATCAAATTAAATATATCATATTATATTTATATTATTTAATAATTAGAATCTAACTTTCAAATAATAGCAATAGATAAAATAAAAAAGAAGTAAAAAAAATTATGCAATAAAATAAATAAAATAATAAAATAATAAATAAATTATAAATAACGTAGGAATTAAATAAAAATATGCTATTAATTAATTCATTTAAATTAAATATTTAAATTTTTTTCATAAAATAATAATAAAATATGTCATATAATATATATATATATATATATATATATATATATATATATATATATATATATATATATATATCTTAATTAAATATTTATGTGGCTTTTACGATCAAAGAATTCTTAGAATGGTATAACGTGTAAAACAAGGTATTGGCGTCCATCGTTTGAATGGCTAATTACAAAATCTAGTCAATGACTTGTGGTAGTGGGGAGTGGGGACTACATGGATAAAAGAAAACAGGAACGGTATCTTTTCTCTATATTGTGCTTGTTGTTTAGTTTATAGTGACTATATTCCTCATTGAAGTTTTAATTTATGAAAAAGACTAAACACTCATTTTAGTATGTGAAAGATGAAAATTGTATCAATTCAATCCTTATTTAAATTGTTCTCTTAATTTCATTCCTTATGCTTTTATTGGATGAAAGTGGGTTAAACTCAGTCTCTTCCACATCAACAATTGTATTATCCATGTGAGCATTCTCTTAAAGCACATTACCACAGGTAGATTTAAGAATTAAATTAAATGCAATTACAACTGTGAAGGATGAAATTGAGAAAATAATTCAAATAGGGATCAAATTGATATAATTCTTATCTTTTAGGGATTAAAATAGATGTTTTGATGAATGAAACAAGTTGATTTGTATGTGTAAATCTAAATTTTTTAGAGGGAATGAGAACTTGCTCATGCAAGTGATCATGCTCCCTCATAAATTTATTTCTTCAATATTTCTTTGAAAAATCGTAGTGATCCGCATTCTTGTAAGCACACTTGGTAATAATGTCAAAGTATTTTTAGTTTATTAAATATTCATGTTGAATCTCTCTCTCTCTCTTTCTTTGTACATCTATATTCTAATTCAAATTTGCTATTTAAAATTGTCAATATATTTTTGTGTTTAAGCAATTGAAAATCCTTCACTTGTTATTATATGCAGAAAATATTTTTGAAAATTCATTATCTGTTATTATCAGTGATTTAGTATTGTAGAAGCACAAGTTATTCTCAATGGCCTACCTACACAGAAAAGTAGAGTCTTTTAACGATGCAATGCACATAACACATTGCAGCAGTCAATGTTGAAAAATAATAACATCTTTTACTGAGTTCTTGACTCGCCGGCAACAATGGAATCCACACGATTTCTCATTTGTTGTTTGCTTTCTATGTAGATATACCACTTGGAAAAGAAAAGAATAAGCTCAAAACTTAATGGCAACTAAGGCTTCGATTGTTCTTGTCGAAAATTATATTTTTTATGAAAAAATATTTTATATATGTTAATGATAGAATAATATATTATATATTTATGATTAAAAATAATATTTAAAATTATAAACATAAAAGTAAACAAATTTCTTTTTAAAAATTAAAAATTATTTTTTAAATTAATTATATTTAATTTTAAATAAATAAAATATTTTTTATTTTAATATTTTATAATTATTTTTTCAGAATATATTTTTTATCAAAATAATGAATATTAAGACTCGTTGTCATGGCAAAAAATTCCACGCAAAAAAAGTGTGTGGGTCATTCATTTGAAATGCCATTGATACAGGCTGAAAAATTGATTGTTGGATTAAAATCGGGTGCAAATGAGTTGAGAGCTATCGAGATTAACTCATAAAAAGTTTGATTCAAATTTGATTTTAAATAAGTCAAGTTTGATTAATACATAAGTCAAATTTAAGTTTTATATTACTCATATCAAATTGTTCATGAATAAAAATAAGTATAATAATAAAAGTATATTTTTATTTTCAATTTTATATAAAAAAACATAATACATAAAAAATTAATTCCATTATTAATTGTGAAGGTGCATAAAGAAGTACAATAGCATGATTAAAGTAATTAACTTTATAATATATATCACTTTTTGTTAATTGTAATTATTAGCATTATATGACAATTATACCTATATTTTTTATAGATTTAGTAATTTGAAAAAAATTTACATTGATAATTTAAATGAGATAGAAGAAATTTTATGTCTAATTTATTAATTGTGAAAGATAAAATTTTTATATGCTCAAATTTAGACAAAAAGACAAACCATTCAAATAAGATTGTGAAAATTTCTTTAGATTCATTTTTATTAACAAATTGAACTTGAATTCAAATATTTCAAGTCATATGAGAATTAAGACCTGATAACATATTATGTGAATAAATTCGTGTAAATTTATTTGAACTCGTAATTAAGTCAAGCTTGAGTTCAAGTTTGAATTACTTGAACTAAATGATGTTCGATTTCAATTCGAACTCATTTATTTTTTTAAGAGTTCAACTTTGAACATATATATGTTCAACTTAACTCAATTCATTTCAACCCCAGATTAGAGTTATAAAAATAAATTCTTATACAATTTTACATATGATTCTAATTTTCAATTTAAATGAATTTTAACATTTCTATGATTTGGGTTCTAACAGAAGTTAAATATTTTTAAATTGAATTTTCATAATATAAAAATTAAGAATAATGGATTAACCAATTTTATCACCATGACTCTTGATATGTACAATTTGTTCATTAATAGATTAAGAATAATGGATTAACCCTAGATTAGAGTTATAAAAATAAATTTTTATATAGTTTTACATATGATTCTAATTTTCAATTTAAATGAATTTTAACTTTTCTATGATTTGAGTTCTGACAGAAGTTAAATACTTTTAAATTGAATTTTCATAATATAAAAATTAAGAATAATGGATTAACCAATTTTATCACCATGGCTCTTGATATGTACAATTTGTTCATTAGTAATAAAGAAGAGACTTAGCCATAAATATTTATTAATAGAATTTTAATATTCCTTTTTATAAGAGGTTTATTAGGTCTTATGCCTACAGAACTATCAAACTATATTAACTTATATGAATGTATTAAGTGCATACCTTATTATATCATAATTTTAAATTGGGTTTCAAGTATGTCTAATAATAAAACTAAATTTTAATAAATCTTAATAATACCTAATAAGACTAAATTTTAATTAATATGTTTTATTAAATTAAAATTTTCAAACAAACCTTCCACATTGTGGATATTTTTTTGGAGCATAGATATCCGACTAAACATTTTTACTAAGCTATGCCAATTGTAACAAAAAATTGATTTCATAGCTTATTGAACTTTGTTTACCTATTCATAATATCACCCATTGAAATTAATTATTTTAACAACCTGCTATTTTATTCTTTTTAATTTTATTATCCAAATTAATCTAACTATATTTTTACATTGCTTAAATTTATTTACTTACTTATTGAACCAATTTTAATTATTAGGAAAAATCAATTTAGCTGATTCTGCCAAAAACAGAAACCATTTACCTCTAAGATGAAGCTTAACCTTATCTAATAAATTTATTTTCTTACCTTTTCAATTAAATCCTAGTGAATGAATAAGATTTTTTTTTCTAGATTGAAGGTAGGAAATCTAGTCTATAGACTTGGGCTTCATTTTGCGCAATTAGCTGATAACTGATAAGTTATTTAGTAACTGATAGTTGATAGCTTATAACTGATAGCTAATAAGTTAACTAAAGTATTTCATAAAATTAACTGTTGAATTAGCTGAAATTGCAAAATGATATAAAAGGACATATTAATAGAAATATATATATAATTAAAATAATTTTTATTTATTTAAAAATAAAATTATATTAATGTAATTAAAAAGTTTAAAATAAAAGTATAGTTTTTAATATTTTATAAATTTATATATTTATTTATATAAGTTCTATTTTATTATTTATTATAAAATTATAATTACTTAAAATATAATTAATTATATTTTATAAAAATTATTTAAATTTATATTATAAAAAGTATGAATATTAAATTAATAAAAAAATAAGGATAGATTTGAAAAGAATTTAAAAAAGGGATAACTTATAAGTTATAAGTTACTCTAGGTAACTTATTAAATCAGAACTTATAAGTTATTTAGAGTAACTTATAATCTAGTACGAAAAACACCTTTAAAAGTTAGCTTATAACTTATTGATTAGGTCAATAAGTTATAAGTTATCTTATTTGTTGTGTGAAACGGAGCCTTAGTAATTAGTGGAGGAAGCCATTGCATCAATTCATATAATTTTTTCACTTGATATTTAATCAATAATAATAATAATTTATCTAAAGAATAAAGTGGAATATATGTTTATCTATAATAAGATGCCCAAACCTATATTATAAAATATTATATCTTATTGTATTACATATATTATGGCCACAAAATATTATATTTTATCTATGTTGGTGCTTAACCATATCGTTATTTTCAAAAATTTTGCTTATCTAATTTGAAAATTTGGATAAATAAAACGAAAACCCTCCTATCATTTCTCTATATCTATGTCTTTTCGTGTTATTACCAAAAATGGTATTAGATTGCTTTATTTCTTCAGGATGGTTTACACTTTTTTTTTTTGGCAAGTTAATTAAGCATATTTATTTCTTTAAGTGTTTTGCTAGAGGTTACTATGAAAATGGGCCAAAAATTAAAAATACAATTAAATATTTAGCAAAAAGGTAGCTTAGTTACTATAGCTTCGGAATCTTTACCTTTTTAAAAAAATAATTAATTAAACTAATTTTTAATTACATAAATAAGGAATTATTATTGACATTAATCAAAACAATTAAAGAGGATTGATTAATTTGGAATAGAATTAAATAATTAGATTAAAAATGATATATAATAAATAATTAATTAATGTGACATGATTTTAATAACTCATATGACTGAGGCTTCTTTTGAATTCAAATAAAAATTGCAGTAAATCCAATGTTAATCCCTTAAAAAATTGAAACCTATATATCAAGTTATTAATAAGATAAATCAATCATTTATTTAATAAATTATTAATTTAATAATTTACTTTTATTTAAATATATGAGGTCTGAATATGCTAAAAAATTAATTATGTATTGAAGTCTTGCATAAGTAATTAATAAGTTAGCTGATATCTAATAATTATTACTTATAACTAATAGACGATAGTTAATAAATTAGCTAATTATACAAGAGATATTTTGCAAGATTAATTATCAAATTAATTGAAATTATAAAATAATATAAAAATATATTAATAAAAATAGATATATAATTAAAATAATTTATATTTATTTAAATATTAAATTATATTAACATAATTAATATATTTAAAAATAAAAATATAATATCCAATATTTAACTAATTATATTATATGAATTTACATATTTATTTAGATAATTTTTATTTTATTATTAATAATATAATTATAATTACTTAATTATATTTTTAACATTACATATTTATATACATATTTTTATATATTTATAGTTTAAAATTAGGATATAATTATATTAAAATTAAATTAATTATATTTTATAAAAAATAATATTTAAATTTATATTATGAAGGGCATAGTTATAAATTAATAAAAAATAAATATAAATTAAAAAATTTTGAAAAGATAATAAATTATAAATTATAAGTTACTCAAAATAACTTATCAAATTAGAGTTCATTTTTTTAATAAATTAATGCATAAAATATTCCTAGAAGTTAGTTCATAACTTATTGATTAAGTTAATAAATTATGAATTAATTTATTTATTGTGCGATGCAAAATCGTAGCCTTAATAATAGTTCACCTAATGAAAAAAAATTCTAACTTGTAGTTCTAAAAATGTTACATTATCAAATTTGGTTTACTAAATAAAATTGTTAATAATGCAATAATATTATGTATGGATTAATTTGTGTATTCTTAAAAAAACCCAATAAATTTTCAAAAATATCTTTGTTAGTAATTACGTAGAGATGAGATAATGTTTAATAATTTGGAAAAGTTAAATTTTAAATATATATCTAATTATATTAAGCAAAAATAATGCATTTTTTAAAATAATAGTAAATTCTAAAAAAACCTATCCGTTTAACTATGTGGATTGCAATTTGCATAGTTTCACTTTCTCCAATTCTTCATTGGTAAGGGTGGAAATAAGCTAAGCCTAAATTTTATCTTAAATAAATTACACCTAGTTTATAAATTATTAATTTGAACTTAATTTGTTAGCATATAAAGAGACACAATTTGGGTTGGACTCAATTGATTTAAAAAATTTGATACCTGTTAATCTATTTAAAAGTATACTTACATAAATAAACTTTTAGAATAAAATAATAAGCAAAGGCCTTTAAAATAAAAAAATAAATCAATAATAAAACTAGGTATATATTTATAAATGTATGTACTAAAATTATATTAATAGTATGCATATATATATGTATGCATGTTTTATAAATGCATATATTATATAAATATATTAGTTATTAAATAGATCGACTTGATAGGCTCACGATGTAAACATATAAAAAATAAATTTAATCTATTTATCTAAATAGGATTATTTTTCAATCTTAACCTAACTTATTTAGATAAAAAAAAGTTAGACTATGCAAAAAGAAGTCGTAAGTCCCAAATAAGGAGCTTAGCCTATTTCCACTATTAATCGTTGATTCATTAACTATCAATTAAATTAGACGTAAAATCAACTCATGAATTTTCTGGTTAGTTAAATTTGATAAAGTTGAAACAAGCCTATGAGTCATCTAAAATCAGATTTGAAATAAGTTGAAAATTTAACATTTCTCCAAGAACTATAAAAATAAAATAAAATTCAATTCATTTAACTTGGTCATGACCAATATATAACTCGTTTCTTAGTTTTCATTAATTCATCTAATCCTAATTTGTTATCATTACATAGTTACTAGCAAAAATTAATTAATTTAATTAACTAATTTTATATACATTTCAAAAATATTTACAACTATATTTATATAGCTTAAGCCCAAACTATCTAGAAGGCCTAGCACTTTTTCTAACAACACTCTATTAAAAACTATGGCTACATTGATCAGGAATCAAGGAGATCTCTACTTCTGAACTAATGGTGGTGGTTAAGGAGTTTCAATAGGTATATCTACAAAAACATTTAGAAGCTAAAATAATAAGACGTTTCTCAACAAGTAAATAATCTACTTAATTAGCAATTATTCAAGTATACATATCTCAGTACAATATTACCATGTTCAACACATTTGATACTCATAACAAATGTATAACATCATAAATAAATAAAATAAAATAATTAAACCACTTTGTGATTTCTGAGTCATCCTTAACCCTTTATAAATTCATCCTAATTCCTTTGGTGCTAACCTTATCCATTCACAAACATATATTAGAATCCAAGTTATGTTGTATTTTCATCATCACAACTCCCCAAATCATAATTTCATTTCATATCATATTCCATAAGGATTTCAATGTCCAGCATGCACATATATCCACAATCATTCATCCACTAAGTCTCTTAAAAGTAAAGCAATACTATCTTAATATCTATATGCATATTAAATTAGAATACAAAGTGAGTATTCGAATATAGGCTTCAAAGGTATAAACTGAAGCTCATATTCAAATAATGTATTTGAATATGCTCAACCTAAGTTTGCTTAACTTGTGATACTCAAATATACTAGTCAATATGGCCCTTAGGAATTAATTCATTTAGCTATACTTAAATACTATACTTAAGTATTTGCAAATAGAGACCAAGTCTTGTAGAGATAATCAACTATGATAGTCAATATGGCCAATTGGGTGTGAATCCCAAGCTCATATTTGACTATCATATTCGAATATAAATTTGTAATTTTAGATTTCTAGAAGTTCTTTGCACCAAATGCAAAATTTCAACTCAAAAGTACTCAAGCAATATCCTAACCTCAATATGTTACTAAACTACAATTCTCAACATATTCTAGCTTTGTTTTTGCTGAAATTGGTACATATTTTCCACAACATCAACTACTCCATAATTATTTTTATTTTTCAAAAGCATGTTGATTAGTAGTACATGAGAAACAATCTCAAAACAATTAATCATTAGTTTCACATTTATTACGTAATACATAATCAATTAAAGGTTTTTCAAAATTAATTGTATTCTAAATTAATTCTTTCAATAAAGTCTAAGCACTTCATAATTAAAGATTAGTAGATAATTTTCACAATTTTAATTGCTTGTTTAAAATTGTCATTCATCATAACATAAGAAACAATTTTCATATATGAGGTATAAAATTAAATTATTTGTTTATAACTAAGATGATTAAGTCTTTAAGAATCAGAAGATTCTTTTGTTCTTTTTGCTCCTTTTTATTTAAATATAAAATACATTAAAGGATTAAGGAATTTCTAATCTTAAGTTAATATTGAAAATTGGTGTTCCCATGATGCTTTTAAGGAATATTAATCAATCTTTAGTTTTATACAATGGTACAAGACTTACAATCCTAAGGTGATAATGTATTAAAAGTCAAGATGATTTCTAGAAGTGCAATTGGTGATGTTGTTAATTCCATCAGATACAAGTCTATTCATAATATTTCAAATGTGTTAATTTCCATTGTTAGTATGCTTTTCCATGACAATAAACAAGAATTAAGGATAATCACTTTTTCATGTTGATCTTTATCTTCCATGACCGGTCTTTAGACATGATCAACTATATGTTGCATCATCAATAGT
Source organism: Sindora glabra (assembly GCA_020226215.1). Lineage (NCBI taxonomy): Eukaryota > Viridiplantae > Streptophyta > Magnoliopsida > Fabales > Fabaceae > Sindora > Sindora glabra. The sequence goes on from CM035226.1 coordinate 88,157,239, forward strand.
CAAAAACAAAAAAGGGGCTCAAAATATTGATATGTGATGATAATGATCAACCAACAAATATAATGATAAATGTGGAGTACAATAAGATGTTTAGAAATTTGTTATAGTATGTGTTAGTCATAAAATAATTTCATCATTACCAACTCAGATAAGTACTACATATTTTCATGTACTACAAGACACCTAAAATTAACTTGGATAAGTATTACGTCTCTGATTTTAATAAATATTCCCTAGAAGTTTTGAATTTCCAACGAATAAGCAAGCAGACATAAGGAAGGCTTCTGGTTCAAAGTGAAATTAAATGAAAGGAGAGAGCCAAAGTGAAAGAGACTTGGCAGAAGACGCTTTTAAAGCTCAAGTTGCTGTCCACTTCCTTGCTTGCATGATCAGTGACATTGGGTAGAATTCTTGATTTTTTTTTTTTTAATATTTGACAAACCTCTCATCGCATGAATCAACAACCAAACAAAGCTTTAAAGAAATTCATATCTAATTATGTTAGCTAAGAAAAATTATATCTGATTAAATTTATTTGTAAGTAACATCTTACTTTTAAGAAAAAAATTGCCTATCATGTACAGAAACACGTTACTGTCAATGGCCTATGCATAGTATAGGGCAATTAGCTGATGTTGAAAAATAAGAACGTCTTTTCTTGAGTTCTAGTTTATAATTTTGATCAATGTACTCATTAATTGGTACAAGCATCGATGTTACTGTTTCCAGAAAAGTGATAGCTATTTCTATGTCCTATAGAAGTAATACAGCATGATGAATTATACAAGAAAGTGCTTCGTCTTATTTTGATTATTCCACAGGAAACTTCTCAGAAATTGTTCAAGATTCCCAAGGAAACTATCACGTCACTTTGTAAACACAACTTCAAAAAATGTATAATACATGAGCAAACATTAGCAGCAATGAATTGTATGGAAACTCTTAAGCTACATAATCCCAAACTAGTTGAATCAGAAATCTTTGGATTAAAAAAAAAAAATCCTTCCCTCATTATGTCTACGAGGAAAATAGGTCTTCAGCATTCTTGAAAAAAAGATCTTGTTGATTCTGCTTCCAGATAATGTGATCATCTCAGATGCCGACTTCCAGTTGAGCTGCCATCCTTTACTGTCTCGAATGCCAATCATAAATCTTCAAACAAAATGAAATGCCTTAGTTTATCAGACTAATGATAGAAAATTGAGTCAAGAGCCACAATTTAAGTCTAATAAAATGACAGAAAGACAGAAAGAAGGAATGTAGGAATTAATGTGGTGTACTTTGGAGTTATATTACTCATTGGAGTGATCGTCGATGTTGGGATCTTTAAGCTGATACAATTGTTGGATGTGAATACATCCTCCTCAGATAACACGGAAACAAAAGAAGAAAACTAAATGTAGCAACATGACGCTGGAGTAAATTACCAACAGTTTACAGGTTTAACTTAACCAGTTATAGTCTGGATTATTTAAACATGAACAACAGTATGAAAATTCAAATTTTTTTTAAAATTACAAATAAAAAATGCTTAAATAAAACGTGGTTTAAAATTGAATTGAATTCTCAAGGCATATGAAATTAGTCATGATCTAAAATGAATACATCTTTAAATCCTATGTTCGAAAGAGTCCCTAATTGATTTATTAGTCATTTTAAAGTCCAATGTCAAGTTTCAACCTTGCTAACTATGTAGATTGTAAGCCCTTTTAAAATGAAATGTTTGGAGGACTAACATATAACATCAGAGGAGCACTTTGAAGAGAAGGCAGCGTGAGTGTTGGATGAAGATTTTGTACACAATTTTCAATCTATCTCAGATAAGCAATATCTATATCAATTTTTTTTTTCATTTTGCTTATTATAGAGAATTAGAGATATACCACATCAAACATTGAAGTCGAAAATCTAAAGGAACAGAATTACCTTGTGAATTCATAAGAATTTGAAGCCAATTTTTCATCCATTTGGCTTTGACCAGAACGTAATATTTGGGATATGATCCATTTTTTTGCCAATCCTCTCCCTTTTGCCTTCTGAATCTTTCCTCTAATTGTGGACATGAGAAACAATTTTGCAATGATGGAAGATTTTGTCAGTCTTTTTCTGCCTCCAGATGATGCAATAATTTTGAGTAGTAAATTCTGATAGAGTTGCTTCTATTTTTTAGTCTCAGATACCAGGGCTGCTTGCTTATGAATCCTAAGAAAAGAAATAAAAAATACAGTAAGATAATGCGAACAAGGGAACAGACAAGAAAAATAAACCACGGGAGTGAGAAATTATTAAACTTATACGCATGCCAACTATCATAACATACAAAGAAACACTTTGCAAAGAATGTGATGTTATATATTACCTAAAAATTCATCCAAAGTAGTGTCAGTGCAGGGATCCCCTCTAAGTTGTTATTCTTGTTGAATGTGAATGAAAGGATTTGAGATGCTTAACAAAATCAAATGAACAATTGGAAATTAGATATTCAAATAAATTCCTCAATATACTTCAAATATATCAGTCCTATGTACGAAATAATCAATTGAACATACACCAAAAAAAAAGAAAAAACCTAACATGATCAACCGACCACTTGGATTAAAAATGATTTGGAAATTATGCAAAACATATATTGGAAATTTCTACCTTGAAATTAAATGCAGAGTATACAAAATTATAGTAAAATTGGAAAGAACTGTATGGCTTGAAAGATTGTTAATAAAATAGAATGTCCTTAATTCTTCTAGCAAACATATGGCTTTTAAGTGTTGTAGAGATGCGTGATATTTGATTTAAATGAAAATGTAAAAGCGTGGAATTACCGAATTGGAGACAATTTACATTGGTGGGGAAGGAGTCCTTTACAACACATCAACACGAGGGATATGAGCAATTTTTGGCCAATCATCACCCTTTTCCTTTTTGCATCGTTCCTTTAATTGTGGACAATCATGAATCCGTAATTCTTGTAAAGATCTGAGATTTTGAATTCCCTCGGGTAGGGATGTCAAACCATAGCAACTCCCAATAAAAAACCTCTGAAGCAATGAGAGCTGTCCTATTGACTCTGGCAATAATGTTAAACCATTGCAATTAAAAATACAAAGCTCCTGAAGCAAAGAGAGTTGTCCTATTGACTCTGGCAGTGATGGCAAAACTGGGCAAACTACAATTCTCAGCGTCCACAGAGAAGAGAGGTTGCATATTGCCTCTGGCAGTGATGTCAAACCATTACAATGATAAATACGAAGCTCCTGAAGAGAGAGTTGTCCTATTGACTCTGGCAGTGAGGTCAAGCCATTGCAATTATAAATACGAAGCTCCTGAAGCAAAGAGAGTTGTCCAATTGACTCTGGCAGCGATGGCAAAAGTGCGCAAACTTCAACACTCAGAGTCCGCAGAGAAGAAAGGTTGCCTATTGACTCTGGCAGTGATGTCAAACCATTGCAACGATCAATACGAAGCTCCCGAAGCAAAGAGAGTTGTCCTGTTGACTCTGGCAGTGATGTCAAACCATTGCAATCATAAATATGAAGCTCCTGAAGCAAAGAAAGTTGTCCTATTGACTTTGGCAATGATGCAAAACCATTGCAATTATAAATATGAAGCTCCTGAAGCAAAGAAAGTTGTCCTATTGACTCTGGCAGCGATGACAAAAGTGCGCAAACTTCAATTCTCAAAATCCGCAAAGAAGAGAGGTTACCTACTGACTCTGGCAGTGATGTCAAACCTTTGCAATTATAAATACTAATCTCCTGAAGCAAAGAGAGTTGTCCTATTGACTTTGGCAGTGATGTCAAACCTTTGCAAGCATAAATATGAAGCTCCCGAAGCAAAGAGAGTTGTCCTATTGACGTCGGCAGCAATGGCAAAAGTGTACAAACTTCAATTCTCATAGTCCGCAAAGAAGAGAGGTTGCATATTGACTCTGGCAATGACATCAAACTGTTGCATTCATAAATATGAAGCTCCGGAAGCAAAGAGAGTTGTCCTATTGACTCTGGCAGTGATGTCAAACCATTGCAACCATAAATACAAAGCTCCTGAAGCAAAGAGAGTTGTCCTATTGACTCTGGCAGTGATGGCAAAAGTTCGCAAGATTCAATTCTCAGAGTCTTTAGAGAAGAGAGGTTGCATAATGACTCTGGCAGTGACATCAAACCATTGCAATCACAAATATGAAGCTCCGAAAGCAAAGAGAGTTGTCCTATTGACTCTGGCAATGATGTTAGAACCTTGCACCCAAAAATACGAAGGTTTTGAAGGGAAGGAAGATTACCTATCCCTTCTGGAAGCGATATCAAAGCTTTGCAATAATTGATCTCAAGCCTGTGCAGTGACGAGAGACATCCTATCCAATCTGGTAACTTACTGCCACAAAATCCCCATATGCATAGGGCTTTGATTGTGTGATGCGGCTGCAGACCTTGTAAAATCATCTCGTCTTTACCCACGACCTCCTCTTCCCCACCCATATCATCTTCAATCCTGTTCGACCACCTTAACTTCAAATCTTGAAGATGTGGCTTCATGAGTAACTTTCCAGACATAACCTCTTCTGCATCACTTCGCATGTGTTCCAAGCTATCGATTAACAAGCTCCCCCTTAAATTATTTAGGTCACCAAATTCACTTAATCTTGCACTGTCACTCTTTCTTGGACCCAAGATAAAATATGGCAGTGTTTGAAGACTAGTTAACTGTCCCAACCCATGCGGCATATGACTCAAACTCCAACAGTCGTTCAACTCAAGGTGCCTGAGACTTACCAATTTGTTGATATCTCTGGGCAATTCTGTAAGACTCTTACACCTATTCAGTTTTAGTGTCTGCAAGTTATGTAGTCTGGTTATTCCCTTTGGGAGCTTTTGAATTGAACAATTATCAGAAAGATCAAGATATCTCAAATGCTTTAACTTTTGTATATTCTTTGGAATCATTGGAATATCTAATCCATGAAGATCTAATACGCGCATGCCTTTTAGTCTGGATATAAGTGAACTTATGACAGACCTCTTCCAATCTGAGTCATTCCATCTCCAATGACAACAGAAAAAATTTGCGAAAGCCTCTAGAGAAAACTCCCTGTTACTCTTCACTCCAAGACGACACACAAGAAATGTTCTCAATTTGCCTGCCTCAAGCAAGCAAGTTGGAGGTTTCCAACAAGTTTCTAGTGGGACATCATACGACAGATGGCGCACCCTGTCACCAATATTTTCTTTGTTTTCTTCCTTAACGATCATACACTCATTCTTACTGATTAATGTTGCAAGATCATGCATAAGATCATGCATTTGGCATGTTTTGATGTCACCAAATTCATCACTTTCCACATCTTGAAAGAAAGACCTTGATAGCAAATTCATAAAGTACTCATGACCTTCATCTTCTGGACATCTACCTTGATTTGACAGTGGAATAAACCCTTGAGCCATCCATAATTGAATTAGTGTTTCCCTCTCAATTTTATAATCTTTTGGAAACAATGAACAATAAGAAAAACAATTTTTCAAATTTGAGGACAAATAGTCATAACTTATTTTTAAAATTGGTAACATATCATTATTCTTTTCATCTATCCTTAAAAGCTCACTATTTTTCAAATACAACCAATTACACTCAGTATGCAGGAGGCTGCCAATCGTTTTCAAGGCAAGGGGGATACCATTACATTTTTTGACAATTTGCTTTCCAATATCTATCAATTCTGGACTATCAGGTTCTTTTCCCTCTTCAAAAGCCATTCGAGAGAATAATTTCCAAGATTTTTCATCATCAAGACCTTCTAAAACCAGAGTGAAGTTTGCATTCATTATCTCTTTCACCTTTGCAATGCGTGTTGTCACAATTATCATGCTCCCCTTCCTGCCTTCCATCAACAAGCTTTTCAATTCAAGCCACAAACTACAATTTTCATTCCACACGTCGTCTAAAACAAGTATATATCTCCTCCCCTTGATTTTATTTCTAATTTTCTCCTGCACTTGTTGTATGTTGGCATCTTTTTCACACTCAGTCATTTTCTGGCCTATTTCTCTTAAGCCAAATTGATCCGATACACAAACCCACATTTTTAGCTCAAAATGATTTTGAACATCGCCATCATTATACAAAAATTGAGCAAGAGTAGTCTTACCCAATCCTCCTAAGCCAACTATGGCAATTATTGAAACATCCTTGCTCTCATTAGTGTTCAATAAAATGCTTTTCAAAAGATTCTTCTCTTCTTCTCTTCCAATAACTTCCTCATCAGGCACAAACGAGTGAGTTTGTCTTCGTTCCTTGACTCCTACTGGTGGCTTTGAAGAGGAAGGATCCGGTTTCAATTTGTCCTTATCATCAGCAATGCGATCAAACTTCTTCCTAATGTCTTTCATTCTACGACTCATTACATGAGCATATGCAAGTTGGTTTGATTTGGAGCAGAAAGTGCGTACCTTGTTTGCCAAGTTGTCTCCGCCCCTCACTCTCCTTGCAAGAGATTCGGCAGAGAAATCATCCAACAGGTCATCAGCATCGTAAAGCACGTCTTTCAACATCTCCAGCCATTTCTTGTCTAGATGGCTCGTTGCATCACCCTCCGCATCAACAAGTGCAGCTTTAATTAAAGTGACAGTTTGCTCCATTCTCTTCTTATCATCTCGGAGATTACGAAGCAGATTGAACTCTTCAAGAGCCAAAGAGCTCAATCCGTCCAAGACTTTTTCAGCAATGGCGTCCATTTTTCACAAGCCTGTAATCTGTTCGTATGATGTGTGATGTTCTGCGTCTGAAAATTATATATTGTTGATTTTTAAAATATACTAATGGCAGTGGGGAGTGGAGACTACACGGACAGGTTATCTTTCCCTAGCGTAGACCTCGTGGTCTAGTTAGTGCCTATATTGCCAGAAATAATTGAAGGCAGTACAACCTGATCTGTACATGTAATTCCAAAATTTTCAAAAAAAAAAAATAGACTCAGATTTTTTTTTTTTATTTCTGTAAATTATATCACTCCCTTCCGTAAATTCATATCTACACTCCATGATATACTAGTTTTCAGATTCCATATATTCTAATTCGTTAGAAAACAGTGAATTTATTTTTGTTTAAAGGTAATAATTTGTTGCTCTCAATAGAAAATATTTTTGAAAATTTTCTAAAATATTTAACAAACCTCTCAAGTAAAACCAAAAATCCATTTTTAAAAAATCATATCTAATTATCTTAATTAAGAAACTATGGGCACTTTTTAACGCATGTTAACAATTTTTTTTAACATTTTAAGTTTCAAAATTTGTTAAAAACCACTCCAAATGTTGGAAGATTATATTGTAATTCATAAGATGCACGCGGATAATTTTAAGAAGAGATTTTTGTAAAATAGAAATGAAATTAATGAAAAAAATTTAAAATATAAAAATTGTAATTTATAGATTTTAGTGAATAAATACAGTAAAAAATAAAAAAATTAGTTTTAAAAAAATAATAAATTAATATTTGATAAAAATATGACACTTACAATGAAAAGAGATACAGAACAACACAATGAATATATTATATAAAAAAATTTCTACAGTTTCATAAATATTTATTTGTAAGAAAATTTTAAAACATATCGGTGTACGATGTACTAATATTTGAAAATCGTTAAATTTCATTCGACCTATGCAATACTACGTAATTTGAAAAATCAGAACTTTCAAAAGAAATTGACGCACTACACACCGAAGACTCGTGTAAGCTTTAACGGTAAATGGTGTTACTCATAGCATCTAACGAGTTTTATTTCTTCTTTCTAGATTTACTAAAATAAACGGGGAAGATTTGATGCGATGAGTCCACGCCTCCTCCTTTTTTGTAAAAATTTTATAGGAGAGACTTCCATGCACCATATGTGCGGTGATGATGCCTCATACTATTTCTTGGAAACGTAGAAAAAGAGTGGTCCTGATGGACGAAAAATTTAGCAAATCGCCCCTTCATTATGGACGCTTCACGTTCTTACTGATCCTTTGTTTTTCTGTTCAATGTTTATTATGCCATCAATAATTTTCTTTCCTAACCTCAAATAAATAATTAAATAAATGTGTGTATATATATATCTTAAAAACATGGCAAAGATAAATATTTTTCAAATTTCAATTGTAGGATTGTGACGCGTAACTATGAAATAGGCTATTACTTTTCAATTAGCATTGTTTCTATGACAACTAATTATTTTTTAATAAAAAACCTTTCATAATATTATAATAATCATGATATAATTATTTTTATATTAAATTATTTTGATAAAAATATAATATTTTTATTATAAAAATAATTTAAATAAGTTAATAATTCAATATAAAATATATATCAATTGAAGTAGTCAATTAATATTTTATATATTTAAATTTAATTCATTATTAATGTAAAGTATTTTACACTATCAATGAATTGGAAGATGCTATGTAATTAAAAAATTAAAATTAATTAATAAAATTTATTTATAATAAATAATTTTAATATTTTTTAATAATATAATAATACATAAATGGATAATAGTATAAAATTCATTTACACTAATATTCTATTTATTAATAAAAGTATTTAAAAAATAAAGTTCAAGCTTTTTAAAATTTTTAAAAAATAATTATATTACTTATTGATATTTCATTTAAACTTTAAATATCATGAGTAAAAAAAAAAGAAAATAATATAATAGAGTAGTTAAAGATAACAAACATAGTATATGAATTGTGAAATTTTAATGAAATTTTAATTAATGTATCTTTAATTTAAAATATAGTACTTGTAATTTGAAATAAAAATATATAAAAAATTTTAAATAAATAATTTTAATTTAAATTTTTAAATTTTAATTTTGAAAATAATCTTACTTAACCAAATGCACCAAGTTAAATTTTATATTTTGTTAGAATTATATCTTTAAATTTCATATTTTAGCCAATCATCTCTTAATTTTTTCTATTTTTTTGTCCCGCAACTCATTTTCTTTACCATCACCTAACTAATATGTAATATGCAATTTGAACCATTCATTTGGTAATGCAAGGACATACCATTGAAAGTCTTAATCATCATCACAAATTTAATAAAATAAATAAAAAGAGGTGAAATAGTGTGTAAATTATAAAATTGTTGACAAAATTTGAATTGATATATATTTAATTTGAAATGTGAGACTTAAAAATTGATGACAAGAAAATACTTTTAATTTTAAATTAATAAAGTTTATATTAATTTTTAAAATTTTAATTAAATGATGAAATATTTATTTAATTCATAATTTGAATATATAGTGAAATAATTTATTGAATTAAAATTTTAATTTATTTAATATATTTTTTTAATAAATAAAATATATCATATTTTATATATATTTCTTAGTGATATTAGCATTTGAAATCTATAGAATAGAAATGTACAAAAAAATTAATTAAGCAAATAAAAATAAATAAAAGATGTGCGAGAGTTATAAATAATAAAAAATAAAAATTGAATACATAATTAAGTAATTTAATAAAATTAAAACTTTAATTTATTGAAAATAAAAATAAAATATATCATATTAATTTATACTATTTAGTGAAGCTATTATTTGAGTTATAAATAACAAGGTTGAATATGAAAAAATAAAAAAAATGTAATGGGATAAATAAAAAAATATATAGTATATAAACTCTAAAGTAATAAGATTTAAATATAAAATATATAATTAATTAGTTTAATTAAAATAATCATCAACTTATTCCAAATATTTTTATATTAATAAAAAATTATTATATTATGCCATATTTATATTCTCTAATAATATTATCATTTCAAAAATAGGGAAAAAGGCAACAAATTAGATTAAAGAAAAAATAATGCATTAATTATAAAAGTAACATAAAATTAAAAAAATATAAATATGAAACCGGAAGTGTGTGTGTGTATAAGGTAGTTAAAGAGTTAAAAGACATGATTAAAATTTTTATAATAAGAATAAGTGCATAAATTAGAAATAGAGTTTAGTTGAAGAATTAAAGTAGATTACTAAAAATCATGGAAGGGCCTACACACAAACATATATATATATATATATATATATATATTGAGGTTAGGAAAGAAATTCATTGATGGCACAAAAAATACTAGGCAGCAAAGTAAACGATGGGCAGCAAGGTGAAACATCAATAATAAAGGGGTGATTTATTGAATTTTTCTTCCGTCCGGACCATCTTCTTTTTATGTTTTCAATGAATGATACGAAGTCATCATCACCGCACATCTAGTGAAGCATTCATGCACCACTTTGTCAGTGGTACATGTTAGTCTTCTCCAAATTTTATTTAGAAGAAAAATGTTTCTTATTGTCATTGACAAAACCGGTACCACAAAATATTCTGAAATCTTGTCAAACGGAATCCAATGTTAAAATAGTCCTTTCCCAACTATGAATGAGGTTTGATGGTTTATTGCTGTCAATGGCCCACATTTGGACGGAAAGTAGAAAATGTGGCATCATAACAAGGGGCGTGAATTGATTAACTCGAGATTTTATTCTAAATAATTTAAATTTATTTTTTAAATTATTCGTTTGAATTTAAATATTTTATTTTATATAAAATTAAATTTCAATTTTAATTTAATTTATTAACTTATTTAAAAATTTATTTATATAAATAAATTTTAAAATGTATCATTATATTAATTTTTTAAAAAATTTAAAATTATTTAATAATTTAATTCGAGCTATATCCATAAAAAATATATATTAAAATATTGAAGATTTCTGTGATACTAATTTTTTATAGTATTTTTAGGTGCTCCAAATAAACACCAACCCATGTAGACCTTTCTTTTAATGCTCTTTTAAGGTGCGTGCTACGGTATCTTTGCAGCAATGTTGGGTTTGAAACCCAAGACATGTGGCAGAATGCCACTAGCTCACGTGTGGTTGAAATAGCAGAATAATAGTAAAAAATATTTGGTTAAAATTGTCAAAATAACCCTGCAATGCCAAATGAAAGGACGGACGTCAATATTTATTTTTTCTTGCCAAACACTTAGGCAGAATTTTAGTAGTCCCTTTGTCATTAGGCTATTTTTTTCTCTTGTTAATTACGAATAGAAACTACAGCCATCAATATTAAATGGAAGGACGTCAATATTTAATTATTCTTTTTATAATTTTATAAATTTTATTATTTGCAATATATATATTAATATTTTGAGTAGTGTGTACATATATGTATATTATATTTTTAATTTATATTACTTAATAATTCATGTATTATTTTTTATTTTATCACATATTTTTTTATATGATTGCCTAATCTTTTACAATTAAAGTGCTACTGTTATTAATAAATATAATATAATATAATATATTTTTATTACATAATAAAATATATTAAATAAGTTAAAAATTAAATTTAATTCAAATACTTATTGATAATGATATTTATCATTTTAATATTATTTGACTACATATTATATTTTTAACAATTTAATTTTCCTTTACTATTGGTGTAAATCTACTCTACACTATCACTTAATCATTTGATGTTGTATTAATAAATAAATATTAAAAATTTTTTAATACAGTTAAAAATTTTTAACTACTTTTTAATGAAGTATCTTCTTATCATTTATTAATAATGTGAAATATTTTATTTCAATAATAAATTAAATTTAAATCATGTTTTAAATTACATAATATATCACATCATATTTTTTAAGTTGTTTAAATAATCGATATTATTTAACTTAATTAAATTATTTAATATTACATATATATATATATATATTATATTTTTAATCTTCTATTTATTTTTTTAAATCACGTAATTTAGCTTCCATGCGTCATTTTATTATAAAATATTTTGCGGTCTAAATTTTCGGCATTTGCTATTGTCTTTTTCTTCTTCAATTTTGTAGTGTTTATATATTAGTTTTTTGTTGTTGAGTTATTGAATGATTATTATTATTATATTAATTCTTTGATCGGATAATTCTTTTCTTAATTTTTTTGTCATTATTTATTATATTATGATAATAATGATGTAACAAAACGAATTTACTTTTTCAATTCTGAATTTTTCATAATATAATAATTTAATTTTTTATAAATTTTAAATTATTTTAATTCTTATCATTTTTATTATTTGCAACATATATATTAATATTTTTAAATAATATATAGAAATAAATATAATATATTTTTATATAAAAATATTTAAAATATATTAAATATTTAATTTAATTTAATTATTTAATTATATATCATATTTTTAATTCATATTACTTAATAAATTATAGATAATTTTTTATTTTTATTTATTTTATTATTTGTATTTATTTTTATGTGAATTGTTATTATTTATAAACGAAATATTAATATCATTAACAAATATCATATTTAATTAAAATATTCATGTGCATTATTTTTTAGGTCAATATGTAATTTCATAAAATTACTGTCCTCATTAATGATTTTTCCCAAACATCAAATATTATTTCTTTAAACAAAGAGTTGAGATTACAGCAATATATTTAGCGGACAATAGCAGGCCACGTGGGTTCTAAACTCCCGGGGTTCCTTAGACTGCGCCCTCTTTGTATCAGTTGCAATTTTTACTTAAAGGTGCATTTTGTCCTGCAAATAAAGTTAACCTCAAATGACAATTAACTTATTTCATAACTTATACCACACGAAATGTATGGTGCTATATTTAGTTTGTGATTTTATCGTCCCACTAAAGTCACATTTTTTTTTATTTTTCTCTTCCATTTATTTTTCTTATTTTAACCGTACATTTAAACTTTTATTATTTACATCATATCCACTTTCTTCCTCTTCATTTTATGTTAATTACTTTTTTTTGAATATTTTCTCAGTTCTATTATTTCTATTTTATATATTAATTTTATCAAATAATATAAACATAATATGATAGAAATATATCAAGTAAAAGAAATATTTTTACACAAAAATAAAAGAATTAAATTATAATTATTAAATTTTACATTAAAAAATTAGAATTAAAATATGAACTTATACTATTTATTTTAAGTAATTATACCACCTTTTTAAATGATCATGATTTTCAATTATACCCTAATCCTAAGTATTAAATGTAAGAATATGTAATGACCACAATTTTTTCTTCTCATCTATCATATAAAATTCTCCTCTTGTTATATGCTTTCTAACGTGATATATCTTATTTTTAATATAAAATATTTTTAATAAGTTAAGATTTAATTTAATCAGATATTATATTTTTAATTTTTAATATTTGATAGGTCACATACTATATTCCTTTTTATTTTTTTCTTGTATTTTTTATGATAATTTATATTATTTATAACTTAAAAACTAATATTACTAAATAATATAAGTATGACATAATATATTTTTATTATAAAAATACTTAAAATAATTTCAATATTTAATTTAATTTAATTATTTAATTATATATTTTATTTTTAACTATTATTAGTTTTCAAGATTGACACATTATTTTTTTATTTATTTAACGACACATTTTCTCTTTTTACACATCTAATTCCACTATTTATAGTTCATACACTAATATTATTAAACTTCTATTTTATGCAACAAATAAGTTATAAACTAATATCTAAAATGTTTCATGCACTAATTTATTGAAATAAATGAATTAAATAAATAAAATTTAATTTGATAAGTTGCCTTAAATAGTTTATAACTTATAAGCTAGTGGTTTTTTAAATTTTTTTCCAAACTTATCATCTTTTTTTTATTAATTTACAACTTATGTCATTAATAAATAATTATATTCTTATTTTTAATAATAAATAAATAAAATTTAGTTAATTAAGTTAGTAAATAAATATATAATATCAAAAATTTAGTATAAATAATTAAAAAAATAAGTAAATAAATAAATATATAATATCATACATTATAATTAATTCAATTTTAGTTAATTATATCCTTATTTTAAATAATAAATATAAAAAATATGTAAGTAATTAAATATGTAATATCATAAAATATAATTAATTTTATTTTAAGTACTTATTTTTTGTTATAAATAATAATTAATTAAAAATTATATAAGTAAATAAAAATGTAAAGTCATATAATATAATTAATTAAATTTTTGGTGATTATATTTTTATTTTGGTCATATTGATTGCAATAATATGATTTATTTTTAATAAATATGAATTAATTTAATTTATATGTATTTATATTAATATATTCTTTTACATTATTTTATATTTTAAAATAATTTAATAACTAATTATATGAAGCACCTCTTATAATTAGTTACCTTATTAACTATTAATTACTTTATCAATTATTTATACGAAATATAACATAAATAAATAGTATTGATAAAATATAATATACTTTAATTTTACATTAAAACATTTTAAGCAAATTAAAACTTTACATTTCAAACATTAAAATCATTAACTAGTACAGATATAATATGATTAATTTACTTTCTTTCTATAAGTTAAAATTTTAAAATAAAATATATTAATTGAATTGATTAATTAATTAATTAATTAAATTTTATCATTAAATTTTTGGTATCAATATTTGAGTACTACATCTCAAATTAAAGATATATCAATTGAAATTTTAATTTCACTTTAAAGCTCATACATTATTTTTATTCCTTTTATTTAGTTCATTGTATATTTTTCTATTTTTTTATATCTATTTCAATTATTTGCAACTCATATGTTAATTTTATTAAATATCATAAATATAACTTAATATGTTTTATTTTTATTAAAAATATTATAATAATTTTGAACAAAAAATGTTACTTGAATTAATTTAATGTTCTATTTTTAATTGAAAATATTTAAAATTTAAAAATAATTTTATTTATTTATTTAAATTTTACATATAAAAATTTTCTTGATAATTATTTTAATTGTTATATTTTAAATTAAATATAAATTATTAATAATTTTACAAAGATTTTACGATTGAACATAAATATATGGAATGTTAAAAATTTGTTATTTGCAAAAACCAATGTATGCTTGTAAATGTAACGTATTAAACTAAATTCAACACTATTATAGTATATTATTTATTACATAATAATAAATTAATTTCATTTGGAAAAATATATAAATCATATTTTTATTTTTCTACTTAAAAATTTTAAATAAATATTCACATAACAATAGATTGAAAATAAAAATAAAATGTCTAAAAGTAATTACAAAACCGTTCATTAAAAATGAAGCAGTAAAATATACAAATTACTAATTTATTTTCTTTCTATTTAATGCATAATTGATATAGGGCTTTTATAGTGGATGGCTATGACGACCTTTGAATGGTCGAGATTGAATTTTATTATAGTACTCATGATTTTTCTTTCCATCCTACAAAAATCTCCCAAAATATTAATATTATGTATGTATATAACATATATATTATTTATAAGTATATTAATAATTAAATAAATTAATTTGATATATTCATCAGTCGAGTTTTATAAAAAATAACTCTAATTTATTTATTTAAATAAACTTATTTTTTAATTTTAATTTATTTTATTTAGACAAATAAATTGAATTAAATTAATCTATAAATAAATTAAATTATAGATTCTCAATCGATTATCTGACATACTTCCAATCGTAATCATCACAAGGGACGACCTTATCTCTTTGTATTCCCCAAAGCAACATCATGATATACCTTGCGTTTTTTTTCTTTCCTCTCAATGCGCGTTTCTCGAATAGCACGAAAGGATGCAGAATGCTGACGTAGACGCGTGCTTGCTTTGCACCGTTTTTTTTTGGTGAGTTCGTGGGTGCATGAATCGAAAAATCTATCCATCATATCTTATACAATAATTTTTCCCACTTAATTAATAATAAGCGGTTAAATCATTAATTGAGACAATAATATAACACTAAACATAATATTTTTATAAATCATATTTAATAATATATAATTATCATTTAAAATAATAGTTCAGTAATTTATTATTAATTAAATGAATTAAAATTACTAATATACGATATATGGTACATAATTTTTTCAATTTTTGCACCATAGATTTATTTTAATTTTTCTGTTAAGTGATTTCTATTTTATTTACGTGAAATATATTTTCTAATTTTATGTTATTTTATAAAATATTATTTTATTTAATTTCATCTTTAAAGGGATAAAATTAAATAAATTATTTTCATATATACATTACAAAAAAGACAAAATTAAATATATTAATATTTCATAAAATACAATTAATAAAAATAATTTCATAAAAAATAAAATAAAAGAAGTAAAATTTACCAAAAAAGAGGGTTTATTTATTGAATTTACCGACGACCAATGGCGTAATTATTGGAAAACTAATTTAAAAGGACAATGATTTTTAGTTTAATGGTATCAATTTACGACGAGTTGCCTCCCGTATCACACTGTGGGTTTTGTAGCTACAAATATACTTATTTTTGAATTTTTTTTGTATCTGTTATTTAAATAAATTAGGTTCGGAGGAGGTGAGTTAAGGGCTGGCTAGTTGCTATCCAATTTCTTGAAAAAAATTCGGCTTACTATACATATGATTATATAAAAAGCATTAGAAAATCATCTCATATTATTATATAAAATTCTTTTTCCCTGAAAGGTTTTTTAAGCATATAGCAGTTATTTTATTTCCTACTAAAAAGTAAAAGAGTTTCAATTATTTATTTAAAATTCATCTGATAGTTACAATCAATTAAGAATATAAATTAATAAAAAATTATAATCTTTTATGAATTTCATATTATACTATATATTTGATTGATTGAAATATATAAATTCAATTTTTATTTTTTGACTAATGATTAATTTTATGAAAAAAATAATTAGTGTAAATAATTTTAATGATACAAATATTATAATTAAAATTTGATAGAAGTTAATAATTTGGATGTAATTTATTCTAATTCTAATTTACATTAAATGTGCTCACTTTAAATATTAAGACAACTAAAATTATACTTAGGCCAAAAAATTGAAAACAAACTTTTTAACACTTAATCATATTATCTGCTTTGTTATATATAAATATTGAACTTATATATGATCACAATTGAGGGATGAGATCATAGATTTTGCTATATTTTGAACAATTGAACAAAAAATTATTTTGAAGAGAAAATTTAATAAAATTAATCATTAAATAATATTAAATTATATATATTCTTTCAAAATGATAAAATTATGAAAATAAAATTTCATTTCTTATTTGAATCCTTATTATACATTTATAAATTTAATTGAAAAAATTTGATAGGCAGTGCATTTTCTTTTTTGGTTTAATTAAATTATTTTTTATAAACATTTTGGCCATATCAATGCTTAAACATTTTACATTAAAAATACATTGACATTCTATATCATAGTTCTCAAATTACAAAATTATCATAGTAACATTTAACATTCCATATTTCATCATTGAATTTAAAAATATATGCATTCTACCATAATCATAACACTAATTATTAAAATTTCATTTACGTGTGCGTGAACAAAATCATAAAATTAAAAGAAAAAAAAATAAGAATAGTACCTTAAAAGAAAAATCAATCATCAATCAATAAATAAATCACTAAACCTCTTACATAGAATCACACTCAGAAAATGAATCAATAAGAGTTTCTTCACGTACTCATATTTTACCATTGAATTTTAGTTTAAGAAATTATCTAAAATGAATCTAAATAATCATATTACTATTGTGTTACTAGAGTTTTTTCTCATGTGCAATAAATGAAAGTTTCTCTTCAGTCTTCATTTCCGATAAATAACCTCCTCCATCACCAATAAAATTAGGAGAAAATAATCAAAACTTCAAATGATCCCATCTTTGCCACAAACAAAATCTGCCAAAGATTCACATGTTAAATGTAAAATAGAAAACCTCAAATAATCTAACATTCTGGAGCTAACTCGCAAGAATTTTCTTCCTCCGTCGGCCAAAAGCCACTAACGCTCCAAGCAGTCACCATCATCGGTTGTCTTCCTAACTTATGCACAAAAATCACAAAAGCTAGACACCACTCACACCACAGCATTATATTACGTTTTGTTTCCTATGTATTACCGTTATCCATGTCTCTTCACATTTTATAAATATTTCAGAATCCTCTTCTTCCAGATCTTCCTTCACTCCCCACCCATCCCCAAATCCTATCATCACTCTCCTTCTCTCTCAACCTCGTCTCATTCGTCCCTCTCTTGCATCATTGCCCATTCTCTTTAGCGCCCTTTGTCCTTCTCTCACACCATCTTCCATTCCCTTTAGCCGCCATAGTTAACTTACTGCCACTGCCAATTTTTGCTTTGTCCATGTTCCGAATTCATTACTAGCCAAATTTTTTTCACAAAGGAATAAGGGTAATTTTGTCTATAAAGGATTAAATATAACGCCATCCATTACCATTTATTTCAAGGGAGGTCCAAGCCAAAAATAAAAAAGGAGGGGAGGGGAAAGTATTTAATCGAAATTTCAAGGGAGGTGAGAGTATTTCACCTTTAAAAAAATTATATAGAATTTTTCTACTTGGCAAGGGTTTTTGGACAAGTGGTCTACTATGGTGATTCTATTTTCCACCAAAAAGTAAATAATCAATTCTACACCTAGAGATCAACTCTAATCCACATATGATGACAGTGACTGAGCATGTTTTTAATGTTCTATTTTAGGAATGGAGTTTGTTATGAATGCTTTGTAAATTTATAATGTATTATATGCAGATTTTAGTCCTGATTACTTGATTCTATATCCTCTAATTTCGAAAGGTTTAAGTTATTATTCCTATGGGAGTAATCAAATTTAATTAGCTGTTCATACAGAAAAAAAAATCAAATTATGTTAATTAGATTTTCGTTTACTCTATTAAATTTCACATGATCTCTAGCGGTGGGAGTTGACATTGTATACAGGGGATTTGTTGCCCTTTCTTTCTTTTGCCTACTGTTTGTAATTGAAATCCATCTCTATTTTCTTCTTATCCTTAATTTCTAAAATATAAGAATATGGTTAGGAGATTTGATGTTGTCTCCGATGTAAATCCAGCAAGGAATCATGGACATTGTAGGTTTTGATTCTACATTTGTAGCTGATTCTTGGACATGACAAAAGGAATATATATGAATAACTGCTTGAGTTAGGCCTGATTGTTCATATGATAATTTTGAAAATTTTATTATTTTTGTTTATGGAAATTTTTTTGAGTGATTTGAAGGTTTGAATTCTATGTTTTTATGTTTGTATAATTCTTATTTTTTATGTTCAATAGCTAAAGATATTTTGCTACCTTTAAGTAACTTATGAAAATTGTTAAATTGTTGAATGCATTTTAAATTTATGTTCCATAGCATCCTTTTTTCCCAAATTTTTATGTCATTTATAATTATTATCTTTGTATATTGTGATACATTGTTTGAGTTATGAAAAGTTCTCATAGTCCCATCTGACTTGATGTTATCTTTAAGTGTTATAACAATGGCGTTATTATATATGAATTTGGCAGAATATGTATTTGATTGTATTTTAGGATTTGCAGATGTAACTCTCAAAATGCTGTTGAAAGTATGAATACAATACAAGAATAGTATAAATCATATATAATTAGATTATGTGCGTAACTAGTGCGAATTTTAACACTGTTATGATTGACCTCTATGATGATGGATAGAGCCTATAACCTACTTTACTCCTTAGATTATTTAAAAAAGAAGAACAGAGAGAGATAGATCAATCCTAATTTTCAAAAGGAATAACCTCCTTTTATATATAATTTTCTTTTCTTTATATAATCAGACTTGTGATAGTAAATCATTGACCTTTAAAGAGTTGTAGGCTGGGACCTCTACTATGAACTTATATATAATTCAATCTATCACGAACCATATGTATTGAATCAGGGCTTAATATGTTTTATACTTAATATTAAAATATAAAATTAATTATTTAAATAAATATTTTAATAAATTAATTAATGTTAATCATATAAATGTATTTAATAAATTATTTATTTTATTTTAATATGACAAATGCAACATGCACATATCTATATAGTAGGGGTGCTTCACGAGGAGATGGCATAAATTCTAGTTCATGTATCAATACGTGAAGATAGGAGAAATTTTTAAACACTTTAATTATAACATGTATTTTTACTTTCAATTAATAAAAAAATTAATTATAATTTTTAATATATATTAAAAGTCCTAATATTACAGGAAACTTTACATCAATATCAATCAATATGTAATTTTATGCATCTAACATTATAATTCATGTACCAGGCTAATAAGTTCAACTATTACTTTGAGAGAAATGTTATTTATTGATTTATTATTAATAATAATTCCTTTTACAATTGGATACATGACAGAAAATTGATCTCTCATGTTTTAAAATATTATGGAGTCTAATTTGGACACATAACTTGTAAAAGAAGTAGTAATAAATGTGAATACAACAAGAGTGTTTTTTCTTATTTTAATGGCATTATTTATTCATAAATTTTAGTGTGAACATATATAGCATATTTGAACAAAACAATCCATTTTTTATTTTTTGTGATTGGTTTCGGACCCGTCGTAGTATTTTAGAGCCATTACTGACTGTTGGTTTACTAAATAATTTCAAAGTCTTGATTTTTAATTGTAAGTAACATTATAAGTCTTTAGAAAGTCAAAGTGAATCAATGTATCTTACTGCTGAAATTTGTTTTAAAAAATAAAAAAAATAGAGAAAGTGTAAAAACATGGAGGAAAGTGCAGTTCTTCGTAACCAAATTTACATGGACATTTAAAGATTTTTAAAGGCTAAATTGTAGCTTATTAAATTATAAATTAATTTATTTATTGTGCTAAATACAGTCCAAATTCACATTCACATTTCATGTTCTCTTTTTGCACATTTGTGGTAAACCTGCAATTATGTTTTATTGTATATATATATAGTTATAGCTCTATATAACAATTGTTTTACTGGTGTCATTTTATTTATGATGTTGCTTGTTGATAGTGGGTGTGGAAAAATTTTTAAAAATGCAACAAACCTTGTGCTTTTCATTTTGTGGAAGAGAGTGTGAAACCATGAATCCTAAAGAGACATATCAAAAGTAATAAAAAGATGTTTATGCCATCATTTGACTAACTTTTTTTCTCAAAGAGAAATGAATATGTTCAAATTATGAAATGAGTTTGACATAAAAATATGTTAAATGAGGCCAAATGGCTGGAAAACTTGGAAATTGATCAAGCAAAAAGGTTAAACGTATTTTTTTAATGATAAGATTATGATAATTTATTTAATATACATAAATAATTATAAATTTGAATCTTAAATATATCAATAAATAAAATTCCTAACAATATTAAATATTATTACATCGTTAAAATATCGATAGATATATTAAATTACCGTGAATGATAACTTTCAAAAATTATGTGGGCCATTTGCAACGAGAATGCTGATAGTCTTGTATCATCACAAACACCACTTCCCTCGATTACGGTTTAATCTTAAGAAAGTTATTTTCTTTGTATAAAAATGTTACCGTCAGTCTTTAAGAAAACCATCGGAAGACCTTGTGAGAATTACTGTTCATTGCAGGGTGATTGTGTGGAATGTAGTGTCAGAGTATCTTTATCCTTGTATAATTGTAATTATTCACCTTGTGAAAATTACTGTCCATTGCAACGGGATTGTGTGGAATGTAGTGGAGGGGTATCTTTCTGCTTGTATAATTGTAATTATTAACCTTTTTTCTAAAATTATTCTTATAAGTCATTGTGATCGATATATAACCCATTAATTTGATTATAGTGGGCGAGGAAACTATTTAAAAATATGATTGACCGAATGCTTTATATCAATTGTGGAAGACAGAGTGCGAAATCATGACTCTTGAAAAACATATCAAAGTCCTAGAAAAGATGTTTACGGTATCATTTAAAAAACATTTTTTTCCTCAAACTATGAGGAACGAATGTGCATGCAATGCATATAAAATGTGCAAAAAATAAAGCCAAAATGTTCGGAAGCCTTACAAAATATTCAAACAAAAAGCCAAATGGGATATATTACATTAATTGTGGTTGATAACTTTTCTAAAGTTGTGGTGGCCATTTGGATCAATTATTCTCCTCTTCTTTAAAATTTTCTTTATCGTGTTTGTGACTTGTAATCATTTACTTTGATTATTAGGTGGTGAGAAAAGTATTTAAATGTGATTAAGCTAATGCTTTTCATTTTGTGAAAGACAGCGTGTGAAATCATGACTCTTCGAAGAGATATCAAGATCGAAAAATGTTTATGGTGTCATTAAATAAATTTTTCCTTAAAATAAGAGAAATGAAATGCAAAATTTTAATTATAAAATGAACTTGACGTAGAATATAAGTTAAAAAAAACAAAGTGATTTGAAACCATCGTGGAAGCTGAATGCGATATGTTAATTGTAGATTATAATGCTTGTTTAATAGAGCAAAATGGAATAGAATAAAATTGAATACAAAATATTTATCTGGTAAAATGATTATTTTTTAAAAAATGTCAATTTCATTAAATGATAGGATCCCCATTCCACCATAAAAGTTATGGAATGGATTTTTATTTTTACCATTTTGTCTCACTAATTTTTCTAAATTCCAAAAATCAATGCATACAATCAAAAAAATATTGGAGATTTTTTATGATTAATGTAATGGATATAAATTATATGCTCAAATGATATATTTTAAACAACCGTAGGGCCATATATAAATAATACCTGTCTATGCCTTTTGAAACCAATGGCATATTTACACACGCTGCAATACTGATGCCCTTAAAGTAATGCAAATTAAATTAAATAATTTCTTTATTTCTAATTTCTAATTTTTATATTTTAGTGTTGAAATAATCTATAACTTGTTTTTTTAATATTTCTATCTTTTTTTAAATGTTAAACAAATATATTGATATTGATTTTGACATTAAATAATTTTTTAGTACAATATATTAAATAATTTCAAAAGTGGCTCAGGTAAATATCATTATATATATATATATATATATATATATATATATATATATATATATATATATATATATATATATATATATATATATATATATAATTTAAATTTTATTTTTCTTTTATTTTTAAGATTATTATTATCATTAATAACTTTTTTTCATTTTATTCCATCAATATTTTATTGTGCTAAATATGATTATCGGATAGAATGTCTATTCTATTTCTAACCATAGCATGGTGATTCCATTTTATTCAGTCATACCTAATGCATCTAAAGTTTTGTTGGCCATTTGTATCAATTGTATGAAAAAATTAGCCATATGTCACAATTAACATAAACACGACCCCAACAACGGTTAAAAATGAAATATATAATTATCTACATCAATTAAAATAAAATTTTAATTTATTTAAAATACTTTCATGATAAAATAATAAAAATAAAATATATTATGTTATGTATATTATTTAGTGATATTATGATCTAAATTGTAAGTAATAAGTATGGACGTTCAAAAAGAATAATAATTGAAAATAAATTCTGGATAAAATCTTGACATAATTTTAGTTGATGGATATTTAATTTAAAATATAGTAAATATAATTAATGTGAAAATTTTATAAAAATTAAATTAAATTTTTAAATGTTTTAATAAAAATTTTGAAAATAATTAATAATATAATATTTTTTATATTGAGTTTGATAAAACATAAAAGAAAAGCTAAAAAAAGAGGAAGGAATTTTTTTTTTTTTTTTGGAGGGGGGCGGGAAGCAAAAAGTTTGGAAGGGAGGTAATAAATGACTTACACCTGTATTATGGGAGCACGGCTAACAAAGGTTCAAAAAGATCATGGTTTTCGTTTATCATTTTATAAGTTTTCTAAGCGTTAAAATGTGAATATACGATGACTCATGGGATGAGATGAGGGTTTTAAATTGTAATTTGCAACCATGGCTCCCCGTAACAAATAAATTAATTTATAATTTATTGATTAAGTTAATAAGTTATAAAATATCTTCTAAAAATACTTACCTAGAATAGTTTATAAGTTCTGATTTAATAAGTTATTTAGAGTAACTTATAGTTTATAAGTTATTGTATCTTTAAATTCTTTACAAATTTATCTTTATTTTTTTATTAATTTACAACTTATACTTTTTATAATATAAATATAAATATTTTTTATAAAATATAATTATATTATATTTTAAATAATTATAATTTTATAATAAATAATAAAATAAAATTATATAAATAAATATATAAGTTAATAAAATATAATTAATTAAATATTAAATATTATATTTTTATTTTAAATTTTTAATTACATTAATATAATTTAATTTTTAGAAAAATATAAATTATTTTAATTATACATTTATTTTTATTAATATATATTTTTATAAGTTTTCTAAGTGTTAAAATGTGAATATATGATGACTCATGGGATGGGATGAGATGAAGGTTTTAAATTGTAATTTGCAACTATGGCTCTATTTCATGTAACAAATAAATTAATTTATAACTTATTGATTAGGTCAATAAGTTACAAGATAACTTCTAAAAGTATTTACCTAAAATAGTTTATAAGTTCTAATTTAATAAGTTATCTAGAGTAACTTATAGTTAATAAGCTACTGCAACTTTAAATTTTTTTAAATTTATTTTTATTTTTTTTATTAATTTATAACTCATACCTTTTATAATATGAATCTAAATAATTTTTATAAAATATAATTATATTGTATTTTAAATTATTATAATTTTATAATAAATAATAAAATAAATTTATATAAATAAATATACAAGTTAATAAAATATAATTAATTAAATATTAAATATTATATTTTTATTTTAAATTTTTAATTATGTTAATATAATTTAATTTCTAGATAAATATAATTATTTTAATTATATATTTATTTTTATTAATATATACTTTTATATCATTTTGTAATTTTAGCTAGTTCAACAAACAAATTTTATGAAACACTTCAAATAGTTTATCAGTTATAAGTTATTAACTATCAGTTAATTTATCAACCGCCAACTAATTTATCAATTATCAACTAACTTATCAGTTACTTACGCAAAATGAAGGCTATCATATCTCATAATTTTTGTCTTATAATTTTATTAATCCTAGTAAGTTGCAATCATGATTATAATCGTAATTTAGAAACATTAATCATATTATTAATACACATGTGACAATTTTATTGTATCCGAACTTGAATTCTAGCTACCCATGCTTTATAAGTCAATTTTAATATCATAGAAATCTCCTTACCTAATGTATAAATTCGTTAAAATTACATAAATAATGACGTGAAAATCCAATAATATTGTGATAATCAAATAAAAAGCACATAAAAATATTATACAATTAAATAAAAAATAATTAAGTGAATAAAAAATGTTAATTTACAAAATTTTTAGTTTAAAAACTTCATTTCTAAAATTTCAATTTTGGTGTTAAGATCTAACATACCAAAATTAAAGGAGGTTTTTCTGCATTTTAATTTCGTATCTATTTTAGATTCTCCACAGCAACCGTTCCTTGACACACCCAAAGAACAAAGCACTTCAAGTTTCAGTTTACGTGTGCACTCCAATTATACCCAACCCAACTAACTGGAAAATGCCCGACTCTTTGATGGAGAAAGTTTTATGAATTACGATGGAGAATCACTTGCGTCGAAATTTCACCCTTAATATTAATATAAGAAAACGAAAGAAGATACACAAATAAAGGAGTCAGTAAAATCTAATTTTGGAAGATTAATTTGCTTGTAGATTTCTAGCTTTGATGCATATCCACCTCACGAAAAATACTTGTTTACTTCATTTTATTCATAACACGCATCTTAATACCGATAGGTGGCTACTGTTATTCAATGAAAGGAAAGATATATATTATAACTGAAGTGTACAAATATTTTTCTGCACTTTGAGGATTAATTAGTCTAAAGGGCTCATTTATCTTATCAAAAAATATTTTGTGTAAGAATATCATTAGTTATATATAAATAAAGAAGTAACTTATTAACTTTCTACATTATAATTAAAAAAATGATATTTAAAATTATAATAGTTAAAAAAATGGACTTCTTTAAAAAAAATTGTATTTCATCAAATCTTTACATTTCAATATTAAACATAAGAGATATTTTTCGTTAAAATAACAGGATCAAAATCTAGCATATCTTTCCATTAACTATTGCTCACTTCGTGTATTTGTAATGCTAACAACCTGGTAAATTGTAGTTAAGGGACTAAAATTAATTTGATTATTCCGGAAACTAGTCATTAAGTTTTCAAGATTTCTTTGGTTAATTATTAAATGAATTTGACATATAAAATATGTTAAATAAACTTAAATGGCTAGAAAAAAAAACTTGGAAATTGATCAAACAAAAAGCCAAATGTGATATGTTAAATTATTTGTGGATAATGACTTTTCTAAAGTTGTGTCGGCCATTTGTATGAATTATTCACTTCTTTTCTAAGATTATTCTTATAGGTCATTGTGGCCTAACTAGAGTCCCCAACTTTGGTTATTAGTCGGCGAGGAAAATGTTAAAAATTTATGGTTAAGCTAATGTTTTTCATCATGCGGAACACATAGTGGGAAACCTTGACTCTTTAAAAAGATATCAAGGTCAAAAAAATGCTTATGTTATCATTTACATAAATTTTACTTTAAAATAAGGGAAATGAAGTGAACATTTTTAATAATAAAATGAACTTTGCATATAAAGGCCTTGTTGACAATTAACTGATTAGCTCATTCAATTAATTGTTAGCTAATAATTGATTATGTTAACTGATTTGATCAGTTAATTATATTAGTTATTTAAATAAGAGTGTTTAATAAAATCAATCGTTTATGATTAGTTGTTTATATATAAAATAACATATAAGGATTTAAATATATTTTATGAATTGTTTGAATATTCTTTTATTCTAATATTTTAGATTATATATATTATTTAATACATTAAATTTTTTTGTAAATAATATATCATTATAATTTATTATATATTAAATATTTATTTAAAATTAAATTAATATAATCTTTATAGTAAATAAATTTACCAATAAAAAATTAATAACTATAATTATTTAATTTACAATACACATTATCATATTTTTTACACTAATTGCATTTAAATTTTTTTATTTTATTACCCCACACAATATAAAATAACATAACAAATTTTAACTTACTATATACAAAATAATTGAACTAAGTATTTATTTAGTAATTTTACAAAATGTATTAATATATATTACTCATTTATTTACAAATTTCTATATATTTTATTACAATTAATAAAATAAATATTATTTTAAAGTAAAATCTTAAAATCTTAATATATCATTATAGTTACACTTAAATAATTTTAATTTTAATTAAATATCTAATATATAAAATATTTTTTTGAACAAAAATATGTTAAGAAACGTTAGCCTGAGAAATGCTTTCCTACTTGTTAGCCAAGTTGCAGGACAACGTAGGGTAGCCCAACGTTTCCCATTGGGTGACATTGAGGTTGCTAACATCTTCTATAAAATTACATGTAATAAAGAGGAGGGCACTAACTGAAGGTTTTGATCAAGAGGGACAAGTCAGTCATTTTATAAATACATAATGCAGTAGCTGATTAAATGTGCTACGTAATGCAGCATTTTCAAAAATAGCTAATTCAAATGAATCAATTGTTTCAAACAATTATTTATCAAACAGTAAATTTAGTTGAAAATCAAATCAACTAGCTAAATTTGATCTAACCAACTAAAAGTTATTTGAAAAGTTGTTTATCAAACCAAAATATGTTAACTAAAGCATAGTAGCTAGAAAGCATTGAAATTAATCAAACAAAAAGACAAATGTGATATGTTAAATTAGTTGTGGATGATAGCTTTTCTAAAGTTACGTCGGCCATTTGTATCAATTATTCACACTTTTTATTAAATTATAAATATGAAAAAAGAAGCTTACGTATGATAATCAACATAAACAACATGAACTAAAAATTAATTAGTTATTTTAGTAATCAAGACTTGATGATTATATATTACAATTAACTTTCAAACATTGCTACAAAAGTGTGAAACAATAAGGATAATTAACGTCAATTTAAGAAAAAATCGACTTATATAATAGTGCAGTAACATATTTAAAAATATAGGTAATTTAATATGTTAGTTCAAATAAAAAATCGATATTATAACACTTAAAAAACTTTTTACATTGGTTATTAAAGAACTAACATTGAAAGAGAGGATGAAAGTTAGCTCAAAAAATTAGAATATAATTAATACATTAATTTTTTATAAAATTAATTTTACTTTAATGCCAATTGCCAGTATTTGAAAATAAAATCACATAAGAAGCTAGTTAGTTTTATTTTCACAAAACTTTATATGTCAATTAGTTTCTAAAATAACTAACAATTAGAGTCATACAAGTGGTTGTACTTTTTTAAATATAAAAAAAAATTAGATGTTAATTCTTAAAAAATTGACATGTTTAATTCTTGTAAGAATTTAAATGTTGGTTAATAAAATTACTAACATCTAAAGTTATACAAGTAGTAATATTTTTGAAAATATAAAGGAACTTTATATGTTATTCTTAAAAAAAATCTGCATGTGTTTTCTTCCTATAAGATTTTAGACATCAATTTATGAACCAACATTTAAAGTTATAATAGCGGTGATATTTTTGTATTATAAATGAAAAAAATCTTATTACTTTCTTTTTTGTTGTCACTACCACTTTCCTTTTTTGTTATTTCTAAGCTCAATCTCTATTTCTATCCACCTCCCCTTGCAAACATTAGATCTTGCTCCATCCTTGATTACATTTCAATAAGCTATTGATACTCTGTTTTCAAACATCAAGCATGAAGTGAGTTCAAAAGATAAGAGTTGTTTTTCTTGTTTATATTTCTTAGATTTTTCATCTCTTCTGTTTCTTTATTTTTTGTGCATTTTTAAGAGATTTTTTATTATAATCCTTTATAAAAATTTTATGGTTGTTTTTAAGTTTTAGATACCTTTTATATCTATAATAAGATTTTGTAGCAGAGTTTAAAGTCAATCATATAACAATGAGTGATGAAAAAAAAGTAAAAAAAAATCATGAAAATAACCATTTTAAGTGATTCTAGAGAGGAAAATGTTTTTGATTTTTGCAAATGAATACATTTTAAAAAAATACATAAAATAAAAAAATTCACCCCAAATAGATAATTAAATGTGAAGTTATAATGTGCTAGAATTTTTAATTAAAAATACATGTTTTTAGTGAGATATTAGTTTTATTCAATTTTTACTTTAGATATTTTGATAAAGAAGGGAAAAATTGATGTTAAAAAAATATTATGTAAATATTTTGCAATAGCAAAAATTGACATGAAATGTAAAAATATTAAAATATTTTAAAAAAGACTTTAATTTTTTAGCAAAATATTGACATGTAATCTTGTTCATGTCGATTATATAATTGACACAGAATAACTTAACATATAATATCATTCATATATATATGTTGATTATCAATTAATGTGATTTTTGTTAAATATACTACAAAAAATATTAATTAGTAATGAAAAAATTCATCACTAATTAAGAACATTCCACCGCTAAAAAAATATAACAATGGAAAAGAAGACATATGTAAACAATGCATCAGTAATTCAATCAGAGATGGATTTATAATATCCATTGCTAAATTCTATCACTACATTCATCATCAATTTGATGAGACAACGATAAATGAAATGAATGACAAATAAAATTAGTAATGTATTTATTCATCGCTAATTTTATATCCACTAATGGAACTTCTATCCTTGATCCATAAATTAGTAATGAATATTTTTATTACTAGTCCATTGCTAAATCTATTGCCAAATTTTGATCAATGATGGACAAATTCATTTGTAATTTCATTATTAAACAAGGAAATTCATACATAATTAATGGCATCATCTTCAAAATATTATCACTAGTTCTATTGCTAATATTATATACACAATATGAGATGTATTTGTTCATATGTTGTCTATTTTTGTAACAATCTAAATAATAAACACCCTATCTAATCAAATTTTACAAAGCTAAAACCTTATGAACAGTCAAATATTTAAATTGAATTTCATGAAATAAAATAAAATGTGAATATTTTATTTATGTTAAGTAAAAAAATAATAAAACAATAAATTCTAATATATAAACAAATGATGTCCAAGTTCATACATACTACAAAAACATAAATCCAAAATGGCTAGCTTTTAAACAACATGTTGATACTATGCTCATGCTACTTAATCATCAATTGCTAGGACGCAATTCATTATTTCTAAGTTGTCATCCTTTATTAACCATAATTTATGTCAAAATAATATTTCAAAATAGGTAAGAATGACTTTGTTTCTTTTTTGTATTATTATCTCAATGAAGTGAATCTAAGAGTACTAGTAGTAAGAAAGAGTAAGTATTTCTATAAAGGTTCACTGATAATGATCTTAGGGATAAAAAATAAACCATGGATATGAAAGTAAGGGACTATTTCAAGGAGATCATAGGAATAATTTTCATCATTATTTATTTCTTTCATTATGCAGCCATATTTGAATACCCAATTATCTATACCTTTTCTTCAAAGTCATGAAACCAACATTAAGCTCCTTAGTTGCTTGTATTATGTATATGTGGAAGTGCTCAGATATTGTCTCTCTTGATAACATTTCTGGACAACTCTTTTTCTTCTCTACAAACCATTTTCTCTTGATAATATTCTTGACTTTCAGGAGATACTGATGTACGTGAACGTTAACTCTAAAATCGATTGCTTGTATTACCTTTGTTATGTTCATAATAGGAACATGAGTAGATGTAGCAACCAGCCTGTAGCCAAATACCACTAAATATAGTTGTGCAAATTTAGTACGAATGTTAAATTATACACATCAATACAAATTAATTAATATAAATTTTTAGTTAAATGTTAATCAGTACTTATGAATCACCCTCTAAATATAACCTAAATCCTATCATCACTTGGCTTGGAACTCCATAAATGTGCTAATGGTGTTCTCGACAAATCTGAATGCTCTATCGATATCAACAAATCATATAAATTAAACTAAAAATTAACAAATCATATAAAAGAATAGAAATTGAAGAAATAATGTGAGGGAAATGTGAATAGAATCCAAAACCTCTTTAGATAAAAGACTAACCTTCAAGAGATGCCAACAATGTAATTGTATATTAGCAAGTTGAATACTCTTTGCCAAGCACATTTAGTTCCTTTTTCAATTTATTTGCTATTATTTTCCTTAGTCTCTACCTCTTATTAGGAGAAGTCATCTTATCAATATCTAGTATTTTCACATTTGAATATAGTTTCTTTCCAATTTAATTTTTCTGAAAAGAAAGTTATGCCTTTACTAATTTTGGTAATGATAAAGAGAAGAGCTAACCTAAGATTTTTTTTTTCAGCCCACTTGCGGATTGTAAAAATTGCAAGTTTAAAAACTTGGGTTAATTAAATAATGTAACTTTCATGATAAAAAATATGTAATTATAGATCACCACTTCAATTATTGAAGGTAAAAACAATTATGACACATCAAAGGGCTTAAACAATTTGCGGCTTTTATTAATTGCATTCATATCTTTGAATTAGCCTCTTGACTTAAAAGGAATAGACAAATTATGTGCAACAAAAAGGAAAAATTTAGATGATCCAATGATGTACCATCAACTAGTTGATAGCTTGACCTATCCAACTTTGACATGTCTAAATATTGCTCGTGCAATTGAGATATTAAGTTAATCTATGCAATATTTGAAAAAAAGCCCCATCTAGAAGTAGCTCAACATATTTTAAGATATGTGAAGGGATCGATACACTTTGTTCTCTTATAGAAAAAAGAAATATTTAGTTAACTACTATGATGGCAAGTATATTAATGATTATTACATAAGAAAATCTACGACTAGTTATGTATTCAATCTTGAATCTAGAGCAATTTCATGTTAGAGTAAAAGACAACCAACTGTGCCATTGTTAACCACTAAAGCAGAATATTAGCAATAGCAATGGCAACTCAAGAAAATGCATGGTTAATGCATTTTTTGAAAAATTTTCATCAACCAATTGATTATGCAACTTAGTTATATTGTGACAATCAATCATTAATTCAACTAGTTAAGAATCCTATCTTCTATATGAGAACAAAGCATGTGAAAATATATTATTAATTTTTTTGAGAGAAAGCATTTAAGGAGAAGTATAAATGAACAAGATAGATACGAAAAATAAAGTAGTTGACATTTTCATAAAAGGACTTAATGAAAGAAAGTTTAAAGTGTTTTGAGAACTAATTGGCATGCTATTTTTGGAGAGATTTAATGATGAGGGGAGTGTTAAAAATTATCAACAAAATCTCTCTCCATTTACTATACTCATATTTCAAGATTGCATTTTGTCAAAATAGAAAATTTGTTCGTTGCCATGGTCTTCAAGTAACCACCCAACTTGTGATTTTGTAGGCTGCAAATTAGAACCAAGCAACCATCGGCGCCTGTAGCCAATGGTGGAGCCATTGTGCGCCTTAAGAGGATGGGTGTTTGAATCCCATCCAACCTCATCCCCCTTCCCCCCGCCCCCAACCCCCCCCCCCCAAAAAAAAAAAAAAATTAGAGCCAAGCAAGGCAGACAAAGATGGCTACAAACAATGAAGCTATTTGGCGCAAGAAACATGTGGAGTAATAAAATAATGTAAAGGCCTATTCAAATGGAGATTGCATTTAATGCATGGCAAGGAGCATGACCTCATAAATAGCATAGCCATTTGGTGCAGAAGCCAAGCAAGCTAAAATCCGAAGCAAAAGGCTTCTATATTTGAGTGTTATTTTACTTCAACGAGAATGTATAATATATTAAGTATTTGAGTAATTTAAATTATACTTTATACTTGTCATTTAGATGGATTTTGTACATTAGAAATTATCACATTAGTATTTGAGTGTAACTTCTTTATTTTAGTAAATAAAATTATAATATTTTTTTTTATACTCAATTGAGAATTAGCTAGTTCATTATTCCTTTTTTACTATAATTTATATTTTACTCGATATCACTGGCATTAGATTAGGACACTTATTTATGGATTTGGATCTCATCATTTTTTTTCCTCTCGATTTTTCTTCAGTTTAGGAGAGATGGAAGCCCAATCTCTATTCTAGCACACACAATTAACATTTTTTTATTAAAATATACTATTTCTATATTATTAAAAAAAAATTCGTATCTATCCTCAAGATTTCGCCATCAATTTTATCAAATAAATGGATGAATCCAAATTATCTTGTGAGGAAATGGTTTTATCAAATGACAATCACCTGGGACCACGTCGATTCCACTTGATTTAGCCTCAAATGTTTTTCAATATTATTTACAAATATTTTGAAACTTCTGAAAGGATTTTTTTATTAGTTTTTCAAGTTGGTTAGTTTTAAATTTAAGGTAAAGAAATTAGTTAATTAATATTTGAAAAATTATTTTTCGGAAAACTAATCCATTGGGAGCATATTTGTCCAACTAATTGATTATTAATCCATCATATAATCGATTAAAGCAATGCCAAGAATCATGGTATTTGGCCGAAACACACAATTGGAGGATTCCACTATACATACCTCAGGTAGTTTTTAAATAATACAAAGATAAGAGGTCATATCAAATAAAATTATAATACATTTTATTTGGTTCATTATTTAATATTAATTTTCAATTTTCAGGCATAGCCAACCATACATCTAATTATGTCCAAATTCTTAATTGAACTTAATAACTGACATAACATGATCATCATTCTAAAAGATTGGTTTAATCAAATAAAGATAATTAAATGCTTATGAAGCCATACTTTTCTTCTTCAAACTCTAATGTCAACAATTTTTTTTTAGAAAAGGAAGAAAATAACTGACATGTTTAAATACAAGTTGAAAATGTTTTTACATATAATATGCCTGGGAGGAATTAAATCACAAGCCCCTCTAAGAACTTGGATAGAGTTAAATTAAAGGTTGATATAATAGGAGAATTGGAAGAGAAATAGTTGATATAATTGATTAAAAATATAAAACAAATGACAAAATTGAAACAAGTATGATGCGAATCACGCGATTGGTAAAAGAATCAATGCTAACATTGCCAGAAAGTGACAGATATTTCTACCATACAAGCAATACAGCAGATATTTTGATCATTCCATTGGAAAATTCTGATCAATTGTTCAAGATTCCGGAGGGGAAAAAATGATGTCATTTTGTAAACACAATTTCACAAGACATATAACACATCAGCAAACATCAGCAGTGATGAACTGTATCAAAATGTATAATACATGAGCAAAAAATTTTTTCTAATAATTTTTTAATCTTACATAATTCTGAATCTTTAACACATGCAAGGATGATGACTCCCTGTTAATTCTGCATATTTCATTATCAATGGAGCCAACTGAATCAGGAAAACTTAACCAAAAGATTGTGGACCCTTCATGCTTTAAGTATTTTATCTAAAATTATACCGACGATGAGTGCTTATTTGAAAATTTATTCTTACTGTAAAATCAAGCTTTAATAGGTTACTTTTTTACGAAGAAATTAACCTAATTGATGCTCTCGTTGCTTGCTTATTAAAAGGCTAAAGGATAAAAGCCAAGTTGCAGATTGCTCCTGGCGGAATTAGCAAGGAGCACAAAGATGAAGGCTTGCTCTCTGATTTTAATAAATACTTGCTAGAAGTTTTGAATTTCCAGCAAATAAGGAAGCAGACATAAAGAAAGCTTCTGGTTGAAAGTGAAATTAAATGAGAGCCAAATTGACAGAGACTTGGCAGAATACGCTTTTGAAGCTCAAGTTGCTATCCGCTTCCTTGTTTACATTATCAATGACGTTGGGTAAATTCTCAATTTCTTTTTTTTAAATATTTGACAAACCTCTCATCACATAAAACAACAGCCAAACAAAGCTTTAAAGAAATATCTATTTTAGCTAAGAAAAATTATATCTAATTATATTTATTTGCAACATCTTATAAGGAAAAAATTGCTTATCATGCAGAAACACGTTACTGTCAATGGCCTATGCATAAGAACGTCTTTTGTTGAGTTCTAGTTTATAATTTTGATCAATGGACTCACTAATTGGTAAGAGCATCAATGTTACTATTTCCAGAAAGTGATAGATATTGCTTTGTACTATACAAGTAATACAGCAAATAGTGATTTCCTGCAAATAGTTTCCTAATCAATTTAATGCCAACATGATGAATTATACAGGAAAGTGGTTAAACTTATTTTGATTATTCCATAGGAAACTTCTCAGAAATTGTTCCAAGATTCCCAAGGAATCTATCACGTCACTTTGTAAACACTATTTCACAAAATGTATAATACGTGAGCTAACATCAGCAGCAATGAATTGTACGGAGGGGGGAAAAAATCCTTTCCTCATTATGTCTATGAAGAAAAGAGTTCTTCAGCATTCTTCAAAAAGAAATCCTGTTGATTCCACTTCAGATGCTGAATACCGGTTGAGCTGATATAACAGTCTCGAATGCCAATCATAAATCTTCTAACAAAATGAAATGCATTAGTTCATCAGACTAATGACAGAAAATTGAATTAAGACTCACAATTTAAGTCTAATAAAATGACAGAAAGACAGAAAAAAGGAATGTAGGAATTAACGTGTTGTACTTTGCAAAAGTTCATTCAACTCAAAAACCAGCAACAAGAGATAACAATACAAACCAGAAAATAGGTGAGAAAACAATAAAATATGTAAATAGCAGAGACAAATGCATGTTTAGGGGACTAAGATATAACATCAGATAAACACTTTGAAGAGAAAGTAGTGCAAGTGTTGGATGAAGACTCATTGTCTACAAAAATGTCAAACTCTAGCTCTAGCAAGCATCTATAATCAAACATGTACCAATAATGTTTTCATTTTGTTTTTTGCAGAGAACTAGAGACACATCATATCTGAAATAAAAGTTGAAGATTTAAAGGAAGAGAAATTACCTTGTGAAGAATGTAACATTTGGATAGTAAATTCTGATTGAGATGCTTCTTTTAGTCTCAGATAATTCAGGACTGCTCACATATGAATTGCAAAGAGGGGGAAAAAAATCAGAAGCTTAACTAAGATAGTGCGAAAGAAGGGGAAAGATAAGAAAATAAGCACTATTAGAATACTGAATGCACAGAGAAACACCAGAGACTATAGAGTTATATTACCTGAAAATCTTTGGAATTAGTGTCAATGTTGGGATCTTCTTGTTGCTGATACACTTGTTGAATGTGAATACATCCTTCTCAGATTTTGAATAAAAGAAAATTAAATGTAGCAATATGAAGTTGGAGTAAATTACCAACAGTTTACAGGTTTAACTTAACCATTTATAATCTGGATTACTTAAACATGAACAACAGTATGAAAATTCAATTTTTTAAAAAATTACAAAAAAAGGCTTAAATTAAATGTGGCTTATAATTGAATTAAATTCTCAAGGCATATAAAATTAGTCAAGATTTGAAACGAATACATCTATAAATCCTATGTTCGAAAGAGTCCCTAATTGATTTATTAGTCATTTTAAAGTCCAACGTCAAGTTTCAACGTTGTTAACTATGTAGATTTCAAACCCTTTCAAAATCAAATGTTTAGAGAACTAACATGTAACATGAGAGGAATACTTTGAAGAGAAGGCAGTCTGAGTTTTGGATGAAGATTTTGTACAATATCTATTATCAATTTTTTTTTTTTCATTTTGTTTATTATAGAGATTTAGAGATATATCATATCAGTGAATTCATAAGAATTTGAAGCCAATTATTTTTCATCCATTTGGCTTTGACCAGAATGTAATATTTGGGATATGGGCCATTTTTATCGCCAATCCTCTCCCTTTTGCCTTCTGCATCTTTCCTCTAATTGAGGACATGAGCAACAATTTTGCAATGATGGAAGATTTTGTCAGTCTTTTTCTGCCTCCAGATGATGCAATAATTTTGGATAGTAAATTCGAATTGAGTTGCTTCGATTTTTCAGTCTCAGATGCCAGGGCTGCTTACTTATGAATCCTAAGTAAAGAAATCAAAAAACACAGTGAGATAGTGCGAACAGGGGAAGAAAAATGAAAAAACACGATGGGAGTGAGAAAGTATTAAACTTATAAGCATGTCAACTACCATAACATACAAAGAAACACTTTGCAAAGAGTGTGATGTTATATATTACCTAAAAATTCATCCGAAGTAGTGTCAGTGCTCGGATCCTCTCTAAGATGTTATACTTGTTGAATATGAATTAGAGGTTTGAGATGGTTAAGAAAATCAGATGAACAGTTGTGAATTAGATATTCAAATAAATTCATCAATATACTTCAAATATATCATTTTCTATGTGCCAAATAATCAATTGAACATAAAAAAAAAAAACCTTACATGATCAACCTACTAATGGATTAAAAATGATTCGGAAACTATGAAAAGCATATATTGAAAATTTCTACCTTGAAATTAAATGCAGAGCATGCAAGATTACAGTGAAATTGGAAAGAACTATATGGCTTAAAAGATTTTTAATAAAATAAAATATTATTAATTCTTCGAGCATACTTATGGCTTTTAAGTGTTGTAGAGATGTGTGATATTAGATTTAAGTGAAAATGTAAAATCATGGAATTACCTTCTGAATTGGAGACAATTTACGCGTAAACACGTGGGATATGAGCAATTTTTGGCCAATCATCACTCTCCTCCTTTTTGCATCATTCATTTAATTGTGGACAACCAACAATAATTAGATATCGTAAAGATCTGAGTTTTTGAATTCCTTCAAGCAAGGAGGTCTAACCATGGCAACCAGAAACAGAAAGACTTCGAAGCAATGAGAGTTGTCCTATTGACTCTGGCAATGATGTTAAACCATCACAATTCCAAATACTAAGCTGTTGAAGCAAAGAGAGTTGTCCTATTGATTCTGGCAGCAATCGCAAAAGTGCACAACCTTCAATTGTCAGAGTCCGCAGAGAAGAGAGGTTGCATATTGACTCTGGCAGTGATATCAAACCATTGCAACCATTAATACAAAGCTCCTGAAGCAAGGAGAGTTGTCCCATTGACTCTGGCAATGATGTCAAACCATTGCAACGATCAATATGAAGCTCCTGAAGCAAAGAGAGTTGTCCCATTGACTCTGGTACTGATTGCAAAAGTGTGCAAGCTTCAATTGTCAGAGTCCGCAGAGAAGAGAGGTTGCATATTGACTCTGGCAGTGATGTCAAACCATTGCAACCATCAACACAAAGCTCCTGAAGCAAAGAGAGTTGTCCCATTGACTCTGGCAGTGATGTCAAACCATTGCAACGATCAATACGAAGCTGTTGAAGCAAAGAAAGTTGTCCTATTGACTCTGGCAGCGATGACAAAAGTGCACAATCTGTGATTACCAGATTCCGCAAAGAAAAGAGGTTGCATATTGACTCTGGCAGTGATATCAAACCATTGCAACGTCTAATTGTCAAAGTCCGTAGAGAAGAGATGTTACATATTGACTCTGGCAGTGATGTCAAACTATTGCAATCATTAATATAAAGCTCCTGAAGCAAAGAAAGTTGTCCTATTGACTCTGGCAGCGATGGCAAAAGTGCACAATCTATGATTACCAGAGTCCGCAGAGAAAAGAGGTTGCATATTGACTCTGGCAGTGATGTCAAACCATTGCAACGTCTAATTGTCAGAGTCCATAAAGAAGAAAGGTTGCATATTGACTCTGGCAATAATGTCAAACCATTGCAACGATCAATACGAAGCTGTTGAAGCAAAGAGAGTTGTCCTATTGACTCTGGCAGCATCAACAAAAGTGCACAATCTGTGATTACTAGATTCCGCAAAGAAAAGAGGTTGCATATTGACTCTGGCAGTGATGTCAAACCATTGCAACGTCTAATTGTCAAAGTCCGTAGAGAAGAGATGTTGCATATTGACTCTGGCAGTGATGTCAAACTATTGCAATCATAAATACAAAGCTCCTGAAGCAAAGAGAGTTGTCCTATTGACTCTGGCAGCCATGACAAAAGTGCACAGTCTGTGATTACCAGAGTCCGCAGAGAAAAGAGGTTGCATATTGACTCTGGCAATGATGTCAAACCATTGCAACGTCTGATTGTCAGAATCTGTAGAGAAGAGAGGTTGCATATTGACTCTGGCAGTAATGTCAAACCATTGCAATCATAAATATAAAGCTCCTGAAGCAAAGAGAGTTGTCCTATTGACTCTGGCAGCATTGACAATAGTGTGCAATTTGTGATTACCAGAGTCCGCAAAGAAAAGATGTTGCATATTGACTCTGACAATGATGTCAAACCATTGCAATGTCTAATTGCCAAAGTCCTTAGAGAAGACATGTTGCATATTGACTCTGGCAATGATGTCAAACCATTACAATCATAAATATGAAGCTCCTGAAGCAAAGACAGTTGTCCTATTGACTCTGGCAACGATGACAAAAGTGCACAATCTGTGATTACTAGAGTCCGTAGAGAAAAGAGGTTGCATATTGACTCTGGCAGTGATCTCAAACCATTGCAACGTCTAACTGTCAGAGTCCGCAGAGAAGAGAGGTTGCATATTGACTCTGGCAGTGATGTCAAACCATTGCAACGATCAATATGAAGCTCCTGAAGCAAAGAAAGTCGTCCTATTGACTCTGGCAGCGATGGCAAAAGTGCGCAACCTTCAATTGTTAGAATCCGTAGAGAAGAGAAGTTGCATATTGACTCTGGCAGTGACGTCAAACCATTGCAACAATAAATACGAAGCTCCTGAAGCAAAAAGAGTTGTCCCATTGACTCTGGCAGCAATGGCAAAAGTGCACAAGCTTCAATTGTCAGAGTCCGCAGAGAAGAGAGGTTGCATATTGATTCTGGCAGTGATGTCAAACCATTGCAACCATCAATACAAAGCTCCTGAAGCAAAGAGAGTTGTCCCATTGATTCTGGTAGTGATCTCAAACCATTGCAACAATCAATAAAAAGCCCCTGAAGCAAAGAGAGTTGTCCTATTGACTCTGGCAGCGATGGCAAAAGTGCACAATCTGTGATTACTAGAGTCCGCAAAGAAGAGAGGTTGCATATTGACTCTGGCAATGTTGCCAAACCATTGCAACGTCTAATTGTCAGAGTCTGCAGAGAAGAGAGGTTGCATATTGACTCTGGCAGTGATGTCAAACCATTGCAACCATCAATACAAAGCTCTTGCAGCAAAGAAAGTTCTCCCATTGACTCTGCCAGTGATGTTAGAACGTTGCACTCATAAAGATGAAGGCCTTGAAGTGAAGAGAGATTGCCTATCCCTTCAGAAAGCGATGTCAAAGCTTTGGAATAACTGATCTGAAGCCTCTGCGGTGACAAGAGACACCCTATCCAATCTGGTAACTTGCTGCCACAAAATCCCCGTATGCGTAGGGCTTTGATTGTGTGATGCGGTTGCAGGCCTTGTAAAATCATCTCATCTCTACCCACCACTTCTTCTTTCCCACCCATGTCATCTTCACTCCAGATCGGCCACCTTAATTCCAAATCTCGAAGAAATGCAAGTTGGTTTGATCTGGAGCAGAAAGTGCGTACCTTTTTCGCTGATTTGTTTCTGCTCATCACTTTCCTTGCAAGAGATTCGGCAGAAAAATCATCCAACAGGTTATCAGCATCATAAAGCACGTCCTTCAACCTGTCCAGGCAGTCGATGACTTGATGGCTCGTTGCATTTGCCTCAGCATCAAGAAGAGTAGCCGTGATTGCAGAGACTGTGCCCTCCATCCTTTTCTTGTCATCCCTGAGATCCCGAAGCAAATTGAACTCTTCAAGAGCCAAAGAGCTCAATCCGTCCAATACCTTTCCAGCAATGGCGTCCATCTTTGATAGGCTAGTAATCTGTTTGTGAGATCTTTGATGTTCTGCCTCTGAATATTGTTGATTTTTAAAATATGCTGAATGGCCTGGGGGAAGGGGGACTACACGGATAAAAGAAAATAGTGAAGGTATCTTTCCACAGTATAGACCATGTGGACTAGTCGGTGCCTGTATTTCCAGAAAGATTGAAGGTAAAAACAAGCTGATTTGTACATGTAATTCTAGAATTTTTAAAAAATAGAACTCAGAATTTTTTTTTCTTCTGTAAATTGTATAACTCCGTTCCGTAAATTCATATCTGCATGAGATATTAGTTTTCAAATTCTATATATTCTAATTCGCTAGAAAATAGTGAATTTATTTTTGTTTAAAAGTAATAATTTGTTACTCTCGATAGAAAATATTTTTGAAAATTTTTTAAATATTTAACAAACCTCTCAAGTAAAACCTAAAAAACCTTTTTTAAAAAATCACATCTAATTATCTTAATTAAGAAACTATGGGCATTTTTTAACGCATGTCAACAATTTTTTTAATATTTAAAGTTTTAAAATTTGTTAAAAAAACCACTCCAAATGTTGGAAGATTATATTGTAATTCATAAGATGCACGCGGATAATTTCAAGAAGAGATTTTTTTTTAAGATAGAAATGAAATTAATTAAATTTCTTTCAAAATATAAAAATTGCAATTTGTGAATTTTAAAGAGTAAATACAATAAGAGGAACAAAATGAAAAATTAGTTTTAAAAAATAATAAATTAATAGTTAATAAAAAGATGACACCTACAAATTACAATGAAAAGAGATATGGAGCAACATGATTAATATATTATATAAAAAAATTTCTACAATTTCACAAATATTTGGTTTTTGTGAACACGGCTTCACAAATATTTATTTGTAAGTGGAAGCTTTAATAGTAAATGGTGTTACTCAAAACTTTTAATGAGTTATATTTTTTTTTTTTCAGATTTACTAAAATAAACGGGGAGGATTTGATGCTATGAGTCCACGCCTCCTCCTTATTTGTAAAAATTTTATTTACAAGAAAAATGTTTCTTATTGTCATTGACAAACCCGGTTCCACATAGTACTCTAAAATCTTGTCAAACGGTATCCAATGTAGGAAAGTCCTTTCCCAAAAATGAATGGGGTTTAATGGTTTATTGCTGTCAATGGCCCACATCTGGGGAAAATACTACCTTACTTCCTGGACAAGAAATAATGCCTTACTTCGGAAGCAAAGTAGTATTTTTCCACATTTGGACGGAAAGCAAGTAGAAATATGGCATCATGGCGGGCAGGATGCATCCGGCGAACGGAAATTCCGGATACTAGGCCAATTATTAGCTTTTACTTTTGATTGAACGTCCTACACTGTAGGTAGATAATTACTCCTCCTTGACAAATTGGTCATTTAAATTTTATGAATGATTAATTGATTAACTTTCTTTATACGTAATTTTTATTAAAAATAATTAAGAAATAAATACTTTTTTATTAAATTTTAATGTATTTTTTATTTAAAGCTAAGAGGTAAAAAATTATTTTAATTTGAATATTAAAAAATTT
The DNA here is from genome assembly GCA_020226215.1 of Sindora glabra. Lineage (NCBI taxonomy): Eukaryota > Viridiplantae > Streptophyta > Magnoliopsida > Fabales > Fabaceae > Sindora > Sindora glabra. The sequence continues at coordinate 88,199,859 of CM035226.1, forward strand.
GCATCAATCTAACGAATTAAAAGGCAGTTATTTTAAAGGATTTAAATAAAAATTTATTTATTTGTTTATTTACACTTTGTAATGAAATCAACTTAATTTAATCATGAGAATAATGTATTTTTTTATTTTTAAAATGTTTAACTTAAACACATGTTTAACCTACTTACAAAAAGATAAAAATGATGTCATTAAGGAAGATAATTGTGAACATAGAAATTACTTATTAAATAATTCTTCTATACTCAAATTATAATTATAAATGTTGATATATTTATTAAGAATTCAATAAAAAAAATAAGACAATACTTATATGAAAGGTGTTTTTAAATCAAACATTTTATTTTAAATATTTTAAATTAAATTTAGTGTTGTCTTTAATTTTATTTTTGTCTCAAATCATAAATCTGAATATACAAAAGCAATTGTGGTTTTTAATTACATAAAACTTTACATAATGAACTAAATAATTTAGTGTATTCGTCACTTAAGTCAAAAGTCAATTATAAGTTTATAAGCTAATTTATGAGCTAGCCAAAAATGCTTTACCAAAAATTCACTTAATATACCAAAAGAAATAAATAAAAATTAAATTGTGTTTGATTAGCCATGGCTAAGAATTGGCAATCATTTTTTAAGTATATTACTCTCTTTTAACTGGCCAGATATCGACAATTTTTATATTTATGTAAATGATAAATTTTGTAATATAGAATATAAAAATAGGAATAATTTGGTAATAATTAACTTGATAAATTCAACAACGCCAATTTTAATTTTAACTTCTTGAATTAATTTCCAGCATTTCAAAAAGAAGTTTAGTTTTGCATAATGATTACAACTTACACATTTGATCTCATTATTTTCTATAAATTTACTAAAATAATGTTGTGTCTTTTTTTCTCTTTTAAATTTTTTTCTCCAACATATTTCAAGCGAGGTTGGGACAAATTTGAATTTAGAAAAAATGCCTTCAAAATTTTACTTCAAGTTACATATGATATTATTTAAAGGTTTTGTCTTTCTCCTTATTTTGGATGGGATTTCAAGACTTTATATATATACATTTAATATTTTAACAACTCTTACAGTTAAAAAGGAAAAAAATAACAACTTGTTTTTTATTACTCATAGCTATGCTAATAGAAAATTGGAATAAAAATAAAATTAAAGATACTTTTATGTTTGATTTGAAATATTTAAAATAAAATAGTTGATTTGAAAACATACTTGTCATAATTATACTTTGAGTATAAAAGAATTATTTAGTAAATAAATTACTATTTCCTGATTACTTTTGCTAATGACATTACATTACTTTTTTTTAGCAAATTAAACATTTGTTTATGTTAACAAATAAAAAAATAAAAATACAATATTCACATTATTAAATTAAGTTAATTTTGTTGCAATGTGTATATAAATAAATAATAAATTTTTATTTTTAATAATAATAGAAGTAGACAAATATATGTAAGGATTAAAAATCAAATTTTAAATGTAAAAAAAGAGACAAACTTGAATCAAAGATTTTTTGTAATAAATTTTCATTTAAATTCTTTATTATAACTTTATATTAGTTTGTTAAATTGACAAGATTTTTTAATATTGAAATTACAAAATTATTAATTTTTAACTATCTCTATTTAAAATAAAATATAACTTCATTAAAATTAAAAGAAAAATTAACAACTTTTAATTGAATTTTAATGTAGTTGTATTTTTTATTGGGACAAAAATAAAATTGAAGATGATTTTGAGATTAATTTAAAATATTTAAAATAAAATACTTGATTTGAAAACATCTATCATATGTGTTTTTTTTTTTGCCGACTTGTCAATAAAAATACATTGTTTACATTATTGAATTAAGTTGATTTTATTACAAGGTGTAAATAAATAAATAGATGAATTTTTATTTAAATCCTTTAAAATAACTTCCTTTTAGTTTGTTAGATTTATATAATTTTTATAATATTGAAATTAAAAAATTTATTAATTCTTTTACCTCTTTGTTTAAATAAAAAATCACATTGAAATCCAATAAAATTTATTTATTTCTTAATTTTTTAAATAAAAATTTCGTATAAAGGAAGTCAATCAATCAAACATATATAAAAGTTAAACAGCAGTGCTACAGGTCCCGAAACAAGGGAGCGAAATTGAGTTCCGAAATAATGCCGTTCGTTGGATCAAAAACAAGTGGAGCCCATTTCAATTATCCAAAGGTGCACACTTCTTTTTTTCTGTCGGGACACAAGTTTGCCACTTTTATTTCCGGACATATATCATTTTCCAAAGTTAAATGTCCAATTTGATAGAGAGGAGTAATTGTCTTCGGTGTAAAACTTTCAATTAAAAGCAAAGGCCAATAATTTGGCTACTTGTCCGGGATTTCTATTCCGTGAATATATCAAGGGGATGGAAGTCCTGGCCGTCACAATAAGGGGCGTGAATAGATTAACTCGAGATTTTATTTTAAATAATTTAAGTTTATATTTTAAATTATTAGTTTGAATTTAAATCTTTTATTTATATAAGATCAAAATATAATTTTGATTTGATTTATTAAAAAAAATTAATTTATTAACTTATTTAAAAATTTATTTATATAAAATTTGAAATTTATCATTATATTAAAATATTTTTAAATTTTAAAATTACTCAATGATTTAATTGAAGTTGTATACATAAAAAATATATGTTAAAATATCAAAGATTTCTGTGATACTAATTTGTGCTCATAGTTACTCCACGTACACAGAGAGCTGACAAATAACACATGTAAAAATGTATCTCTTAGAATGAGTTGCAATTTTTGCTTAAAGATTACTCTTCTTTTTACTAGTTTCATTAATAAATAATCATATTTTTATTTCAAATAATAAATAAATAAAAATTAGTTAAATAAATAAATAATTATATAATATAATAAATTTAATATAAAGAATTAGATAAAAATAAATAAATATATAATGTCATATATTATAATTAATTTAATTTTAGTTAATTATATATTTATTTTAAACAATAAATATATAAAAATGTATAACTAAGTAAATATATAATATCATAAAATATAATTAATTTTATTGTAAGTGCTTATATTTTTGTTTTAAGTAATAATTAAGTAAAAATTTTACAAATAAATAAATATGTAAGGTCATAAAATATAATTAATTAAATTTTAGTGATGATATTTTTATTTTGAGCATATTGATTGCATTAATATAATTTATTTTTAAATAAATATAAATTAATTTAATTTATATACCTATTTATGTTAATATATTCTTTTATATTCTTTTATATTTTCAATTAATTCAATAACTAGTTATATGAAATACTTCTTATATAATTAATTATCTTATTAACAATCAGTTAATTTATTAATTACTTACATGAAATATAACCTAAATAAATAGTATAGATAAAATATGATATACTTCAATTTTACATTAAAACATTTTAAGTAAATTAATACTTTACATTTCAAACATTAATATCATTAACTAATATAGAGGTAATATGATTAATTTAATTTCTTTATAAAATTATTCTAAATAAGTTAAAATTTTAAAATAAAATATATTAATTTAATTGATTATTTAATTAATTTAATTTTATCATTATTTTTTTAATATCAACATTTAAGTGCCATATCTCAAATGAAATATATACCAATTGAAATTGTAATTTGGCTTCAATGCTCATGCATTGTTTTTATTCTTTTTATCTATTTTATTATATATTTTTCTCTTATTTATATCTATTCCTATTATTTACAACTCATATGTTAATTTCATTAAATATTATAAATATAACATAATATACATTGTTTTTATTAAAAAGTATTTTATATAATTTAAAAGATGTTGATTGAATTAATTTAATGTTCTATTTTGAACTATACATATTTAAAATTTAAAAACAAATTTATTTAAATATTTCAATTTTATACATAAAATTTTTTTACTAATACCAAGAGAACCATATCTCTGTGTTCCTCAAAGCAATTAAAAAAGTTTTATTTATATAACTTGTGTTTTTTATCTTTCCTCTCAATACGCGTTTCCCGAATGACACGAAAGCATGCGGAATGTTGGCGCAGACGCGTGCTTGCTTTGCACCGTTAATTTTTGGTGAGTTGGTGGGTGCATAAATCGATAAATTTATCCATTAGGGGTGGGCAGAATGACACAACCCGTCCGAATCCGAATTAAAAGATAGGTGTGGGTCAAGTAAATACGGACAGCCCTTAAGTCGAGTTGAAAATACAATAATACGGGTCCATTCAATGGGTCTCAAGTTGAAGCATTAACACCTGATTTAATTCGGGTCCCACCCACAATACCTTTCATACATAATACATCTATACACTCTCAATTGTTTCAATTGTGGCCATTTAGATGTGTGTCTCTTTGGATAAAAATTCTTTAACTTAGGCAAACTCCATAACTACAGCGACTAGCGAGTACAGCTGAGGAAACACGAAACAAGAAGCAGCTCTTGCAACTTCATCCCTTTCAACAATTACTTCAACCTCAGCGCAAAAACATATGTCCAACACTTCAAGTTTAGGAAGTTGTTTGGCTATCGATGCTGGAAAGATACTTCTCAAGCTATCACTTTCAATAGCTTGTACCTTCTTGTAGGTGTTGCCGTGTTAATAGATGTTGATTTTCTCAAGGTCTTTGCTCCACACGTGCTTCAATTTCGGCAAATGCACAGAATCATGCTTCTCAATTGCAATCAGCTCTGGAAGTCAAAAATCCGTAATACTCGTCCGATCTGCTGAAACCCATTATAAACCCGCACAATTGAGTTCTTTTCATACCCGATCGATCCTGGGTTCAATATTTCTAACCCGCTGTAATTTGAGTTGGGTATCCGAAATATCATAACCCGCATACAATAATTTTTACCACTTAATTAATAATAAGTGGTTAAATTATTAGTTGAGACAATAATATAATAAAAACATAATATTTTGTAAATTATATTCAATAACATATAATTATTATTTAAACTAATGATTCAATTATTTTATTATTAATTAAATAAATTAAAATTACTAATATATGACATATGGTACATAAATTTTCAATCTTTGCACTATATATATGTCCTAATTTTTTTGTTAAGTGACTTCTATTTTATTTGCATGAAATTTATTTTTTAAAATTTTATTTTATTTTATAAAATATTATTTTATTTAATTTTATGTTTAAAGGGATAAAATTAAATAAATTAATAAAAAGACAAGATTAAATATATTAATATTTAATAAAAATACAATTAGTAAAAAGAATTTCATAAGAAATAAAATAAAAGGAAGTGCAATTTACCAAAAAAGAGGATTTATTTATTGAATTTACCGACAACCAATGGCGTAATTATTGCAAAAGTAATTTAAAAGGACAATCGATTTTTAGTTTAATGGTATCAATTAACGATGAGTTGCTTCCGTATGACATTGTGGCTATAAATATACTTATTTTTGAAGTTTTTTTTTTTTTGTCTCACTGTTATTTAAATAATTTTGGTTTGGAGGAGGTGAGTTAAGGGCTGGCTAGTTGCTGTCCAATTTCTTAAAAAAGTTCGACTTACTATACACATGATTCATCTCTTATTCTAGAGAACACAATCGGCAGAAGTTTGGACATCTCACATCGTCTGTCAAAGCATTAGGAGATCATATCATATTATTATATAAAATTCTTTTGCCCCGAAAGGTTTTTTAAACATGTAGCATGCTATAGTGATTCTATTTCCTACTAAAAAGTAAAACAATTTCAATCATTTATTTAAACTTCATTTGATAGTCACAATCAATTTAAGAATATAAATTAATTAAAAAAATTGTCATCCAATACAATAAGATATTGAGATAAATTTATATTCAAATATTATTTCAATGTCATCAAATGTTTAAATTAATAAACAAATCAAAATATATAAAATAATAATTTTACAACATTAAATATTATATAAAATTATAAAAAAGAATAATTTATATTCATATAAACAAAATGATAATTTTATAGCATTTATTAATAAAGTAAAAATTTATCATTTTATTTTATATCAATATACTATTAAAAAAAATGTATGAGTTTTTCGTAACCTACGTGAATGGCATAGTGAAAAAAATAATCTGAAATATCAATTACCAATAAAGTAACATAAATTGTTCATTTAACAAAATAAATGTAAGATTAAATCAAAATTAAAGAATAAAAATGTAAAAAATAATAAAAAGAAAGAAGAAATTTATCTGAGTTCTCTTGTGAAGGGGAGTAAGAAGAAGCAGCATGCAAAGTGCTTTTACCTTGGAATTAATGGGAATTTATAAACTTTGGGCTACACAAACAAACGATAAATTTTTAATTGTATATATTGGCCCAATCATATCATCGGAATAGATAAAAGTAAATGCATGTCATTTTAAATTTTTAAATTTTTTTTCTAATTATATAAATGACACGTGTTGTTTATATTTCTTTTTGAAAATTTTAAAAAAAGTTATAAATATGACATATGTTGTTTGTATATATTTTATTTTTTAAAACTTTTTAGGCTATGCAGGTGATACATGTCATCTATATAACTTTTTATAATTAAAAAAAAGTTGTACAAATAATAATATTATTTGTATAGCTTTTTTGAAAATTAGAAAAAATACTCATATAGATGCCATATGTTATTTATATGACTTTTTATGATTTTTTAAAAAAAATATTATACAAATGACAATATTATTTGTATAGCTTATAAATAAAAAGTTTTCTACTAAATGCTAAATAGATGAGTTCATTATTTATATAGTATTTTCTTTTTTTATTTTTTTAAAAATTTGTTAAAATACTTGTATAAATGATTGAGAATTTATCATTTGTGTAAGTGTCATCTTAATAGTATATAATTATTGTAGTGGATGTTTGGCTTTCTCCCCTGTTAGAACGTACATTTAATAGTTTATTTGAATAGAGTGAAATTAATAGAGAGGAGGGAGAAGAAAGGGAAGGTTGTGTTATTATTTTTTTTGTTTGAAAGTTATACTTAAAAGAGAGAGAGAATAAAAGTTTATAACTAACTCTTTAAAGTCTTTTAATTCTTAATATTTTGTAATCTTTCAAATTGGGAGGTTTTGGTTTTTTTTTTAATTTCTTATTTTGATATTATATTTATTTTTAATTCATATTTATATTTATATTTTCAATATTATTTATTATTTTATTTAAATAAAAAATATATTATCACACTTTTTGAAAAGTATATAGCATATAAAAAATATATTATATTTATGAAACTTTTTCTAATAAAAATATAAAAAAATTATTAAGTTTAAATACATTTTTACTCCCTCTTATATATAAATCGTTCAAGTTTAGTCCTCAAAAAAATGAAAAATCGATTTTGGTCTTTCTGGAAACTAAATCAATCTATCCATTTCGTTAAATTTCAAGCAGACTTGACAGAACTCCATTATGGCATAAACAACAGAATAATAACATTTTACTCTTGTTACTAATATTATGATATATAATTTAATATATTACATAATATTAAAATAATACAATTAACTTTCATTTTTCCAAAAAATAATTGATATTGTATTAAAATTATTTTATTAATTTAAGTAAAAAAATTGAGATATTACATTATTTTATTACAAATAAAATTTTTAGTTACAATTATTATGCTTTATATTTTATTTTAATTACTTAAAATATTTTAGAATTAAAAAAGATACAAATTAAATATTTGAATTACATTAATTATAATTCCAATTAGATAGTAGTACATAATGGACTTTAAAAAGTAAATTGAGATATGGCCTTTGCTGGAAAAAAAACAAAGGATTTGATAATTATAAGTTTAAAATTTTATTTTTAATTAATTTTTAACAAAAATTGAAGAAAAACCTGATACTTATTTTATTAACCATATTTAAAACATTAAGTTCAAGAATATATTTAAAACTATAGCTCTTTTACCAAATATTATAAGGATATATTTAAAATTATTAAAATGTATCTAAAATTATATTTTAATTTCTTTTATTATTTAATACATATTATTAAAACACTTGTTTTAATTATAATTAATAATTTGATTCATGATACTAAACATTGATATTAGTATCAATTTTAAAAGTTAATTTATCTCTATTAGATATTAAAGAGATTGATATCTTTTTTTAAAGTAAAATTATTTTCTATTAGGAGAATCATATTAATTATGTAATTATTTGGGAGAATCATATTCATTATAGTAATTATGTAATCATCTTATTGCAATCTCATTTAGAAAATTTTATACATATCATGATTAATCATAATCAATGCATATCGGGAATGATTATGGGAATAGGAATCATGATCAATCATGATCGATGTATATAATTTTGAGAGTTTATTTCTTTCATGACTTATATGTATTATACACATTTGTTATTGGAATGTGAGATACAAGATTATAACAATAGTCATATTTTATTATGGCATCAAAGTGGCAGGGCAACCTGGCTGTTGCGTGATCATGGCTGGATAAGACACGAAGAAGGCTAATGCCATATAAATGCAGCAAACTCACGATACAACGGCTATGTAGACAGGAAGAGTCACTGATGAACATGAATCTTTTCTTGAACTGAACAATGATCAATGGACAACCCTACTAAACATTCTTAATAGCCACAAGAACACTACATCCATTTAAAAACTCACTAGGAAGGCTAATGTCGTACAAATGCAGCAAGCTCACAGTACAATAGCCATATAGACAGAAGAAGTCATTGATGAACATGAATTCTTTCCCAGGCTGAGCAATGATCAATGGATAGTCCTACTGAACATTCTTAACAATCACAAGAACACTACATCCACTAAAAAACTCATTGATATGCAAGTGAAAATTTCTTAGTTGCTAGATATAAAGACTTCAAATCATATGACAAGTGATATGAGTTTATTAACAAATATAGTTGATGTCTCACCTTATCCTATTAGGCTACCTAATAGAAGAAATGTAATTGCAAACAAGGAAGGAATAATAAATTTAAGGAAATGCCTAACCTTGAATAATGTGTTATATGTGTCCAATTTAACATGTAACCTTATTTCTGTCTCTCAATTGATATATGACTCAAACTATGCAGTCACTTTTTTTAGTAAATTATGTGTAATATAGGACCGTACTTCGAGAACAATGATTAGTGTGGGTAAATAGTAAAATAACGTCTATCATCTTTATGTAGTGACCTTTGTGCAGGTATGTAAAGCAAATGGAACTAACTCCTTTACCATGTGGTATAGGCATATAGGACATCCTGTAAGTCAAATAATTAATTTACTTCTTGGCATTCAAATTAATGATAAACATGAGAAAGTTTGTGATATTTATTTAAGAGCTAAGCAAATAAGAGATGTTTTTATTCCAAGTCAAAATGAAGCTAGCAAACCTTTTGATTTAATATATTGTGATGTGTGGGGTGCTTATCATGTTCACTCTTCTTGTGGTGCTTCCTACTTTATTTATTGGCAGAAAAGAGTGAAGTTAGAAACATTCTTAAAAAATTTTATGCTATGGTAAACACTTAATTTAAGAAGTTCATGAAAATTGTGAGAAATGATAATAGAGCTAAATTCAAAGCTTTAAAATCTTATTCCATTGAACACGAAATAATTCATCAAACTTCCATGGTTAAGGTCCCTCAACAAAATGGTTATATGGAAAGAAAACATAGGCATATTTTAAATGTAACTTGAGCTTTTCGATTTCAAGCTAATCTCCCTATTGAATTTTGGGAGAATGTGTTCTTACTGCAAGATACTTAATAAATCGCACTCCTACCATTCTTTATAAAGGTAAAAGTCCTTATGAAGTATTATTTGGTAAGACCCCCATTTATCCTCATATTCATAGTTTTGGATGTTTATGTTATGCCCACAATCGACCTTGCCAAAAGGACAAGTTTGGTGAGAGAAGTCAAAAATGCATTTTTATGAGATACCCTTATGGAAAACAAGGATGGTATCTTTATGACTTGGAGAGTAGGGAATATTTTAAGTCTCGTGATGTTGTGTTTTATGAAAATGAGTTTCCTTTCATTATTCATTCCTCTATAGCAAATAAATCTCATGCCCCCACATATACCTTATGGAATGATGGATCTCCTTTCGTTGATGAATTTAACATTGGTATACCTAGTGTAAGAAGAAGTAGTGAAGTTGAGGGACACATTGGGGATGTATAAAAGGGTGGTTCAAATTCAAATTCCTTAGATGAGAATGTTATGCTAGCACCGCATACAAACAAACCTCTTGGTCAAGGTCACAGAAAACGTCATCCACTAAGTAAGCTTAGAGATTATTTATGTCATACTATGAGCTTTGCTAATGACCCCACTGCTAAGGCACTCACTCCATCACAATCCTCAGGTACATTATATCCTATTACACACTATGTGACTTGCAGCAATTTTTTTATGAAACATAAATAATCTCATGTAGCAGTGACTTCTAAGCATGAGCCGTCTCGATTCTCAGATGTTGTCTGAGACCCTTTATGGTGCAAAACCATGAAAGAAGAAATAGATGCTTTAAAAAAGAATGGCACCTAGACATTAACAATACTTTCACCCAGAAAGAAAGCCATTGGTTGCAAATAGGTGTACAAGATTAAGTATGAATTAGATGGGACCATGGAACATCATAAGGCAAGACTAGTTGTTCAAAGAGATAGTTGAAGGAAGGGATTGATTATAATAAGACTTTTGCATCAGTTGTGAAGATAGTTATAGTTCAAACACTTTTAGCCATTGCAACTGCTTGATCATGGATACTACATCAAATGGACGTTCATAATGCTTTCTTGCATGGTGATCTAGATGAGAAAGTTTATATGCAATTACCTCCCAGCTTTTCTTATGCAAATCCTGGGAAAGTGTGCAAGCTTCGGAAGTCCCTTTATGGCTTAAGGCAAGCTCCATGAAATCGATTTGCAAAATTTACTACTGCATTGAAGAAATATGGGTTCAAATAGTCCCATGCTGATTACTCATTTTTCACTTATCATGAAGGGAATATGAGTTTGAGTGTTCTAATGTATGTTGATAATCTCATCATTGCAGGGAACAATAGAGATATGATTAAACGATTCAAGTAGTATCTTAACACATGCTTCCACATGAAGGATCTTGACTCTCTGAAGTATTTTTTAAGTCTTGAGGTGGCCTGAGGACCTTAAGGGATTTTCTTGTGTTAACAAAAGTATGCTTTGGATATTATCTCAAAAACTGGGTTGCTATAAGTCAAACTAGCTAATTTTCCTCTTAAGTAAAATCATGGATTGGCTCTTACCGATGGAGTTATTTTGGAAGATCTAGAGAAATATCGTTGTCTTATTAGGAGATTTATCTATTTAACTATCTCTTGGCTTAAACTTAGTTACTATGTGCATATCGTAGCTCAATTCATGCATTATCCCCATCAAGAGCATCGAGATGCTGCAATAAAGGTGGTTCGCTATTTAAAAGCTAATACAGGATAAGAAATCTTTCTTCAGTCGAATAGTGATTTACACCTATATGCTTGCTATGACTCTGATAGGGTCAACTATCCTCTCACTAAACACTCATTAATAGGATATTTTATATTATTGGGCCAATCTCCTATATCGTGGAAAACGAAAAAGGAAGCCATAGTTTCTTATTCATCGACAGAAGTTGAATTTAAGTCTATGGCTACTATAACTTATGAATTGAAATAGCTTAAAACTCTTCTAAGTGATTTACGAGTACTACACCCTTAACCTATGCGACTTTATTGTGATAGTCAAGCAGTCATTCATATCATAACCAATCCAATGTTTCATGAATGCACTAAGCATATTAAGGTAAATTGTCATTTCATTTGTGATGAAATCCAAGCTAGCAACATTGCCACTATACATGTAATGACCTACAATCAGTTTGTGGATATCTTAACTAAAGCTCTTGGCAAATAACAATTTGACTTTCTCTTAGGCAAGTTGAGCATTCAAGACTTATATACGCTAACTTGAGGGGGAGTATTAGGAGATTCATATTAATTATGTAATTATTTAGGAGAATCATATTCATTATAGTAATTATGTAATTATCTCATTGCAATCTCATTTAGGAAATCTTGTATATATCATGAACAATCATAATCAATGCATATCGAGAATAATTCTAGGAATAGGAATCATGATCAATGCATATAATTTCGGAAGTTTGTTCCTTTTATGACTTGTATATATCGTATACATTTGTTATTAGAATGTGAGACACGACATTACAACAATAGTAATATTTTATTATTTTCATTAATAAAATTAGCGTTTTATCACTAATTTTTTTTAAAGGAAAATTCATCTCGTATCTATTTAATGTAGAGGATCCACCCCTTCTTCTTCTTTCTCTTTTACTACCACCTTATCACAATAATATATAGATACAAGATGGATTTTTATTTAAAAAAATAAGAAAAATAAGTAATATTACACTAATTTTATCAAGGAAGATAATTTTACTTTAAAAAAGATATTAATCTCATTAATATCTAATAGAGATAAATTAAATTTTAAAAATGATACTAATATTTGTATTTAGTATCTTGAAATAAATTAATAATTATAATTAAAATAAGTATTTTATTACTAAAAATAAAATAATAAACTTATTAAAATATTTTTTGAAATATATTTTTATAATTTTAACTATATCCTTATAATATTTAGTAAAAGAATTATAATTTTAAATATATTCTCAAAGTTAATGTTTTAAATATAGTTAATAGAATATTAAGTATCTTGTTCTTTTTTTCAACTCTTTTTATATGTATTTTACTTGCTATATTGTAATTGAAATGTCTTAAATAGTTAAGACAAAATAATTATAGCACAACTTATTGCTGTATTATTGAAGTAGTTGGATTTTTAGAAAAATTATGTAAGAAATTATATGTTAATTTAAATTACTATTAACCTAATTGAATTGAACTTTTTTAAAATATAATATATACTTTAGAGAATAAAGTGAGATGCTACCACCCCTGATGACAAAATTAAGGATTCAAAATTAAATAGATAAAAGTTAATTAAATATAAGTTTTAGATTTGTAATTACCAAATCCTTTATTTTTTTTCTATCGAAGGTTATAATGTTTTATTTTATTTTTTAAAGTGCATATTGTACTACTATCTGATCTAATTGAAATTATAATTATAACTTATTTGACAAATGGCTTTTGAAATCATTTTTTGCTAGTTTGATCATTTTTAACTGATTGACTTGTTAATAAACTGATTTTCATATTTGACAATTAGCTAGTTAAATTAACTGATTACCTTTCAAAAAGTCATTTTGCAAATGCTAGTGATACCAACATTTTTAATTGATTATTAACTAATTAACTTGTAAAAAAATTGAATTATTCCTAATTAAATTTGATATTTTCAACTTTATTCTTCCTAAAAAAATCTAAAATACTCATATTAATTTCTTAAAAGGAAATTTAATAAGTAGAAAAAATTATATTAATTTAATTTTTAAATAAATATTTAATATATAATAAATTATAATGATATATTATTTATAAAAAATTATTAAAATAAAAAATACTTAAAAATATACTCATCTCCTTATTTATCATTTTACATACAAATAGTTAGTTATAAATAATTAATTTTATTAAATATTTTTATTTAAATAACTAATACAATAAGTTAGTCAAAGTAGTTAATACAATCAATTATTAATTAATTCAACTAACCATTATAACTATCAGTTAATTGCTAAATAAAGCCTTAATTTATTTGAATATTTAATTTTTTATTTTTTTCTCAACTTAAAATATTTTAAGAAATTAAAGCAAAATAATAAAATTATAATAATTATAAATAAAAACTTTATTTGTAATTGAAATATTTTAATTGACTAAAAACTTTATTTTTAATGAAATAATGTAATATCTTAATTTTTTTACTTTAATTAACCTAGTAATTTTAAGACAATATCCATTATGTTTTGGCAAAATAAAACTTAATTGTATTATTTTTAACGTTATATAATATATTAAGTTATACATTACATTAGTAATGGGAGTAAAACGGTATTATTCCGTTATCTATAACACAGGACTTCCATTAGGTCCGTTTGAAATTTAACGGAATGACCAAATGTGGATTGATTTAGTTTTTCAAGGATTAAAATTAATTTTTCATTCTTTGGGGATCAAATTTAAATAATCTGCATATTAGAGAACCAAAAATGCATATAAACCTTTTTGTCATTGATAATAATTGAGGACTCATATTTATTTATTTATATATATTTATTTTTATTTTGACTTATCGATATTATTTTATTATCTATGACACAATGGGCTTCCGTCAGGTCCATTTGAAATTTAACAAAATGGATCAAATGTGGATTGATTTAGTTTTTAGAAGGATCAAAATTAATTTTTCATTCTTTGGGGATCAAATTTGAATAATTTGCATATTAGAGAACCAAAAATGTATATAAACTTTTTTGGGAAAATTCTATTGTGCTCATATGAATTTAAAATTCATAGGAATATGATAAAATTTAAGTCATTGAATGAGATTATCAATAAATGATTGAAATTGTTGATAATCTTATCTAATGACTTTAATTTCACCATATCTTTATGGATTCTACAGTTATAGGGCATCATAAAAGTTACCTCTCTCATGAAACTTTGTTATTATACAACTATTAACTAATTATTATATATTAAAAATAAAATTATTTATAGTTGCACATCTATTAATAAAAATTATATATTTAAATAGTATGAATATTTCTTTAATATCAATTTTCAAATATTATGTTAAAAATTAAATATATTGTGACCAATATTTAAGACTTGATAACAATTTTAATTAAGAAAGTATTAAATTAATTTTAATTAACACATCCTAAAAATAATTTAAATATTTAATATAGAAGTATAAATTGATTACATATTTTATTCTTTTTAAAAAATGTGCTGAAGTTGAAATTAAATTTAAGTTTTTATTCTACAGAAACATAGAAATTATTGATTAAATTAATTAATTACATATTTCAGATTTTAATAAAAATACTTCAAACTAAAATTATTAATGGTATTAATTAACTGCATGTTCTTTTTTACCAGAATAAACATTTGAAAACTAAAATTAGATTTATTTATTTACTTTTGCCATATATTACTGACATCAATTTACAAATATTATATTTCAAATTTAATATATTGTCGAAGATTAGGATTTGTCAACATTTTAATATGAAACTAGTAATTCATTTTTAATTAACATCTATCAAAAAATACTCCGAATTCATTCTTTTCACTTTTAAAAATAAAAAATGGGTGATTAGCATGTATATGTTCATGACTACAACTTACTTTTTAAATTTTTAGAGTTTAAATTGAATCTATTATCTATGTAAAATATTTTATACTATTAATGAATAAGAAAAAAATACATTATTAAAATAATAATATTAATTAAAAATTTTTTATAAGTGTAAATGTTTCTTCTTTTAAATTTGACTTGAATGGTTTAAAATTTGATAATTTTTCTCATATATAATCTTATTTTTATGGTATTTTTTAGAATTTAAATTTTACTTATTATTTGTGTAAACTATTTTATACTATTTATAAATGAAAAAAAGATATATTATTAAAAAATAATAGTTATTAATAATTTTTTATATCAATAAAAATGTTTTAATAGTTTTTATTAATACTACAATATATAGGTAGGTAATAGTATAAAATTAATTTATAATAATAATGAATCAAATTTAAATCAAAATTTCTCATGTAATATGTTGTACTTATGATGTTTTTATATTTAAATATAAATGTAGGTTATGCTCAATTACATTATATAATTAGTCAAAAAGTTCATTAGTAAATATTGTACTTAAAAGATTCAATTAATCTATTCTAGGAGTAGAAAAAATATCTGAAAATTTTAATGTGTTTTAATTTTGATTTCCCAATTAGATTATCATAAGAAATTTTTTTTATAAGTGTAAATGTTTCTTTTTTTAAATTTGACTTAAATGGTTTAGAATTATGATAATTGTTCCCATATATTATCTTCCTTTTTATTCAAAAAAGTACATCAACATTATATCCTACCTTCATTCAATAAATATTTTTTTAAATTAAATTCTTCTTAAAATATGATTTGTAAAAATTAAATATGACAAAAAACCAAGCTGTAAAATTTTTCATTTTGAAGATTGATTTTAATTTTTGTTAAATTCGAACTCATATTTAATTGGCTTCTCAATTTACTTGACTTCTATTTATTCGCATATATTTTAAATGTTATTTTCTCCTTCTTTTAACCCTTGCATTAATTTAAAATCTTTGCATCGATCATTTAACATTTATTTATATCACTACTCATTTTTCTTCTTTGTTCGCCTTTATTATTTACATTTTACATATAAAGATAATTAAGCAATATATATGAGATGAGATATTTTATTTTTGCAAAAGAATTATAAAATATTTAAAATACAGTAAATTACATTGTAGTGGCACTTTCTGAACTTCTTTTCAATAAAGTGTTAGCGCTGATTTTTATTTCAAATAGGTGTCAATTTTATGAATTATTACTATTATATTCCTAAAATATCCTTTTTTAACTAGGAGAATACGATTATAAATCAGAAATTTTGGAAAGGTGTAACTTTATGATTAGTTAACTAATTTTTACATATGACCACTTGTTTTTATTCATCTTTCCATAATTTTTCAATAGAAAATAAGAAAATTTAGGTTTGGCGGAGCCTACCTAGTCAAAAATGTGTAAATTAAGTTTAAAAATTTGAATGATCATAATTTTATGCTCAATTGTCCGTTTTAGACAATTTTTTTTTATTTCATCTGACTTTTCGAGATCTACGTGTTTGCAAAACGCTAAAAGAATTTTTCTCGCTTTGGTTGGTGAAAAAAGGCTTTTTTCAATAACTTTTCTTCATTTTCTTGTTATTTTTTTAATTTTAATTTTATTTTTATCAATTCAAATTCATTTAAATCCTATATTGAACTTTTGATCCTTAACTCTTTTAGTGTTTATCAATATTATAATAATTTTGTTAACAAACAAAACTACTAAAGAACAATATATTATTGTTTGTAGATTAAATAATAATATGTTACTATTTTATTCCAAAATAATAATACCAACTAAAAATTTTATATAAATAGATAAATTAAGTTTAATTAATAACCAAACTGCAAAATAACAGCATGTTATTATTTCTTTCCCAGATAGTAACATAGTATTGTTTCGTTCCAAAATAATAATACTAACTAAAAACTCCAAATAAATGGATAAATAAAGTCTAATTAACAACTAAACTCACAAATAAGAGCATGTTATTGTTTCCTTCTAAAACAGTAACACCAATCAAAAATACTAAATAAATGGATAAATGAAGTTTAATTAACAATTAAGTTGTCAAATAATAGCATATTACTGTTTCAAACACCAATAAAAAATTTCAAATAAATAGATAAATAAAGTCTAATTAACAACTAACTTATCAAAATAACATGTTATAGTAACACAAATTAAAAACTCAAAATAAATGGATAAATCAAGTTTAATTAACAACTAAACTAATAAAAAAAAAGATGATCAAGTTTAATTAACAATCAAACTGATAAAAAAGATGATGTTACTGTTTCATTTCAAAACAGTAACACCAACTAAAAATACTAAATAAATGGATAAATTAAGTCTAATTAACAACCAAATTGCTAAACAACAGCATGTTACTGTTTATTCTCTAGACGTAACATGTTATTGTTTCATTCTAAAACAGTAATATTAATTAAAAATTTTAAATAAATGGATAAATCAAGTTTAATTAATAATCAAACTTTCAAAGAAAAATATGTTACTATTTATTTTCTAGATAGTAACATGTTAACACTAACTAAAGACTCCAAATAAATAGATAAATCAAGTCTAATTAATAATCAAATTACTAAAGAATAGGATGTTACTATTTCATTTTAAAATAGTAATACCAATAAAAAACTCAAATAAATAATAAATTAAATCTAATTAATAACTAAATTATCAAATAATAGCATATTACTATTATTCTCTAGACAGTAACATGTTATTATTTCATCTCTA
This sequence comes from Sindora glabra, assembly GCA_020226215.1. Classification (NCBI taxonomy): domain Eukaryota; kingdom Viridiplantae; phylum Streptophyta; class Magnoliopsida; order Fabales; family Fabaceae; genus Sindora; species Sindora glabra. The sequence continues at coordinate 88,218,066 of CM035226.1, forward strand.
AACAGTAGCATTAACTAAAAATCTTAAATAAATATATAAATCAAGTCTAATTAATATCCAAATTATCAAATAACTATATGTTACTATGTTTTTAAGTTCTTATTTATTTTTATTTTTATTAAAAATTTATTTTAATTCCTAAAAAATTAAATTCTTATAAATTTTATTTATTCAAAAAATTTTATATTAATTTAATTTTTATGAAGTTAAAAATTTTTCAATTTTAATTCTTATTTTATGAAGTTAAAAATTTTTCAATTTTAATTCTTATAAGTTTTTAGTCTTTTATTTTTTTATTTGTACTAAATTAAAAATTCTTCAATTTTAATGTGTGGCAAAAGAGATTTTTATTTTATTTTTTTGGGTTTTCTTCAAACGCACTATAAATGTGTCATTTTATCTTCTGGGTATCATGATAAATTTTCATACATTGATGTATTTAAATAAAAGAAAGTGAGTTTCGAGTATTTCACTGCAATAAATTACACCAAACGATACCAGCCTGATTTTTTTCCTTTAAAATAAGTCAAAATTTAACTTTCAACACTGAAAGTATTAATTGAATTGATTAATTGTGTATTCTATTTTTTAGAAAACATATAAGAATTAAAATCAAATATAGTTATTTATTTATTTTAGTGATGCCCATATTTTCTCGATATTAATTTTTAAGTAGTATATATTAGATTAAGTATATCAATTAAAATTTTGTGAATCGTTAACATTTAAATACAAAAATATTAAATTATTTTTAACAATATATTTTAAAAATAAATTAAGCCTTCCATATTTTTATATGAATCCATCGCATATTTCATTCTTTTTATGAAAATATTTTAACTAATATGTCAAGGGATCATTTAATTAATAACAAGTTAAATAAAAATTACAATTTCTTTAAAGTAGGAGATAGGTGAACCCCTTGATTAGTCACTAAATAGCAAAAACGGAGAAAATAAAATTTCATAGGATGTTCTGCTTATTAAATGAAGGAACTTACTTACATGTATCCCTAGGTAAGAAATTCTTTGTACAAAAATTTTTAATTTCAATGGTTAATCAAATAACTTTGAACATTTTTCAAAAAATATATATGAAAATTTACTTTATAAAAAAATTTAACTTTTTACATTAACTTACTTCCTATGTAAATCTAAGATTCTCAACATTTAATCCGAAGCCTATTTTCCAATTTTTTTAACCTCCCTTACTTCATAGTTCATACACATATTTTTCCTTTTTTTTAACATACTTTCATTTTTTTGAATTCTTTTTTCTTTTTAGTCTGAGTAGCGTTTCTTTCTTTTTTATATATTTAACTTTTGTTAATACTTCTTTAATACTAACTTTCAAGTAATATATTTGAAGTTAAATATATTGTTGGTAAATATAAAAATATATGAATAGGATTCACATAGAGCGAAATATCAAAAGTTTGCAATGGAAGATTCTGAATCCAATGTTTATTTTTATTGGTTGTACTAGCAATCATTTGGAAAGACAATTTTGTTTATGGCCTAAGTTTTCTTTTGTGTGTAGTAGAGAGAAAAAGAGAGAGAAAGAGAGAGTTTTTAAATGATTCTGATAAATAATAATGTTAATCAATTCTTAGAATTTTTTTCTTCTACCTATTTATAGGCATTTCTTGAATCAAGGTATGGATAGGGTTATGAACCCATTTTAGGTAACTTGGATCCATGATCCAATAGTGATGAACTATAACTTTATTAAAACATTAATATAGAAAGTATTAAATTATTTTTAATTAATAAATTAAAGATATGAATTAATTACATATTACATTTTTTAATAAGAATATTTTAAAATTGAAATCAAATTCCACATATAAAAAGTATTAAGGAATTAATTAATTATATATTTTATTATTTAATATAAATATTTGAAAATCAAATCATTTATTTAATTTTTTCTAATATCTTCTTGATATCAATTCACAAATACAATATTTCAAATCAAATGTATTGTAATTAATAGGGGTGGGCAAAATGACCCAACCCGTCCGAATCCGAGTTGAAAGATAGGTGTGGGTCAGGTAAACTCGGGCAGGCCCTTAAGTCGAGTTGAAAAATGCAATAATACGAGTCCATTCAATCGGTTTCGAGTTGAGGCATTAATACCTGGTTTAATCCGGACTTAATCCGTAATACCTTTCATACATAATACATCTATACACTCTCAATTATTTCAATTGTGGCCATTTAGATGTGTGTCTCTCTGGATAAAAATTCTTTAACTTAGGCAAACTCCATAGCTGCAGTGACTAGCGAGTACAGCTGAGGAAACACAAAACAAGGAGTAGCTCTTGCAACTTCATCCCTTTCAACAATTACTTCAACCTCAACGCAAGAACGTATGTCCAACACTTCAAGTTTGGGAAGTTGTTTGGCTATCGATGCTGGAAAGATACTTCTCAGGCTATCACTTTCAATAGTTTGTACCTTCTTGTAGGTGTTGCTATGTTAACAGATGTTGATTTTCTCAGGGTCTTTGTTCCACATGTGCTTCAATTTCGGCAAATGCCATAGAATCATGCTTCTCAATTGCAATCAGCTCTAGAAGTCAAAAACCCATAATACTCACCCAACCTGCTGAAACCTATTATAAACCCGAACAATCGGGTTCCTTTCATACTCGATCAATCCCAAGTTCAATATTTCTAACTCAATATAATTTGAGTCAGGTGCCCGAAGTATCATAACCCGCCCGAACCCGACCCGAGCTCACCCCTAGTAATCAATAATGTTTTTGTTAAAATTTAATATAGAAACAGTTAATTTTTTAAAATTAATAAATCTTACAAAATTATTCAAATATGTTTTTTTACTCATTGAATCAAAATTATTTTTCCAAAATAAATATTTTAAAATTGAAATTAAATTTTATTATTTGTCCTATATCTAATAGAAAACATTAATTGAATTAATTATATATTCTAATTTTAATAAAAATATATTAAAATTTAAATCACTTTATTTTTTATTTTTGGTCAATTTGAAAATATTATATTTGAAATTAAATATATTGTGATCAATTAAAATTTTCTCAAAATTTTAATATAGACATTATTAATTTGTTTTTAATTAGTATATCTTGAAAAGTAATTTCAAATTCATTCTTATTACTCTTTGGGAGTAAATATGAGTAATTAGTATAAATATGTCCATGACTGTAACTTACTTAAATTTTTATCATGTAACATATTACACCATTAGTGTTCTTATATTTAATTTAAATGTAAATGTAAGCCATATTCAATGATATGATATAGATATTTAAGAAGTTTATGAAGAAACACTACATTTAAAATTTTTAATTTACTTGAAGAAAGTAACATATTTTATTTAAAAATTGTTATTTATAAAATTGGATCTATGATTGCAAAATAAATATAACAAACTAGATTCTAACACTTTTGCAACATCTTTTTCTAATAACATACATATTGTTCTTATGTTAATAATATGAAAATATTGAATATTTATGTGGATGCACAGATCAAGGACTAATAGTATAAATTTTATATCTAATCTTAATATTCCTATTTGTAACATATTATTTAATATTTATAGAATAAGTCTTCAATAAATCGTGCATCGCCTGGGCTAAATCCCTAGCGTGTGTGTGTGTATATATATATATAGCTCCATTTCCGATACTCCCAAATAAAATAAACCATTAGTGTCTTTTTAGCTGTTGAATTCCAATTTTTATCATCTTTACCACTCAGAGCAATATCATAAAAAGATAAGGGGGAAAAACAGTGTTCATAACATATAGTTTCCTTTGTTTTGTTCCTGCACTTAATGGCTTTCAAGATTCATTCAATTAAAACTTGTCTGAAGAGCCAACTCGCAAATTAGTCTAATTAGATGAAAGTTCTGTCCATCATATATCATATGTAATTATATTCATTCTTTTATTGAATTTGGGAACAATCTCCTTAACAGGAGTTTGCAGGCCAGATAGACTCACCCAAATACACAATAAACTAGCTAAAGGCAGGATAGATATTTCTAGCATTCATGGTCTATATTTCACCATTTCTTTTTCATTTTTGTAATTTCTGATTTCAAGTTATTCTTTTGCCCTTAAATTATGTAACTGCAAAATATTTCATTTGTTGCAAGTAATTAATCACAAACAAATTAGAGTTTTATCACCTTTTCTGGTGCATTCATTAGTCATGACATGTTTCACTTGAAAATGATTTGTACAGTTGATATCATAGTTAGCAGAAACATGGCACAAATATATAATTGTACAAATTAATTGGATGCATAAAACAAATTTGATAAAATCATTTCTACAAAGATAATCATATGGAGCTAAAAATATAGGTATGTCAAATAAGTACTAAAATTTGATATACTGATTTAGGCAACATGTGAATCACTATATCTGACACAATTTAAATAATAGGTATATAATTTATTTATTCTATGACCTAATTTATTTATTTATTTATTTTAGGTGCATTTTTGCCTTAACTAATGCAAAAAGAGAAGTGAAACTGAAATTCTTTACCCCACAATTTGAGAAATTCTAGACTTCTAATTGCTATGACAGGGAGGCATCATTCTCCAAGAGACCAGTAAGTATGCAACATGCATGCATTAACAGTGTTACTCATATTGCATAAGAATGTGAACCAAATATATAAATATCTGTAAAATATGCCTTTCAATTAGGTGCTGCAGAATCCCTCCATGGGTGTCCGTTTCACTATATTCCATTCCCTCAATATAATCACAAAGTTACAGGCAAATTGATCGGTTAATGGTATTCTAATATAATGTTTTATGCTCAAATTCACTAAGAAGAATAAGTGCATTTAAACACGACCCTTTGAAAGAAGAATCCTTTATGATTCTGAATTGCAATTTGCATGTGTAATGTTTAGAGATAACAATTTGGAGATTTCTGTAGGAATTGCTTGGTAAAGCGGGGACAAGGAGAATTTTTTGTCTTGTGAAAAATGAGGATGAAGCAAGAACTATAGTTTCCGTTTCGTTGTGCTCTACTTTATCCTGGGATTTAAAGCATATTATTTTATAATATGTAATATATTTTTAAAAATAATATTTAAGTATATTTAAATTTAGATAGTTTAATAATTTTAGTGATGTGAAAACTTATAAATAAATAAAAGTATAAAATTATTATATACTGTTTATTGATCAAACCAAAATAATTATGATTAAAAGTCCAGAACCCGCATTTTTATATTTTTGTATCTTCTATAATTTCAAAAAGACATTATTATTTTTCTTATTTTTCGTGCTCATTCTAGTCAAAATTTAATAAAATAATAGTTATTATTTACTATTATATTTATTCTGATAGTTATTACTTATTCTACTAAATACTAATTTTATTTTATTGTAAAATATTATAAATATGTTATAGATTTAATTTAATTAAACTATTTAATTATATAATATATGTTTAATTATTATATTATTTTGTAATTCACATACTATTTCCCTTATTTCTCATGCTCTATCCAGTTATTATTTAATTGTTTAATGCGTATAATATTAGCATTTGAATTGTAAGAAAATAGGAATAAAAATAAAAAATGTGATAAAGTATATAAAAATATTTTAAATATATTAAATATTTAATTTTATAGCATGTGAATTATAAAGTAATAAAATATAAAAAAAAATCAAGTAATGGTTTAATTAAATTAAATGTAATGTAATTTATTTAAAATAATAATAATACTAAGAAATATAAATATAATGCAATATATTTAAATTTTACTTATTGCATAATATTAATATTTAAGGGCTATATTTGAAACCAAATATATATAAATTAAAATTTTATCACGGGTTTATATTTCACAAATTATTTCTTTTCTTTTTATCTATTCTATTTTATGTTTTCTTTATTTTCCCACTCTCTTCTACTCCTTTCATTCTTTTATTATTTGTCGTAATTAATCAATTTTATAAATATTAAAAATATTTTTATTTATTTATTTTTAATAAAATTTTTAAAATTATCCTTTATACACAAAGTTCAAAATAGTTAAAAATAAAAAGAGAAATATGATAAAATAAATGTAAGTAGGTTGGGAGTGTAGAAGAATGAAACATTTATTAATAAAAAAAAGATACAATTGGGAAAAATATTTGTATCTTGTGTACTTTATCATTAAACAGTATAAATATAACATAGTATAGTTTTAATTATTAAATTTCTTTCATGTCTTTTTTGTATTAATCTTCAATTAAATAGAAGAAAAAGAATGACTAAAGTGTAAAATAATACAAGAATTAAATATAACAATGGTATATTAGATAGTTTAATTAAATGATGTAATTTATTTAAAATAAAAATAATAATATTAAGTAACATAAATATAAATTTTATTCATATCTTAATATTCATTTTAAGTAATATATTTTTAACAAAATATATATTAATTAAGATTTTGTCAAGGGTTTACGGTTCATGCATTATTAATTTATTTTCTTTTTTATTCACTTCATTGCATATTTTTTTATTTTTTTACTCACTTCCATTATTTATATCTTGCATACAATATTATTAAATAATATAAATATAAATTTACCTATTAAATTTCTTTTGTGTCTTTTATGTATTAATCTTCAACTAAATAGAGGAAAAAGAATGACTAAAATGAAAAATAATATAAGAATTAAATATGATAGCAACACTATAAGTAATTTAATAAAATGAAATATAATTTATTTAAAATAAAAATAATAATTTTAATAATACTAAGTAATATAAATATAAATTTTGTTACATATTAATATTAATTTTCTAAGTTTTATATTTTAAATTAAATATTTATTAATTGAAATTTTTTCAAGAGTTTACAATTTACATATTATTTATTTATTGTACTCAGTCTTATTATTTATATCTTAAATACCATATGAATAAATAATATAATATAATTTGTATTACAAAAAAATTTTAAGTATATTAAAAATTAATTTAATACTGCTTGAATTATAAAATAATAAAAATTATATTATATCATATTTTGTCACACATTAATGCCAAACAAACTAACAAGCAGCCAACTCAATGCCAAACAACAAACCAAAGAAACAAATAAAATAACCTCAAAAATATAATAGTGCCACACGTATAAGAAATTATGCACTTTAAGTAATTAAGTAGATAAGTAGGAGTAGATTAAGAAGATTAATTGATTTAGTTAATTATTATTTTAATTTTAATTTTTAAATTTTATTATCATAATAAATTTAACTTAAATTTATTATTTGTATAAATTATTTTTGCACTATCATTTACTTTTATATTATTATATCAATAAATTTTTCAAGGTTAAATTTTTTTTATTTTTTATGATATATATTCTTTTCATTTATTAATAGTATAAAACATCTGATATTGCCCATTAATAAAATTGTAAGGCTTTCTTAAGTAATTTAATTAAATTAAAATTTTATTAAAAAATTATAATTCACACACTACTTAATACTCACTCCTGTTATTTATAAGTTAAATACTACATTACTAAATGGTGTAAATATAATATAGTGTCTTTTTTATTATGAAAATATTTTAATTATGTTAAAGATTTAATTTAAAGTATGTGAATTATAAAGTAATAAAAGTTAAAAATAAAAAATAAGTAATAATTTAATTAAATTAAATGTAATTTATTCATAACAAAAAATAATATTAATAATGCAATAAAATATATTATTTCTAAATTTTATTTATATCTTAATATTACATTTTAAGTGCTATATTTAAAATTAATATAGATTAATTAAGATTTTGTACCAAGGGTTTTAAGGTTCGCACATTATTTCTTTTCTTTCTATCTACTCTATTTTATGTTATCTTTATTTTTCAACTCATTTTTTTTATTTACACTTTAAACACTGTATTATTAAATAATATAAATATAATATAATATATTATTTATTGTAAAAATTGGATGAAATAAAAGAAATGAATAAATGAGTAATAAAATAATAATTAATTAATAATAAATCATTAATTTGCAACATTGTTAAAGTATTAATTGAATAAATGAAAGGGGTGAGTATTTAATTGAATGAATGAAGAAATGGTTTATTACAACCAGATAGAAATTGCGCAAAGCAGAGAAAGTACTTCTTCCGTTTCTATTTATTAGTTGTCATTAACTAATTTTATACATATTAAAAAATTAATTTAATTTATCTATTTTAGTAATAACTAATTTTATACATATTAAAAAATTAATTTAATTTATCTATTTTAGTAAATTTTATAAGATTATCTTTTATGCACAAAATTTAAGATAATTGAAAATAGAGAGAGAAGTATAAAGGAATAAATGTAAATTAATTAATAGTATAAAATAATAAAGTATTTATTAATAAAAAAGAAGGAGAAATTTGGAAAAAAATTTAATACTTTATTTAAATTTTAAAGTGATAGATAAAAAAATAAAAAGATTTCTTTAAAATGTGATAAATAAAAAAACAGAGAGAGTAATAAAATTGAATGAAGTAGAGAAGCATACTAAAATGCAAAGCAAAAACAAAACAACAAAATCCAGCTAAGCAAAAACAAACAGAAACAAAGCAGCTTAGAAGTATATTGAATTAACACGTAATAAAATTACGGGATATAAGGAAGTAAATAGATAAATAGATGTCATCACAGGGGATCATGGAAGGGACCCCTTAGTACCTGTATCTCTACAGTCTATACCACCATAAAAGAAGGGTTTTTTTCGGGATGGGATTTTTTTTTTCTTGAAAAGTACACGTGTAACAATTTTTCCTCTTTATACTTCTATTTTTTTCAATTTTTAAATTTTTTCAATTTATATTATTTATAATTTAAACATTATTAAATATTATAAATTTAACATGATATAATTTTTTATCATAAAAATATTTTAAATAATTTAATGTTTTTATTTAATTAAATTATTTTATTTTTAATTTTTATTACTTAATAACTCAAACATTATTTCTCACTTTCTTCTTTTTTATTACTTTATCATTCATAAATTATTTCTCTCCTTCTTATTTTTATTTGCTTTAATTATAATTCCTTTTGCAATCAATTAATTAATTTCATACATATTTCTAGTCATTAATATCACTAAATAATATAGATATAATATTATATATTTTATTTTTAACTTAAAAAAATCAAAATTTTACTATAAAAAGTATTAATTAAATTAATTGAATTAATTATATATTCTATCTTTAAATAACAATATTTAAAGACTAAAATTAATTTTATTTATCCAAATTTTATTATTATTTTTATATCAAATTTTAAATATTATATGTCAAATTAAATATATATATCTATTGAGATTTTATCAAGACTTTATATCATATATATTATTTTTCATCTATACTAATAAGAATTGAATGTTTTTTAACATCTGAATTATTTTTCTTTTTCGCTTTGATATGTCATCCTATTATTTCATGTTGAAAATTTTTTCCCACTATTCTCACTTCTTTATGTTCTTATTTTTTTATTCTCATGTGATTGTTCTTTTACTCTTTAAATTTATTGTGTAAAAAATATTAATTAAATTAATTATTTAAATATTAATTTTTTAAAATATTTAAAAATTAAAATTAATTTTATTTATTCAAATTTTATTAATATTATTCTAATATTAATTTTTATATATTAAATTAAATATACAATAATTAAAATTTTGTCTAAACTTTATAGCTTATGGCCGAATTACTGTTTCTATTTCTTTAATCTCCATTATATGCTTTTCTTCTTTTTCTTTCCTGTCCACTCCTAATATTTAAAGATCAAGCTCCAATTTATTAATTAATATAAATATAATATTATACATTGTTATTATAAAAATATTTAAAAATTACAATCAATTATATTTATTTAAAAATTTTCAATATTTTATATCAATTTTGAGCTATCATATTTCAAATTAAATATATAGTGATTAAGATTATTGTGATTTTAATACTCATACACTGTTCTTTTATTTTATCTACTTCATAATATTTTTTTACTTTTTTCTGTCCACTCCCATTATTTACAATTCAAACACCATTAGATAGTATTTATATAGAATAATATATTTTTTATTATAAAAGTATTTTAAATAAGTAAATAATTTTATTTAATTGAAATTATTAAATGTAAATTCTAGTTTTAATTCTTATTATTTTACAACCAATGTGATGTTTTTCTTCTTTTTATTCATTTTATTACAAGTTTTTATTTTTTTATATACTCATATATTATTTACAATCTAGATATTAATATCATTAAATAATATAAGTTAAATTTAAGTGGACATATAATCACTATTTTGTACAAGTTAAATTTAATTGAATTAATTAAATGTAAATTGTATTCATAGTTTTTATTACTTTACAATTATGCTCTATTTTTTTGTCAGCTTAATTTCATATATTTTTATACATTTTTATATATTATTTACAACTTATATGGTTGTATTTTTATATAAAATGCACATTTTAATATATAAAAGTATGAATTGAATTAATTAATTATGTGTTATATTTTAATAAAAATATAAAAATTAAATCAAATTTATTAGTTTAAATTTCATTAACATTTGCATGGAATCAATTTTCAAGTACTATATCTCAAAATAAATACATATCAATTAAAAATTTATTAAGGTTTTATAGTTCAAATACTATTTCTCTTCCTTTGATCCATATCATTACATATTTTTTATTTTACATGTCTATTTTTATTATTTATAACTCAAATAATATTATAGCTAAATGGTTTAAATATTACATGGAGTTTTATTTTCACATAAAGATATTTTAAATGAGTTAAAATTTTAATATATGATATATTAATTGAATGAATTTTTTACATATTTTATTTTCAATAAAATCCATTTGAATTTTAAAATTAATTAATTTATTTAAAATTTATCAAGATTTTCTTATTGTCAATTTTAGAATGATATATTTTAAACCAAATAGAGATTAATTAGAATTTTATTAATATTTTGTAGTGCGTATGCTATTTCTCTATCTTTTATATACTTTACTATATATTTTTCTTTTTAATATCTACTCATGTTGTAAACAATGTAAATATATAAAAATATTGAAATAGTAAAATTGAATTTATTTATTATTATTTTCTTGATATATATTTTTAAATATATATTTCACATTAAATTTATTATAATCAATTTCAAATTTGTCAAAATTTTATTATATAACCAATTAATTTATTTTTAGTTAATGTATTTTACAAAATAAAATTGTACTCTTTTATCAAAAGTATCTTAAAATAGATATCAAATTTTATTTTTTAATTTATAAAGTTTTAAATATTAAAATTTAAATATAATATTTTTAGAACTAATGTGCAAAGGTTCTAAGAAAAGTTTCAAAGCAAAGCTAGCACATTCTAAGGCACCTAAGGAGCTTTGAAACCCTAAGTGATATGGTTTTAAGTGAAGTGTCAAATTTCCATTTTATCATCTAAGTTATTCTTATTAGGAATATTTTTCTAGTATTTATGGTAAATCTAAAGTTGATCTTAATGTCTTCAAAATTTTAGGTTAACCCTAACAATGGGAATCACAAGTTCCACATTGAAGCTGACTTGGCATTTACTTGGAAAATATCTAAAGCTGTCTTGGATTGGAAATAACGCCTGATGGATGAGTAGTAATTGTGAAGCCTCATTGTAGTTGCTATTGCTTGACTGAAGAAAAGGAAGGAAGAAAGAAAAAAGTTAACACAACCAATGTAAGTCTGAAATCTTAGTGGAGATAGCAAAGATTAGATGCCTTTTTTCTTTATTCTTTCTAAGATAAGGAAGATTGAGAAGAGCTTGAAAACAAGATAGCCAACAGATCTCGAGTTAGGAGACCCTACTAGGTAGGCAGAATCAAGGAGAGAACTTCATTGCAAAAGCTTGATTCAAACTGACACTTGTTGGCTTGAAAGCCATAACAAACCTTCCTCAATTGGCAATTTCGAGATCAGAGTTTCAATTTCTTGGAAAGCCACTTCTTTGAGCATGTTGACTCGCTTTATGAAGTAACATGACAGAGGGGAATCTCTTTCGGTCCAGTGTCTTAGTGCCAACGGCCAAAAAAAGTGAAAGACTGAGGAGCCAAGAAGTGGGCATTTAGTAAGGAAGAGACAAAAAAGCACTGCTTGGAATTGGGATTTTTCTGAAATTTTTCACACATTATTCAACTAGTTTTAAAATAATTATTCATCTGCTCGTATAAGTGGCATATCTATAGTTTGCCACCTGTCCTGAGTTCCAAACTCAAACTTCTCCTAAAGACACGGTAGCTAGCTTTTGAGAGAAGCCTTACTCTTTGTATTTGACAACTAACAAGCATTCTTTTTTTTTTCTTTTAATAGTTTTACTACTGCTAAAATTTTTGCTCCTAGAAATAAAATTAAGTAATCAATATTTTTATTTTAATAATTGTACTTTTCCTTTTATATTTTTATTGTGCAACCTATTATACTTACAATACTCTTTTTAGTAATTAATTATTTTAAATTAAATTAAATCATTATATTTTTTTAAAATATTTTTTAATAAACCAACAAACTCAAATTGCTAAAGAGTAAAAAAATTAAACCATTAAAACATATTCTAATTTATCATATAGATAATAATTGTATCATAATTATAAACTGCAAACCTAATTTAAATTAATGGTAAAGTAAAAGTAGCATTAAATTTCATACACAGTTCTTTTTGCCAGCAAGCTTGCATGATTAATTATATATCATTTTGCGAAATATTTGTAAGTACTTATTGTTTTATGCAAGATTAAGTATGCACAGTTAAAATTTTACGTTAAAAAGGAAACAAGCATATATAAATTATTAAATTTATCATTCTTTTTATTTTATTAGTTATAATCATATAACTACATTTAAAGAAATTGGGAATGATAAAAAAAGTGCATACAATTTGTCAGATTTATGCATAGTTGAAATTATATTAAGAAGTGGTCTCTTAATTAGATATATGCATAGTTAAAAATTATATCAAGGAAGTAATAAGGCCCTTTATGTTTTATCATTATTTTCGTCAGTTACAATTCTATCAGTTATATATAAAGAAATTCAGCAGAATAAAAATGTGCATATAAATTATCAAATCTTTTTTAATTTCATTATAAAAATATATATTTTAAAATATAAAGTATATATATTAATTCAATATTTATTACACATGGAATTAAATATAAACACAGGCAGTATATGCAATTTTTTTGTCATACTTTCAGTTAAGAATTAAAACATTATAAGGTTTTTAAATTCCTTCTCTTGCTAAAGAGTTTTGAGTTCAAAATATAAACATCAAAGGATGCCGAAAGTAGAACTTAAAGAATTTTATTATATGGAAAATTAAAGTTAATTCCACCTTATTACACATTCATTCATTCTTTACAGTTGAATGAAATAATTTATCTTGCATTAGATAATTACTAATTATGCTAACAAAATTTTAGATAATTATAGATATTAAGTTACAAGATAACAAGACATCTAGAAAATAACATCAATAACTTTGCAATACATAATTAATACATAATACTTAATGTATTGATATCTTAATAGTACAGTGATATTTGATATTATCTTGAAGTTTTATTCCCATCATCTCTAGGTTTAAATTTTTTATTTAAGTATATACATTACGTGAATTATCATTTCTCTTATTAAAAAAATATAATAATTAATGAATTTGATCAAATCAATATTTTAAACAAATATATGTAATTAAATTTTGTTTATAAAACAATTTTATAATTATTTTTAATACATAAAGTTTGTACAAACCCATGCATTGCACAAGTACAAAAACTAGTCTATATCTATACATCTAAAGCAACCTTTTAGTTCTTCATTTTATATTATTTTTTTCTTTTGATGTGTTAGCACATTAGGGCTTAATGATTTCATTTTCCCACCTAACTACTGTTCAATGGGTTGCTTCCAATTTTTGTTTCTTTTAAGAATAATGGGTCAATGTTATTATTAATAAGGCACTTTCTTGGACTTCAATTTTATTATGGTAAATTATAATGAGATGCCACTTCGTGGAATTTATTTCAAATAGGTGGTAGTACTAAACTTTTTTTTCAAATAGGTTCCAGTTTTATGATTTATGAATGTTATATACTGAACTTTTCCTTTTTTTAACCATGAGGATGCAGTTGTAAATTAAAAATTTTGAAATGGCATAACTTCTTGTTTAGTTAACTAATTTTTACATATAACTATTCATTTTCATTCGTCTTCCTATGATCTTTTCATAAAAAATAAGAAAATTTAGATTCGACAGGATTCATCTGGCCAAAAATGTGTAGATTAAATTCAAAATTTTAAATGATCATAACTTTGTACTCGGTTATCCATTTTAGGTGAATTTTTTTTATTTTATATAACTTTTCAAGATCTATGTGCCTACAAAAATACTAAAAGCTAGCATTTTGCTTGTTCTGGTTGGTAAAAAATGGCTATTTTCAATTATTTTTTTAACTTTTCTTTATTTTCTTATTATTTTTTTAACTTTGATTTCATTTTTATCAATTCAAATTTATTTGAATTCCATATTAAATGTTTACTCCTTAACTTTTTTGGTATTTAATAGTATCATAATAATTTTTTTAATAAATAAAACTATTAAAGAATAATATATTACTGTTTGTAAACAAAATAGTAATTTTGTTTAGGGTTTAGGGTTTAGGCTAGCATTTTGCTTGTTCTAATTAGCAAAAAAAAGGCTATTTTCAATGATTTTTTAATTTTTTTATTTTCTTATTATTTTTCAAATTTAATCACATTTTTATCAGTTTAAATTCATTTGAATCCCATATTAAATGTTTGCTCCCTAACTTTTTTAGTATTTAATAGTATCATAACAATTTTTTTAACAAATAAAACTACTAAAGAATAATATATTAATGTTTATAAATAAAATAGTAACATGTTACTGTTTCATTATAAAATAATAACACTAACTAAAAATCTCAAATAAATGGATAGATTAAGTCTAATCAACAACCAAACTATCAAATAATAGCATGTTACTGTTTATTCTTTATATAGTAATATATTATTATTTCGTTTCAAAACAGTAACACTAACCAAAAATCTCAAATAAATGGATAAATCAAATCTAATTAACAATCAAACTGTCAAATAATAGCATGTTATTGTTTATTTTTTAAACAATAACATGTTGCTATTTCGTTTGAAAATAGTAATACTAATTAAAAATTATAAATAAATAGATAAATCAAGCTTAATTAATAACCAAACTACTAAAGAAAGGATGTTACTATTTCATTCCAAAATAATAACACTAATAAAAAATTCTAAATAAATAAATAAATCAAATCTAATTAACAACCAAACTATCAAATAATATCATGTTACTATTTCATTTCAAAATAGTAATGCTAACTAAAAATTCTAAATAAATAGATAAATTAAGTCTAATTAACAATCAAACTTCCAAATAATAGTATGTTACTGTTTGTTTTCGATACAGTAACAAATAGTAATATGTTACTATTTCATTTCAAAATAATAACACTAACTAAAAATCTCAAATAAATAAAAAAATTAAATCTAATTAACAATCAAACTATCAAAGAAAAGGATGTTACTATTTTATTTCAAAATAATAACATCAATAAAAAATCTCTAAATAAATAAATAAATCAAGTTTAATTAAGTTAATATCATGTTACTGTCTTATTCTCTAGACAGTAACATGTTATTGTTACATTTCAAAATAGTAATATTAATTAAAAATTTTAAATAAATAAATAAATTAAATCTAATTAACAACCAACTGTTAAAGAAAAGATGTTATTGTTTTGTTCCAAAATAATGATATCGATCAAAAATTTCAAATAAATGGATAAATCAAATTTAATTAATAAATAAACTATTAAAGAAAAGGATGTTACTGTTTCATTCTAAAAATAATAATATATTACTATTTTATTCTAAAATAGTAACATAAACTAAAAATACGAAATAAATAGATAAATCAAGTTTAATTAATAATCAAATTATCAAAAAAATTTGGAAGGACAATAACATCAATCAAGAAATAAAAAAACACAAACAAATCAAGTGTAGTTCACAATTAAACTGCTAGAAAATAATGGATCACTGTTTGAACAGGAAACAGTAATACCTCATTTTTTTGGTCTGATTTATTGTCGTTTGGTCTAGAATTAGTAACATGAATCAAAAAATAAAGAAACACAAGCAAATTAAGTAAAATTCACAATGAAATTGCCATAAAACAACGTATTACTATTTGAACAGGAAATAGTAATACCTTTTTTTATCTAATTTGTTGTTGTTTGGTCTGAAATTAATAACATGGATAAAAAAATAAAGAAAAATAGGAAAATTAAGTAACATTCATAATAAAAATGTCATAAAACAATGTGTTACTATTTGAATAGAAAACAGTAACACCTTATTTTTTTTGTCTGGAATCAGTAACATAAATTAAAAAAAATAGGTAAATCAAGTAAGATTCACAATTGAACTGTCATAAAATAACTTGTTATTATTTGAATAAGAAGCAGTAATACATTATTCTTTTGGTATGACTTGTTACCTCCAAGTTCTTATTTATTTTTATTTTCATATTACTAAAAATTTATTTTAATTCCTAAAAAATTTCATTTATAATTAAAATTTTATATTAATTTAATTTTTATAAAATTAAAAATTCTCCAATTTTAATTTATAAATTTTTAGTGTTTTATTTTTAATTTATATAAGATTTGCTTTATTAGGGTTGCGCATTGATGGAATATGATTTGTCTATTTCTGTTTCTATACTTTTATTTTTCACGGAATGTGCTTCAAGTATGTCGTTTGGATTTATAACCATTTTAGTAAATTGTGCTCTGCGGATACACTTAAATGAAAGGAAGTCCACTTGAGGTATTTCGCTGCAATAAATTGCAGTAACTAATACCGACATGATTTTTCCTTATTTTATTATCAAACGGCTTGTGTTGCAAAGAATTGGACCATGCTTCCTTCTTTAAATTGGACTAAATCTTTTCTTATATTTTCCTTTATTGTTTAGAAATTCTTACACAAATTTTCATTTTTTTTTCATTCACACCATTATTTCATTACATTATATATAATATTTTATTTAGTTTATTCAATATTTTTTAATATTTATTCATCTTAATTACACTTCAAATATTAGTATTACTAAATAATATAGATATAATATGATGTATCTTATTTTGTTATAAAAATATTTAAATAAGTTAAATATTTATATTA
Organism: Sindora glabra; assembly: GCA_020226215.1. NCBI lineage: Eukaryota > Viridiplantae > Streptophyta > Magnoliopsida > Fabales > Fabaceae > Sindora > Sindora glabra. The sequence goes on from CM035226.1 coordinate 88,235,417, forward strand.
ATTAAATTTTTTACATTTTTATTATTTTCAAATTATCACATAGTTTTCATTTTTTTTATTTGCTCTATTTCCCTTTAAATTGTATATAAATTATTTTTATCTAGTTTATTGTATTTTTTATATATATTCACATTATTTGCAACTCAAATGTCAATATTATTTAGTAATATAAATATAATATGACATATTTTATTTTATTATACAATATTTTAAAAATTTTAAAATTTAATTTCTACTATTAATTCTTGTATTACTTTACAACTCACTTACTATACTTGTTCTTTCATTTCCTCCATGAAATATTTTTCTTCTTTTTTTTTTAATGTGAGCTCCTGTTATTTGCACTTTAAATGCTAATACCATAAGAAGTATATATTTTAATTTTGCTATAAAAATAATTTAAATAAAAAAGACAATAAAAAAGGGGGGAAATAAAGTATTTATTACTATATTGTTTTCTTTCTATATAATCTTGATTAAAATAATAACTACTTAATTTGAGTAGCTCAAGATAATTGCATATATATAGTAGATTACTGAAAGATTTTAAAAGTGCAACTAAATATATCTAAAAAAAATATTATAATCAATTATTAGAATTATTAAAAATTCTAATAGTTATATTAAACAAGCACAACTTTCTGCAATTAAATTATATTTTTTACTAATTAAGTTGCCTGCATTAAATAGAATTACTCTTCTGCACACAAGAATATAAGTTGCTTCAATATGCCAAAAGGAGAAGACATGTTCTTTTTCTTCTTCTTGAGAAATCCGAAAATTGAAGGAGAAGGAAAAATATTCATTTACCCCTCTTTATACAAAGAAGTATCTTCATTTCTTCCCTTTCCGGTAATTTTGTGAAGGTGACAAATAAATAAGGATACTCTTGAAGTATAATCCATTTTAATGCAATGAATATCAATCAGTACTACAAAATTACTGATAAATGTTGATTGAGTCTAAAATTGACATCTATATTGATATGGGGACATTTTTTAAATTATTTAGAATAATAAGATGATGGTTAAATTCCAATCACTACTGCACTTTTTCAATTGAACGAAAAGACCACGCTATTAATATAATAATAATAAAATAATAAAAAATATTTAAGTAATTTAATAAAAAATATAAATTTAAAATATTTAAATTAATCTTACTTTTTATTTCTCATCTCCACAATAAATATATTTATTAATTAAAGAAATTATTAATGCTTAAAAGTATCATGTTTCTTCAACTACATGCAGGGAAGTAACTGTTACTCGTAGTATCATTAATCTTGTAGTGTGATGACCTATTATGGGTGAAACTTAACATCTGTGGAGTAAAAAACCATACTCACATCTCCTTATAAATAAAAGTCATGGCATATTAAATAACATTGATCCCATTGGAAATTAAATAATGTAAGAATCCAATGGGACTGAGCAGATATGCACCTCTATCAACATTAAATTTTAGATTAGTTACAAGTGAAGTGACCCCTCACAAAATTTTTCAATGCAGAACTGAAAGACAATCGCAGTTCTATGTATTCACTTCTAAGGTTAGAATATATCATGCTTCACGAGGATAGCAGAAGAATATATGCTGGCTTCTTCTGCAGTATGGCATATGAAGTAAGGCATTTTACTTTTCTTCTTTTTGCATATCAAGAAATGAATCAAACAAATTTCCAAACAGGGAGAACATGATATGGTTAGTTGTCTTCCATAGGAAATGGCATAAAATTCTAGTTCCCGCGTATCAATGCCGTGAAGATAAGAAAAATTCTTATATTCAAACTATAACATATTTTTTTATATATGGAATTGTTAGCCTCTGCATGTGGAGATTTGATATCTCCATTTTTCATTTATACAAAAAATATTAAAATATTTAAAATATTTAAGTAATTTTTAATGGAGATATTATTTTAAAATATTTAAGTTAACTATACTCATTCTTTCTCATTTGCATAATAAAAGTGCAACTAAACATATCTAAAAAAATATTATAATCAAGAATTATTAAAAATTCCAATAGTTATATCAAATGTGCATGTTACGTGTGAAATGGTTTATCAATTAGCGCAAGTGCACACTATCGTAAACAAGTAATAAAGTGATGAGTAAGTATCGTTCCCACGAGGATTGTTTCACTAAGTACCAAAATTAATAATCTTAACACTATTTGGCAAATCAATTAGTTAGAGAATAAAGTAATTAAATAAAGATCTATGCAGAAAATATTTAAAGTAAATATGAATGCAATGGAGTAAAGATAAATATGAATAAGAGACCTAGGGATCAGACTTCACTTAATAATTTCGGATTGAATCATCTATCTACACTAATCCAATTTTACTCCCTTAATTGATAGTCGAGTTTCCCTAAATTAATCACTAGCCTCTTCCAAGGTCAAGTAATTCTATAATTAATTGTCAATTCACTATATTCCTATGTGAATTGCAACAACTAATTATGCATTAGGATTTATAGAACTCATTAAGACTACATAAACCATATGAATATATTCCTATTTCATATGCAATTTACAGTTTTAATTATAGGTTCCATACACATGTATCTCCTTCCGGTCTCAACATGCATATTGAGTTCATTCAAAAGGTGGCCAATCAATTGAAAGCATTAAGAGCAATAATTAAAACTCAATCTAGGAAAGAAAATCGAAATTAGTTTCAATAGATTAGAATTCAATCCATTATTATCAAGTTACGCCATCACCCTAGGAAGATGAGAAATTAGAACATAATGAAATTAAAAACAAACATAAAATAAAATAAAAACAACATCACATTCATGATACAAACACAAGATTATAATTACAAATGCATGAGAATAGAAATACTATCTATCCATTAGGAGGTAGAACATTCCATGTAGGAGGAGAACCTAACCTTCCATGTAGGAGGCATACTAGAACTAAAAATGCATGAACTAAACTACTATCTAAGATGCATGAATGAATGATCCAATGCTTGGATGCTTGAATGCTCTCCACTTCCACCTATTTATAGGTGAATGAGTCAGCTGCAAGTCATAAATCTTAACCACTAACTACCAATCACATGCTTCACCTACCAATCACATGCTTCACCTACCAATCACATGCTTCATCTACCATTCACATGCTTCACCTACCATTCATATGCTTCACCTACCATTCATGGTCTCTAACTACCCTTCTTGATTTTCGCAGCAACAATTCTTCTAACTTGTTGGTAACTTTTGACCACCAGAATGGTAGATTTACATCTTCTTGTCAACATAGGAGTTGTAGGGCCGGATCTTATCTTTTAATTGCCGCAAAGAAATCCTGATTTTGACATTTCTAGCTCAAGTTATGATCAGATTAGTAGCCAAAGGTCAGATTCAGCCAGAACCACTATTTCATCTTCCAAGCAGAATTTGAGATCCTTAGATCCTGAACTGAGCTTTTCTTTAAACATGAAAGTTTTAGGGATTTTTCTTAGCTTTTTATCCATATAAAGAACAGCCCAATCCAACATCTAAAACTTCAGATATAGCCTAAAACCTGAAATAGGGTCAAAATACAGCATTATCTAAAAGATTTGATTTCATTTCAAGTTCAAGACTCATTCACAAAATGCAACTAAATTTATTAAATAAAACAAGATAAAATCCAAAAATGCATCATATAAGGGAAAATAAATATGTAAATATTTTACGTATCAGTGCACAATCTTCCACAATTAAATTCTATTTTTTACTAATTAAGTTGCCTGCATTAAATAGAATTAATCTTCTGTATACAAGAATATAAGTTGCTTCAATATGCCAAAAGGAGAAGACATGTTCCTTTTCTTCTTCTAGGGAAATTCGAAAATTAAAGGGGATGGAAAAATGTTCATTTACCCCTTTTTTTAAAAAGAAGCAACTTCATTTCTTGTCTTTGCGGTAATTTTGTGAAGGTGACAAATAAATAAGGACACTCTTGAAGTATAATCCATTTTAATGTAATGAATATCAATTAGTACTACGAAATTGTCAGTAGATATCGATTAAATCTAAAATTGATGTGTATATTGATATGAGAATTTTTTTTAAATGATATTTTTTAAATTATTTGAAATGATGAGACGATGGTTAAATTCCAATCACTACTACACTTTTTCAAATAAAAGAAAAGAGTATGCTATTAATTCAATAATAATACAATAATAAAGAATATTTAAGTAATTTTAATTTAAGAATATAAATTTAAAATATTTAAGTTAACTTCACTCCTTCTTTCCCATCTTCACAATAAATATATTTATTAATTAAAAAAATTATTGATGGTGACCAATTGACTTTAATACCTTCTATAATTATATTTTCATTAAATTATTAATATAATTTTTAATTCAATTAAAAGAATAGAGATTGCTAACCTTCACATATATATAGAGGTTAGCAATCTCCCATTATTAAATAATATATATTATTTAATTATTTGATTCATGTATATTCTTATTTAATATATATATCCTCCTTTATTTAAATTATTTTTTCATAGATATTATTTTTTTAATAATTAAAATAGGTTTATACTTTAAAAAATTATAGATGATTAACTTAAAAAATTTTGAAAGTAGTTCATAAGTTTAAGATAAAAAATTAGGTTAGTATCAATATAAAATTTAAAGTTTTTACTATTAAAAGAAAGTAATAGAAGTAAAAGGAAAAAAAAGTAAGATTAGTATCGACATAAAATTCAAAATTACTCTTTTTATATCACGATTGAAAAATAAACTACTCTAAATAGTTTTTTTGGGTTACAATTATTGCCCATAATTGATTATTAGAATCTTTAAAAAGTGCAACAAAAAAATCTTTAAAAATACAATAATTAATTATTTGACTTGTAATCACTGTACCAAACAAGCATAAAGTTTTTTTCTCTCAATATTATAGGACGAAAGTAAGCCAGACAATCTAGTCTATTTGTGACATGACCTAGCTTAGCCTAATTATTTAAATAAATTAAGTCAATGTTGATAAACAGGCAAGACTTATCTTTACTCGTAGGCCTATCAGGTTAGCTTAGTTATTTAATTATTAATAAGTTTACTAATTATAAATAAATATGTTATACATATATATAATATAAATATTTCAATATAAATATGTATTTATATATATCAACCTAATTAAGCTATTAATTAATTTTGAGTTTTAAAATAATTTTAATTTATTAATAAATTTGAAAACCTATTTATATAAATAAGTTAATAGGTTAAATTAGACTTTTTCAATAGGCCAAGCCAAGTCAAGCCTAGCCTAAAATTTAGATAATAATTTAAAAAGTAGGTTTGATATAGATAAAGTAAAATCTAACTCAACCTAATCTGTTTACACATCTATGACCACTAAGCATTATTTTGTTACTCATATGATGAATAAGTGGCATAAAAATTCTTTATATACAAACAAATGATTTTTTTCCCTATAAAAGGTGCTTTCTGACAAAATAAACTTAGTGTGATATATTTAAATCATTCCATTTTGTAGCAAATGCCCGTCTCAACCTCATAATTGTCAAGCAATCACCATAGAAGCATCCTTATAATTTGTTCGGACAATGGAAAATGGAGTGAAGGAAAAGCTTATGTGCTATCATTTCTTTTATTTGAAAGTTTTGTTTAAGATGAGAAAGGTAATGAAAGTTTATGATTAATTCTCCAAAGCCTTTTGCTCTTCAATATTTAGCATTCCTCCAAATTATGAAATTTTAGATGGTTATTTGCTTAATTTATAATTTTAACCTTATTTTATTCCTTAATTTATATTTATATTCTCAGTATTCCATTATTATTTACATTTAAATGAAATTTTTTTTACATTTTTTTGAAAAGTTCCTCACATGTGAAAAATACATATTATAATTATAATTTTTTTTAATAAAAATGTAAAATTTCTTTTTTTCCTCATTAATAATGACAATTGTGATTCATATTTATTTATTCATACACATTCATTATTATTTTGATCCCTTCACATTAGTTTTAAGGTGAATGTTGATGACTTTATTAAATAAGAGTTATAGTTAACTCATAATAATTTTTTCATAAATTTTTTAAGCAAGAATTATAATATTAACGTTATAGTATGTTGTCTTACTATATCATTTGTTGAAAAAAAAAGTTTTTTAGAAAGAGAAAACTTTTTGGAAGATCATTTTGGAGCAAGCCTTTTTTTAATTTTATTTATTGTAAAAAATTATTAATAAATTACCTGTTTAAAAAATAAAAAATTATAAAAATATATATTAATTAGTAATATATTTTAATTTAACGCTCCATTTTTTGTCCTTGCCTCCGCTACATGTATCCTCGTTATCTTTCTTTCTTATCCTAACTTTCAAATAGAGCAATGGTTTTAATTAACCATCGAAGCATTAACTTTAGTTTGGGTTGCCCCTTTTGTCGGCGGAATCTAGTTTAATATAAGGATTATGTATGGGTGATTACTATGGTAACCTTAAGTCTTAAAATCTTAGATAACGCAGTAAATTTTAAAATTATTAAATTAAAAGTATTTAATTATAATTATTTATTTTTAATTAATATAATTAAATGATTTTTAGTATTATTATATTTACTTAAATTTTAAATTTTTTAAAATATCATAAAATTCACATATTTTTTAGGCCTTAAAATTTGTAGCCTCTATGTAGCAGCTTAGTGTCAACATTATTACTAAGCATAAGCATTGACAAAGGATAGGACCTTGAGAATGTAAACTTCGAAAAGAACTTTTAGTGCTTCATGAACAATGAAAACTTGATTTTACTTTTAAATAAATATTATCAAGTGTATTTTTTCAACTTAATAATATGATTTTCTTATAAATAGTTACTTTTATAAAAAAATAGATGATTTTCTTCATATTAAATTAGTAAATTAGAAAAATAATATAATTGATTATATTTGCATATAACCAGTATTAAATATTAAATATTGATATAACACTAAATTTTTTTTTCTTATCTATGATTGTAGTTAGGCTACTAGTCCCCCAACTAATATTCACAATTATTTTATAATACGCATGTCACAATTTAAAAATAAATTATATCTACCTGCATTAAAAAAATGTGAAACTAATTTTAATTAACTTTTACCACCTATAAAATTATGCCTATAATCAAATAAAAATCGCATAAAGACTAGTGAGGGGCCGCGGCCGATAAGTCTTCCTTGGGGGGATGGCCCCTGCATTTTCTAAAAAATTTTTATCTATATTCTAGTATATAAAAATAATATTCATGAGTGATTCGTGTCGTTTTAGTAAAAAAATCTAATAATAAAGAAGTGTAAGAAGATGTCTTGTAACAAATCATATGACAATCGATATAATTAAATATTAATCATTGATATTAATATTATGGCAGATTTAATGATTTAAAAAATCTCATCTAATTTAAAATCTCAACATTAGATCATGATAATTCTAGATATTAATAAAATTTCAATCACCAATTAATATATTTTATTTGCATCAAATTAAGATTAATTAATTCAAAATTCAAATATCTTTTTAATTAAATTCTTATTATATAACCTTTTTAATTAAATAAAATATATTTCATCATATTATTCTAATTATTGATTTAATTCTTAAAATATTATAATTATAATTAAAGAAATTGATATCATCTTTTAAATTTAATAAAATATTTTTGTATCACGTCATTAAGATTATTGTTTTAATTTCTTTTAAAAGATTATGATTTATTAAAAAAATGATAGACAACCCAAAAAGTTCTGAAACAATTCGCGATGCAACATAAATGACTAATTTCTTTTGTTTTTTATTTTAAGGACTACAATATGATATTTTAACATAACAGCTGCAGTCCTTTCCAGGTTGCTTTGTTCACATTCAGGAGGTTATTTTCAAGTGATGTAGCACCGCTTAAATTATAATTAGAAAAATATATTTAATCAAATTAGTAATCCCTTGTATGGCATGGTTAAAAATGAAATTCGTTTCATATTAAAATAGATTCCTTTTTTAAAATGGTGTTTATCTTTAAATAAAATGGCATTTCATTTCATTTATAATTTTTATTTTAATTATATTTATACTATCATAAAATCTATCCAATTTAGTAAAGATTTTATTAAAATTCATTTTGTTTGACCTAAAAAATATATCATATAAAGGCTTTATTTTGTATAAGTAATTGGTATTTAATAAGTTAGTTATTAACTAATAAGTTAATTAATAATTAATAATTTATAACTGATAAGTTAGTTGATTATTTAAAAAATATTTTATAAAATTAGTTATTAAATTCACTGAAATTACAAAAAAAATATAAAAGAATATAGTAATAAAAATAGATATATAATTAAAATAATTTATATTTATTTAAAAATTAAATTATATTAACATAATTAAGAAGTTCAAAATAAAAATATAAGATTTGATATTTAATTAAATATATTTTATGAATTTATATATTTATTTACTCACATACTTTTTATTTTATTATTATTTATAATAAAATTATAATTACTTAAAATATAATTAATTATATTTCATGATATTTCTTACATTCTATTATAACAAGTATTATTCTTATAATTTGATATATATTAATTTATCATTTCTTCTTCACTTGAAAGATAAATTATAAAATAAAAATATTTATCTTTATAATATTAAATTAATTTTTAATAAAAATTTTAATTTAAATTTCTATCTATCATTAGAATTGACAACTACCTATTTGTTTCATTTTCATAAAAATCTTCTTATATTACATTTATATTTTGCTTTCTTTTTTTCTCTTCACTTTCAATCACTTTAAAGCTATCATTTCAATACCTATTGCACATTTTTTATTTATTTACTATTTTATATTTTAAATTATATTTTGAAAAATAAATTTTATTATAATGTACCTTTTAAAAGATACTAAATATCAACCAAAAGTTATTCCTTTTTTCCATCTAAATTAAAAATATAAAATATTTAATATTGAATTTTAGCTAACATATATGTCATAACTTGTGGATTTTAATAAGTTGTTTGTAATATAAAATTATTACCTTCAAAAGTTTATTTTTAAAAATTTACTTTATGCTATAATATGGTAAATAAAAAATATATTATATTATCATTACAAAAAAATTATTTTTATCATAAATTAAGTTATTAAATCTTAACATTAATAATAATAATTACTTTCAAAAATGATATCTAATTAATGTGATGTTTAAATTCAAAATTAGTTTTTTGATCAAATAAATTTAAAATTAATTACCTTCTTGAATGTTGAGAAAAATGAATAGAGAGATAATTTTTTTTAGAGTTATTGGTTATATATTAATCAATTTTTCATCTAATTTTCTTATAAATAATTAATATATAATTGTAATATTATATTATTAAAATAAATATTCATCTATAATATAAAATTACTACTTTCACATGTTTATTTTATATTGTAAGGTGGTAAATTAAAAATATATTATCATTAAAAAATATATATTTATTATAAATCATGTTATTAAATATTAATATTAATGATAATAATTATGTTAAAAAATAATATCCAATTAAAGCAATACTTGAATTTAAAATTAATTACCTACTTAAAATTGAACAAAATTAGTGAAAAAATGACTCCTATGTTAGAATTGTTTGTTATATATTAATTAAATTTTTACCTATTCCTATTTATAAATAATTAATATATTTTTATAATATTATATTATTGAAATATATTTTTTTAATCTATGCAACGCATAGGTTGATATCTAGTTAATTATATTTCATGATATTATTTATTTATTTACATACATATTTTCATCTATCTATAATTTAAAACTAGGATATAATTATATTAAAATTAAGTTAATTATACTTTATGAAAAAATTTAGATTTAAGTTATAAATGGCATGGGTTATAAATTAATAAAAAGAACAAAGATAGATTGGAAAAAACTTAAAAAATAGTAATTTATAAGTTATAAATTACTTCAAGTAATTTATTAAATCAAAAATTATTTTTTTAATAAATTAGTACAAAAAATACCTCTAAAGACTAACTTATAATTTATTAATTAAGATAACAAGTTATAAATTAACTTATTTATTGCAAAATATCTACCCTCTTTTTAACAATATATTTATTATATACAATCAAAATCTACTTTTTAATTAAATTATTTTCATTTTTAATATATTCCATATAAAATAATTCATTGCAAATAAATTGAAATCATTATTTTTTACAAAGTTTTCAAATAATAAATTTTATTTGTAAATAAATTAAAATCATTTCTATTGAAATGAAATAAAATTAATTTTAGAAAAGTTATATACCAAACGAACCCTAAGATAACTGATCAAATACATTCATTTATAACTATATGTATCAAATATTACTTTAAAATTTTAATTCTATTTATAATTTATTGATTCTTCCTATAGGAATGAACCTATTTTAGAATGCACTAATTCATTATCATTTTTAATTATTAACCATAAAATTAGGGAGTGAAGTCATTTTGAATATTGCATTGATTTGAATTTTTTTTTCAAATTGTAAACTTTGAAGTGTTAATCATTAAAAAATAATTTTATTTTTCTATTTTTATAATTATTTGAATGAATTAATCTATTGATTAGAAAATTGTTTCATTTTTCTTTTATTACTAATTACTGATTACTGATACATTAATATTTTAAATAAAGTATTTCTATTATATCATCTTTTTAAGGAAAATTCTACAACACCCCGGGGTTTCAAACCTGGAGTGATGTGGCATGTTCTAAGCCGTTGGATGAGATTACAAAATTTCATCCGACGGCTTCTCGGGGCACCACGTCACCTCGGGTTTGAAACCCCCTGAGGTACCGTAGTGTTCCCCTCTTTTTAAATAAGTAGAATATATTTCTCCATTTTATTTAGAGTATTGTTTGAAATTTTTTTAAAACACTATGATTACAAAAATTTATTCAGTCAAATGAATTGTAACAATAATTAACATGATAATTTCATTCATGATTAAGTTTATTATAGAAATTTAAATCATTATAATTGATTTGAATTAATTTAAATTAATGTTTTTATTTTAAAATTTTTCTAATTTTACGTTATCTTGATTTGCTTTGTTTTGAAAGAAAGGAGAAGAATGTGAAGATGAGAGCACTATTCTCTAGAATTGAAAGAGAGAATATTTTAAGAAAATGAAAATGAAAATTAGTATTAATGTAGATAAATTATATTGTAATTAAAATTGATATGAATGCAATGTAATATTTTTTAAAAACTAATAATAATTAACATGTAAAATAAATATATAAATTAAAACAATAATTATATTTATTCTTGTTATTTATTTATCTTTAATTAAAATACTTAAATAAATAAATAAATAAAATAATTATAACATGATAAGTAACTTATTTTTTCCAACTTTTGTCATGGAACTAATATAGATACGGAAATCAGAAATTAAAATTAGGTTCAAAGATAACAATACTAGTTAGAGAAATTTTTGTTTAACCAGTAGGTATACAAGTTACATGCCCATTATCAATACAGACGGAGATAAATTTAAGAAGGAATAGTTTGAAAATTAATTATTGCATTAATTTTATTAATAACACTGAAGTGAAAAAATTTTAGTGATAGTGGACACATAAATTGTGTGTTAAAAACTTTTCATACTGTTTGTATAACATCCATCAACTGTTGTTCCAATTTTTATTATTTAATTTGTTTGTTATATTAATAAGATTTTTAAAAAATTTATGTAAGGAAATTATAATGAAATTGAAATAAAATTAATATTAATGTAATGCTACTTTCAAGGATTCATTCCTAATTGATATGTTTTAAATACTTAAAATAAAATAATTATAATACAATTTATTGCTATGTTGTTGATATAGTAGGATTTTAGGGAGTGAGTTTATGTTAAAAAAGGAGCATATTATAGCTACTTAAAATGTGGTTCGAAATTAAGTTTTGAATCTTTTATGTTTATTAGATTAAATTTTATAAATTTGCTTGACAATCTTGTATTTAATGACAAATCTCAATTTCTACTCCAAATTCAATTTCAAATTTCGTTTTTTATGCATATAACATTATTATATAAAAAGTATATTTTTAATAATTAGTACTAACATAGTCCTATTTTTAGAAAATAAACGTGAGGAAACTATATTCTAATTAAAATTAGGATTAGTGTGATTTTATATCTTAAATATTTCATTTATTCCTTTTTCTTTCAATTTGAAATATTTTAAATAATTAAAAATAACAAGGACATAATAAAACTATAGAATTATAACTGAAAATTTTATTTATAATTGAAATATTTTAAATAACTAAAAACTTCATTTATACTTGAAATTTATAAATAAAATAATATAATTTATTAATTTTAAATAATACAGTTTCTTTTTTTTTTACTTTTAATTAACTAAGGTAGAATAAAATAAAATTATTAGGAGATTACGGTTGCGTGAGGAAACTTTGCTGCTGCTGCTGCGATTTTTTTTGCCCTAAACAATAAGAACTCTCTTAACTAGCAATAGTATTAAAAAGAACCCCTACTTGGACCAGGTGCTGAGATTTATTCTCTGTATTCTTTCCAAAACGTTGAAAACTTCTGCTTTGGCTAATTTATAGCATTCAAACAGATCTTAGCTTCCATTAATATGGCATTATATATTTTCCTTTTTGCCTAATAAAAAATAAGATTTTATTTTATCTTTAAATAATTTTTTAAATAGCATTTGACTTTAAGTGAAAGAGATTTTATTTTATTTATAATTTTTATTTTAATTATATTTATTTCATATGAAATTCATCAAATTTTATAAAATTTCACTAAAATTCATTTTATTTAGTGTAAAACACATATTATATAATAAAATTTGCTCTCTTTTTAACATTATATTCATCATGATACCATTAAAATTTACTTTTTAAATAAATTCCATTCATTTTAATACTTTTCAAATAAAAAATTTATTTATAAATGAATTGAAATAATTATTTTTGACATAATTTTTAAACAATTAAATTTATTTATATATAAATTGAAATCACTTTTATTGAAATAAAATGAAATTAATTCTAAAAATTTTCGATACTAGAGAAAGCCTTAGTGAACAAAGAGGCTTCGAAAGGTCTCCAATCACTAAAGAAAATAAAGACAAATATCGTAAAAGAACAAACAAATACCAATAGTATATTTATTATTACTTGCTCTTTACCACTAGTTTCCAGAAAAGATTTCTGGAAGTTATAGATATGTCTCAAATACCAATTTCACTCGCTTAGTTTTTTTTTTTTTTTCCTATCAAAGATGCTTGCACACAAAGTCAATACAATAAAATGTATTATTATAGAGTCGGTATATTGAGTTGGGAATCAAAATTAGAATGTGAAAAAATCGTATTTGCTACACTAAAAAAAAAATGAGCATATGCATCAGAGAAATCAAATTTGTCCCTCACGTATCTTCATCCGAGAAAATATGGAAAGAACATATATTACGTAGACATTCTTTAGAAGCATTATGAGTCCTGGGAACATTGCCTCCGGAATCAATTTTGCTGTTTTTCAAGATGAACGATTAGACATTGTGAATCTCCTATAGTGAATCCAGCCATACACTACAGATATCTCCTGCCCTATAAATAAAATAATGAAAGAGCGACCAAAAGAATCAAACAGAGTACCGTCAGTAAAAAGATCCGAAATTAAATAACAAAAACATAATTAAAAGTGATTTACACGGTTCAATGAAAATTTAGAGGCATATAAATCCGATCAAGTTCTGGAATCAATCCTCTTATAAATTAATCAAATCCCATTTTATGCATTCACAGATTGCCGTAAAATAAAACGACTATGTATTCTTCTAGAAAAATTCATGGTCTCTAGCATACATACGCAATCTTAATCTCTGAAAGGAGCTTGAAAAAAGTACCCACAGAAGAACAAATTTTGGCACTCTAGCGGAAACTTCAGTCCAATTTCACAATCCATCATCATGAGATATTCAATGAAGTTCTCTAGCTGGTGTCAGCACCAGCAATCAACTTTAAGACATTTATGGCTTCCACTTATCCTTTGCATAGATCCACTGAACTCTAATACGAGCTACAAGAGAAGACAACCTAAAACCAAAAGTAGGTGGGAAATCATTAAAACTTTTGAGCAGCAAAAACAAATGCATGTCCGGCAGTGATAACATGTTCACTATTAGAAAGTAGAATATTCCTAGAAACACTTCGAAAAGAAGCAGTGTGGGTGTCAGATGAGGCTCATTGTCTATAGCCAACAAATTTCAATTTCGTTTTGCTTTATACAGAGATAGATAATGCTAGACTTAAAGTTGAACATCCAAATTTCGAAGGAACGAAAAGGAGATTTAACATGACTGAAGCCAACTCAACATGCATTCAAGGGCTTTCCCCAAAATGTAACATTTGGGACATGATCAATTTTTTAGTCAATCCTATCCCTCTTCCCTTTCTTTCCACTTAATTGTGGACTCATCGGTATCCATACCCTCCCAAGAATAAATCCCAAGCTTCTGTAGTGATGAGAGATTCCCTGTCATTTCTGGCAAAGATGCCAAATGATTGCTAATTTTGATCAAGCTCTTATAGTGATGAGCGATTCCCTGTTGGCTCTGGCAGAGGTGCCAGAATATAGCAATCTCTGATTTGAAGCTCTTGGAGTGATGTGAGATTCTCTTTAGACCCTGCCAGCGATCTTTAAGAATTGCATCCTGTGGTTTCAAGCCATTTGCGTGATGATGAGAAGTTTCCTATACTATCTGGTAAAAATGCCAAATAATGCAGCCTCTTCAGGTTAAGATTTTGCAACAATGAGAGATTTCCTATCCAGTTTGGTACCCTCTTGCCACGATTTCGTTGTATATGTAGGCTATTGATTGTCTGATGCAGCTTTAGTTTGTAAAATCTTCTCATGTGATTCCGTCTCATATAGGTATAACTGCACAATTTACCATCCCACCAATAAAGTTCTATTTCTTTAAGATACGGCTTCTGGAACAACTAGGCAGAGAATCAACCATGTTCTATTGCAAGTTTACCAAGCCTCTAATTTCCCAACGCCCTATCGATTATTTAGGCCATCAAATTCACTTAGTTTTGCACCATCATTCTTTACAGGGTTTCAAGATAAGATGTGCTAGTGTTTGAAGACTAGTTAAGTGTCCCAACCCATGTGACATATGATTCAAACTCAAGCACCCATCCAACTCAAGTTGCCTCAGATCACCAATTTGTTGATATTTCCTGGCAATTCTTCAAGCCTATTACAACAATTGAGTTTTTGGGTCTACAAGCCATGCAGACTGGTAATACTTTGCGCAAGCTTCTTAATTGAAGCATTATCGGACAGATCAAGATATCTCAAATGCTAACTTGATGGTTTGTATCATGTGCCTCGGCATCTAGAAGTGTGGCCTTGAATCCAGATACGGTATTCTCCATCCTTCTTTATCATCTTTGAGATCATGAAGCACGTTGAACCCTTCAAGAGCCGGAGAGCTCAATCCTTCAATGACCTTCCAGCAATGGCGTCCATTTTTCACAGGGTATTCTTTGTTTACATGACAAACCTCAGATCACAAAAGCCAAAAAAAACTGTAAAAATTTCACAACGATGATCGTTAGAAAAAATTCCTATCTCATGATATTTTTTTGTAACATCTTATATATCAAAAAAGGAAGAAGAAGAAGAAGAAGAAGAAGAAGAAAGTTGCTTATATTGTTGAAAAATTAGAACGTCTTTTGATGAGTTATAGTCTTCGTTGTGGCAGTGTGAACTGCAAGTTTTCTTCTTAATTTGTTTTCAACGTTGACAACAATACAGAAAATTGATTATTTAAGCGTCCTTTGATTCAGTATTAAAATTGAAATTTTCACAGAATAAAACATAGTGGCACTGAGGCTGTAATATGATGATTGATTAATTGCTGAAATGAGGTCAGACTACTAACAGTATAATGCTGGAATTTAAAAACGAAAATTGAATTAAAAAAAATCTAAGTTAACAGAAATGAATTAGGAAAACTACATTAAAAAAATATAAAATAAAGTTTGGGGATATTGCAAGTTTATAATTTTGATCAATCAACTCACTGATCGGTAACAGCATCAATGAAACTATTAGTAGGAATTAACAGATACTTCTGCTAAACAGTACAGCAGATAGTGATTTCCGACAAATAAATCTTAGTTTAATTTTAATAGCATGAATTATACAGGAAAGAGCTTCAGAAACTATAATGTCACTTTGTAAATACAATTTCACAAAACGATAATGCATGAATTGTATGGAAATTCTTCAAGCTATCATAATCACACAATAAATGAATCAGAATTTTTTTAAAAAAATAAAAAGGCATCCTTTCCTCATTAAGACTCTGAAAAAATACTTCTTTAACATTCTGGAAAAAGAAGTTGAGCATCAAGGAGAGTCTGGTTAATTCTGCGTCCAGATGCTGTAATGATCTCGGATGCTGAATCCCAGTTGAGCTGAGCTGCTTTCTTTATTTGTCTCAAATGCCAAAACTACTGAAAATCCTTTTCAGGGGCGAAAAAGAGACTTAAGTATGATAGCTTCTAGCACCTAATAAGAGAAGCCATAACATTCTTCTCACTCTAAAAATCTAAACCCGAGTAGACCAAAACACAAATATTTTCATGTTTGTGAAAGAAAGATGAACAAAAAAATTGCAGAATAACTAAGGCGAAGTTTCTCTGAAATTTTATGCCTTATTTGAGATTCAGTGAGAAAGGAGAGGATAGATAATAAGAAAAAAATGAAAGAAAAAGAAAAGGAGGAAACAGATGGTTACAAAATTACTTCCATTCTCCTTGTCCAGATATTTGAAAACTCCCCCAAAACTGTCAAATTTGAGGAATGCTAAATAGTGAGCATTAGAGGGTGCTGGAGGATCAATTATAAATCCTCATTCCTTTTCAGTTCATATTAATTAAATCTCTCAAATAGAAAGATAAAATGCCTTAATTCTTCATACCAGTGTTAGAAAATTGAGTATAGACTCACACTTGAAATCCAACGAAAAGAAGAAATATAGAAAGAAGGAAGGAAGGAATCTGACGTGTTGTAGTTTGCAAAATTCATTCGAGTCAGAAAACTAGCAAGAAGAGACAAGATAAACCAGAAAGCAGTTGAGAAAACCAAAAAACTTGGAAGCATCAGGGACAAATGCATGTTTGCGGGACTAACACATAACATCAGAGAGACACTTCGAAGAGAAAGCAGTGTGAGTGTTAAATGAAGACTTACGCTCTGTTTGTTTTTTCAGATAATATTTTCCATAAGAAAATATCAATTACATATATATCAACAAAAGAGTAACACGTCACTTGTATTTATAATTAAAAGAAAAAAAAAAGATACCTAGAGATATAGCAGTGGAAGTAAGCAAATTCTTCTTCTAAAAGGAGGAAGTTACTTTACCTAAACAAATAAAATATTTTCGCTAATTTTAATATTTTATAATTATATTTTCCAAAAAAATATTTTTCATTCAAACAAACAAAGC
The DNA here is from genome assembly GCA_020226215.1 of Sindora glabra. Taxonomy (NCBI): domain Eukaryota; kingdom Viridiplantae; phylum Streptophyta; class Magnoliopsida; order Fabales; family Fabaceae; genus Sindora; species Sindora glabra. Next base: position 88,253,016 of record CM035226.1, read on the forward strand.
TTGATTGTTCACAAAAATTTCAAAAAATTAATTGTGCTTATTACTGAGATGCATCATATCCAACTTAGAAATTCGAATTTTAAAGAAACAAAATTACCTTGTGAATTCAAAAGAATTTGAAGCCATTCCAAGGCTTTGACCAGAATGTAACACATTCCAATTGAGCTGCTTCTGTTTTATAGTCTCAGATCTCAGGACAGCTTACATATGAGTCCAAAAAAAAAAGGTTTAGAAACTTTGGTGAGATAGTGCGAAACAGAGGAAGAGACAGGAAAATAAACAGTAGAGGTGAAAAAGTATCAAACTTGTCAACATGTTTGGCACTAATTAGCATGTTCACTATCAAAACATACATAGAAACACTAGAGACTGTGGTTTCGGAAGTAGCGTGTGGGGATTTTCTTTGAGCTGATAGATACACTTGTCAAATGTGAATATATCCTTCTCAAATAACAAGGAAAAATAAATAAATAAATAAATACATCCTTCTCAAGAGTCAATTACAGACAAGGTTTTCAAGTTTAACCAAGTGGTATCGTGATGCCAAAACAACCTCATGTCAAAATTTCAGTAGGATTGGAAAGTAATAAGCAAAGCTTGTTGTTGACTACACATCATGCTTTTCATCACATGCACTTGTATCAATGTATGCCGAAATTATAAGTCTAGGAAAGAAGGATCAAAATAGTACCTGCAGAATAACAAATGCAGGGCTTGTATTTCTTATCGCCATTATCAACGGAGCCATCTGAATGGAGGATAAATACAAGTATAGGACATGGGAAAAAAAATTACATAGATATGGAGTCAAATGTTAGGAATAAGGTATAGAGTCAAATGTAGCACATTTAATAATTAAAAAATATTACCAAAATCAAACAATATAGTAAACTTATAGCTGTCCAACTGAAATGAATGGATACAAGAATTGAAGCACTGCAGCTTGTGCCAGCAACAACAATCAGTAAGCTGACTTAATCATATCAGACTTAGAATTTGAAAATTTAAAGAGACAGAATTACTTGGTAAATTCAAAAGGACTTGAAGCCAATTCCTCATCCATTCCAATACTTTGACCAGAACGTAACATTTGGATGGTAAATTCCAAAGAATTGTGCTACTTCTATCTCTTAGTCTTAGGTGCCAGGACTGCGTATATATGAATCCTAAGGAAAATAAAAAATAAAAAATCAAAGACTTAAGCGAGACAGTGCGAAACAGGGGAATAGACAAAAAATAAATAAACATACAGAGAAACACCCTGCAGAGAATGGAATATATTACCTGAAAATTCTCTGGTAGCGGTGCAGGTGTTTGGATCCTCTTTAGGATGACACAATGGTTAAATAAGAATACATCCTTCTTGAAAAACAAAAAAAAATTGAAAAAAAAATACATTACAGGTAGCCGTATGAAGTCGAAGTAAATTACAGACAAAGCTTACAAACTTGAACAACAGAATCAAAATTGAATATTTTTTAAATCACAGAAAAAGCTTGAATTAAATATGTTTTAAAATTGAATTAAATTCCTGTGGCTTTTGAATTCAGTAAAGATCCGGAATGAATTCATTTGTTAGTTCTAAATCCTAAGGAGTCCTAATAACATTATTTGTCATCTTAAAGTATAATATGAAGTTTCAAGTTACTAAATATGCCAATTTCAAGTCCTTTAAAGTCAGATAGAAGTTTCAATGACTATATGAATTGATTTACCTTATGAACGTGAGAGAATTGACGAGGTTGATGTCAATTCTTTGATTCATTCTCAGGTAAAATGTAATGAAACTTTGCATGTATAAACCAATTTTTTGTCAATCTTTTTCCCCTTCATCATTTTTGCGTCCTTCTTACTAGCCATGAACAACTCATATATCCATAGTGTTTCTTGATCTGGCTAAAAACATCATGCCAAAATTATGAAAGTTAAGTCTAGGGAAGAAGGATAAAGAGTGTGCCTGCAGAAGAACAATTGCAGGCTGTATTTGCCATCTCATTCTTTTACTCCTCTGAAACTTCATTATCAATGGAGCCCTCTGATGTGAGGATCACTACAAGTACTGATCAAGAAAAAATAAATCGATCTTACTAATGTTAGGAATAAGATATGAAGTGGAATGTCACAAAAAGAATTATAAAAAATCATAAAACAAGGATAGTAAAAATTAAAAATATTACCTGCATGCATATAACAAGAGATAACAACATAATATCAAAAAACAAATGCATGTTTAGGGTACTAACATATAACAACAGAGAAATACTTTGAAGAGAAAGCAGTGTTAATGTTGGATGAAGACTTGTTGTCCACAAAAAATGTAAAGAAAAATGTAATTTGTTTATTAAAGAGATGCATCATGTCATACTTAGAAGTTAAAGATTTAAAGAAACAGAATTACTTTGTGAATTTAAAAGAATTTGAAGCCATTCCAAGGCTTTGACCAGAATGTAACTCATGGATAGTAGATTCCAATTGAGCTGCTTTTATCTTTTAGTCTGAGATATCAGGATGGCTTACATATGAATTCTAAGGGGAAAAAAAAAACACTCAGAAACTTTAGTGAGACCGTGCAAAACAGGGGAAGGGATAAGAAAATGAACAGTAGTGGTGAGAAATTACTAGACTTGTTAGCATCTTTAGGAACAATAAATGCATGTTTAGCAATAATTAAAAAAAAATTACATAAGGAATAAAATGTTTTATTTCACCTTACTAATGTTGGGAATTAGGTATGGAGTCAAATGTCACATATTGAATAATTAAAAAAATTTTGCCGAAATTAAACTATATAATATAGTATGCTTATAGTTGTCAAGCTGAAATGATTGGATACGAGATTTGAAGTTCTGCAGACTGCAGCTTGTGTCCAATTACTACAATCGATAAGCTGACTTAATCACAAGCTTTGTAGCTTATAGCTGTCAAACCAATTTAGTTTCGATGGAAGTTGTAGTGATGTTGCAAGAATCACATCGCAGAAAAATGCAATCATTGCATAGAAAAATTACAAAAAATTAGGATTATATAGGAGGACGATATAACCACAATATATCAGGTATATTATGTAAAATGTCGTAATTGAAAAGTATAATTTAAATGCAATCACTATGAGTTGAATATTATGCTGGAAACATCTACCGTGAATCACTTTACAAACCCAATTCCACAAAGAAGCATATTTGCATGAGCAGTTTTTACAAGCAATCAAGCGTAGAGTACCTTTTTAAGCTATAATCCACTTGATGAATGTCTAATTCCTCAAGAGACACATCCTATTGCTCTTCAGCATAATTATTCCAATGTGCTGCATAATTTGAGCCCATAACATTTTGCAGCTTTCCTCAATGCCTCTTCGCACATAACCTCGACCCACAAACTGCTAAGGCAATCAAGATGCTCGATATGATCAAATGAAAAATAATAGAAAATTATGTACTTCAAATATCTCACTTCCTATGAGCCAAAATTATGCATGATGAGAACGTTAAAAGAGTAACCAACATGATCAACAGACTACCGGAATTAAAAATGATTTGAAAATTATAAGAAGCAAATACTGAAAATTTCTAACCTGAAATTAAATGCAGAGTATGCAAAAATTACAGAGAAATTGGAAAGGACCATATGGCTTGTTTGTAAGTATTGTAGAGATGCATGATATCAGATTGAAAATGAAAATGTAAAAGCATGGAATTACCTTCTGAATTGGAATTTACATTAGTGGGGGAGGAATCCTTTACCGCAACTCAACATATGGAATATGAGTAATTTTTGGATAATCAACACCCTCCCCTCATTTGCGTCATTCCATTTTTTGGCACAATCTGTCATCGGTAGTAATCGAAAAGATCTGATGTTTCAGATTCCTTCGAGTAGGGATGTCAAACCATCACAACGAGAAATAAAAAGATCCTGAAGCAATGAGAGTTGCCCGATCGACTCTGGCAGCAATGTAAAAAAGTGCGCAATTTGAAGGGATTGTAGTGAAGAGAGATTGCCTCTCCATTCTGGAAGCAATGTCAAAGCTTTACAATAATTGATTTCAAGCCTCTGCAGTGACGAGATATATTGTGTCCAATCTCGTTAACTTGCTGCCACAAAATCCCCATATGCAAAGTTTGTATTTTTCATGTTTATGAAGGAAGAAAAGAATCACTGCAGAAGAACTAATGCAGAGTATCTCTAAAACTTTATGCCATGTTTGGGAATCAGCAAAGAAAGGAGAGGAAAGTTAGCAACAGAAAATTTGAAGGAAAAGAAAGGTAGGAAAGCAGATAGTTCCAAAATTACATCTGTTTTCCTTGTTTGCATATTTAGAAAACCCTCTGAAAACTCCCAAATTTGAGGAACATTGAAAAATGAATACTAGAGGGTGTTGGAGGATCAATTATAAATCCTCTAACAAAATAAAATGCTTTAGTTCATCATACCAGTGTCGGAAAATTGAGTTAAGACTCACACTCAAATCCTAATAAAATGAGAGAAAGACAGAAAGAAGGAATGGAGGAATCAGTGTGTAGTAGTTAGCAAGGATTCAGTCAACTTAAAAACCAGCCACAAGAGATAACGTAAACCAGAGAATAGTTGAGGAAACAATAAAACTTGTAAGTATCAAAAACAAATCCATGTTTAGAGGACTAACATAAAACATCAGAGGAACACTTTGAAGAGAAGGCGGCGTGAGTATTGCATGAAGACCTGTCCACAAAAATTTCAATCTCAGGTAAGCAATATCTATTATCAATTTTTTTTTTTTTCATTTTGTTTATTATAGAGGATTAGAGATACATCATATCAGACATCGAAGTTGGAAATCTATAGGAACAGAATCACCTTGTGACTTCAAAAGAATTTAAAGCCAATTTTCCATCCATGCAATGGCTCTGACCAGAACATAACATTTGGGATATGAGCCATTATTTCTGCCAATCCTCTTCCTTCTGCCTTTTGCATCTTTCCTCTAATTGTGGATATGAGCAACAATTTTGCAATGATGAAAGATTTTGTCAGTCTTTTTCTGCTTCCAGATGATGCAATAATTTTATGTAGTAAATCCCATTTGGGTTACTTCTATTTGTTAGTCTTAGGTACCAGGCTGTTTACTTATGAATCCTACGAAAAATAAAAATAAAAAACTACAGTGAGTTAGTGCGAACAGGGGAAAAGGCAAGAAAATAAACCGTATGAGTGAGAAATTATAAAACTTACAAGCATGTTCACTATCATAACATACAGAGATACACTTTGCAAAGAATGTGATGTTATATATTACCTGAAAACTCATCTGAAGTAGTGTCAGTGCTGGGATCCTCTTTAAATTGTTACACCTGTTGAATTTGAATGAATTAGAGGATTTGATATACTTAGCAAAATCAAGTGAACAATAGTACAAAAAATTCAGTTGTGTATTAGATATTTACACGAATTCATCAATATACTTTAGATATCTCATGTCCTACGTGCCAAAATTATTTATGATGAGAAAGTCACGACCCTAACCCGATCATGATTGGCGTAGAACCACAATCTAATTTCCACCAGCCTATTCCTGACTAACTACCTTAATTCAAAATAATAAATGACTAGCGTTTATAAGGAATCTAGCATTTTAAAAAGAGAAGTTTCAACAAAGTTTTTACAAAAAATGAAAAAGTTAAATATACTTATAGTCCTCCCAAATGAAAATAAGTAAACCTAACTGGCTTAATAGGAAATCAGTGCGATATTCCCCTTATCTATTTCCATGACAAACAAGAGGCCTAAAATATTCTATATACATAAAATTATGCTATTAAAATATCATTAACAAGTTCCCATGAACTCTAGCTCTGTGGAGGCAGTGGTGGAGGCTCAACCTAGGAATCTATGAAATAAAACATAAAGGATTGAGTCCGGGGCTTAATGAGTGAATAATCTATAAGAACAAAAATAAATTTACAATAACTTACCCATTGAATTATCCTCCCCTAAGCAATCATATCATAATTAAACATATTAGAAACCAAGAACCAAGTCCAATGAAATTAATACATGGTCATTTCGTTTTTCAATATCTCATATGCAAACATTCAAGGATAACTATATTCAAGTCACCTCTTATTTGAAACAATAAGTAAAGAATAGAATACAATCATCCTCCTTTTTTCTCTCAGGTTAACTTTATACCCGCCACAAGCTTTCCATCCTTGTCCCTCTAGGATCTGCCTTATACCCTCCATAAGCATATCACCGGGAATTTTTCGTCTAGTACTCACAACATCATCCTCATCACATTTCTCATCTTTATTGCCACTCATGGCATGTTTCACAATTCAATTTTAGATATTAGAGCTTAAGCTCTATCTAATAAAATCACAATTCAATTCAATATACATCACAATATTTATTAGTATCATCATACCCTCTAGTATAGCTACAAGCATTTACACATATCATAACTCTCATACTATATTTTATCATAAACCACTATACCTTTAGTGCTTAGAGACTAAATATCCATGTTAAGCCATTATAAGGTATGGAAACATAAAACAAATTGAATATGGGTTACTATATGATGACCATAATTCTGACCTATGAGGATATCTTAGGAATAACTTAAAAATTATATATGTATTATGTATGAAACTCTTTTCATATGAAATTAGGTTCAATCACCTTTCCATAAACTACTCATTTGCCCAAATCAACTAAGTTTTGAAAGAGTCATGTCTTTTTGAAGTTAGACATAAAAGTTCTCCTTTTTGAATTTCAGAATTCATGACCTTTGCTTGCTATTTTAATGATATCTCAATATATATATATATATATATATATATATATATATATATATATATATATATATATATATATATATGATTTTGATTTGAAGCTAGTTCCATTTGAAAGTAGACTCAATTACCTTCAAAATGATAGGTGCTTTGTTTAAAACGGACATAAGATGAAGGAGTTATACCCCTTCAAAATTGGCATAAAATTCTACAATCAATGAATCGATTAATAAACCGATTCATCAACCTAAATTTTTCCTCTGGACCCCTGAAATTGATTGGTGAATTGATTCATCAACCCCTAAAGCCCTAGAATTGATTAGTTACTTGATTCTCAAACCCAATTTGGCCTCTAAACCCCTAAAATCAATTGGTGAATTGATTCACATATAAAAAACTCAATTTTCTGCAAAATTTTCAAAGTCCAACCAATCCAAAACACCTCATAAACACATATAATGCACATCAAACCCAAGTATAATCATCAATACACTTATCTAATATTTTATATCACCTCTTTCCATCATTTATTACTTTTATAATATCAAAATAAATCATAATCAAGCAAAGTCACAAACTAATCCATATTTCATGTATATATTTATATATCCTCGAAATCTATAGATTTAGCTAAATTATCCATTCATCTTATATGAAAGAGGATGCTAGAAGGCTAGTTTGATGATTTTTCAGCCTTAATCACATTATTTATTACTTCCATAATATCAAAATAAATCATAATCAAGCAAAGTCACAAACTAACCTATATTTCATCTATATCTTTATATATCCTTGAAATCTATAGGTTTAACTAAATTATCCATTCATCTTATATGAAAGAGGATGCTAGAAGGCTAGTTTGATGATTTTTTAGCCTTAACTACATTATTTATTACTTCCATAATATCAAAATAAATCATAATCAAGCAAAGTTACAAACTAACCCATATTTCATCTATATTCTCGAAATCTATAGATTTAGCTAAATTATCTATTCATTTTATATGGAAAGGGATGCTAGAAAGCTAGTTTGATGATTTTTTAACCTTAATCACATCAAAATTCATGGATTCCATAGTTAGGGCTTAAAGTGCTCCACAAAATCAAATAAACTTCATCAATCAAGAAGAAATGGGAGGAATTCTTGATGAAAACATTATTCTGACTTTTATTTGAGGAAAAAATCAATAAGATTTGAAGTCTTCTTACTTGATTAAGGGAATGGTGAAAGAAATCCTTGTAGAGAAAGATGGAAGAGTGGGAGGAATGAAGAAAATGAAAAGAATATAAGGCTTAGGGTTGAAATGGGAAAAATAAGGCCTCAAGGGCATTTTCGAAAAAATATTCCTAAACCTCTTTCATACTCATATACTCACTTATATTAGTATATAACTTTACACCTCAAGATTCTAATAAACTTTCTCAAATAAAATTTTACCCGGATCACATTCTCACATTCGTATTTTTATTTATTTTATTTTATTTTGTATTTCACACATAATATTCTTAATTCACCTAAATTTACTAATTGCTTTAACTCTTTTAACTTCATATCATAACTTCTAATTTATTAATAATTATGGAAGGTGTAACAGGAACTTAATAATCAATTCAACACAAAAAAATGATCAACTAAATACCTGACTTAAAAATGATTTGAAAATTATGAAAAGCATATACTGAAAATTTCTACCTTGAGATTAAATGTAGAGCAAGCAAAATTACAGTGCAATTGGAAAGGGTTGCATGGCTTGAAAGATTGGGCTAAAATACCAAATTAATGCTTTTTACGAAACTTTTTACCGTTTTACTATTTTTTCGAAACATATTACCGAAATACACACGGTGGCGGGAGGCGCCATTTGGGGTGGCGCCTCATGGGCGAAGGCGCCATCTAAGATGGCGCCTTTGGGGTGCTCCGAGGGCGCCATTCAAGGTGGCGCCCTCGGTCCATTTTTTCCATTTTTTCCTTTTTAAAATTAATTAATGTTGATATCATTTGAAAATAAAAATTATAAAAATAAATAATATATGATTGTAACTGAAAATAAATTACTTATTTTATAATTATATTTAATGTCATATAAAAATATGTTAACTCCACTTTGATATCTAATATATAAATTTATTATAGGAATTAAATAAGAAAGTAGTTAATGATAATAATATAATGAATAAAAATAATAAATATTTAGTAAATAATTAAATATTATTTAAAAAATAAAGGATCAATAAAGAATAATTACATAATTTACATTAATGTCTCTCAAAATTTTATGTAATGATAGTTAATTTTTATCAATTTTTGAAATTATAAACTTCTAACGCTTGGAATTATATTATTACAAGTAATTATTTAATATGTTATTACACATAAGTAAATTTATTGAGTATACTAAAATATTCTTTATATACAAAGTTGAAGATAGCTAAAAATGAAAAGAAATATAATGTAATAAATATATTTTTCTTATTTTATATTTATTCCAATAATATGCTTGTCACTTTGTATTTATTTGAATAAGATTTTTTTTATTTTGTGACAGAATGAATGCAAACTGGCGAGGTTGAAGATAGCTAAAAATTTTAAAAAATTTGATTATTTCGTTTCAATAATCTTTTCATTTGTAATGAAATCGGAATTATAACATGAATTAGTTATTTTTTATTTCATCAGAATGATAAAATATTTTGGCAATGAGAGTGAAAAGTACCGATTAATTATTTTTTAAGAAACTATTATTCGTTTCATCGTTCGCTCGAAACATTTTATCGAAATAAGCACAAAAGATACGAACAGCGATGGAGAGACGCCAAATGATGTGTAGAGATACGCTAGACGAAATGGCATCGTTCGCGCTGAAGGGAAGGAACGACAGGCGATATGGCACTTTTGGCCTATGGCACCCTCGCTCCTCATTTCTAAATTAATTAGCCGGTGACTGTGTTGACTATGCACCCTAGAGACATGAATTTTTGTGAAAGTATGATAATTAATATTATTTATTTACTTTCACATGATAAATAAAAAAAGAGTAGATAGGTTAAAATAGGCTAATACGTTTATTTCATAAATTATTTTGTGCTTCACCGCAGTTTCAAAACTATTTACCAAATTACGCAGGGCGCCGTTGAAAGCGCCTTTCAACATGGCGCGTTCGCTACAGCGAATTTCACTGCGCAGGCTGGGAGGTGCTATTTCACCTGGCGCCTACCCAACAAACTTAAGTTTATAACTTATGGGGCTGGGAGGCGCCAAGTGACATGGCGCCTCCACAGCCCCATTTTATAAATTAATTAAGTTTTATAAATTTATATATTTATTTATATAATTTTAATTTTATTATTATTTATAATGAAATTATAATTTTTAAAATTTAATTAATTATATTTATAATATTATTTATCTATATTAGTCGTAAAAATTAAGATATAATTATAATAAAATTAAAATTATATAAATAAATATATAAATTTATTAAACTTAATTAATTTACAAAATGGGACTGTGGAGGCGCCATTTCACTTGGCGCCTCCCAACCCCATAAGTTTTAAACCTAAGTTTGCTGGGTAGGCACCAGGTGAAATGGCGCCTCCCCAGTGAAATTTGCTACAGCGAAGGCGCCATGTTAGAAGGCGCCTTCAGCGCGGCCGATGATGCCAAACAGTCTGACGCCCTACGTATTTTGGTAAATAGTTTCGGAATTGCGGTAAAACGAAAAATAGTTTATGAAGTAAACGTATTTTGGTATTTTAACCGAGTAGATATTTATAACAGTTGTGAAAGTATGATAATTAATAATATTAGTTATTATATGTGGAAGATGTCCTTATCATCATTTTTTAAATAAAATTAAATATTGCAATGATCTTCGTGATTTATTGTTATTTGTAATTATTCCTGCGCAAGCAATTAAAAAAGTCGTAGTAATTAGAAGCATCCTAAATGTTGATGTTTGGCAATAAAGTAGTAAAGTCATCCTAAATGTTGATGTCTAGCAATAAAGTAATAAACTCATCCTAAATGTTGATGTCTGGCAATAAAGTAATAAACTCATCCTAAATGTTGATGTCTAGCAATAAAGTAGTAAGATAAATGTATACAAATATACAAATATACAAAAAACATAGAAAAGAAAGCTAATGTCTACGCAAGTGATGTCCAGTCCCACATCCAGGATCGGTAATGTGGCGACCGTATCTACTAACCCTCTGCACAGGCTCGGGAGTCACATCCCCGGTGTCTGTGTCTGCTCTACCTCCAGCTCCCGCTCTGCCTCTACCCCTGGCTCCCGCTCTGCCTCCACCTCTACCTCTATCTACAAGCTCTGAGTCATCTGTCATCATGCCACCATGCGCTAATCCCTGATCCTGAGTATGCCAATCAAATACAGGATGATATGGCTGCGATGGACCAGCATCATCGGAAGGAAAGGCATAGAATGCAGATGAAACTCCTGGTACGTGTGGAAATGCCTGGAATGAGGATGGAACACCAGGAAAGGGCTGGTACATCTGGGATGAAGACGGCCCAAATAGTGCGGCCGGGAACATGGTGGAGGATGAAGGATCATCAGGTGTAGTAGAGTGCACATGAGATGGGGCAGTAAGATCATGCATCATCGTCATGGTCTCCTGGGCAGTCGAAGGTGGAATCTGCTGCACTGTCGAAGTGGACGGAACATCAGCCTGCGACGTATGCCGTGGAGCAGTGCGACGTCGTCGGCGAGAGCGAGGCTGATCATGGTCACCCTCCGCAGGGTCTGGGATGTGATGGGCCTGGGGAGCTGGCTCCGCATGTGAGTCAATAATGACATGATCAACCTGCTGAATCGCATGAAGGATGGACTCCGTCACTGACCTAAGCGCATCGAAGGTGAATATAGCCTGCCCCTCAGGGGTAGTGAAGTCCTGTAGTGAAGAAACCTCATCTACCTGTGCAAATTTTTGACATTAAAGTTAGTTATAATACTAATGCATTTAAAGAAAATCAGATACAAAAAACTAGCACGCAATATTACCACAAGGTCAAGCGCTCCCCCGACAGGTGTAATACATCGCCTGGTAACCCGTCTGTACCATGTCATGTAATCGGAACGCGGTCCCAGAACTAGGCGTGTCGTCGGCTCGGCGGTAACGCACAAGTCTTGCCGAATATCCCAGAGTGCAATATACGGCTGATGGCGGATGTGCCACTCTTCGTCATGCCGACCGGACAAGTGAAGGCAGTGGACCTCCGCCACCTGCTTCGGTGGCTCTGGAATAGCCTGGCGTAGTCCAAACTGCCGCAAAATCCTATCAGGCTGGTGCCACTCGACAATCTGGAAGTGAATGAGCAGGCACCACTGCTGTCCAGGTGTCGCTCCCGTCAAAGCAGTACTGAGGCAGTGATGCGGTGACCTCTTCAGTGTACGGGATCCAGTCGATCTGAAGTTACAAATTTAGGTTGGGATTTAAACACAATTGTGGATTGGACAAAGCCTTGAAATTAATGATTGTAAAAACCCCCTACGTACCTGGTCAAGTCGAAGACGGTCCAGTACGTATCTGTAATGGGGTAGGCTGTGTGCCGGACTATCCTGGAACGTCTTCTGATAGTGCCACCTGCCAGGTTCAATAACAAAGTTAGGCAACTTCATAGCAAACTTAATTATAAGTGAAAGTTGAAATATTTTCTGACCTGCGCGCTAAGGGCCCAATCCCTGCATCCCCCTCTGGTATGTCTAAAATAGCTATCGCGGGGGTGATAATGGGAAATCTATCCCAAGCCCAGAGCTGCAGTAGTAGGTAACAACCTCCTATCTCTCTGTAATCCGGTGCGGTGGCCTTGCAGAGCTCTCTGTACAGGTAGGTCAGGCAAGCAGACCCCCAACTGTACGTCCCAGCCTCATGTAAGTGTGCGATCAAGGGTAAGTGCATGAGGTGGACGTATGTGCCGGAATGGTCTGGAAATAGCGTCCCACCAATGAGTCGTAAAATGTAAGCTCGGGCGAATCTCTGCACTAGTCACCTCATCCGCATCATCTGGAAGATGAGTGAAATGTCTCTCCAACCAACTCATCCTCAGTCGCCCCCCTCGAATGACATTCTCATCCACCGGTAACTGGAGTCCCAAGTACTCCTTTATCAGGCCTCCCCATCCCCACACAGTGGGCCCCGTCACTACTCGACCGTCAATGGGTAGGCCGAGCTGAAAAGTAACATCCTGCAGGGTAATAGTCGTCTCTCCCTGCGGCATGTGAAAGGTGTGCGTCTCCGGCCTCCACCTCTCCACAAGAGCATTGATCAACTGATGGTCGATTGGCACGAACTCACACATCGCCAAGCTGTAAAAGCCTGCCTCTCGCAGAAAGGGGACAATCAACTCCGGCAGTGGCTGGTGATGGTAATGATGAGCTCGTCGAATCCTAAGCACACGGTCAGGCTACAAAAGAAAAAACAACACCAACTGTAACATGTGACAATTCAGAAACAGTTAATACTCGGATTAATTAAGGTATAGCTATTTCCATACATGGCCTGCCCAAATCGACTGGGATATGTGTGAGGTCTGAGTGGTCAGCAGAGAAGGATCGCGTGATCCAGGATCAACGCGTTGAGATGTGGATGCCATCTGCCACGACAAGCATTGCATTGGAATGAAATTTAAACACACACAAACTTAAAGATGTTGTCCAATTTAAGCACAGCCTTAAGGTATAACTAATATCATAAATAATATCATAAACTGTCTTAAATTTAAGGATTTAAGGTGCAATATATATAAATAATATCATAAAATGTCAGATAATAAAAAATTTCACATTACTAGTAATGGGGTAACCCTTATATACATAATGATGTGCAAATTTACAACCGTAAAAAATAAAATACAGTGTGCAACCGTTACACTTATGATATTGGTTAACATACTTTGAAGCATACATGCGAAAGTAAATAGTAAAAATCAAGGTGTAGAAGGGCCTTCGTCCCCATGAAGCAGTGGGCAACGCCTACGATTATGTCCTTCCATCTTACAATGACTGCATTTTTGCTTTACACCGCTCTCTTGATGCCAATCCATCTCATTTTTTATTCTGGTCGACTTTGGTCGTCCCCTTGCGTGTAATCTTCCATAATTTGGAACTAGGACAGGGAATGGTGGTAGGTTATTCCATTGCAACCAATCCCCAATAGGCCACCACTCAGATTTGTAGCAATTGAGCAGCGTGTCAAGCCTGTATACAGCATCGACATATGGTTCCCACGATATGTTGATTGAGGCACAAGCAGCAATAATATGAGCGCAGGGATACCTATATGCTTGGAATTGTCCACATTCACATTGCCCTTTGTCTAATAACACCTGGACGACCTTTCCACATGACCCCCTGGCCATATCAGGGCCCTCCACCACCTCAAACCTAGTCCCTTCTCTATTGTAAGCACGAACGTGGTAAGAAGAAGCACGTGACTGGATAGTCGCAAGCTCCTGTCTGAATCTGCTTGCGTATTTGTGTCCTTGTTGTAGGTCAGCGTGCGCTTCTTTTGCCCTTTCCACAAAGTACTTAACACATCTATAGTATGTTTGTTGGACAAGACCTGTGATTGGTAGCTTCCTTAGTCCTTTGAAGAGGCCATTGATTGGGATCAGATTTGCTCCAAAGCAAAAAATGCTTCCGAATGCAATGTACAAAAATAAGAACGGATGATGATTGACGAACGAACTGTGGCTACAAGTTTTGCGAACAAAAAAGAGAAGCAGAACTGCAAAATGGCTTCTGAGTGAGAGGGTTTGAGAGAGGAGACGGCTGCACAATTGTAAGTGAGGGTTTGGGGGAGGAGGGACGCGGAGGGGTATATATAGGGGGGAGGCGCCTGATGAAATGGCACCTCCCGTTTGAAATTCAAATTCGAAATTTAAATGCACCCAGGGGCGCCTTTCGAGATGGCGCCTTCCATACGGAGGGCGCCATTCAAAATGGCGCCTCCCACATGGAGGGCGCCATTTTGAATGGCGCCTCCAACCCCCAGGGGTGCCACCTCAAATGGCGCCTTGCGTATTTTGGTAATATGTTTCCAACCTGCCGTAAAACGGTAAATTGTTTAGAAAATTTGCGTAATTCGGTATTTTAGCCGAAAGATTGCTAATAAAACAAAAATGTCATTAATTCTTCAAGCAAACATATCTTATCACTCTTAAGTGCCGTAAAAATGCATGATATTAGATTTAAATGAAAATGTAAAAGCATGAAATTACCTTCTAAAGCGGTGAAGGACTCCTTTATAACAATACACCTGGGAAATGGGCAATTTTTTGCCAATCAACACCCTCTCCTCCTTTGCATCATTCCTTTAGTTGTGAAGAATGACTAATATATAGTAATTGTAAATATCCAAGATTTTGAATTCCTCCAGATAGGGATGTCAAGCCATCGCAATTCCAAATATGATGCTGCTGAAGCAATGGGAGTTATCCTATTGACTCTGGCAATAATGACAAAAAGTGCGCAATCATTAATTATCAGTGTCCGCAAAGAAGAGAGGTTGCATATTGACTCTGGCAGTGATCTTAAAATGTTACACTCATAAATACAAAGGTATTGAAGTTAAGAGAGATTGCCTATCTTTTTTGGAAGCGATGTCAGGGCTTTGCAATAATTGATCTCAAGCCTCTGCAGTGACGAGAGATATCCTATCCAATATGGTAACTTGCTGCCACAAAATCCCCATATGGTTACGACTTCAATTGCAGGATGTGGCTGCAGACATTATAAAATCATCTCATCTTCATGCACCCTTTTTCTTCTTCTTTCCCATCCATATTATCTTCATACCGGTTCGACCCGCATAAATCCAAAACTTGAGGATGTTGCTTCATGATTAACTCCGCATACACGCCGCTTCTGCACTACTTCGCATGTGTTCCAAGCCATTGATTAACAAACACCCCCTTAAATTATTCAGGTCATTAAGTTCACTTAGTCTTGCGCTCTCACTCTCTCTAGGACCTAACCTAAATTCTATTAATGTTTGAAAACTAGTTGACTGTCCCAACCCGTGCAGCATATGACTCAAACTCCAACACATATCGAACTAAGGATGCTTAAGACTTACCAATTTGTCGATATTTCTGGGTAATTCTATAAGATACCCACAATTATTAAGGTTTGCAAGTTATGTAGCTTGGTTATACATTTTGGGAGCTTTTGAATTGAAGAATTACCAAAAAGATCAAGACATCTCAAATGCTTTAAACTCTGTATACTCTTTGGAATCATTGGAATATTTAATCCATAGAGATCTAAAATACAAATGCCCTTTTGTTTGTATATAAGTGAACTTATGACAGATCTATTCAACTCTGATTCCATCTCCAATGACAACCAAAAAAATTGGCCAAAGCTTCTAGAGAAAACACCCTCTTACTCTCCGCATCAAGACGAGGCACATGAAATGTTCTTAATTTACCTACCTCAAGCAAAAAGATTAGAGGTTTCCAACAAGCTTTTAGTGTGACATCAAATGACAGATGGCATGTCCGATAACCAATGTTTCCTTTATCTCCTTCCTTAATGAGAATACACTCGTTCTTAGTCATCAACATGGCAAGATCATGCATTTTGCACGTTATGATGCTACCAAATTAATGTTGTAAGATCATGCATTTTGCACGTTATGATGCTAGCAAATTCATCACTTTCAACATCTTCAAAGCAAGACCTTAATAGCAATTTTATAAAGTTATGATGCTACCAAATTCATCACTTTCAACATCTTGAAAGAAAGACTTTAATAGCAAATTTATAAAGTACTCATAATTCACATCTTCTGGATGTTTATCATGATGAGATAGTGAAATGAATTTTTGAGCCATCCATAATTGAATTAGTGTTTCTTTCTCAATTTGATAATCTCTAGGAAATAATGAGCAATGAGTAAAACAAATTTTTAGATTTAAGAATAAATGATCATAACTAAGTTTCAAAATCAATAAAATGTTATTATTCTTATGATCTACCTTGAAAAGCTCACTATCCCTGAAATACAATCAATCACTCTCTAATAAATTTTTATACAAAGGCTATCAATAGTTTTTAGGGTAAGGGGCATTATGATGTGATCTTAGAGGGAGCAATTCCAAAGAACTAATTAAGAGAATCAAAGAAGAGTTTCATTGGTTAATTCAAAAAGCTTGTATGCTTTAAAAGAGAGCTTGGAACTTGAAAAAGGCTTTACAATCAACCTATGGTAATGTGATTCTAAGAGAGATCATTCACAAGAAAGTGAGCTTAGAGGAGATTATTCAAGTTCATTTGAATTGTGCTACATCATTACTAAGTTAGTGCCACATCACTACTACATCATCAAGAAGGCCACATTAGCACCACATCAGCCACAATCAATGTCACCACCACATTATCAAGGAGATGGTGTTACATCAATACCACATCAGTCACAATTCTAATTAATGCTACTTCATCCCATTTTTCTATTATGTGGTGTTTTGAATTTTAGTATGACATTTGAGTTTTTAATTTGTGTTTATTTTGTGCTAAATCATTTTAGAGCATTTTAATCCTATTTGGTGTTATTTGAGCTCATTTTTCAATTAAGGTTTTAAATAGTTATACAAAGAGGCTTGTTCCTTATATTAAAGCAGATTTGAGACTTTAACTTTTGAAATGATTGCAATCTAATTGCTTATGAGAGTTTCCTCTCTAATAAAAACTTTAGAACTTATCAAAGGAGATTCAACCTTTATGGCATCAATTCCATCTCTTATTGTTTCTAATCTCTTCCTCTTTTTTTAAGCATGGTGAGAATATCCTTCATTTTTCTTTGTTTGTATCTAAATTGAGATAGATCCGACACATTACCATGTTGTTACAATTATCATGCTTCCCTCCTTCCCTAAAATATGACAAAATATTGAAAAACATTAAAAATACAACCAAAAAAATCTAAAAAAATATTATTATCAATTACTAGAATTATCAAAAAATTTAATTGTTATATCAAATAAGCACAATCTTCCGCAATTAAATTCTATTTTTTACTAATTAAGTTGCATGCACCAAATAGAATTCTTCTGCACACAACAATATAAGTTGCTTTGACATGCAAAGAAAGAGAAGACATGTTCCTTCTCTTCTTCTTGAGAAATTCGAAAATTAAAAAGGAAGGAGAAATATTCATTAACTCCTTTTTATGCAAAGAAGGAACTTCATTTCTTCTCTTTCCAGTAATTTTGAAGTACAATCCATTTTAACGCAAAAAATGTCAACCACTTCAAGAGAATTCTGATGGATGTCCGTTAAATCTGAAATGAGCATATATATTAATATAGTGATTTTTTTAAAATTATTTAAAATAACAAGATGATGGTTGAATTTCAATCACTAATACATTTTTCAATTGGGCAAAAATATTATATTAATAATTTGATAATAATAAAATAATAAAGAATATTAAATCATTTTAATAAAGAAATATAAATTTAAAATATTTAATCTAATTTCACTCATTATCTCTCATTTTTCATACTAAATATACTCATTAATTAAATAAATTATTAGTGGTGGCAAATTAACTTTAATACTCTTAATAATTTTATTGTCATTGAACTTGTAATATGATTTTTTCATTCAATTGAAAGTAGAGGCAAAACTACATGGATAGGTGAGAGTGTCGTGTCCCACCTTCATGTAATCTCATATATTATATTATAAATTTTATAAATTTGCCAATTAATTTTTAATTTGTCCCTTTAAAAATTTAACATTGCTCCTTCAAACATTATGTATTTTATAATTCACATACCTAATATAATATATGTATGAGATTTTAATAGTGAATAAATTATTTTCTTATTCTATCTTAATGAAATACTACTATAATTTACATTATGTTTAAGTTAAAAAAAATATTAAGTGTAATGCCTTTTTTCATAGTATTCACTTGTGTGTATAAATTTGGCCCCTTCAAGAAAAATTTCCTAGTTCTACCCCTAATTGAAAGAATCAAAATTACTAACCTCCACATCTTCCACTTTTAGATATAAAGGCTAACAATCTCTACTATTAAACATAAATAAATAATATATATTCTCCATTATTTGACTAGTTAATTCTTATTTAAATTATGTATTAGAAAAATTACTTTTTAATATTAAATTATTGAAAAAAAATAAAAGAGAGTGAAAAATATTTTTTGTTATTATATTGTTCCCTTTCTATAATTTTGATTAAACTAATAACTACTTGAGTAATTCAAGATAATTACATATAACGGATTATTGAAAGATTTTAAAAGTGCTACTAAATATATCTAAAAATATTATAATTAATTATTACAATTATTAAAAATTGTAATTATCATATCAAACAACCACAATCTTCCACACTTAAATTCTATTTTTTATCAATAAAGTTGCATGCACTAAATTGAATTATTCAATACACAAGAATATAAGTTGCTTCAATATGCAAAAAAAAGGTGAAGACATGCCCCTTTTCTTCTTCTTCTTGAGAAATTCGAAAATTAAAGAGCAAGGAAAAATATTCATTTACCTCTTTTTGTACAAAGAAATAATTTCATTTCCTTCCTTTCGGGTAATTTTGTGAAAGTGACAAATAAATAAAGATACTCCTCAAGTATATTCCATTTTAACGCAAAATGAATGTCAATTACTACTACAAAATTATTGGTACAAATGAATTAAATTTAAAATTAATACGTATATCAACCAGATGGCATTTTAAAATTATTTAAAATAATAAGGCTAAAGTTAAATCTCAATTATTATTACATTTTTTCAATTGAATCATACTTTTAATTTAATGACAAGAAAATAACAAAAAATATTCAACTAATTTTAATAAAAAAATATAAATTTAAAATATTTAAATTAATTTTACTCATTCTCTTTATGTATTCATTAATTGTCATCAATTGAAAAAATTGTTAGCAATGTCAGATTGATTTTAATAACCTTTATACATAGCAGTCTTTTTAAAATTGTTAAAGTAACCACCTAGAAAATAACTCCATTTATTCATTGATCAAGCACATCTACCAACAGCCCACTTGCTGCAATCAGAAGCTTCTTGCCCGAGACTTCAGTCCCCAAGAGGCATTCACTACAACATTCTATCAAACATAAGAAAAGTTCAGGCCAAGAAAGTGGCTAATTTAAAATTAATCCACCTGGCATTTCAAACAAAAAGAAAATTGAAGACAATCTAGAGTCTTATCCCGTCAGAACTTACATGATTCAATCACCATTGTGGACCGACAACAGAAACAATCATGATTTCATGAATGAGGGATATATTAAATTAAACTAGCCAGCAAAGCACAAGTACTATTAGAATAAAAAACGAATCACAATTGGAGATTCTTCCAAGAACATGGTCCTTAAAGAACCTAACTTGGGTTTCAATATTCATCAGTGTTTTGATACTAGTAACTGGAGGGAACCTAACTTGGTTCAGATAATCTAAAGACAAGGCAACAAAGTTCCGGTTATCATATTTCCGAGAGTAGCAACTACTGAAGGTAAAGAAAAGAGAGGAAGGGGCGGGACACAGATCACCGAAGACAACATTTGCAATTCCATGATCTGAATCTCGACACCTGTTTAAGCTACATATAAATTTTAGGAAAATTGTACAACAACAAGATTCCTTCAACCTTAAATATATACTTACGTCCCATGTAACTCAAGTCTCGCTAGTCTAGTTCTGTTAGATTCGCCGCAGGTGAAACTAGAACAAGTTGCAGAAGATGCTCCAAACTAAACTATCCTGTTTCTTCAACTACATGCAGGGAAGTAATTGTTGCTCATAGTTCCATTAATCTTGTACTTTGATTACCTGTTATGGGTGAAACTTAACACTAATGGAGTAAAAAACCATACTCATATCTCCTAATCAGTAGAAGTCATGGCATATTAAATAACATTGATCCCATTGGAAATTAAATAATGTAAGAATCCAATAGGACTAAGCAGATATGCACCTCCATCAACAATAACTTTTAGATGGTTACAAAGTCAAGCGACCGCTCACAAAATTTGTCAATGCAGAACTGAAAGACCATCACAGTTCTATGTATTCCCTTCTAAGGTTAGAGATCACAAATGCGATATGTGAGATCCCTTGACAAAAACAAAACAGAAAATAAGGCATCAAAATTATCTTTTTTTAAAAAAAGCAGCACAAAATCTACTTTAAGGTAATTTCAAGTTTTAACCATTCAGACCTCATGCTCACCCATAATTTTTACCAATCTAGATCTGAATAGTATCCCTAGTATTGCATTAATCAATAGCCAGTCATGAAGAAATCAACAATGGCATGATCCAGTGATAAACCAGATGCTAGCACCTTGATCAAATAGCATAGTCTCATTTCTAGAACCTCATGTTTGAGATCCCATAAAGCTAAATTCTCTTCATCGAAAACCTCAAGGTCCCTATCAATTTCCATTGATACCTAGTTCTAATATGTCCTAAGGAGTACTTGGAGCAACCAAGTGGTTTATTCTAATCATAGCAACATATCCCAAATCCTCAGTCAGATCTAGCAAGATAACATCATTCTCAATTCCCAACAATTTATAAACCAAATCAATACCACATGAAATGCACCTTAAAGAACTATATAAAACAAATAATCCAATATGAACCATTATCCCAAGGGAGCAACATGAACTACATACATGTTTATTCACCAGAGTAGTAAATATTCAGTTAGGAAAGAATTAAAATAGCCATTAGAACAACCTACAACACATGCACAGGGCACAATTCAATCAAACATATTTCAGCAATTCAGAACTAGGCAACAAATACAATACCCACCAGGATTCAAACTGTTTAATCATTGGGGTAAACAGTAGACTTCCAACGTATAAATGATAACAAAGAAACAAAATTACAAATTTAACTTGTCCAGGGCTCTGTTGCTCTAAATCAAGCTGTCTTGGCATTTCCCTTCGCCCCTTTTGCATCCCCAGAGCAACACCCACCACCATGCTCATGGTGATGGTGATGGTGGTGGTGGTGATGACCATGATGCCCACCAACCTGCTGATGAAGTTGCTTCCCCCTGAGCTGCTTCCTCATATCATAAGCATCCTCCCCATCAGCATAATACTTAGCCTCCACATCATGAATCTTATACCCCAAAGTCTCGGTATATAAATTGAAGGCAGCCCTATTACTCTTCCTGACATGAAGCGAAACATACTCTGCTCCAAACACTTGCTCCATGGCGTTCTGAGCTGCGTTCATGAGCTTCGTAGCCAGACCCAGTTTGCGATGGGTTCGGAGCACGGCGAGGGAGGTGATGTGGCCATGGCACTCGTTGCTTTCTTCTTCCATTTTGGCCAGAACGTAACCGACGATTTTGCCATTGTAGTCTTCGGCAACGTAGAGGAGTTGAGGCCATGAGAGGATGTGATAGAGGTAGTATTTCATCTGGTAATTTTCCGGGAGACAGAACAAATTGCAAGCTTGCATGGCCAAGAGGTCATTTACTGTTGCTTTTCTGATGCAAACCATGGTCGGAACGATTGGGGATTAAGGACTTAGGGTTTCCTCAAAGGTTAGGGTTCTTCTGTGGCAGCAGAGAGGATGTTGGGCTTGTCTGTTTGGGCAAAACGCTGTGAGGAAAAAGCAGCGCGAGAGGAAAAAGCAGCGTGTCGCACCGCAAATATTAAATTCAACAGACTAACCTTTATTTGCCTAGTTTCATTTTATTTTTCAATATTTTTTAAATGGTATTTTAACATTTTTAATAATGAAAATGATTAAATATTTGAATATATATATTCAAAAATCAGAAATCAAGTTCTAAATATGAGAAAAAGTATAAAATTTTTAAAGAATATCAAAATACCATATGAATTAAAGGTTAAAAATAATATAATATTTGACTTTAAATAAAAAAGAATATCATTTTATTTCAATTATATTTGTATTTTAATTTTAATTTTATTCGTATCATTATAAAATTGATAAAATAAGTAAAAATTTTGATAGAATTTATTTATTTTTTATGAACATATTATATAAAAAATTATATTTTCTTTAATATTTTATTTATCATAATATATTTAAAATTTATTTTTAATTAAATTTTATATAATTTTTAATATATTCTAATTAAAATAATTTATCTATAAATAAATTAAAATTATTATTTTTAATATAATTTTATATAATAAATTTTATATAATAAATTTTATTTATAAATTAATTAAAATTGTTTCTATTAAAATAAGATTAAATAAAATGAATTTTAAAAAATTTGATATCATATACAATTGAAATGATGAGAACTGCTATCAGGCACCTACACTATGCCTTTTCTACGAGGCTGGCTAAACAAATGAGACATGCTAGCAAGTAATGGCGTGTTTGGAATAGGTGAAAGGGTTGGGGGGTGAAATTGCTGAGGTGGAAAGGGGGTGAAATTACGAATTTCACTTGTTTGGCTGCGAGTGAAAATGCAGAAGAGTGAAATGCAATTTTCAGAAATTGGTGGGCCCGGGGTGAAATTGCCGCCCTCCCCAAATTGCCGTGAAATTGGGGTGAAATGTAACCGTAAAATGCATTTTCCATTTTTTGCCCTTCTTTGCCCACGCATGTGCATTGTCCTCTTTGACTGGCCGAAGAAGACCATCTGACTGGCCGAAGAAGCCTGGCCAACTTGCTTCGACGCAACTGCTAAACAACATTTTTGTGTTGCGTCAGATGGGAGTTAAGAATTTGTGTTGCGTCAGGGCAGGAAACGAGTCAATAATAATAATAATAATAATAATAATAATAATAATAATAATAATAATAACAACAGTGAGTCCATTTATTTATTATTTTAAAAATAATTTTTTATTTTCTAAACCAAAATTTTTATTTGATGAATTATTTTTAAAATCAGTGATTTTACATGTATGATTTAAAAAATAGAAAAATAAAAATAAATTTTTGATATTTTCTTAATTTGTTCTTTTATTTTGAATGTTAATTTTATAATTAAATAAAATATTTTATTATTTACTCATTCAAACACTCTTTTTATTTTCTTTAAATTTAAAAATAATTTTTTAAAATAAAAATAACTTTTAAAAGAATTTGAGAACAGTTTCAAAAAATTAAAAAGAAAATGAAAACATAACCAAACAAAAATAATATTACTCAAATCACACAAATGAAAAACAAAATGTATCTAATTTTGTGCATCAACATTTATTAATTAATTTTATAATAAAAATATATTAATTCTAGTCTTTAAGAAATGTATAATTAATTATTAATTAATGTTATTAATAATAAAATAAATTAAAAATAATTTAAAATTATCAAATGAAATTATTATCATCAAATATGTATAATTCTATTAAACAATGATAATATAGTAATTTTACTACCTCACCATAAGTATTTTTCCAAAATTATAATGCAAATTTTTAAATATTTATTATTTATATGAAAATATAAAATTATAATTTTTTAAATATATTAATATTCAGAAAAAAATTTAACATATTTTCCTTTATTTATAAATTATTTTTTATTTATTTTTACTAAATAATATTATAACTACCTCAACATAACATAACAAAAGGATATTTTAGTCATTTCACTCATTCACATTTCCTTCCCCCTCTATTTTCACCCATTCCAAACAAAAGAAATTCATTTCACCCATATTTACTCCCCCTCCTATTTTCACCAATTCCAAACAATTCAAGTGAAATTATTTTCACCTCTATTTCCTCTCCCTCCATTTCCACCCCCCTCCATTTACACCCCCTTCCATTTTCACCTCCAGCCAAACATACTCTAAGTTTCTGCACATTTCCCTTGCACCGTAATGCAGAAGAGATTACAGTACATTATTGAACTAATAATATATCAATATATCATTAAATCTGACCTTATATTAAGTTTATTTTTTATGTTTGATTCGTAAAATATTTTTAACATTCTTAGGAATATTTTAAAGGAATATCACATTCTCATATTTGATTCAAAATTTGAAAAAAAATATCTGGGAATGTCATATTTTCAAAAAAAAAATTAACCTAATATTCTCCTAAAATATTCACAAGAAGGAGGTGGATATCTCATATTCTCATATAATGCGAATATGATATTAAAATATTCTTAGAAAAATTTATAGTGAACCAAACACAAGAATATTACATTCCTGTTAATTAAATTCTCAAGAATCACATTTCCGGAAACTTTCCTAGGAATGTAAAATTCCATAAACCAAATGCCACACAATGACATGTTAATAATTAAATTTAGTAATACATCAATACATCACTATATTAATAATATAATATAATCATCTCCCAACAATTTAACAAAATAATAATAATCATTTTATTATTGAAAAAATTACTAATTTGTATGACACTTAAAAATAATCTATGAATTATATCAAATATTCAATTCCATCATTGGATAATAATTCGTACAAATAATTTTATCCCTCCATATAAATATTCAAGGACAAAACTATTTGTGCATAGAACTAATAATGAGTCTAGCCATATTATGAAATGCTTAAGTCTTGATTCTAGTTTTAGTTTGATAAACTAAGCTCATGAATCAGATGAATAATACACAAAGAATAATTTGACTCATATATTAAATAAGTCAACCTTAACTTAAATTTATTCAACTCGATTGTATCATAAACTAACTTGAATAATATATATAATCTAATATTAATTAATGTGTGTGTATGTGTATATATATATTTATATTAATTAGGATTTCTTTTATAATGTATATTCTAAATTAAATACTTGTTATAAAAAAATGTAACCAAAATAATTGTAATTCAATATTTACATTTGAATTTGAATTTGAATTTGAATTGTAATTAAAATAGATTAATAAATGGAGTTAATAATAAACATTATTAACTTCATTCTCATTTTGAAATTAATTGTGAGGTTAGAGAAAATATAATTTAAAAATATCATTTAAAGGGGATAAAAAGATGTGAAAACTTTTCAAATGAAAAATCATATTGAATATTACAAAGGGTGCATGCAAATATCCTTACTATAAAATAGGAATGATAATATGAAATTTTAAAACTGTAAGAATTATAAGATAGTAACTAGTTTATATCTATTAATTGGTTTGCTGTTGGTTTAATACTTTTTTTACAATTTTAAAGCTTTCAATTTTAGTGATAAGTTGGCCAAACATGTAGGGAGTTCACAGTTTTCCACTTAAACCATTTGATTTAGTTTAATTTTTTGAACACTAATTTGAGTTTATCAAGTTAAGTGAAACCAATTTATTGAGTTAGGTTAAATTAAACTAACTTTGAGCTTAATTCAAGTCAAGCTCAATTCAAGAATTTGGTTCTAATCGAATTTGAGTTAAGTTATGAATCAAATAATATTAGATCATGTTAAGCCTAAACTAAGTCTAGCTTAGGTTAACTCAACTTATTATCAATCCTATCTGTATGGATCTATATGAAGGGATGAAGTTGTTTAGACAAATTATTATTTAGAGATAAATTGGTCATTTAATATAATTCATAGACCATTTAATATTATATGATTTTGAGTCATGAAATTGATAATTTTATCTCATATTATTTTTTATTTTAGGTGACTATTTCCATAATAATTATAAATTAGTGATATGAACATATCAATAACTAGCTTTTGCACAAGTTTAATTAATTTTAATAGATAATAATTTATAATATAAATTCATATTAAAAAAAGGATAAGATGAAAAGTTCAAGTATCAACTAAAAATGTATGAATAAATGGAATACTTGAAAGTAAACACCGGCATTGAAATTATGAAAGATGGTATAACAAGCATTGTCATTGCAAAAATAACAATATTAGATAGAATTAATATGAAGGAGCAAAACTTCTTTAAAGAAAATATTGTATAAATTAAAATTACAAAAAAAGACTAGAACAATAGTTGAAAGAAATGAAGCATACAATGTGTAGAGCTATAACTAAAAAAATTCTTTTGATTTGTAATAACCCTAGTCAAGGTCAATGCAAAAGAACAAAACTTGATAAGATTATGTATAACAAAAAAAAAAGGAAGGCAGGAATTCAAAGAGGTAAATTTTTTTTATAATAATAACAACAATAGCATTAAAATACATTTTTTATTTTAGTAAATGAAAAGGACTAAAAGCCAAAAGAAAAAAAATTACATTGAAATGACTCTAGTTTTAGGTTTAGATTAGTTTTAGTTTGTACTATTAATAGCCCTAGTGTTTTTTTTTCAATTGGTAGATTCATTTTATTCTCATTATTAATTAATTTTTTTATTCATGACTACATTATATTGACATTCAAATTGAGAATTTAAAGTAAATTCTCATCATTGAAATATTATAAAAATAATTAACTATAATTAGTTTTATAAGTACTAATTATAGTTAATTATTTTTATTAATCAATTTTAAAATTATAAAAAGCATAAATTGATTTTGTAATAAGCATGATAAAAAATAGCTTGAATTTTAAAATCAAAGTTAGTCAATAATTCATATCAATTAAATACTTATTAAATAATTCATTTTCATTCTAAATTAATTTTCATTGTCAAATACTATTTTATTAAATAATAGACTTTTATTTATGCATAAATAAGTTTTTTTTATTTAAATGATGTTTATATATAAATACATCATTGTTACACCCTCTTCAAATTGTAGTAAATTAGAATTAATTTTATGAATAGAAATAGTTAAGGTAATCGATAAATTTAAGTGAATTGAGAATCTTATGTATAATGTGGAATAAAAATAAAGCTGATAATTTAGAGAATATAAAAGTATGAATTTCATAAAAATGAGATAAGGAAACTTCTTAGAATTATGAAGTATAAGGCCTTGAGTTACTATAAAT
Organism: Sindora glabra; assembly: GCA_020226215.1. Taxonomy (NCBI): domain Eukaryota; kingdom Viridiplantae; phylum Streptophyta; class Magnoliopsida; order Fabales; family Fabaceae; genus Sindora; species Sindora glabra. The sequence continues at coordinate 88,280,693 of CM035226.1, forward strand.
GAGTACATGAGTGTGAAAAAGATTTAAATCAAATTTTCTTAAAATGCTCGTAGCCTTTATTGGCTAAAAATAACTAATCCCTTTTGTCCCTCTTTACTTCCTCTAAATCTCCTAACATTTCCAAAACTTTCTCTTCCTCTCTTTCTTTCTTTCTTCAAATTAATGAAGCAAATCAAGAATCTTTCTTAATTTTTTTATCCAACCAAGTTAATAACACTTCTATCACTAAGATTCTTCATTATCCTGCTCTTGATTTAAAGAATTTGACAAACTTTGGTTTTCATTTGGATTAAAGCCCTAATTTAGCAAAAACTTAGGTTTTGATGTGATTAAGATTGTGAAGCCATCAATTAATTTAATACTCTAGTAGTCTTTTTCATATAACATAAGTGAATAATACAACCCAATTTATAAATTTATAGAGAAAGTTTGTTATTTATCTATATGTTGAGCTTTTGATAAATTTATGAAAATATGATGATTTTCATGAATTAATTGCATTTAATAGTGAAAAATATTTGTGCAAAGTGTTAAAAAGGTTCATTTAATGACAAAAAATGATCTGGTGAAATATTGATAGGAATTTATGATGATGAATAGTGGAAAAACTTGCTGGAAATTGGATTTTGTTCACGAGTAAAGCCTTTTATGAAATGCTTATTAAGCCCAAAAAGCATTGGGCAGGGAAGCACTTTGTGAAGCACTTCTCCACAAGGCTAATGTTACTAGACTTAATGAAAGGCTTTATGAAAACCTAACCTAGGCAAAATTTCATGAAGTTGGGAAGTAACTTGTTAAATGCTTCACTAATTCTAGATGTTATTAGAAGGGACAAAAGGCTTTATGAAGCATTTTGCCTACCTTCTTTTACAGCTCAATTTTTATATTAAAATGCCAATGGTTTAACACTCTTCCATTGTTATAAACTTTTTTCAATCCACAAATGATATTGAGAAAATGTACATAATATATGGGTGATAATGTGAGATAAGGAATAGAAATAATACAATATGTAATTTATGGCATTGTTGAACTTAATTATGAGGATGTAATGAAATAATTGTTATGTGTTCATACAATAAAAACATGGTATTGAATGGTAATTAAGCTGAACATGGTATATGGCCACACATAAACATTAAAAGCCTTAAAATAGTTATGAAATAAGGATAAAATGATGTGAATATTGGATGAAAATTCTTATAGAAAGCTAATGGGGGATAAGGTTGACTTAGAAGGTATAAGGGTGCATATGAGAAATAAGATTGACTGAGAATTATAAGGAGATTCATACATCTTCATTATTTATTATTGTATGTTATATTATGTAATCTTATTTGGTATTCTTTTAGCCATACTTGTGTAGTTCAATAGTAATGAACAAATTATGAATGAGCGTTAAGAGGTCATTCAAGAATGAATGAGTAAGATGAGCAAGTTTATGATATTCTTCAAGGGGTATAATTCAAAGGGATATGTTTTTTTTATTATCATACTTGTTATTTGGAGTATTTGCTTACTAAGCTTTAGATTCAATCCTCTATGTATTTACTTTATAGATACTTAGGTTAAGCCATTGTTACTACCTCCTTTAAGCTAGGTCTCTTAGAAGTCCTTATATATGGCTAATAATAACATTGGATATTTGTAAATAGGATATCTTTTGGGCCTTATTTTATATATAAGCTTAGGTAAATGTTATAAACACTAAACTCTTATTTTGAGAGAGTTAAGGTGGCTTATTTTTCCTTATAAGGATTATAAGCAATCCCAATTTCCTTGCTAATTTGTAAAGTCTTGCATAACTTGATATGAAAATCTAGTTAATCAAGATTAAAATCCTATTTTACTCCATCAAGTTTTTTATTTGTATCAATTTAATCTTAAAGTAAAATTTATATCAATTTGATCCTTAAAATTATAACCTTAAGTAAAATTTTAGTCCTTTATAAGGATCAAATTTTAGTCTTTATAAGGACTAAAATTTTAGTTAAGCTTCAAGGAGCAAATTGATATAAATCTTACTTCAAAGACTAACTTGAAACATACTGAATACTTAGAGGACTAAAATAGAATTTTAACTAGTTAATCAATTAGTTTCTTCTTTACTACTAACAGATTATTTGTTAGTAAAGTAGTGTAGGCTTGTGAAAATCAAGTAATAGGTTCCACACTGATCACGATTGAATTAAGGTTGTGACAATTATCTATATCCATTTTACATAATATAATGTGTAAATGAATTCATTTTTTTGAATTTTTTGAAGGTTTTAAAATATATATTGAAATCTATTTAGTTACTAAATAATATTTTTATTATTTATCAAAAAAAAATTTGCTCCTATATTTTTTATGTATTATCATGTTTTTATATATTAATAAGCACATTTTTTTTGACAATTAAATTTTTAATCAATAATTTCTATATTCTATTGTATGAATATTAATTTTATATATTTCTACACATTGAAAATAATAAGAGAAAGTATCCTTTTAGTTATACTTAAAGGTTTATGACCAATTGATTAGAAAAAAAATATATAAAAGAAACATATGCATTTTATTGCTTTTTTCATTGCTGCTTAATGCTTAATGCAAAGTTTTTAGATAATTTTGTTTACTTTTATTTTTATGAAATGACTGTTATTATTGTTTATGAACTAATAATTATTATATTTGTGATGTTATAAATGAAACTTTTTTGTGAGAAATTTCTTTTAGCAACTTTGCATTCTAAAGGTGAGATTGTTTCAAATGTTGCATCAAGCAAAATTACATTATTATTACTACTTGGAAGGAAAACTACACATTCTAGATTTAGTATCCTAATACAAATTAATGAATCATTAATTTGCAATGTTAATTAAGGTAATAAGATGGTTGAGCATTTAATTAAAACAAAGCTTATCATTTGGGATGAAGCTTTAATGACTAACAAGTTTTGTTTTGAGGCACTTGATAAATCTCTAAGATATATTTTAATATTCTCAAATCCAAATAGTATGGATCAACCATTTGGAAGGAAAGTTGTGATACTAGATAGTTATTTTAGACCAATACTACTAGTTATTTCCAAAAATAGTAGAAAAAAATACAATTCTTGTGACAATTAATTTTTCTTATCTTTGAAATTTTTGTTAAATCCTTGAATTGACCCAAAACATGAGATTGCTCATTAGAGCTATGGGTAAAAATCCAAATAATGTAAAATAATTTTCAAAATAAATTTTAAGTGTAACTAATGGAAAAGCCTAAAGGTAAGGAATGGATGGACAAAGCCAACCTGCAAAATTCAGCCTGCACAAGTTGGCTATTAAACAAGTTAAACCAAACTTGTCTGATTTTTTTGCAAGCCTCCAAAATGGAAGCCCTAGTCTAGTCTTTACAAACCCTAACTAAGCTTACGGGTTTTTTAATTTTTAATTTTTTAAAATAAAATTTTAAATTTTTAAATAATAAAAGAACTAAAATCATTTAAAAGTACTATAAATTTATTCATAAATTAGTCATAATACATTTTAAATTTATATATAATAATAAAAAATTTTATATATATGTAATATATAAGTCATAAAATACTTATAAAATAAAATTATTATTTATAAATTATTTATAACATAATTTTATATAATTAAAAATAAAAATTAAAAGTGTGGTTTTGTATAAATTAAAAATATGAGCCTATATAAAGATTAGAATTAGAAATGTGAAAAAAATTTACTAGTCATCCGACCTATCTGCGAACCAACACACATAGATTGAGGTTTTCACTGATCGGGCCGATTGTAACTTGTAATTTTTAGTGCCTCTAAAATAAAGACCTAAGTCTTTCGAAGCCTACAGGCTAATGGGCTAACCTACGACCTTTGACGCATTTCAACTACTTTAGAAAAGCCAAAGAGCTTAATGATAAAGAAACAATGATTAAGATTTCAAAAGACTTGTTGATTAATGATTTTGAAAACCCAATCATTTTAATTATGTATAATACTTATCCATCTCTTGTGCAAAAATACAATGATGCTTCCTCCGTACAAGAAAGAGCAATACAAGTGCCTACATGAGATATCATTAATTATGTGAATGAATACATTTTATCTTTGATATATGATGAATTGAGAATTTACTATAGTAAGGTTAGTCCATGCGAAAGGGATAGAACAATCAAATTTCTTGTTAATTTGCACACATTAGAATATTTGAACACCTTTAAATGCTTTGGTATCCTAAATCATGAATTAGTTTTAAAGTTAGTGTTCTTATGGTGTTGTTAAGAAATATTGATCAATTTTTAGGCCTCTACAATGATACTAAATTAATAATTATCAAATTAACCAATCATATTTTAGAAGAAAAAGTGATTTTAATAAGTGTGTTGTAAGGGATATTGCTTATATTCTAAGAATACTCTTAATTCTTTCAAATCCAAGGTTGCCCTTTAAAACCTAAGGTGTCAATTCCTAATAACAATTTGTTCCGTAATGACAATCAATAAAAGTTAAGGATAATCACTTTCTTATGTTAGCATTTATTTTCCTAATCTAGTATTTAGTTGTAGTTATATGTGCATAATAGAAAAAATTGACGATTTTAATTTCTAATTTGTCATGAATGACTTACAAATACAATAACAAATGTTATTTTCAAAGAAGTATTTCAAAATCTCCAATAAAGCATGAAAAATTCTCATTCTAAATTATTATATATTCATATATATTATATAATACAAATGTCTTTTTTATCTTATCTTTATTAACATTTAAAATTGATAAGTTATTTTTTTATATAATTCGATGCAAGAGGTGACCAGAACTACTAGATTGAAAAGAAAATGTCAAAATTAAAGTACATATGAAAAAATGAAAATTTGATAAATTACTTTTTCCACATTGTCTAAAATTTCATTTTACTTCAATTTTGGACAATGTAATTTTGACAAATTGAGTACAAATGCTCTCATAGCAAATAGATTGACATTTTTGAAGTATTTCTATGAATTTGCTTATGCTTTAAGCATTATCCATTTCCTTTTATCTTTTTCCTTTGATACAACATATATTATACTATTATATGTGTGACATGAGTTCACTACTAGTAATATAGTATAGTGTGATATATTTTTCATTCTAAAAATATTTTAAAAAGTTATAGATTTAGTAGTTATTTGATTTACAAAGAAAGTAAGTTTCTATGAGAAATTAAACTTTTCAGAAAGTAACTTTTTATGCTAACTCCTTATGAAGTTCTCATAGTTATTTAATTAATACTAAGGAAGTGGCACTTTTTAGAAAGTAACTTTATAGATTTTATTTTCTTCAATTTAAACTTTTAGAAAGGATTAACAAAATAACTACTATACTATCAATATTATTTTAATACATATTTATAAACTTTAATTATTTTTAGTTCCTTTTTTTTTGAAATCATCTATGTAGTTTTTTTGCATAATTTTTATTAACTCATAATTTTATAATTTATATAAAAAATTAAATTAATACATAACTCATAATTTATATTTTTTTATTTTGAAAAATCATATTATTTTAAAAAACACATATATTGTACATTTATCTAATATGATTTAAAATTGAAAAGCATTTACCAACTTAATTAGTAATATTTTAAAAAGTTTTTATATTGTTTAAAAATTTTATATCTATTCCTATATATTCTATTAATTGTAAATACAATATACCAAGAATTTGAATGTTTTAAAGCACATCGATTAAGCCAAAGAAAGACATAACAACATGTGAAAAAAATACTTATGAAATGAAACCTTACAACTAAATAAGAGGATGAAATTGTTATTAATTAAAAATAATAAGGGTAATATTGTATTTATAATTATAAAAGACATAGGAAGTAAAATTTATTGAGGAAGAAGAAGTAAGTGCCATAACCTAAACCTAGTCGTGACTAGCATAAATCTAACTACCTGATTTCTACCAATCTTAAAACTAGTTACATTAATTTGCCTTAATAGAAATTTCCTTATTTTTCATGATGACTCAAAATTGTTTCAAATTTTTTTAAGAAAGAAAGATAGAGTTTTCTTTATTTCCAAACAATTTTTAAAGGTCTCACACCCTGAATTTTTAAAATTTGTAAGCTCCAGTAACTCAACAACACAGAACATATACAAATATACAACCTCAACATATTAGTTTCATAAACATAGTAATCTCTATTGCTAATTCAACTATCAAAATTTCCTAATAAAATAGTCTTTGACTGTTATTGAAGCAATGATGTTCCAATAAATTAACTCAACTTAAAAATATTGAAAATAAAAAAGAATGAGTTACAAGAATTTAGTAAACATATATCTACCAGTTCAGACTTAGGATTAAGTAAGGAAAATGATTAAGTACAAATTAAATACTATAATTAAAAAAATAACAATTACAGCCTACTTCCTGGATTTTTTAGTATCTAAGATTAAATCTTTGGTTGATGTATTCACTTGTACATAGCTCAAATTTCTTATTTTATACCATAATTCATAATAGCTTAAATTGTTTAATTTACACATTACTATTGCAATTTCATGCACATTCCATTTCAAGTAATCATTCAATTTTCAAGTAGTCATGGAAGGCTCATCTAGAACCATATTATCACAATCACATTAAATAGAAATATTCTAAGATAACTAAATTTTAATTTTAATTTCAATTTCATAACATAATACTTTATAAATTACAACAAGACATATACATCTATTTTTTGACTCATGGATCAATCTTATACCTTTTAAAAAATTTCCGTCCTTGACTCTATAGAGTTTATCTTATACTTTTCTTAAACTCATTATCAAGAATTATCCATTTAGTATTCATAATCTCACCTCCATCATATTTTTTATTTTAATGTCATTTATGGCATAATTCATTGTACAATTCACACAATAGAGCACAAGATCTACATATCATAATTTCAATCCGAACTTAATATAAAATAAATAATTTATCACCATAGGTCATTTTCAATTAACTAATGATGGATGATAGCATCACCATGCCTACTTTGTATCGCTAACATCACATATAAACATATAATCATAACTATACTATAGACATTAATTTCATATCGCTCTTGTACAACCTTAAGGATATTTAATAATAACTGATAAGAAACTATACATATCAATATGCCAGCATTACACCAAATCTCATAGTAAAATGAACAATTGTAACTATTTTAAATCAAAGTTCACTATTCATAAATATAACCAAATTGCATAATTATACCTTTAGAAATTCATGTATGGATGTATATATGATTTGTATAATTTAATAAGAAGAGTATAGAATCTGATATTTAAACAAAATATTATTAAAACAATAATTTAAGATGAGATATATACTCACCTTATAATACCTATTAAGTTCAAGAATTCTAAAGCATCCCATTCTCATCTTTCTATTTTCTTCCTACTTAATAACAATATATGATGATAAATTATAAACACATTAGTATTATTCATCTTCTTCCTAGAGATCACATTTCTAGATTCAAGCCATAATATTCTAACACCTAGATTATCAATTTCTTTATTTTTCTAAAGTTAACTTATGAAATAAAAAATAGGCCATTATATAATGATTTTTGAAACCAAGCTTATACAAGTAAAAATATTAAAATATGTTGCTTTAAAAAAGTTCATTTCAATTCACTTTATCATTTTGTATCATCACTTTCTTATATTTTCAAAATTATCATCAAAAAATAGAAAATTTCATAAGTAGGAGTTTTTTTTGAGTTAAGTATAAAACCATCAAAATATTAAGATGTTATACTATAATAATGGTTTAATCACTTTATTTTATGAAACTATACATTTAACTCCTAATATTTTTAACTACATTTCAATAAAATCACATCTCACATATTTATGAATTTTTCTGTATCATGCATGTATAGCTAAAAATATTATGATGTAAAGCTCTAGGATGACTCACCATGGTTTGTGGAGATCATTGATGCCTTATTGATGCTAGAGATTGGAGGATGTTATCGAAGATTAAGCAATAACAAAGCCCCTAACTCTATTATGACTAGCATTACAAATTATGACATCTCTCTACATTCAAGCATTATTACAACTAGAGGAAGGCAAAGGCAAACTTCGGATGGCACATGGTGACTAAAAACCCTAAGGATGATGATTATCTTAGAGACAGCTGAAATGATTCCTTGCTCCATCTTATGATGGCTAAACTCAGCTGGTCCTCCCTATGCATTAGCAAATGATTGTTGTCTAAAGATGGTGGTAATGTGTGATGATTCAAGGAAATGAAGTAGCAGTGGCATAGAAGAGAGACTTTGAAGGAGGAAGATGAAAAAAAAGGGGGGAAAGGGGGGGAGAGAGAATCAAGTCTAGCCAAGTGGAAAAAGGGAAGAAGTAGCTAAGAGGATTTATCCCATGTAACAGATATACTGTAGACTTACTTTACTTTAACTTTTAACCACTTATTTCTCATAAAAATCTTATTCCCATCTTGTCCATTTATTCTCAATGCTTTTACAATATTATAATAATTTAGGAACTTAAAAATAAATATCTTGAAATTCTATAAATCTTAAAAAGATTATTTATTTAAACATATATAAATATTCTTATCATTAATTTACTTATAATTTCTAAATATCCTAAGCTCTTGATAAATTTAAATGTTGATAGATAAACATTTGAAAATCCTTTGAACTTTGGGAAAATAACTTATTAAATTTTAAGAGTGTGTGTGTATCATAATTCATCACGTCTTAAATTTTTAAAATATCTTTAATAATTTAAAATTTTATGAATAAAAATAATTTGCCAAAACTAATACATATATTCCATTAACTTTTCATTCATTAAACTTTGCAAGAGAATTATCATAAAAATATTATTTAATTAAATTTCAAAATAAAACTTTAGCTAAATAAATACAATTTAATTATCCTCATTAATTAAATAATTATATCAAGATATTTAAAATAATAAAATTTAAATGTTACTCTAGGATAAAATAATAAGCCATTTCATCACATAGTGATTAATCAAACAACTTAACCTTTGTCCACTTATTAGGAGATTATAATTCTTATGGAACTTTGTAAACTAATCAAGTGATTGAAATACTTACTTCCATTTATTACTTCACAACTTATCATTATTTCTCCTTCTTTCATTTACTTCATTGCATTTTTTCAATCATATTGTTTACATCATATGTATTATTTCTCTTTTTTCATTAATTCTATTGTAAGCTATTTGGTTCAACTAGGAAAAAGGAAAACAATCAATAAAAAGGAATAAGGGAAAAAGGAAATGAATACCCTATTCATTTTGTTTGGTTCAAGTAAGAAAGAAAATCAAGTTTCTTTGATTCTCTATGTCAACAATTAATTCAAGGGGAAATTAATTTATTTTGTGTTATTATTAAAATAATTATTATCTTATTACTTATTATTTTATTAATATTATATTATAATTATTATCAATATTTATTTTTATTATTTATAATTATATTTATTTTTTATTTACTATTATTATTAATATTATTATCAACTAATATTATCATTTTTATAATTATTTATTATTTTAGTAAGATAATTATTAATATTTTAATTTTATTAATAATTTTTTATTATTTATTATTAAAATTTGGTATTATTATTTTATTAATGTTATTAATAATTTTATTATTGATAATTTAATATCTTTATTATTATAATTATTATTTATTATTATTTTTAATATTATCATCACTATTATTAATATTTTTATTTTTATGACATTACTACTACAATTATTATTTTTATTAATTATTATTCTATAATAATTATTTATTTTTAGTATTATTATTATCATCATTATCATCGATTTGGAGATAATAAATCCAAAATTTAGAAGAAAGAAATTCAATTCCTAAATAAATTAGGTGGAATCATCGTTATTCCATTTGGGATAATTCTATTAACGAAAAATGAGAAAAGAGAATCATATTTTTCTTAATTAAAAACATATAAAGAGAATGAAAATCTTTAATTCCTTTTACTTTTCTTGATTATCCCATTTGGCTCTTGTATGTTTTTATTTTTATTATATCAACTCGTATTATTAACATTTTAGAAGTTAACTACGTAATCTCTATATTATATATTAGTTGTAATATTTCTTATCTTTTATTATAATGAGCATCATTTTGAGAGCTTATGATGTGTCCATCATCTTTTATTATCTTCTCAATTTGTTTATCATCTTCTCCTTATTATGTTTAGAAATTAATCTCAAATTTTGAATTTCTTATTTTATTTCTTAAATTAGTTCAAGAACTTGGTAATCAATTCTTGCATCTACGGAAATAAGAAATTAATTTTTTAAATTTTGAATTTCAAATTCATTGTCTTATATTATTACCAATTCCAAAATAATATTTTTGGGGGGCAAGCAAAGAGGGCTAAAAATGGAGCTCTAGATTTTTTGCTCACCTTTTTTTTGTTACAAATATGAAATTGTTTGGTAAGAGAAGCCAACATAATTGAAGTTTACCTTGAATAAGATTTTTCCATTCTAATCTTGCAAAAATTGATATCATTTTCCTTTTCAACGCTTTTTACTTTTTCTGATATACATACACACACACACACACACACACACATACACACACACACACACACATATATATTGTAGGTAATACCTTTTTGTTACTTTTTTTTACCTTTTGTTTTATATAATTTGTCTTAGTTGAATCACAAATCTCTCAAAATTTTATTTTATGATTTTTTTTCAAAATTCAAAATTTGAAATTTTATTGTATTCTTGATTCTTCACCTTCTTTCCATCTTTCCCCATTTTTTAATGTAGAATTTAATGTGTTTATAATTCATAATGCTTATTTTCATGATTTCTTATTATAATAAAACATAAATTTCTCTAAAAATGTGCTTTCTCCATCATCCAAATTACCATAATTCTTTATCTTCTTGTTTTTCTATGCATTCAATTTTTTATTTAACTTTAGACCTCAATTTCCTTAATTGATTTGTTCTTTTCTCATATGTTTACATAATAATTTCTTTGAAGATCAGATAATAAGTTCATATTGCTCTACCCTAAAAATAAAAGCTTACATTAAACATTAGAGAACCAAAATATTTTCAATAGAGGGTAAAAGTCAAAGTATTAATTTTTTTAAAAATAAAACTTTAATTTTTTGAAAATTTCTTTTATGATCCATATGTATTATTTGGTTATCATTAATCATTTTTATAATAATATAAATTAAGATATTTCCTTTTTAAAATGGAAGGAAAAGTCTTCATTCTTTATTAATGATTATGAGTCATTGACACATAATGTCAAGCTCTATTTTTTATTGGGAATTTTGTTTTAATTACTATTCATGTTGACTCATATTATCAAATACATTTTTCAATAATAATTTTTTATCAATAAAAGATTAATTTTATTTTTAATAATAATTATTTCATAATGCATTTTTCATAAAACTTATATTCTATCAAAATAATGAATCCTTAATTGTAAATATTTATATCAAATAATTTTAAAAATTGCAAACATTAATTATTGATTAACACAAAAAAAGAGAATATTTTAATTATATATGTTAATTTGATTTGTTATAGTGTATAGAGATTAAAAAATGCAAAAAAACTTGTATATTGCAAAGGCTAATATTAATGAATAATCATTTATAAGAAATAATATTATAATATATTAAATTTTAATTACATTTGTACTTAATATGAAAGATTTCTATTAATTTTTATTATAGAATCTTAATAAAATAAATAAAATATTACAAAAAAATTAACGATGATGTGTCGCATGGGTTAAAAACTAATATAAATATAATAATATACATTCTCTTTTTATTATAAGAAATACTTTAAATAAATTAATAATTTAATTTAATCGGATGACATGATTATATTTTTTATTTTTAACTTTTATTACTTTAGAATTTTAATATTTTTATCTTTTTTTTTATCTATTTTGTTATATGTTTTCTTCTTCTTCTTCTTCTTCTTCTTTTTCATATTCAAACATGTTGTTTAGAAGTAACATACTGCACTCTTCTTTTACCCTTTGTTTGGTAACCTTAAAAATAAGATTTCATTTCATTTTCAAATGAATTTTTTAAAAAAATGGTGTTTGACTTTAAATATAGAAGGATTTCATTTCATTTCATTTCATTTACAATTTTCATTTTAATTACATTTGTGTCATTATGAAATTCATCTAATTTAGTAAGGATTTTACTAGAATTCATTTCATTTGGCTAAAAAAATATTTTATATAAAACTTTTACCTTCTTTCTAGTATTATATTTATTATAATACCATCAAAATTTACTTTTTAATTAAATTTTATATATTTTTCAATACATTTCAAATAAAATAATTAATTTATAAATGAATTGAAATCATTATTTTTGATAAAGTATCCAAATAATAGAGTTCATATGTAAATGAATTGAAATCATTTTAATTGAAATGAAATGAAATTAATTCTAAAAAAATTACATGCCAAACAAAGTATTATTGGCTTAAATGCTATTACAATTGAATAGTATAAATATAATATAATATATTTTTTATTCTAAAAATGTTTTAAATAAATTAAAATTTTAATTTAACTAATTAATTACATATTTCATTTATGATAAAACTATTTAAAAATTTAAAATCAAAATTATTTATTTAATTTTTACAATATTCTTTTTATATTAATTTTTAAATTCTAATATTTTTTAGAAAGACATTACTATTTGTGTGTTAGACAATTAACACACACCTTTCATAATTTTTATTTGTATTATTATCATTAATTTTTTTAGGAAAAATATAAATTATTCCTTCAAGTTTGGGGTAGTTAAATTTTACTCCTTTAATTTTTAAAACTTGAAAGTTATTTTCTTAAACTATATAAAGTTTGAAATTAACACTAATCATCATCTTAATTTTACCATTTTATTAAATTTTATAATTTTTTATGAACTTTCTAAATAAGAATTATGATATTATAGTGTGTTATTTTTTGCAAAGAAATTTTATATCATATAATTAATAGAAATTAAATTAGATATATAAAATTTTAAGTAAGTACTGTAAAATGATTATGAATTATGCATGAAAAAAATGATAAAATAAATTGATATACTATAATATTATGATCCTTGATTAAGAAGTTCATAAAAAATTAAATTTTGATAAAATGGATTGTTAACCTATCCATTCATATGTGAAGGAGGTTAGCAACTTTTACTTTTTCATTTAAACAAAAATAATTGTACTACTAATTCAATGTTAATAAAATAATTTTCAATCATCAATAATTACTTCAATTAATGGGTGCATTTATTGTAAAAATAAGTGAGAATGAGTGAAGTTGAGTTTAATATTTTAAATTTATATTTTTTATTAAAATTACTTAAATATCTTTTACTATTTTATTATAATTAAATTTAATTAATAATATAATTTTTTTGGTCCAATTGAAAAAGTGGATGTTAATAATCTCCATATATAGATATAGAGATTAGCAATCTTCTTTGATAAAATATAAATTAAGTTTAATGATGAATATTAATTCTAAGTTTTATATAGTTTTGAGAGATGATTTCTAAATTTTTAAAATTAATGTAGACAAAATCCAATAACTTTAAAGTTAAAGAGAATAATTTACATTTTTTTTCTAAATTTTTGCTCTTAGAAATAAATACGAGTGAGTGGTATAACTATATTTTTTTTGGTGGATTAGTAATTAGCATAACTATGTTTAACTTTAATTTCATGATTAAATCTTCATAAGAACATTTTCTTAATAGTAAATATTTTTGCTTTGAAATGTGAATTCAAAATTTTTTTGGGTGAACAGTGGAATGGATACGAGAATTAGAATAATAACAAATTTTTTTCCTTTCAATAAGTGTCATCTTCAAGATTTAAATTTCTACTCATTGATAAGTGAAGTTTATTCAAGATTAGCATGGTTCTCAATAAGGGTGATCAGATGGTTAAGACCGTTTCCTCAACTAACTAGCTCTAACCATTATTATATTTTTTCCCAACTAAAATAGACCAATCATTAAATCTTAATCAAATTTAACCAATCAATTTTAGTTAGTTAAGGTTGGTTGTAGAATGGTGAAAATTTGAAAAAATTATGACATTATAATAGTTTATTTCATGATTATTGAAAATGAAATATGAATTTTCATTCAAACATAATACGAAATTAACACTTAAAATTTCATATACAAAGTTTAGACAATTAAAATTGTTTTTTAAAAAAAAAGGTAAAAGGCCAAAATCCTTTTAACAATTAACCAAAATTTGCAAAATTCTTTAACTTTTGAGTTAGTACCAATTTTGTGTGATTAAAGGCTTTTTAATCACTGATAACTAATCAATTGAATTTTGATTTTTTTCAATTTTAATTAATGTTAGTGATTTGACATATTCATATCACCGATACCTTTCACTAAACCAATACATTTTTTTTGATAGTTTGATAAATAATGATTATCTTTCATCATATATAATTTTTATAAAATAGGAAGTCATTAAGTGTGTGTATATGTTATATGTTGCATTTTTATATATATTGGAAGAAGCCTTTTTAAATCAAATTATTCTCCATCTAGGTTGAAGATTCTCTTTTAACTATATATTCAAATTGCAGAGAACTTACAAAGAGGGTTATACTTGATGAATGATGATAAAGTCAGTGGATTTTATATATTTTAATTTAGTACAAAATAGTTTCTATATTGAAAATTTATTATTTACCAATCTAAATATATATTATTGTAAGATAAACATAATAATTTAAATTTCAAAATACTATTTTTTTATAATAAAAATTATTTAAAATTTATTTAAGTAAAATTTTAATTTATTTAAAGTTAAGTGAAAGTAAATGTAAAATTCGTTGCATAGGTTACAACCTACTTGCATGAAGAAAAGTGCCTTAAAGCATTAACTAAGCATGTAAAACGGACGGAGCGAGCTTATGCAGGTTTTGCCCGAGCGAGCTTTTGTTTATACGGACTTGCCCGCATTTGATGTGGGCTTCCTACTAGGGTGGTGCGGTGTGGGCTTGCCCACGGGTAGTTCCTATTTTTTTAATATATTTTTTAATTATTTTATTTTATAATATATAAATTATATTTTAATATTTAAATTTTTATTGAATTATTTAGGTAAAAAAATTAAATTAGAGTATAAAAATTGAATTAAATTTATTAAGAAGTAATTGCGTTGAATTTTTTTAATATATATTATACTTAAATATAAATAAAAATAATTAAATAATAATAATTTTTTATTGGTAATCAAATCCCAAGCTCGTGTGGTCAAGGTCAAGCCCAAGCCCAAACCCAAACCCAAGCCCAAGCTCAAGCCCGTGCAATCTTTTGTCCATGTGGACTTACCTGCACAATGCGAATTTCATACAAGGTTGCTCACGTTAACCCGTAATTACTAATGAGACCGCAGGTGGCCTGCCGCCCACGGTTACGGCCCGTTTTACATGTCTAGCATTAACCTTCACCCTGTTTTGAAAACTAAAAAGCCCGCTTTCCTCATCTCAGCTATACTGGCACTCAGCTGGCTGCTACTTTCCCTCCAATTCTTCCTTAACGGTTTTAGTCTCAGATTTTGGGGAATCAATTTCGCTCCTTTCTTCTTCTATTGCTTCATTTTCTCTGGGTTTTCCTCCATTTCTTATCTATCGCACGGCGACAACTGCATTCCCATTCAGATAACTGCACTGTTAGGGTTTTGCACCAAATCCACGTCTACTTTCATTTTTGCAATTAACCAAACTATTATCTATATTAATATTTGCCTTCTGCTTTTGCTGAGGCTCTGTGATAGATATGGAAACCGATGAATCCTCTCGGGTGCTTCCATTTCAGCTACAATTCGATAAACCCATTGCTTCCCAGGTTCTTTTCTTATCCCCCTTAGTTTCCATTGTGTTAGCTTGTAATTTTTCTGCCCCTTCATTTTTACAGTTTCGAATGTTTGGTTGGCAGGTTCAAATTGCGGAGTGGAATCCTGAGAAAGACTTGCTGGCTATGGTTACAGAGGATTCAAAGATTTTGCTGCACCGCTTTAATTGGCAGAGGCTATGGACTATATCACCAGGTAATTCTCTCTCACAGTCCTCATATCTGAAACTTACTTTTATTCATTCAAGTTTGAAATTGCTCAAAGTTAATGCATTTCACAGCTATATTAACTTGTTAATTCTAGGGTTAGTATAGTATCACAGTAAATTTATTGTAGTGTAGTTAACCACATAAACTTCTGAAATCAATGTTGAAAGTTGGACACTCTGTGCGAGATTGTCAGTCTCCTGTGTATGAAGTGTCCTGAGTTCTTCTGCCACTCTGGAACTGATTTGGCATGCGAACCCTCATAGATGGGTTTGTGTCTTAATCTTGCTTCTTTATCTTGTAATGTAATGCAGTGGATTTCTGAAGGAGACTCAGTTATTTAGTTTTCCGTTCTCCTTCTCTATTCTAGAATATATATGCTTTATTACAGGAAGTTATTTGCTTGGTGATTTTGCCAACATTTTTTATTAGCACTATTAAGCATCTGATAAACTCAGATCATTTCTCGAATCCTCATTGAGGTTAAAATTTACTTCTGTTTGATGTTATGGTGCATTTAATTCTTTGCAAACTTGTGAAATTATAGAATTTCCTTGGAGAACAAAGAGTTTTAACACTTGAGCTCTGTCAAACAACCAGATGTTTTAATCTTTTATTTACATTTTAGGTCATGGTTGGATTTAACTGATGCATTAATGCTTTGCTTGGGCACTAAATGTATATACTTTTGATGTTGTAGGAAAATGCATAACATCTTTGTGCTGGCGTCCTGATGGAAAAGCTATAGCTGTTGGACTTGATGATGGAACAGTGTCATTGCATGATGTTGAAGTAGGTGGTAGCTTTATTTGTTTAGAACTAACATGTTTTCCTGTCTTCCATTCTCCTGTTATGTTATAGATATTTTATTGGATGAAGTCTAGAACGATATGTTGTTTTGAGTCCCTCTAATATTTTACCACTGTTGTGACATTATAGATACCTATACAGCTAAATCAGTCAGCAGTGTGGACTGCAGTTTCCACTTGTTTAAAGTTGCAATAATGGTAACACATTTGAAATTTGTGAGTCCAAAAAGTAATATATATTCTTCAGTCCAAGATAGGAATCCCAGTAAAAATCCCAAGATCTTTTATATATCAATTGTTTTCTGGTCAATCCTTTTTGTTGGTTTCCCAAGGAAGACATAACTAAGCCTTAGAACTGTGCTGCCCTGATTTTTATGATGAAATTTCAATGCTATGATTAAATAGATTTATTGATTCTAAGGCTTTTGCAGTGATAGCATTGTGTAGATATGGTTATGGTTGTGGAAGATATAATTGATTTTCTTTTCATCTTTTGGTGCTCTACCTAATTTCTGATGCATTATGTGAAGCAGAATGGAAAATTGTTAAGAAGCTTAAAATCACATAGCGCTGCCATCAAATGTCTCAACTGGGAGGAGGAAAATGACGTACATTCAGTATGCTTCGTATCTAATAGCTGGCCTGGAATCATGTTGGGTTTAATTTATTTTTAATTTGGCAGGAATTACTTAGAAACGTTTACTCTCTAGTACTACTATAATAAAGAAGTTCCTACGTGTAACTTGATCTCTGAAAAATCTTAATATTGTCTGATGCTACCTTTATAATATATGCCAGAAAACAAATCTAGGCAATTGTTTCATATTTTTGATAAATATTTTGTACCATATCATTCTTTTAAGATTGCCTTATGATATCCTTGCTTTAAATTTTTTCTGCAATCAGAAAATTATATTAAAATTAGAGTTCACAACTGAAAACATCTGTAAAACTTATTCTGAAAGAAAAAGAATACCATTAGTACTAATAATTTGCAAAAAACATTATCCTGCTTTATTATTTCTTTTGTTTCTCCTAAAGTTCCTCGCAGAAACAGGAAGGTGTCATAGCTTTTGAACATATATAAAATGCCTTTCCCCATTTATGGTTGCAATATTTATGGGGTGTAATTTTTTATTCATAGGATACATGTATTTTGAATCTTTGATTTCCTCTCCTCATTTTCCTCCCCTAAATTGTCGTTCAGGATGAACATGGTTATGTATCAAAGTATGAGGACAGAACTGCCCGTTTCTTTCCCCCTGCTCCAAGAGTTCCTCAGATGCCTGGGTTGGTATCTGGTGATAGTGGCTTCATGGATGATAGTGAAGATTCTTTTCAGGAGCTGTCAAATTCTTCACACCAACGTTTCAACATCCTGTGTAGTGGAGATAAAGATGGAAACATCTGCTTTAGTATATTTGGCATCTTTCCAATAGGGAAAATTGTAAGTCATTCTCTGTCATATTTCTGCTGCAGAAATAAGAATTCTTAACCTCACTGACTAATTGCCGAGTTTGACACCATCCCATCTCTTTGGCTTGTATTAGTTGATTAATTGTAGAAACCAACTACATTTTTTGTGGATGATAATTGTCTTTGAATATTCATACCGGAAGCAAGTATCAGAGATTGTTCTGTTTGATTTTCTTTATTGCCTTTTTTTCTGTTTCTTTGAGATTTGCTGCTTACTTTCCTCTCTCACTTTATATTAAGAATTTTTTTTATTCCTGTTGGTGTTTCAGAACATACACAGCCTCTTTATTCCTTCTTCTCTAATGGGAGCAGAAGCAACTTACCAACTTGCAGATGCTTCTATACATAAGGTACATTTTCCTTCTGCTTTGATCTGTAAACTCCATTAAAGGCAACTGCAGCAGCAAGGAAAACACGACTTTGATTCTTGAGATTTAACTATCATGATAAATATCTGTGAATGAGTATAGTCATTTTAGGAATAGGGAAACGAGAGCATTTAGTAATACCATTGAAGTAGCAAAGTGAGGACATCCAGGTTGACAAACTATCTGGATCTTACCTCGTAGTCCTACCTGCAGATTTTTTACCTGTTCTATCTAATACCTTTCCCTCCATATATAGGGTAAAGGGTTGGGAGTGAGATTTCAGGTTTGATACATAGTGGTGCATGAATGAATTATGAAAAACAGATCAGGTCAAACAACAACTTCCATAAGCTAATGTAGCTTGGTAATTAACCTGTGGAGGCTGATGTTGTACATTCTCTAGGTTGCTTTATCCAAAGATCTTTGCCGCTTGATAGTCATGTGCTCAGGAGACCTTGTTGAAGTTGGCAATGACTTGAGAGAAATGCACATGTCAGGACAAACTGCACATGGTCTGCATTGCCTGGCATTAAACACCTCTATATTTTGGAATAGGTAATCATGCTATGAGAAATGGAATTTTGTACTAGTTGTCAAAACTTGATAGAAGCTATATTGTGTAATGTAATTGTATAACAATGTGTTTTCTTTGTGTCACTTTCTTTTTTTCTTTGTCAGATATAACACTTGCCTCTATGGTACAACTGAAGATAAAAATTATGTTTGTGTTCCCTAATGTGGATATTCTCTCTGCTTCTTCTCTCTACATTTTGATTCCGTCTACCAATCTGTGTAGGAAAAATGAGCTGCATCAGATAGCCCAGCAGGCTTCTAACATTGAAGATTTAACTGAGGTTGTCCAAGCTTCGTTATCAGTAATGTGTAAGCAGTGGTCTGATGCCATGCACACTTTTCAAGAGAAGTTCACTTCTTTGTCAAAACTGATCATAGATCATGGTAACTGCTTCTAATACTATAATTACAACTGAGGCATTCCTTTTGTATTATATTCTCTAATTTTTTGGTCCTTATTATTCATAAATAGGAGTTGATTCTTCTCCTCAGGATGAGTTTCTGAGCCTTTTGGGTGGTGCAAGGACAAGTCCCCCAGTTCATCAATTTCTTGTTAACTCTCTTGGTGAAGTGGTATGCAGACAACCTAATGCAATGCTTAGTATATTTTTTTTCTTTATGAACTGTTCAGATGATTGCTTTATAGGGTGTCAAGCGCATTTCAAAGGTTCTCTGTGGTGCTGGTAAAGAGCTTCAACGTATTGTGTTAGACCACCTCCAGGTGCGACTTTGTACTCACTTAGTTGGAGCAAGATGTGATGCTTGAAAACAATATAGTATTGCTTGAAAGCATATCTTATTGACATTTGAATACAAGTTATCAGCCCCAAAATCGAACTTTAGCTCTGTAGCTAGACTAGAATTTGTGTTTGAAGAGATACAAGACCATACAATTAGATAATACTGAAATTAATTACATTTCTTGAAATCCTTGAAAGTCTCTTCCTGCTTTGTTATAGAATTAGGAGTTACTGATTTGCCATTAATTGATAGGAGTTCTACACCAAGATGAACTTGTTTATTGACCACCAATTCAATTCTTTTGTGATCTCTTGTTTAGAAATTTAATATATGGATCTCTTGCAAGCTGTAGAAAAACTTATTTGTATGGTGTATCTGACCCTTTAATTAGTTTGTGAAAGTAGTATTTCTTAGTGAAGTGTAAGCCTTCAAGGAAGACACACACTGACGAACAGACAATTGAATAAAACAATTAGTTCGTCACAATTAAATTGTTTTAATCTATGTTCTTGGGTTCTTTAAATGGAGTTTCATCATGATTGCCTATTTGTAAAATGAATTAGTTAACAGCAGCTGACTCCTTCAGTTAAAGTGCAATGCTAGAATATTTCCTATGGAAAGTTTCCTTGTGAAGTACAGTATCTAAGGTACCTTTTAGGGAACTTCTGTGCCACATATAGGAATTAAAACTCTTTCTTTAGCTGATATAGTAATGTACTCTTCTTTTGTGCTTGTATTTCTTGTTTTCAAATTCTGTATTCTTCCTTCTTATTGAAGTTATCCTTATAAGAAAGAGTTTTCTCCTCTTTTTATGACTAGGATGAGGTTAAAACTTACCAGTTGCATGGATGTCTGCTCCATTAATCAAAGAAAAGTTGTATGATTGTTTTGTGTCACCGATGAAATGTTCAATTGAATGAAGGATAATATTAGTACAAGTTTTCCAAAAGCTTGGAGACTACCCTGATTTTGTTATCTCATTTTGAGTTAAGTGAAAAATGAATTTACAACCTGCTTCAATCCTTGAAGTAACCCTTTTGCATTTTTGTGTACTCGAAGTTTGAATACAAGCTACACTGCTAGCTCTTTTAATGGAATTAATTATCTGAACGCTAAAAAGAAGAAATGCATTTGTCAGCCTGCTGCTGAAGTTATTGCATTCAGAATGGGAGAGCTAAGAGGGCTTTCAAGATGGCATGCACGCTATCACAGCATTGGCTTGGATGAGTCACTTATTAATGATGCAACAGAAAAAGCTGGTATGCTACTTGTACAAGTTGAACGATTTATGAAGATTCTTTCATCAGTAGTGCAGCAGGTGTGCCTTTTTAAAGCTTCAAATTTTCATTACATCTTTCAAAATTTTCTTTATTTTTTAATCTAGTATTCTCTGTTCATTTTAACATTCAGACTCTTTATGTTCCTTTAAATAGTTGTAAGCTTTCATGGGAACTGCAATATCACTTCTATGTATGCGTCCATAATATAAGTATATTATTTCCTTTGAAGGAGATATCGAAGGCAGGTAGAGGAGACAAAAAGGAGAAGATGGAGAAAGGAGGAAATAGAGATATATTATCAACCTAAATAACTGAATCACTTATTAATTTTCAATAGCATTGGTATTCTTTCACACATCCCAAAATACTGCTAAACTAACCAGTACAACTAAATTAGCTTGGATTCCAAGTAGTCATCTATCTAAATTGAATGACATTGATAGATGACTATATTGTAATGTCAAGGAGGATATGATAAATGGATGATGAATTGTTACTGTCTTCTTTTGAAATGAAGAAAGCAGAAACAAGTGTTTATTAGCTGTATGTGAGTAACAGCCTGCTCTGTCTTTTTGAATATGTAATTGCTATATTTGATTTCTACTTTTTCATCTGTCAGTTTTCAAACTTCTTCAACTGGCTCTTAAAATGTATAAAGTTACTCATGTCAGAACCAAGTGATCAGCTTCTTCCATATAACAGGTTTGTGTTACAATTCCTTATGATTGTATATGGTGTGTTAATCTCTGACATTACCTTTGGTCTTGGCAGTGAACTTGTTATCATATTCTTGAAGTTTTTGTATGACCAAGATCCTATTAAACAGTTGCTGGATGCTTCAGAAGATTATGTTGAAACTGATTTGTGAGGATTTTTTTTTTCCTTTTTTCTTTTTACCACACAATTGTATATTTTATTGAATTTTGTATCATCTTATATCCATTATGTTCCATCATTACTTTATTACAATCTTAACTCATCTTTCGCTTTGTAGAACTATAACAAAGCATTGTATTCTGTTGCCACTTAAGCCTTCAAGATAGTTTTGTAGAACATGTCACAGAAGAAATTTCCTTCTGTTGCAAAGTGAAGTTTTAGATGACACAACATAATTCAGTGATATATGCATGGTCTATTATGACACATTTCTCTTGGTGTCAATCTCTGGTGCTAATCTGATATTGTAAATTTTTCAGGGAAACAATGCAAAGAGCTAGAGAATTAGTTCAGTTTGGGGGATTTTCAGATTCTGAATATCTAACAAGAACATTAGCCAAAGAATTTCAGCTGCTGGAAGTAAGGTATTCTGTTCAACCTCCTTTCATATCCTCATTATTAAATTTCATTCCAACGCAGATGTTCCAATGCAGATGTTAAGAGTGGTGAACATGGCATGAGCATGCCTTGCATCTGAAGGTAGCAAATCTTGAAAGATGTTACAAAAAAAAATGTTTCCATTTTGTGGAGAAATGCTTTCTCTGCAATGAAACAAATCTGGAATTATTTCAAGTTCTTTCACCTGGAAAGTGATTGAGTTTATGAGTATAATTCTCTGAAACATTATTACTGTTAATATGCTAATCTGCCAGTTTAGATGCTGAGTGTGAATAACTGCTTGAAATAGTACAGTGAATATTGTTTTCACTCCAAAAACCAAGCATACTACCCCCCCCTTCGGAGGACATAAAAGATTGGAGATCATGTCACCCATAAATAGTTTAGCTTTAGCACTAAAACTTTCTTTCAATTCTCATTTGATTTTATTCCTTTTCAGCTTCAAAGAGGCTTTTTTGATGCCTTTTACTACCATTTCAAAAAAGATACTTTGTGAAGATTTGTTGCCACTATTACCTCTTCCAACTTTTCCAAGAGCATCCCTATCCATCAGTTTTCCTGCATCAATATCATATTACGAGGTACCCTTTTTTTTGTCCCTATAATAATATAAATATTGTGAGGTACTTGTTCATTGAATGACCATCTTTAATGTTAACATTCTAGTCTGGGTCATATGGGGTTTTTCATTGCCACCAAAAAGAGGATATTTCTGAATTTTTTGATTGGGGTCTTGCATTGTCGATTAGTACATACAATATTTTATTTTTTTATTTGTCTTTTTACTCTCTGTAGGATGCCTCCAGAGCTACTTCATCTCATCACATTAGTCAACATCAGTTTATTGATTATGTATCTTTCAAAGTACCTGATGAGTCTTTCCCAGATATGAAGAATTGCATATGCATGGTGAGGGGATTCATGCATGACATGGACAATTTAAAGAAGGGGCATAATTCTTTGGAAGCTGCATTATTATGTGTTCCTAATGATTATCAATGTGTTGATCTGTCATTGTACAAGGTAAAGACCTTGATGTACTCCTGTCCATACAACTTTCTAATTTGAACCTTCTATTCACCCCCAGGGAAGATTTTAACAGTGCTTTTGAAACAGGATAGTCAAATTGTTTTATTACTGAATAAAGCCGCTGCTGCTTCGGAGAACACCGAAGATGCTTGTATGATGGTTCTTCAAGCACGTGACCTACCATATTTCTCTATATCAAGATCTGCTTGGATAAACATTTGGAGGTTACAAGAATTGAAGGTAAGTTCCAGCTATGTCCACTGCTTTCATTACATAAATTAAAAGATTGATGTATGAAAATGAAGAATCATAATGTTAGGAGGACCTCATTAGGAGTTTGTCCAGAAAATTGCCTCAAATTTCTCCTTTTCCAAATTGGAAACTCCATTAGTTTATCTCAGTATTTTGGGCTTTTATCAATAATGAAGTGCACTGAGGTGTACTGTTTACCCAATATCTGGTGTTTCAATCCTTAAACAACCATGTTCCAATATGTAACCATCTATCTGAAATTATGTGCACTTAGGACTCTGTTGTCTACCTTGATATAGAGGATGAAAAAGCTCGCAGTATCCCTCATTCTGTACTTGCTCCGTTGGCAGTTAGTGGTAAGTTGCCCCCTCTCAAATCAAGTGCTTCTGAAAATTAGCCTAGCAGAGGTTCCTTTTGGAAATATGAACGATGAGAAATAATCATAGTCTGATTCAACTTGAGCCACATAAGCTATATGCACGGGTTTATCAACATAACATTTTTGTGTTGATAAATGCTGACATAGCAAAAGGTGTGGGTCTTTAGCTTTTATGTAGCTAAATTAGGAATGAGAATGATTAATTTGCAAAATACTGTTAGCGCTGCATATTAGATCTATGCTGTCTCCCCCCTGCTGCAAGAAAGATGGTAGAAAAATGGATTTTATTTTATTTTATTTATTTATTTTAATAAATATTCATTAGAAGGGTCCAGCATGTGATATTTATACAATCCTTAAACTATTAGCTTTTTGGCAATTACAATTCTAAACTTCTAAACGTAAATTTCAATATGAATCTTACATTCATTAAAAGGGGGCGCATCCTATGTAGAAACTTATTTTGAGAATAGGATTCCATGTCAACTGAAGGAGCAAGGAGAGCAAATCTGAGCTAGTTTGTGCCCTTCTGTTGCTATTCCCGGAATTTTGGTTTTTAGGCCCTTCCTCAATTGATGAAAAATAGCAATGACAAAAAGTCATTAGTACATGCATGAAGACATGTCAGGAATTTTGTGATACTTGCTACCAATCTTCTCGCAAACATTTGAAAGTATAAATTTGGCATTTTGTTGCACTTCCATTAGCCTGTGTAGATATTTCTAATATCTAGCTGATAGTTCTGTGCAAATATGGCTTAACTTGAGGTTCTGAACTTCCAGCTAAATGGGCTAATTCATCTAGTTTCAAGACTGTCTTCCAATTTTATATCTTCTGTTTGCCAATGGTTGCTGACCTCTCTTCTTTCACAGCATCCAGGGGTGTGGCTTGTGTGTTTGCTGCAAGAAAGCGTGCCTTGGTATACATCTTGGAGGAGGATGAAGATGAAGTCTCAGATGCAGACTGATTGCTTCTGTCTGCAGTTTTTGCTTTCTGTCTTGTCATATAGCTGTAGTTTTCTTTTTTATAGTTTTTACTTAACATATACTCACAAGGTCTTGGATTCGAATTTAGGACATCAAGGGTCTCAAATGTAATATTGAGTGTCACCACATCATTGAGGGTGCTAGCAAATAACTATAGTCTTCATGTCACTAATTAACATTCAATGTAATATGTACTTTATTTATATGGAAAGCATAAAATTAAATGACTAATTTTTGCTTGTGGGTGAAAGCATTCAAGATAATAATAAAAAGCTAGAATCAGTAATTTACTGGCTAGGGTGGAGATGTAAATCTCCCTTTGCTAAACAACTCGACACTGTCAATTTTGAGGAGATAAGCATAATTATTTTGCATAGAAACCAATAATTTGACAAAGATAGTTTATCTTTTTTTTCCCCCTCCTTCGCTCCCACTTGAGCATCTGAGGATACACTGCATTTAATTTGACAAAGATAATTCATCTTTTGCCCAAAATTGTGATAAGGTAATGGATGCTAATTATGCAATTTATCCCATTTAGCTGGTGAGTGCTTGTAAGTTTCCACCAGTTCATGAAAGTGTTCCATTAGTTATAATCAGAAACGAAACTTTTCCATTCTAGTGATCAGTTTCACTTCTCAGGGAGGATATCAAACCAGGATATGAGAATTTAGCATTTTTTTTTACAGAAAGAAATTTTAATAGAGGAAGGAAAAGAAATAGAAAGAAAGAGGGCAAGAAATCTTCATAGAATGCGGAAAGTAAATAGAAAAAAAAAGGAAAAAAAAAAACAAACACAAATGAAATGATTCCATTGGGATTTGTAATCAGTTTTCAATTCCTTTGTAAATTTGTCAAACTCATCTCAAAATAAACCACTAGCTTTATATTAAGATAGGGTAACAAATAAAATTTTATCCCATACTAATATTACCGGCAGTCAGCTATTTAAAAATCCTAGCGTAAGGAGTCAAATTTCAGTCCTTTTTAACTTGTAAATTCTTGGCAACCTTTTCGTTTCTTTTCATGTGTTAGCCATTTGCTATTCTAATAGCTGTGAAAAAACAATAAACTGAAGTGACCTATGCTATCTTGCCTGTATTGATGAAACTTGAATTCTGTTTACTAATGTATGAAGGCAAATTCTATCATGCCTAAGTTAAAAGTACAGGTACCTTGCCTTAAGTGATGTGGTGAAATCATATATATTGGATGTTTAATTTGTGGGATTTCTGTATTAATGACTTAACTAGTTAATGATTAAAATAGTTAAATAATATATTTTTGTTTTGATAATCTTATACTTTTAAAATCGTAAAAAAATGCCCTATGAATTTTGAGTTAGGCCGCATTGGAAGAAAGCATAGCCGATCTCAATTTTCACCTTTTTTTCCTTGTTTACTGCAAATGGGCAGACTGATTGTTGTTAGTGGGAAAGTTTTTTTTTTTTAGTTATTTTAAATAAATGGGAAAGTCTTCATTTTTTGTTTTCGAAAAAATTGAAATCAAGTTATAATTGGCATTCTCTTTTCTATTTGTATGGCTGACCCCAAGTTATAATAGACATAATTATATTTTTGATTTTTTTTATTTGCTAAATACATTCATTATTATGTTTTGATAATTTTAAGAAAAATAATAAAAAATTATTTTATTACATAAGAAACGATTTGTTATGTTTTACCTTCTCTTAACTAAATTTATATTTAAAGTTAACAAAATTTGTGTCGCTCAAATTTATACTATTATATAAATTGAACAAAATTAGTTGATTCGGTTTCCAAGCAAAACTTATATATTAGATTTATTTTAAAAATAATTACTTTTTAAATAATTTATGATATTTAGTTTATAATTATAAAAATTTAACTATTCATCTAAATTTAATAATATTTTAATGTTTACTTAGTTATTCTAATTGCTAAATTCTAATTCACTTTCAATAATATAAATGATACATTAAAAAAATTTTACAAATAAATTTTATTTTTTTTAGTAATGATGAAATTTATTATATCTTAAAATTAATTTGTTCCATATATATATATAAAGAATAAACATTTCTTTCAATTTTCAACAAATTACCTGTTTTTTTAGAAAATGTGACTATTATTTTGATCTCTGACTAATGAATTAGTGTAATATTTTAATCCCTCCACAAAAATAAATGTTAAAAAATTGAAGAAATTAACAATTTATCATTATGTAGAGCAATTTAATGGTATAAAATGTGATATGTATTTACAAATTTTATAACAACGTATGAAATTAATTATTTATTCTTTTAATATTATTATGTTATCTAATTATTTAAAAATAAATTAAAATGTAATTTGGTTATTGACGGATATAAATTAATATAATGTATTGTGATTCTTAAATATTAAATTTACTTAATTGTATTGCATATAATATCTTGAACTATTCATAATTAGTGTACGCTAATTTCAAGTTTTAAAATCAAATTTTATGATTTTTAATGACATAAATCATGCACACTAAATCACAATGATAGTGTATTAAGTACAATATTAAATAATAAATATAAAAATTTATATAATATTTTCCTTAAATTGCATTGAAGCTAAACTAGTTAAATTAATTATGTTCATAACTACTCTCATATTAAACAAACTTGGCCTTTTAGTATTTTAAATTAGAAATTTTTTGGAATTTTATTTTATGTACATTCTTCTTATTGTACACATACTTTGATAAATTTAACATTTTTATCAAAACTTTTTTACTCTTCGTAACTCTTTAAAATGATTATAACTTTTCTACTCTTTGCAACTTTTTAAAATGGTTAATACGGAAATTGTATATTACAAATGTTAAAAAAAAAAAAAATCTCATTAATTGAAATTACAAGATAAAAATTGTTATTTTTTGTGATAAAATTATTATAAAATGTGAAAATAAAAAAACTTGAAAAAGTATAATAATGATCACATAAAAGAACGTATAATTATTACCTTCAAAAAAATTTAGAAATGGATGGTGATTCATGTAGAGTTGAAGCATTGCAGTCATTTTACCATAATTATATCCCCTAAATATAATTTGCACTATCTAATAATATTTGGGTTGTCTGACACTTTTGACCCAACATACTTCACACAATTCATACATTAGTTTTGGGCCATTTTACAAATATTATTTCTTACGGAAAAATTGAAGCACTTGAATAAATGCTAGAAAGCTTGACTTTTCAAGTATCAATTCTGCCATTCGTCCGTATCTCATTTATCAGTAAATGCAGGCTTCCATGCCTTGGATTTCAACCCAAGGTACGGAAGACCTCACCATGCAGAAAATATGAAGTAATGCAGTACGGTGTCAAGAGTAGCAGCAAAATTTGCATCCTTTAGATCCCACCGCATAAGCACAAGATAATTATTATAGCTTGAATAAACTAATTTATTAAGTGAACCAAAAAAAAAAAATTGTGCTTCTACCCTACAAGGTTGTTACAAATCAACTGTACAGAAGATCTCAATCTTTCAAATGAATATTTTTGTTTTGTTTATTTCAACGAAAAATATTTTTTCAAAATTATAAAATATTGAAATAAAAAATATTTTATTTATTTAGTATTAAATATAAAAATTTTGAAGAAACTATTTTTTCATTTTAAAAAAGAATTTGCTTTCCTTAATTATTATAATTTTAGGTATTATTTTTTTTTAATACAATCTATATTATACATCACTCCTTTACCAATAAACATATAAATGATCTTTACCAATAAACATATAAATGATATTTTCCAAAAATACATAGAGCTGAGCTCAACTGAATTTCCACATTCTGATATACTTGCTATGGTGTGTAGTCACAATCTTCTTCATTCCAACAGCCAAGCATGTGATGGGAGTTCTACTGCTTTTAGGAATGCTATCAATATGTGTTTCTGCAGATAATCTTCTTCCTCTCCTCCTCTCAACAGCTCCAGAAGGACTTCGAGAAGTTGACAATAATTCATCCTCCATTAAGCAACGTGCAAGAGTGTCGCCATTATTCTGATTCAAAAGCCGTAAGATTCCATCGATTCCACCAACCGCTAAAACCCATTTGTCATTTTGCATACGCTGTAAAGAGTACACAACATTAGGACTCGCTCGTGTCTCCCATAGTAGTCTCATTGCCCTGCATGATACGAACGGTATTATTTATGCATGTGATTGAGCAAACCACTGCCCTTAAAGAACAAGGACACAAATTTTCTTGTTTTTTATTTCAAAATTAAGGCAAGCACATATTGAGATTTGCAATTTCATAAGGTATAATAAGGTTCTAAACATTCTTTTTTTTAGGATAATAGTAGAGGTAGCAATTCACTTAATACACATGCAAGGTCATAAGTTTGAACTCAGGACATAAGAGAAATAAAGCCCCTAAACTAACATTGAATGCCACTGTACTATTAAGGGTGCTAACTTAAACATTTAGATATAAACATATTGCAGCCTTACATCTTTTCATCCATTCTGGAGCCATAAGAAATTGACACTAGCTATTCGTTAAATAAATGTCTCATCATGTCCTGAGTTCCAACTCAGTACTTAGTGTGTATGATATGTGGCTTGTCAATCTTGCTATTACCAGAAGGTCTCAGCATTATTTCTCATTTTCCATAAATATATGAAAAGAGATATCTAATTTGGTTCATTATTATTTTTTGGCTTAGATTTTGTAAGCATTTACGTAGGTGTTTCTTAGTGAAAATGCAGGGAGCTTAAGAATCTGAAGGCTGCATGGACAGTTTAAACAGAATACTTGAATAAAGGTGGCTACAACTAACTAGGAAACAAACTAAAATCTCTAAATAGTTTGCATCAGTAACTTGAATCCGTAACTTGCATTACCCTTGTTTGCATACCTAGGGTCCCAGCACTAAGTATATCCAACAGCTGAACCAGCAAACACTAGTTGAGAGGACGAATTGTAACACATGATCTTTATGCCTGTCAAGAGAATTTGCAATCATATTCATGCGATGTGCTCCGCACAGTATAGTGCTTTTGAGAATAGGCTATAACATAATTTTTCTGACATTACATATCATATAATATTAACATTCCCAACAAAAAGCAGAGAGATCTGTGTTTGGTTTTTTTTCTTTCAAGGAAAAACAGAGTTATCCATGTTACCTTCGGCATAAGTGGATCTAGTCTTGCCACTTGTTCAACAGAGGAAGGATCTGACATTGTGATGCTCCCAGAAGAGGAGCCACCGAGTATCAGCTGATCCTCACTCAGACATAAACAAGTTATAGGTGCCGTATGCATCCTGCAGCATATAATAGTTCACATAATGATCTTTTGGTTATGATCTCTTCAAGTTATTCCCTAAATGGCATTGTTTTGTTTCTTGAAAATTAGAAAATATCAAAAAGTAAATAAAAAAGCTTTACTTTCTGATTCAAGAACACCTCCTGCTATACATGTCAAAAACACGAACTGCCCCATCCTCGCATCCAACCACGGCCTCTGGATCAAAGTAACTGCAGCATGGAAGAAAGCGGATAAACTCAGGCATGGAGTGTCATAACTTATATCCTATTGGTATGATCTAAAGAAGAAAATCAGAGCAAGGAGGAATGTAGCCACAAACAAGGTTGATAAGATTTATGATTCAACATGAAAAGTTTATGTTATGTACAATAAAATGTTAGAAAAAGCCAAAGAGTCACAAGCCAAGAACAACACTTCTTTCAATAAGTCATAAATATGTTAGTAACGCGAAAGTCTTGCTCATATTAAATTATAAGAGGTCTGGAGGTAACCCTTCTTTGCATAGCAAATTGTCGGAATTGTCAAAATTGCAGATTCAATAAATTCTGTCACAATTCCTCTGATTTTAGGAAAGATTCATCATAAATAAAAATTTACTTCTTGATTTGAGTCGATTTCCCTTTGGGTCAAATTGAATTGTAAGATTCAAATTGCAAATCTTAAGATTCTGATAACCATGGCTGCAGAAAGAAAAGGGACCCCGACTGAAATACCACAATCATTTATTTAAAATTGATACGGATAATGCCCATAACATAAGATCAGAACAGTAGCACCTGCTTCACTATCAATAAATAATCCTTCCCCTGAAATTCAGCACATGATTCTTTTTGGAAGGTTAAAGCTCCTTTTAAGGATAAATGTTTTGTTGTAATATCAAATATGAGTAATACTAATGGTTTTTACAAGTTCTTAGGTCTTATAAGACCCTAACCCTCATCTGTTATTATATATTGTTAATGTATTTAGTGTTCAGGAGGAAAAGGAAGAAGCAGAGAGAGAATTAGGGAGACGACAATTTTATTTTAGTAATGATGGCTCAGTACATCATAAGATAGAATCCTACTTCTCTTTTTATATACGGCAACTAAGAAATAGGGACTTAAGCCATAACACAGCACAATTCCGTACCATGACCCAATTATTAAATAACACTCTCTAGCACTATCCCTTAAGCTAAAGCTTATAAAATTTAGGCTTGTTACATAAACTTTAACTCTCAAATAAAATGCAACTAAACATAAAAACAAAGAAAACTTGATAGACTTCAAATCACAACAATTTGCAACAAGTAACAACTGGCAAACAACTCTTACTTAATGCAAACATTCATCAACCCCATAAAAAACTAGGGGGTTGCAGTGATCAAGCCTAGGTGACTGTTTACCAAAAACATAGGTCTCTGCAAAAGTAGTAAGCTCATGTATGGGGGCTGATGCCTGCTTAGTGCCGGAACCTCAAGGAAGTTGGTGATCTAATGACAGGGGTGTCGGCAATTGAAGCCCCAGTGAACAGCAGCTAACTAGCGAAATTCCTTGTTGGGTAAGTTTTGACTTATAGGAAAGGTATAATGATCTGGGCACTACCCTGGACAGAGGCTCGATGAAATAGTTATGTTTGTGAAGATCCAGACTACTTATACTGAGACAAAAAGACCCTATGAAGCTTCGCTACTCCGTAGGATTGGCTTTGGGCCTTTCCTGCACAGCTTGGGTGGAGGGCGAGGAAAGTCTCCTTGAACCTCAACAGATACAACTCCTAAAAGTCTTCAGCCAACTACTCTTGGTTGCTCCCTCGACCTTCTTTCAGTTGTTCCCTCAGCACAAATAACACAACATCTAGAAGTTTGCTGCTGGCTTTTCTGAGTTGCTCCCTCAACTTCCAGCTGGTCTTCAAAACCAACATCCTTGGTTGGAATTACACCAAAATAAACTGCAACACCTTTTGGTTGCATTCACACCACCAACACTACCACAAACCGAAATGCTCCCAGATTATGTTCATTGCAGCCAAACACAAACACACTGCCTTGCAACTCAAAATGCACCAAGTGAAAACTTCACCCAAAAATAGAAATTGCAGACCAAATAGAAACGTCATACCAAATAGAAACAGCAAACCAAACAGAAACAGCCAATAATAAAGCCAAAAGGCCACTGCCACTACTTCAGAGCCAAAACTGATGAAATTACCCAACAAAAGATGTGTAGAACAAGGTCAAGAAATTGCATTGACTTCCCACAACTGATATAATCCACAACCCAACAATAACCATCAGGAACTTCTACAAATCTCTTCCAGAAGCAATATTATGTAAGACTGCAAACCCCTGATTAGTTTCAATTCTCAAAGCAGCTGCAACTTGCAGGAATAGTTCCTCAGGAAGATGAAGTTCTGGGATCTGAGGTGGTGTTTTATGGATGAAGGTATGGGAATTGGACCACAAGAACAAGACTGCAAGCAACAGTATTAAAACATGACAGACAAGAATTAGAAGGTGATATTCAAGCAATTCAAAGAAAACCCAAACAGCAGTGGCTCCTCCAAGTACAATGGCAGATATCTTCTTGTTCTTCCACATGAACACATCAGCAGGCTTTCCACTACTGAGAGCAGAGGGAACTATCTTTTCCTTACCGAACAGTTGGTATATCTTTTAGCTTTAACAATTGCGGTAACTGTCTCCTCGGAATCAGAATCTGAAGACGACGAAAACAAATCATGATGGTGAATCTTCTCAGTCACCTTCTCCAACAGAGATTCACCTCCCATGACAGTGCCCTCTACGTCCTCAGCCATTGTACTCAGTCCACCTGAATCTTCAGATCTGAAAAACCGCAACATGATATCCAAGAAACAGTAACATGACCCAGAAAATGGAACTTATGCGAGTTTCACAGCACTCTACTATATTGAAAAAGAACCAAAACATGCACAGGTAGTTTCCGTGAGGTCTGACTATAACAATGCAACCTCGTGGTAGAACTGTGTTGCTGTTTCACCAAGAAACAGTAACATGGGCCAAGATTTGAGAAATAACCATTTTACGAATCCCTACTGCTTTGATAATGAACACGGGGAATGTAATTTGACAAGATGAGGCATGATTAACAGCGCAGCCTCGAAGAAATTATGTGTTACTGTTTCTCCAAGAAACAGTAACATGACCCAGAAAATGGAACTTATGCGAGTTTCACAGCACTCTACTATATTGAAAAAGAACCAAAACATGCACAGGTAGTTTCCGTGAGGTCTGACTATAACAATGCAACCTCGTGGTAGAGCTGTGTTGCTGTTTCACAGAGAAACAGTAACATGGGCCAAGATTTGAGAAATAACCATTTTATGAATCCTTACTGCTTTGATAACGAACACGGGGAATGTAATTTGACAAGATGAGGCATGATTAACAGCGAAGCCTCGAAGAAATTATGTGTTACTGTTTCACCAAGAAACAGTAACATGACATAGAAAATGGAACTTATGCGAGTTTCACAGCACTCTACTATATTGAAAAAGAACCAAAACATGCACAGGTAGTTTTCATGAGGTCTGACTATAACAATGCAACCTCGTGATAGAGTTGTGTTGCTGTTTCACCGAGAAATAGTAACATGAGCCAAGATTTGAGAAATAACCATTTTACGAATCCCTACTGCTTTGATAATGAACACGGGGAATGTAATTTGACAAGATGAGGCATGATTAACAGGGGAGCCTTAAAGAAATTATGTGTTACTGTTTCACCAAGAAACAGTAACATGACCCAGAAAAGCGACATATGCGAGTTTCACAGCACTCTACTATATTGAAAAAGAACCAAAACATGCACAAGTAGTTTCCATGATGTCTGACTAACAATGCAACCTCGTGGTAGAGCTGTGTTACTGTTTCACCGAGAAACAGTAACATGGGCCAAGATTTGAGAAATAACCATTTTACGAATCCTTACTGCTTTGATAACGAGAAGACGGAACATAAGTTGACAAAATGATGCATGATTGACGGTGTAACCTACGAGAAATAATGTGTGGCTGTTCCAGCAAGAAACCGTAACATGATTATCAAAAATAAGAGATGCATGTTTAACAAAGCTCTCCTGTGTTGACAATGATTAAAAACAACCATGAGCAGACAAAATGCCGTATAAGTGACAACAAAACCTCGTGGTAGTGGTGTGTTTCTGTTTCACCTAGAAACAGTAACATGAGCTAAGAACCGAGACATAACTGTTTTACGATCCCCTACCGTGGTGACATAGTAGTGTTTGGTCCGCAAACAGAGACGCCAGCACAAAAAACACAGAATATAGACAAGATGATTCGTGACTAAACGGATAACCTTGACAAAACCAACGTACTTACCCTATCAAAGACTAATGAAACGAGATGTTAATGTTTCGTTGAGAACAGTAACACCCACCACATTATGGTGTTAAACTACAAATCAAACATGATCAAAGGCAATGCCGATGGAAAAACACTTTACTTTAGGGCATCAGATGACTCCCTAATGTCCGTTTGTTTTTATGTGAACAGAATGTCAAAAGGACAATGAAATATGCACGGTGCCATTTTTTTGGTTCTAATACAAACAAATATTATGTGGAGTGACAGTAACATGCAATAAAATACATGGCATGTTGTGGTCCTACTAACTGCTAGGGTTTCACTTCAACTCACATAGGAACACAAGTCCAAGGAAGCTGTGGCATTTTCGTTGCACTTATAATTGAAGTATAATGCCTGTATTTAGAGTCAATGCTAAAGAGGAGGTGGGTTTACTTGTGGACGACCCATTTGTGCGGAGTTGCTGTTTGATCTTACTTTCAGCGTCCGATGTCGATAAATGATGTTATCCGGTTGTTCAGGGTCGTTTGGTATCTTCTCTTGCTGTATTTGGCGATGATTTGCACGGTATCTTCCTGCGTCTTGAGATCACTAGTACTGGTGAGCTTTGAGATGGAATGCGAAGTGTTGTTACTGTTACTGTTACTGTTTTCGGCCTTTTTGTGCCCGCCGAAACGCCAATCGCGTGCGTCATTTCGTATTCAGGCCATTGCGTTTTGTCACTTCGATGTCGTGTCCTTTCATTTTCCCGCCTCGGAGAACAGTATTTTTCACATAAAAAAAATTGAAATCAATTAATATCTGTTAATGTTTATTTTGGAGGTTATTGTGGTCATTTCATTGTTATATCGTAGGAAATACAAAGTTGAACCAGACAAAAACATAGGAAGTTCTTTTGCGGGAAATGGAACTTACTCCATGTCAACCAAATAAAAATTTGAGATATTCCAGGAAGTTCATACGGAAAATCAACTTTTTGTGAAGTTCCATTTCCCATACGGGAACTGAGTTCCCGTATGAACCAAACGACCCCTTAAATTATGATTTTAAATGATTTACCCGCTTAGGCAAAAGACTGTGCGAGCAAAGATCGTGAGGTCACAGTCTGACCACGGGCTTTGAATTTTTTTCTTAAACCTTCCTACTCCGTTCCCATTATCAATTCAGCAAAAACATGTAACAAATTAACAATCCATTGTCCAATCCATCAAACCATTTTTAATTTGTAAAATCAAATAACAAATTGAAACAAGAATTAAAAAATGAATGAACAAATTAAAAAATAAAGATTAAAAATTTAAAATCAAATAAGTGAATCAGAATCTCAATCTGATCTGATTGAAGAAAATGTCAGGTATTAGTTTTTCTTCGGTGTCTCCCATCTTACTCTGAAGTTCTGAACTTTCACTTCTCAATAGCTCGGTCAGCTCATCTCCTCTGTGTCTGTGGCTCTGTCGATTTGTCCTTACAGCTCACTAGCTCAGCTAGTCAGTCTCTTTCTGTCTCTGTCGACGTCGGACTCGTGATGAAACTTTAGTTTTCGATTCCATGTTCCAACTCCGAGCCGTAGAAGTTGATGGTGAGCAGTGAGCAGTTGTCGAACGTTGACCCAGCACGCGACGGTGAGCAGTCTCCATCCACTCACCTAGAACAGTAGTGAGCTGTGCCAGTCTTTACTTGAACGAACACCGACATGCCCGAAAATGCACCATTGCAGTGGAACGACGCCGTGCCGACTCCGAGTCTTCAAGCTTTAATCGACTATGTGGAACATCGACTCACCCAACAAAATGCCGTCATAGTTGAACAATACCGAACCTAACACTGATCTGTTACTTGTGTACTGTGATCTGGTTTGCTCTTGACCTCATCTACTTTTTAATTGGCTAATTCTTCGAATCATGTATGTATTCTTTGCACCTATACTATTTTGTTTGTTAAATTTTTTTGTGGTGCATTTTGTTTATTTATAATATAAAGTCCATTGTCCCCATTATGTTTGCTATCCAAGTCCAAATTTGACTGTTCCTATCTGACTGCTTCGGTGCTGTGGGTGTGACAGTGTGTCAAAATTAGAACTCACATTTAGTTGATGCTTGTTTGTTTATCCATATTAAGTTAATTTCATCTGTTATTAGTTTGATTGGTAATTTGGTAAGCAGTATTGATTGAATTAAATAAGTTATGTATCAAATAAATGAATTATGAATTTTTAAGTTGTCAAGTAGGTATAAATATGGAAGATTTAGAAGAGATAAATCAAGAATAAAATTTGAGTGAAACTTAAAAGAAAAATCTTAGCTCTCAATTGAAAGCTCAAAATAGCACTCAACAATTTGACGTTGGAAAAGAATCTGCACCTCCAACAGATAATGTTGACACTAAGGGAAAAAGAAAAAGAACAATAAGTTCAAATGTGTGGAATTTTTTTGACTTTAAGCGTATAATTGATGGAAAACTAAGAGTTAAATATAAAGGATGTTAGATAATTTTGTCTGGGAGTGGTGGAAGTTATGGTACTTCATCTCTTTCATGTTATATGGAAAAATATGAAGGAATCAAAATGATGAAAAATAATAGAATTCCTTCTAAGGTTCTTGATTATTTAAGAAAGTTAAGAAGTAGCAAAATTGATCCCAAAGTTTTAAGAGAAAAAATAGCATTGACCATCATAAAACATGACCTTCCTTTCAAGTTTGTTGAACATCAAGGGGTTAGAGATGTGTTTAAATATTTGAATGCAGATGTTAGATCTATTTCAAGAATTATTGCAAGTTATGATGTAGCAAAAATTTATAATGGACAAAAGAAGAAATTGAAAGAAAATTTGTCTAAAATTCCTGATAGAATATATTTTACTTATGAATTGTGGACTACTTGCTCTACCAAAGGGTATATTTGCCTAATTGCCCACTTTGTTGATAATGATTGGTAGTTGAAAAGTATAATTTTTGTCTTTTTTGATATGCATCCTCCATATTTAGGTGTGGAGTTAACGAAAAAAATAATGGACATATTAATTGATTAAGGGATAGATAAGAAATTTTTTTCTCTTATATTGGATAATGCTTTTGCTAATGATAGTATACAAATAAACTTGAAAACTCAAGTGGTTTTGGAAGGAAACTTGCTTTGTGATGGTAAGTTTTTTCATGTTCATTATTTTGCTGATATCTTAAATCTAATTATTTAAAAGGGGTTGAAGGTAGTCTTTAGTGCTTGTCATAAAATTAGAGAAAGTATTAGTTATGTTAAAAGGTATGAGGGTAAAATGAGAAACTTTGTAGAGTGTGCAAGAAGAGTTTCAATTAATAGTAATGCACATTTGAGGTTAGATATGCCTACTAGATGGAACTCTACATTTTTTATGCTTAAAGGTGCTTTGAAATATAAGCGTGTATTCATTAAGCTTGCATATATTGATAACAATTACAAGTATTGTCCAATAGATGAAGAATGGAAAAGAGGGGAGATAATTTGTACATTCTTAAAATCCTTTTATGATATGACTAATTTGGTTTTGGGATCTAACTATCTTACATATAATTTATATTTTAGTCAAGTTCAGAAGATTAAGAAATTCCTTGTGGAAAATGTAAATAATGAGGATGAGGTCATAAAAGCCATGACTTGTAATATGAAGAAAAAATTTGATAAATATTGGAGTCAATATAATCTTCTACTTGCAATGGTAGTAGTCTTTGATCCTTGATTGAAATTGACAATGTTGGAATTTAGTTATCAAAATATAGATCCCTCCTCTTATCAAGAGAAGATTAATGTGGTGAAGAATAAATTATTTGAATTCTATAAGGAGTATGCAAAGGATTCTTCTAGTTTTAACTCCTCAAATATTGATTGAATGGCCTATGATCATGATTCTTTGACCTTTTCTACAAGCACTTCAAATGTGATTGATGTAAGCTTAAAACTTTATTTTGTATGATTTTTCTATTTTATTTTTATAATTTGAATTGTCATAACTTTATTTTCCTTGTAAATGTGGATAGATTTCAAGAATAAAGTTATTAGCCTAACTTGTGATTCCAAATCTCAACTAAAAATTTATTAGAAGATGCTATTACTTGATGTTGAATTGTATAAAAATTTAGATGTTTTAGTATGGTGGAAAGAGCATTCCAAGACATTTCCTAGCTTGTCACTCATGGCTTAGGATCAGTTAAGTGTTCCTATCATAACCATGGCTTTGAAGTTAGCATTTAACATTGAAGGGCATGTGTTGAACAAGTACAAGAGTTGCTTTCTTCCAAAAAAGGTTTAAGCTCTCATATATACACATAGTTGGCTTCATGGCTTTGATACTACGATAATGTTTTCACTTTAAAAAATTATTATTTTCCAAATATTATATGATTTAGTGAAAAATTATAATCATAATTTCATAATTTGTAGATATTGAAAATGGTGAAGATGAAATAGTTTCCAATGAAGATTCAAACAATCCAAATACAACTACAAATGCAATTGGAGAAGGTATAATTTTATTTGTAGTTATTTGCATTTCAATTTAAACATTTGTAAATTCTTTTCTTAATTTGCCTTTTTTCTATAATTCAAAGATCCTCACGATTTTGCTTTTTTCATTTTATTTCTTTACAACTTACTATTTAGTGACTTAATGCTATTAATCCTTTTATGACAGGTGGCTCATGATTGAAGTTTGAGTCCAAGATGTTGAATGCTGCTAATTATTTTCAATTATGATTTTTCCTTCTTTAATTATGGCCTTCATTATTCTGCTCCTTCATTTTTTGAATGTTGCTAAGTTTATTGCATGAAGATGACAAGTTGTTTACTTATTTTGAATTTGAAAAGGATGGATGCTAAACATGTTAGTTCCTTGTAGGAATTTTATTTTTTTAATGTTTTTGTCTCATTGTTTGTAATGGAATTATGGATGGATGTTGCTATTTCTTGTCGGATTGTGGAATGTATTATTAGAAAAGTGTTTGTGTTCCAAATTGGGCTTTGGATCATTGGTTCATTATCTACAAATTATTATGCCATGCTTTTATATTCATTTTGGGACAAAAAACAAAGCAAATGTATAGATGCAGTTATATATTGTTTGGAGTAGAAATATGTCACATGGACACATGAGCACCATGGTGTTGAAAACCTTGAAGGAACAACTTATAATTTAGCAATGAATAATGTTTCTATATTCGACTTCAACTCTACATCACAGTGGCTCTTTGAGGACTAAAAGAAGAAAAACTAGACTAATAATCTTCGATTGATGTTCATGGATTTGCAGTTTGTGAGGAAAGAGAACAGGACAATTGATTCCATAGTATTAACAAATTATACTTTGTAAGTGAAAGGTCGAGCTCAATGAGCCTTTTGCTACTGCTTCTTTATAATAAGCAAACTTATGCAATGCATATTCTTGATTGTAACTTGTGAAATTTTATTTAAGATTACTATATCAAGTGCTTGTTATCTATATTCTTCGTATTGTGTCACTGTGTAAAAATTTTTGAAACAAGAATTTTGTTGGGAAAAAAAACTCTGGTTGCGGGTTACCCACCCTGCATGTAGGTACCCATAAACCTATAATGCCTAGGCTATTTGGGACGTGGGTTAAACGAGCTAATCCTATACGAGCCTAGCTTGTTTAGTTTGTCCTGCTCCACATTACATCCCTAAATATAACAACTTAAAATTTTTATTAGTTATTTTTTATAACATCACATATTTATTTATTATTTTACTTATTATGAAAAAAGAATATAATTATCTAAAATTTAATTATATATTTTATAATATTATATATTTATTTATATTCCTCGAGTCTAAATGGTTAATACCCTAACTAATGTGGATTATGGTTCAAAGATTGGCACAAATGAAAAATTAACTCCCCTAACCAAATTATATTTATTTATGTTAATTTAATGAGTATAGGGCATGTATTTATTTACATGAGCAAGGAATAAATGTTTAATTAATTAAAAAAAGAACATAAATTTGGAAAAAAAATTAATAAGTTACAATATATAAGTAATATGTTATTTTATGAAACTTATTTAAGTTATTTTTTCTCAATTAACTAATGCACTAATGTAACACATCTATTTTGAGAGATAGTTTTCAAATTGTTAATAAGTTATAAATTAACATATTTACTACGACAAACACACCCATAAGGTAATGTAAAAAATGAGTACTATAATTAATTTAATTATAAATAATTAATGAAGAAAATATCTATTAATTAGTATAATTTTCTTAGATTAAAGTAATATTTTCATTGATACTAAATAAACATTTATATGAAATTTTGCTGAAACACAAAAATAAACTTTCATTCAATATATAAATTAAGATTTATAATATCACCTCCATTGAGCCAAAGGAGAAAAAGGCAACATATCTTTAGATTGTTGAGCTTCAACAAAATAGTAATAAAATGCTCATCCAGCTAATGTGTCCATCATAACATAGCTGCCATATTGAGAGAACTTCACCTTTGGCTGCCGAGGAAACGTTTTAATTCTAATTTTCTCCTTCAACCCTCTCAAGAAGAAACTATATCTTTAATATTCACAAGTTATTTCACCTAAAAAGGGCTTTGGCTACTTCCAACAATTTGCGGCTACAACTTATAGCCAAGGCCTTGCTCTTGCTCCTTCCATGGATTTTGATTACAAAGAAAGAAATAAATACAAAAAGTGATGAGTGAAGACGAAGGTTGCAAATAGTTTCTTTGCTTATAATGTGTTTAGAAGAAAGTGGTAAAGAGAAAAGGCATGCATGTAGTAATGTATCTAGAAGGTGAGATATATATATATACATGCGCGCGCGCGCGCGCACACATACACACACACACACACACACATATAGGTTGTAAAAACCAAGGGTAAGATTGGATGATCTGATATTTTATATGTATTTTCAATTTTGATAGTTATTAAGGATGTGGACCTAACTCTTTTGTTTCCTAGCTACTAATCATGTTTTCTAATCTAAAATAGTGTTTCAAGAAGTGCATGGTTTTTTAGGGCTTTTTCACTTAAGGAATGATATGGGAGAAACAATTATCATGTATAATACTATTTCCTATTATTATATTGTTTTTCTAAAAGAATTAAATTAGAGGTAGCATTATTTTACCGAACACTATCCTTGAAGAGTGATGTTAGACAAAATAACACTATATCTTCTACAACTCTATATAACTTTATATATGAACAATATGTCAGGGGTCAAATTATTAGAGGTAACACTATTCAAATTGGATGATGTTACTACAAATAATTGCATGAATGCTTGTTGCATGAAAAGTCATACAAGGAACATTGGTGGAGTTATTTGGGGTAACTTCACCCAATTTGGGTGGCGTTATTGCAAATAATTCCACTACTTCTTCATCATGTATTTTCAGAGAACATTTTTTTTTTCAGTGTGTCCACTTTTTCATAATATGTACACTATAATTTGACTTTTTTATATTTAGAACAACACATTGCACAAAATAACAATACTTATTGTGAAAACACATGATGAAAAAGTAGACACATTATAAAAAATAATAACATACTATGAAAATATAAAATGAAAAAGTGGTAGAATTATTTACAGTAATGGCGTTAAGCAATATAACATCACTGCTAATTTAAGTTTTTTAAAATAATATGATGATGTGAAATAGTTTTAAAATAGCATTACATTAGAAAATTATTTTTGTCATAACATTACTTAAAGGAAAGAGTTGATCTTCTGATAGGCCTTGATAGCATTTAAATAAATATTTTACTATAAGATTCTACTTTTAAACTATTATTATATAAAAAATTAAACTATTTATTTAAAAAAATGCAAAATGCCTCATTCAACTTACAGTGGTTGGATTTTACTACTTTCAACTTAGCAAATTTGAAAATTATCTTTTAAACTATACAAAATTTGGAATTAATATATATCATTGACTTAATCAACCATTTTATTAAATTATTTAATTTTTATGAACTTTTTAAATAAAATTCATAATATTATAATATGTTAGTTCATCTCATTATTTTTTTGCACAAAATCATAACTAATATTTAAGCATTTAATTAAAATTTTATATATCTAATTTAATTTCTTGTTATTATATAACATAAACACTATGTGCAAAAATATACTAAAATAAGCTAACATTGTATAATATTATGATTCAATACCATTGTTATGCCTAACCTTTTTTGTAAAATCTAGGTAGCTTTGTGAAATCCTTTCATTTAACCAAGTTGGGAAAACATTGAAGTTTCTGAAAGCATCTTATGCTATTATTTTTGCATAATCAAAAGATTGGTAGGAGACCAAGCTGATAATGGGTAAACTAAAGTGAATGTTGGCTGAAACTCAATGAGAACATATCACTAAGGTAGAAGATCATAGGCAATTTTCTCTATTTAATGGGCCAGCTCTCACATTATGGGATACTAGTGAAGCCAACTTACTAACACACTTTGATACGTTATAACCTCCCATTGTTGGAGAATATGGATCATGTAATTAACGTGTGCTTCAACCTCCTAGGTCCATGGCTTATAAGTATCTCAATAGTGATAAAGAAAGGGCTCCATTTTGCTAGTTTGATTATATGAAGAAATTATCATGCATTCTAAATCTTTCACACATCTAGTACTTTACTAGCCTAGAAATTAAAGCCATTCTTACTGCTCTTTTTGAGCATTTCAACATAAATCCCCTTCAAATTCCCTTTACTAGCAAGTTAGGATTTTTCTTGGAGTTTCCAACCCAGTTGATATGCTTATACCATTAAGAAAAGATCAATAAGGATTTAGTGATAGTGTATGTGTTTTGATAGAATTGTTATCCCCTCTTGTGCAATATTTTATGATCATCATTTAGTGTTTACCTAATTTGTACATTTATTTAATCGGTGCTTTTGATTTGCATTACTTTTATGTAATATTGCATGCCTATTGTGTTAGAGCTTTGACAATATACTATGTATAGTGTCCTTGATTTACTTATCATAGTTAAAGTTACTTTCATGCACTATACCGTAATTTTAATGAGTAAAACAAATTAACATGCTTGATGGGACACGGTTAAGGTTTCTAGCTTTAACTTTTTAATTTATGCAATTAAGAAGCAGTAAGTTTATATCATTAAGAAATATGAGCATAATACCTTATGCTTCTTGTCCTCCTCATGAAGAACCCTTATTCCAAGAAAAGATTCTTGAGGACATTGATGAGAATTAATAATCAGAGACTACAATACAAAATGATGAAAATTTAGATTTCATCCTATGTAATGATCAAAGTAATGTCAGATCAAATCAATAGAGTTAGAATCAAAGTACAAACCAAAAGAATGGTTGCTAAAACCACCACAAACAAGTTGGCCAAGATAAAAAAAAAATGCTCCAAATAATAACAAGCTAAATAATGGCCATAGAATTAGTATTAAGGACCTAAAACTTGTCGATTGCTAGTAAGAATAATTGAATAATTGCTTTTAATGTCTAAAATTCTCATGCCAATAGAATGAATGTGCAAATGGGTGATTATGCTAAAGGTAATAATTGTAGCTTAACCTCTTAAAGTCTAGCAATGACATAATAACAAATGGATAAGAGCAATCATGACATGGTTCATATGTTATTATAATAAATTGTGACCATCTCAAGATTGGTACTTTAGGAAATAATCAACTTGAGTGAACTAAAAGTTAAAAAGGATTGCATAAAAGTTTAGTTTCCAATAAGATAATAACTAGCACTTAAAAAGGTAGCATATTGAAATAAAGTTCTCTAAATCTGAATATTTTAAGGCCAAATAACTTGAATTA
Organism: Sindora glabra; assembly: GCA_020226215.1. Lineage (NCBI taxonomy): Eukaryota > Viridiplantae > Streptophyta > Magnoliopsida > Fabales > Fabaceae > Sindora > Sindora glabra. The sequence goes on from CM035226.1 coordinate 88,325,579, forward strand.
GTTAAGTAAGGATAGGCAAAAGAGGAGAACCAATGAGAAAAGTAACACAACACGAAGCTTGTAATAGAAGTGATCAATCACATAATTGTTAACCAAACTAGGAAATACTAAATCAATAATAGAACAATTGTATTAAAATCATCAAAGCCAAGACCAAAGCTTACAAGTTTTGATTGAATGGTTATTACACCAATTAAATGGATAGAATATATATCCAAATGTCATAACCTATTTTTAGGTATCGTGATCGGCGTAAAAATACCTAATTAGCATCCAACTAATCAGATATCCTTACAAGCTTAACTTCTATTTCTACACTTTATCAAGATTTCATATGCCTTTTAGAAAGCAATAAGTAAACATAATCAAATAATAAACATTGCATGTGCCATGAAAACCTTTTAGAAACTCATTTTATACAAAGTAGTACAAAGTCTTACGTAAGAGATTTTCACACACACACACACACACACACACACACACGCATGCACACACACACACACACACACACACACACACACACACACATATATATATATATATATATATATATAAGCTACTTTAATTTTATAATCACAATAAACTTTCAAAACTAACTTTATATGTACATTAACTTCTTCCACCCATGGAGGTCTTTATCCAATCTAGTACACATCAATCACTATGAAAGCTCCATGATCCTCATTTGTAAAAGAAAACCACACAAAAAAGTGAGTATAGAAATACTCAATGAGTAAGCACTCATCTTGTATTCCTTAAGAATTTTCAATATCTAATTTAAACCTAGGGTCTAAGCTATCTTACATATGTCATTCTACTATCAATTTAATATGCATTTATTGTTATAAGGATTTCAGTATTTAATTATAAGAATTCATGCTATTCTATTTCTATTATAAAAAATAGCTAGTATATTAGGGGGTTTCTCCTTGTTTCTCCTGGTTTGGTCTTATCCCATTCGCCTCCACCCTTTTTCCTCCGACCCTTATCACTCCTTTCCTTCGTATAGAAGGATGCTGCAAGCCATAGACCAATCTCTCCCTCACATATCAAGTAACACAACTGAGCCTTTGTAGGCTTTTTGTACTAATTAAGACAAAATCATGTCAATTTGACAGAATAAAGGTATAGTCAATATCAACTAGCCATTAGCATCCTAATTAATTTTCCTTTATCAAAGTAATGAGTATAGGTTCCAAATTTAATATTAGAGAGTATAAATCATTGCATATTCCTCTAATGTATCACAATTTCAATACATTTAAAATTCCACAACTCAATCTAATTTATCATTATACTTTATACCCTTAAAGAACATTCAAATAACTACAATAATTCAACACATTATTCCAAACATATTCTAATATCATCGCAATGTATTTCACAGCATCAAATACTTAGTGCATTTCACAAATATTCATTTAACAATACTATTCACGTTCAGTTTCCAGAATAGGGCAGCAGAGGGTATGTTATAATAAGAGACTATTTATGACTTCCAAAACACCTCTAAAATTTATCAAATAATTATATGATATTTTTAATGTGTTAATTGAAAATTTTGAGTCTTTAGGTTTCATAATTAATTAAGAGAATATCCCCAGAAAATTCGTGAATCATGCCTTTCCAAAATAGTTTCAATCTCTGGCAACACTAAAGTTAAAAAATTGTATGAATTTATTCATTAGGAGAATGAGCTCTAATTTTCATGAAAATTTACCATGTTTTAACCAACATATAGAAGGGTATCCAGGAATTTTTGTAGAATTTTTACTCATCATTTAATATCTCAATTAATTCAAGAACATAAGTAAAATTGTTCACATCCTGTTTCTTGGTGAGCTGCACTTTTGTGTAGAAATGTCCCTGTTGGTGCATGTCTAGGAACTAATCATATAGATGATTGAAATAATACACAATGTATTATGTTTTATTTTAGGCAATGCAATTATTATATTATATTATTTTTATTTTATTAATTTTACACAATTTATAACTTAATATAATAATTATTCCTAGAATAGTTTTACTATTCCTAAAATGCCCTGAGTTAAGTATTATTACAAAAAGGATAGTAATAGTACATTGAGACTGACATATATAGTAACTGATGACTATGAATCATGAATATATGATATCAAGTCAATACATGAGTACATTATTAGTGAACAGATATACTGGACTGACCCAATATAAGAATACTATATGGATAAGACTTGTGCCATTAGTAATTCTCATATGGTCATAATTGCATATAGTCCTTTGACTTGAAGTCACTACGGTTCCTTACATGAGGGGTTACTCACTTTGATGTCATCCTATGCATCTTTAATCAGGATGACAAGTAGGGCGTTGATTGGGTGTGTTACAAATCATACAAAGGGAAGTGAGTAATGTAGATGAGATTTTATTACTCTTATTAAAAAGGAGACATATCCTTGGGCCCTTTGATTGAGTGAGACTTAGAAATGCATGGCCATACTCAAATGGATCAATATGTGATATTGATCATTTATTTTGAAATCTACTCAATATCAAGAAATATAAATTGAACTTTAACGAGGATAACACATTCCATACCTCCAGTTCAATTTGGATATTATTATAAAAGGGATTATAATGCAAAACGTTGATCATGTATTAGGTGGATGTTGAATCACAGACATTTTTACTACTTGAGTGGCGGTGATGTATTGCTGGATACCGCTCACTGTCTATGGCTTAATAATGAGTCATTGTCAACGTAGTAAGAATCTACAGGGTCACACAAAAGGAGTAGGAATAAGATAATAATTAATTGAACTTTAATTAGATTAATATTCAATTAATTGAACTTATTTTTGTGCATATATATTATTAAATAATAATATATTTTTCACGTAATAAATATAATTATTATTATGTAATATTATTTGATATTAAAGTAATATTAAATATTTACGTTATCAGATATTAAATAAATATATTATAAGATAATATTATTTTGATATTTGATAACTATATGCAATTCTTTAATATTAAGATATTTATATTATGAGATAATATTATTATCTTATATTAGATAATTAATAGATAAGTTCTATCTCTCCTCATTATTTCTAGGATAAGAATAAGATAAGTTATTAAGTGTGATTAGAATTTTTGGAGGAATTATCCTAGTGGGACTAAGATTGTGGCTTGCTAAGTTCTATAAAAGGAGACTTGAGGGCAACACTTTACACATGCTCATAAGTTTCCATAAAATCCTAAATCACTCAGAAAATATCAAATCCTAAATCCTAGAGAGAAAAATGCATCCTAGCAGATTCGTGAAGGATGAGAGGTCGTTGTTCACTTCGTGTGGATACCGTAGAAATACTGTACCTTCTGGCCGGCGTTTGATTCATCCGTTCTCTCAAGTTTTGATCTGTAGAAATACAAGTGCCTAATAGGTAAAATCCTAATAATTGATTTATGTCTTTTGCATGGATCCTAGATAGAATTCGAATCAAATTTTGAATTTCCACTATGTATGATAATCCAAATTCCCAACAGTCCCTTGTTCAGGTTTCAAAAAATTTTCAAAAATTCCCAATAAATTCTATATGTATTCTAACATCACAAGAGACTAGGAAATGGGTGATTTTGAATTTTTAAGAGGCTCTAGTATGTCCTTAAAATTCATGGTTTAGTTTTGGATTTTCAAGAATTCCAGAAGCAAAATCAGCAGAATAATTTCAAAGTCTTTTCTATTCCATCTACATTTAAGGCTTAAAAAATGGTAATCTAATTATTCATTCAGGCTAATATTGTTTTAATATCTTCAAATACAATTAAGAACATAAGTTGTCAGCACCATGTCTTCATTGCATGGCCACAAACCTAGCTTCATGAAATCATAATTCTAAAAAGCAATATTGGTAAATTTGTAATCAAAATTCAATGGGAAATCAAGTGAGCTGCTACTCACCTCTAAACTTATATATTTAAAGCTTCAAATTGCCTTTTAAATGAAAAAGTTTTTTTTTTGAAGAGAAAGAAGATGATATCCAAGTTTTAATGATTTCTCCTTAACAATTCAAGCAAACAAGTAGCAAAAACTTGAAATTTTGTGGTTGATTAGTCTTATTTGTGTATTTGGTTATGTTAAGAGCTTGAAGAAATCTCCTATGGTAGCTACAATTTCATGCAAATGAGGGAGATAAAAATTAAATGGAATTTTCTTAAGGTTTCTAGGGTTTTCTATAACTTTTTAGAAAATGGGCCCTTTTTGCAATTTAGTCCAAAATTCATGAAATTTTGGTACTTTTCTTACTATTTTGCAGTAGCTAAGGATGAGATTTTTTGGGGTCTCCTCAGCCTAAAATTTTCCCAAAATTAATAGAAAAAGAATGGGCCAAAATTCAAGTTTTTTAAAAAATAACAATTTGACTCCAAAACTTTTCAAAATTTTATTTTTACCCAAAATTCTCTAGTCGACTTTCAATTTAGTCCTTGGATTCTATTTGAGCTTATGAGAAACACATTTAGGCCTTAATAGATGAGTTTTAGTTAGTCCAAAGAGGATTTTAAGAAACTAAACAAAATTATTATAATTTTGACCTACTTTATTAAATTTTGGCTCACTCGTGCACCAAAATTCTCTAAAATGATTTTTCTAGGTAGCATTTTGAGATTTCATTTCTAATATATCACTTAGGGGTATTACACCAAAATACTAAGGAGCTTTCCTAGAGTAGATTCTTAGCTCAAACTCTTTAGAGGATTCTAGATGTTAAAGTTTGTTACTTTCTTTAGTTAGGATAACTAATCAATTATTGCCATATTTACTGCCAAATGCAAGAAATTGGCTTCAAATAAGTTTCTAAAGCTAAGATATTTCCCTCTAACCTTGACAAGAATGGTTTTTTCATAGTATTCAGGATTGCTTCCAAACTTGATACACTTATAGGCTCAAAGGGAACAATAATTCCATGACTAGTTTTACCAAGGAGAGATGAATATGGGATTGACTGACTTATTCAACATGAAAAAAAAGCAATAGAGTTAGCTAAAGAATACTTAATCAAGTTTCAAAAGGAAAAATCAAGTACTTTATGTAAGTTACTAAGGATAGGATTATAAAAATAGAAATGGCAAGATTTGATTATGTCATCACAAAATGCTAGTTAGCTAGAATATCATTGACATGGCTCAACTGGCCGAAATGGTTTGACAAATTAGCAATTATAGTAAGAAAAGAATAAGAAGTTGTGTTGCAAACACTTCAAAAAGGAAAAAATGGCTTGTGCTAAAGAAGAAATTGACAAATAAAGTGATAATGAGATTCATTTGACTTAGCTTAAACCTAAGCTTCCTTACACATGTTTGTCATTAAAATATGTTAACAAGAAAGATAAAATGGATCATATTAGTAAAAAATCCATTCCTTTAACATTGTAAGTTTGATTAAATATTTAACTTGCTTTTAAATGATAAACAAATAAAGTTATTTGAAAGTCACAAAATTCTATCAAAAGATAAGATAAAAGATAAAAACTATTGTAAATACTACAACATGTTCAACTATGACATTAATAGCTACATGTATTTCAACGAAATGATTGAGAAAGATATCAAATAAAGATAACTGATGTTTATTGACAAAGGCTGGGAAAAGGAGATGTTGGTTGACAAAGACCTATTCCTAATAGGGTCAAATTATGTTAAGTTGATTAATAACTTCAACTTATTTGACATGGATATGAACATGGTAACCTATTATGAGTATAGTGATCCATTGGATGCTCCTTTTTTCTTAGAAGCTTATCCATTAGAGGGAGAGTTTGACACAAACTTCATAAAGATGATTAAGTGAAAATAAGTTATCTTTAAAATGTTCCCTCAGTGTGAGAAATATTATAACGAGTTAAAGGTTATGATGTATGAGAAATGATTAAAGGACTAAATTGACTTAGAGGTTTAGAAGCTAATAGATGAAAGAAAAGAAGCAAACAAAAAAGGTTAAAAAGTTTAAGAAATACAAAGGCAACGAGAAGTTAATCTTCAATAGGTTAGATTATCATTAGTGTAAAAAAGAAACTAAAATCCACATTGACATGAGAAAGCTAAAAGCCATCCCATCCCTATTCTTTTAGGTCTATCACAAAGGAAATGAAAACTAGAATTTACTTTATCTAATATCAATTGTGAATTATAAGCAAATAAAACACCTTTTAGAAGTATCAATATTTTCATATGAATTGTAAAGGCATGATTATAGTGAATTAAAAAATTTACAATTTGCAATAAAATAAGCAATAAAGTAACCTTGAAACCCATTACAATTAAATCATTACCCCAAGTTAAAATAGTTCTAACTAAATTGAAGATATGATCTCATCTAAAAAGAAAAGCTAAAGATAAAATCCTTGGTATGAGAGACCTTTACTGACTAAGACTCAAAAAAGGTGGATGTAAAGGCATGTTGTATATAGAAAAAGGAAAAAAAAGGTTGCTAACCTAAAATGTCTTTTAGAATTAGTGAGTCAAGTGGCATTAAGAAAGAAAAAGAGAAAAAGAATTCATTTTCCAACAATTGGAAACCTATGGAAAAAAGATAAATATAGATGTTGATATAGTAATAATTTTGCAACATCCTTCATAACAATCATGATGGAGGACATATAAGAAAATTTCAAAGATGATACCTTTATTGTAGTCATTGAATTTAGTGAGGATGTAGTTGGAGGGTTTAAAAGATTGATAAGTAGATGAAGAACCATTTAAGGCCTTTGCATGTTAAGGTTTATAAGGATGGTTGACCATTAAGTAGGGTGTGGATTAATGGAAGGTCTACAGTAAATATGATGCCCAAATCCACTTTTATTCATCGAGGAAGAAATTACAAGACTTAATGTTAATGCCATCCAATGTCACTGTGACAAATTTTAATGGGGAAATGTTAGCTTTTGAAGGGATGGTTTTAGCCAATTTGAAAATGGGATTAGTGACTAGGATTATATTATTCATAGCAATGCCTTTAAAGGCAAACTATAACTTATTGTTTAGCAATGATCGGATCCATGCTATAGGAGTAGTGCCTTTAACATTTTACCAGAAGATACTAATATGGAAAGAGGATAGAGTGATTGAATGTCTAGAAGTTGATGACAATTTAAGTTACATGCAATAGTGTAATGTTCAAAATATATAGTTTTAAGCCACTACATATAAGTAAGTGCATTGACCTATGAACTTTTAAGATGTATCTTCTAGAAACATCTTATTTCAAGATAATCCTAAAGGTTAAAATATTAAGATTAACTTGTGACTTTAATGAATGAATATCAAAGAAAATTTGCTTTGTTGTCAGCTTATGTTACTGAGCAAACTTGTACAAAAGCTCCAAATTGTATTTATGATCATAGTCCATTTAAATTTCATGAATCACCTATTAAAGAGGACACCAAGAAAGTTAAAGTCCAAGACTTTTTGCAGGAAGTTAATTTAGAAATTGAAGAAAAGCTAAGGTTGACATTTATCAATACAACTTTGTCGAAAGACATTAAAGGTTAAATAGTTGACATTATGGGAAAAGATAAAGACTATTACACTTGGAATTATGATGAAATGTCAGGATTAAATCGGGACCTAATAGAGAATGAAGCACTAATAAAAGAGGGGTTTTAACTATACAAATAACCTATTTGGTGTTTTGCATAAGAAGTTATGCCAAAAATAAAAGAAGAAATTGAAAATTTGTTTAAGGCTAAGTTCATAAGAACCACGAGGTTTGCTAAATGGATTTCACCTATCATGAAAAAGAATGGTAAATTAAGAGTGTACATAGATTTCATAAATATAAATAATACTACACTTAAGGATGAATATCCTATGCTAATTATAAACATATTGTTCGACTCAAATTCAGGCCATGTGGTGGTAAGCCAAATGGACGACAACAATGGGTAAAACCATGTATATATAATTGAGGAAAAGATGCCAAAAATAGCTTTTTAGTGTTGATAAAAAAATATTTACTATTTTATGTTTCCTATTTTATATCTTTTAGGTATTATAGTTACTTAATTTCATTGATTAAGCCTTATTTTATAATTTTAGGTTGATTTTATAATATTATGAATTTATTTGGTAAGCATTGGATTTTGGTACTATTTCTATCTTTTAGTCATATCTTAGGATCTGGATGTTGGATTGAGGTGAATTTTATACTTTTAGAAAGCTTAAAGAGGGAACTACAATTTTTATGTTTTAGCCTAAGCCCACTTCAGGCATTTTGGAAGTCATATGTGGTTAAGAAGATGAAGTTATGTCTTTGTGCCAACTGAGCCTACCTCAATTTTTGAGCCATAATTGTAGCTAAAAAAGTCAAATTAACATGAAACTAGCACTTAAATTCTCAAAAGACACATGCCTACAAGTTTCATGTTATGGGTTTTCCAAATTACATTGATTTCATAGTCTTATACTCGCTAGAAGACAGACCTATGGGAATTAACTGCTAAAACTATGAAAGTTAATTATCTTGTTAAAAATAGGTTTGAGCTTCTAAAAATTAGGAAGACACCATATTTGTAATCCTAAGAGGCATAGAAGTCAGGTCCATTAGGGCTGTAACTTAATTAGCTCAAATAAATAGGGGTGAGACTAATTTGAGATAATTAGACTTCAAACTTTACATAAACCTAACAACATAGCTTTTCTTTCTTTTCTTGTTTTCAAGCCATGGAAGGCTAAAGACTCTTAGTTGACTTAAGGATTATGAAACTCTTCTCTTCAAGGATTATGAGATCTTAATTAGTAATGTTAATTTCTTCCTATTGATTTTCCTCTTTCTCCAATTGTTTATACTGAATTATTGAAATTGCTTGCATTAAGTTTTGATTTGGTATAATTGGTACTCAATCTCATGATTTCTATTTTTTTTTGCTATTTTAATGTGAAATTATGGTTGGTTAATCATCGTTTTACATGTTGGGGTAGAGGGTTAGGAGATTACTTTAATGGTATCTAATTTAATTTCCTAAATTAACTGAATTCTATTTTCAAGTCAATTTCGATCTAGTTTAGGGGTTATGACGATTACTTAATTCAACTACTAATCTTAATTGACTAAACTTTAGATAGTAATCTAGCATAGGATTTATAGATTATTTTAGGGGTTCTGGTAATCCAAGGTTAAAAAATCAATTGGAATAATTAAATATATTATGATTTAGCATTAATCCACAGTAAGAGCTAGCATATCCTTGAATCAGTTGCTTTCGTATATTGAATTCTTTCTGCTTACTTACTATTTTGCTTCTATTTTATGCTTGTTTGTTGCATTATTATCATTTTAATTTTGTGCAACCAAACTCCTGCAATTTTGCATTCTGTTATGGTATAATTATATATACAACATACAACAAATTGCATAATGCATTATATTTCTTTATAGCATTCTGCCTTATTGCATTTGCATTTTGTTTTCATTAGTTTTCTTCATTTTCATTGCATCAATAAGTCAAAAATTGTATAGATATTATTAGGAATTCATTTAGAAAAGATAAAATTAAGGGATTTCATTTAGAAAAGATAAAAATTAAGGGATTGCATTAATAAGTCAAAAATAGTGTTTCCTAGAAAGTCATAATACTGCAGTAACAAAATCAGTACCAGCAATAGTAGTAAACCAAATATGATCCTTACTCTAATTTTTATAATCCTAGCTAGAGGGACCATCATAATTTAAAATATAACAATGCACTAGTCTAGCAACCCAACTAGTACCATACCAGAACAAACCTCTATTCCAATAACAAATCACTAAGCCAATCCAACAACAACAAAATTTCTAGAACCAATAAGCAGCATCCTATTCATCCTCTCAGCCATCCTTTGAGGAGTTAGTCAAGCAAATGGCTACTAACAGTCTATAATTCCAATAGAGGGCAGATGCTACAATGCAGGACCTATAAACACATATTGGTCAGCTTGTTTCCACTATAAATGAGCTTAAATCACAAGGTTCTAACAAATTACCCTCCCAATCAATTCCTAACCTAAGAGGTAATGTCTTTGCCATTATGCTAAGAAGTGGCAAGGAAGTCCATGTTCCTAACAACATAGAGTTAACAATTAACTAACAGAAGCCAAAATAACTAATAGTTGCTAAAGATGCTTAAAAAAATCCCTTAAATCCAACTAAAATTTAGATAAACTAGAGATAGTCCAGAAACCATTAGAATTCACAAAACCACTTTCTTTCCCCAGCAAAATTACACAAGCGAGGAAAAGAGAAGAAATTGATAGAGATAAAGAGATATTGGAAACTTTTAGGAAGGTGAGAGTTAACATTCCATTGTCGGAGGCCATCAAATAAATTTCTAAGTATGCTAAATTCCTTATAGAACTATGCACATGCAAGAAAAAGCTTCATAGCAATGAAAAAGTAAGTTTAGGCTAGAATGTCTTAGCTATTCTTCAACCAAGCCTACCCCAGAAGTGCAAGGATCCAAGGACTTTTGATATACCTTGTGTAATAGGTAACAATAGATTTGAACATGTATTAATTGACTTGTGAGCTTCCATAAATGTCATGCCAATGTTTGTATTCTTGTCTCTACAACTTAGTCCTTTGAAGTAAATAGAAGTTATCATCCAATTAGCCAACAAATGCATAACACAACTTGTTAGAGTTATTGAAGATGTATTGGTTCAAGTTAAAAAGTTAATATTCGTAGTGCATTTTTACATTCTACCAATGGAAGATGCGTTTGCACTTAGCCCTGTACCTTTGATTTTAGGAAAACTATTCCTCAAAATAGCAAAAATAAAAATTGATGTAGATGCTAGTACTCTTTCTATGGAAGTAAAAGATACAATAGTGACATTCAACATTTTTGAAGCCATGAAATTCCTTACTAAAGAACATTTTGTATTTCAAATAGATGTGCTTAATGAACTTGCTGAAAATGCCCCTAAAGACATGCTTGCTAATTTACCCCATATTTCTAAAATTTATGGAATGCATTGATGATCATGAATGCACTTGTTGTAATGGTGATAACTAATGCACTATATGCAAAGAAATTTCTACATTTTTAGGAGGAGAAACTAGTACTATTCTAAAAGATGCAGAAAATCCAAAAAATGCAGAATTTGCTAGCAAAAAAAGAAAATCATCATGCTAAAGTAGTCTCTATCATGGAATTAATACCCTCTATCATCTAGCCACTAACATTAAAGTTTAAACCTTTTCTAAACCATTTGAAATGTGCTTTTTTAAAGGAGAATGAAAAGCTACCAGTCATTATAGTAAGGAATTTGCAACCTAAATAAGAGGAGTAATTATTGTAGATTTTGAAAGCTCATAAAGAAGTAATAAGGTGGACACTTGCAGCCATTCCTAATATTAGCCTTTCAACATGCATACATAAAATTTTACTAAAAGAAGGAGCTAAACTAGTGAGGCAACCACAAAGAAGTCTCAACCTCCTGATTTTGGACATGGTAAAGAAGGAGATTGCCAAGCTTTTGAAGGTTGATATTATATATCTAATTTTAGATAACAAATAGGTGAGTCCAATCCAAGTTGTTCCTTAGAAAAATGGGTTAACAATAGTGAAAAATTAGAATAATAAGTTACTCCCTACTAGAGTGTAGAATAATTAGAGAGTTTGCATTAAATATAGGAAACTAAACTAAGTAACTAGAAAAGACCACTTTTTATTACCTTTCATTGATCAAATGTTGGAGAGATTGGTTGGAAAATCCTATTATTGCTTCCTAAATGGTTACAGTAGTTATTTCCAAATCTATATTGCACCAAAAGATTAAGAGAAAATAACATTCACCTACCCATTTGGCATTTTTGCTTATAGGTGATGCTTTTTGACCTATGTAATGCACTTAAAACATTTTAAAGGTGTATGGTGAGCATCTTTTTTGAATTTTTAGACAATTATATTGAAGTTTTCATGGATGACTTTTCTATTTTTAATTCCTCCTTTGATGCAAACTTGGATAATCTTTTTAGGGTGTTAGACAAATGCATTGAAATGAACCTTGTGCTAAATTTTGAAAAATATCATTTCTTAGAAAAGCATGACATAGTTTTAGGACATATAGTAAGTAGCAAAGGCATTGAAGTAAATCATGCTAATATTGATGTGATTTCTACTTTACCTTACCCCAATTGTGTGTAAGAAGTGCATTCTTTTCTTCATAATGCAAGTTTTTATATGAGATTTATCATAGATTTTAGCAAAATTGCTCTTTGATTGTCCAAGCTACTCTAAAAAGAAGCAAAATTCAACTTTGATTAACATTGCAAGAAAGCTTTTGATAAGTTAAAGCAAGCTTTCACTACCACTCTCATCATTTAACTACCATCTTAGGATTTTCCTTTTAAGTTAATGTATAATGCTTTTAACTATGTAATTAGTACTGTTCTTGCACAAAGAGTGGTAAAATTATCTCATGTGATTTACTATGCTTCAAGGACTTTGGATGCTAACCTAGCAAATTACACCACAATAGAAAACAGAACTTTTAACTATTATTTTTGTTTTAGATAAGTTTATATCATATTTATTGAGTTCTAAGGTGATTATGTTTTTTAATCATGCAGCTTTAAAGTTCCTCTTGAAGAAACTTGAGGCAAAACCTTGCTTGATTAGATGGATATTGCTTTTACAAAAGTTTGATATTGAGATTAGAGATAAGAATGGTGCTGAAAACTCAATGGCTAATCATTTGAACAAAATTTCAAGAGATGTGGACATTTTTTCCATCCATGACACCTTTCTGGTTGAGCAGCTTTTTCAGCTATTAAGTAAAGATCCTTAGTATGTTAATTCAGTGAATTATCTAGTTACTAATGAGTTATCCATATATGATAAGAAAGCTTAAATTGATAAATTCCAGAGTGAGGCTAAGTATTATGTATGGGATGATATTTATTTGTAGAGATTTTATGTTGATCAAATAATTTTGAAATGTTTACATGATTTTGAGTTTCATTCTATGCTAGCATTTTATCATGCTCATACTTGTGAAGGTCACTTTAGACTTAAGAAAATAGTAAGGAAAGTGCTAGATTGTGGTTTTTATTGGCCTACTTTATTCCATGATACTTACGTATTTTGTAAAAATTGTAAACAATATCAAAACAAAGGGAATTTAACTGGTAGACATGAGATGCCTTAATCTTCTATGCTTTTTTATAAAGTTTTTTATGTATGAGGCATTAATTTTCTAGGTCCTTTTTTTTCATCTTTTGGAGTTGTTTACACTCTTCTTACTACTGATTATATTTCTAAATGGGTGGAAGCTAAAACCATCAAGATTGATGATTCCAAAGTTATTATAGATTTTTTGAGGTTTTATATTTTCAGTAGGTTTGGCATTCCATGTACTTTGAGCAGTGATCAAGAGACTTATTTTTGTAATAAAACACTTGAGGCTTTGTTGAAGAAATATGGGGTTTGCCATAGAGTTTTCACACCATATCATACCCAAACAAATGGGCAAGCAAATTTTCCAATAAAGAAATGAAGTTAATCTTGGAGAAAATCATGAAGCCTCATAGAAAAGATTGAAGCCTTAGATTAGATGATGCACTTTCGGCTTATAGGACCGTATACAAAACCCTTATTGGGATGTCTCCATGTGTGATTATTTTTAGGAAATCATGTCATCTTTTGGTGGAGTTGGAGCATAGAGCATTTTGGGCTATAAAAAGATACAACATGGATTTGAAAGCATATAGAGAAGAAAAGAAATTATAATTGCAAGAATTAAAAGATTTTAAACTTGAAGCCTATGAGAATTCTAGGCTTTACAAAGAGAAAATAAAGACATTTCATGATAAGTTCATTCTTAGGAAAAATTTTGAGATTAGCCAAAAAGTTTTGTTTAATTCAAGGCTTAGATTGATGCCAGATAAACTCTATTCTTATTGTAATGGATCTTTTGTTATTACTAACATTTTTCCTTATGGTGTAGTTGAAATCAAGAGTTTGGAGAGTAATAAAGTATTCAAAGTTAATGAGCAAAGGTTCAAACCATTCTATGAAAGCTTTTAAAAGTAAGTGGTGGAAGCAATGGAGTTAGGGATCCTAGTTTATTCTTGATGAGCTTGAATATGATGTCTAACCAAAGATATTAAAAAAAGGCTCTTCTTGGGGGGTAACCCAAGCCATTTAAATTTGCTTTCTCTTACCCTTCTCTTATATTTACATGTCCTTTATCGTTCTTGATATTATTCTTGATGATATTGATATGATTTATATTGATGATAATGTAAAATTTAAGTGTGGGGGGACTTCTAGGATTTACTTTATGTTTTGTGTCTTCTTTCAATACTTTTTATTCTTTTCAACTTTATGCTTTCAAAAAAAAAATAGAAAAAAGTGTATTTTTCACTTGTTTTTAAGTCATTTTCACTCATTTTAAGTCCTTTTTAGTTGCTTTCCATCAATGGAGGTTTTGCATTTTCATAAGTAGGATTCAATTGAAGTTAGATAAGATTTATAACATGATTGAATGAATGATTTTACTTCTTGAAATTAATTAATGTAATAATAGATTTTGAATTGGTAGTACGACTTACCTTGTGAGTTTTTAGCCTTTTTGTTGAAAATTTCTACTATGATATTATCTTTCTTTCTTGTATGATGTTCTTCCATGATTTATTTCTCTAAAACTTGCTTTGAATCTTTTTGAGATTACATTTTGCATATGCATGCACAAATATTATTAAGGCATTCTTTATCTATTTTAAGTAAAGCTATAAAGCCAACTTTGATTTTTCTTTTTTTACCTTTGTTAAGCCCCCTTGAACTTGTATTGCCTTTTTTTATTAACCCATGAGCATATTTTTCTAATGAAAAATAAATATTTTTAGTAGAGTATTTGAATTTTATGAGATGAGCTCTTAAATAAATACGGGGGTGTGTTGAGAAAAGTTATCATCAAAAGTTAGTTTAAAAAAAAGAAAAAAATAATCAAAGTAAAAAAAAGAAAGAAAAAACAAAAAAAAACTAGAATAAAAATGAGAATGAAGAAAAGAAAAAAAGAAAGAAAGAAAAAGAAAGGAAAAATAAAGAAGTTGATGAGTATTTGAATTTATATTTGGCTTGATGTGTTGAGTCATAATTATTTATGATTTATTCATATATTTTTTATTCAAGTGCTTTATTGACTTCTCTGGTTTCTAACATTCCATATTCTTATTTTTTCTATCTTTACCTTAGTCTGATAACAATTATGAATAAAGTCCTTTTAGTTTATGTTGTATATGTGATTTAAGTAGGTTAGATGATTAGCAAGCTTATGATAGAGCAAATTTCATGAAATGAACTTGAGTAAAATACTAGCTTAAACACTTGAGAGTTAGAGAGTGAAGTTTGTAAGAATCTACCAATTTGATCTATTCTTTTTGAATGAAGTTGTTATATTAGTTAGTTCCAAATTTGTTAAGATTTTTCTCCATAATATGTTATATTTCTTACTGACTTTTATTTGTCTTTTACTTGTGGATTTATGATTTTGAAGTTTTTAGAAAGTAAAACTTTTTGTATCTTAGTTTTAAATAAAATTGTGTCTTACTTGAGAACAAACAAGAGCTAAGTATGGGAAAATTTGATAAAAAAATATTTACTATTTTATTTTCTCTTATTTTATATCTTTTAGGTATTATATTTGCTTAATTTCATTGATTAGGCTTTATTTTGTAATTTTAGGTTGATTTATAGTATTATGAATTTATTTGCTAAGTACTAGATTTTGATACTATTTATATTTTTCAATCATATCTTAGGCTCTGGATGTTAGAATGAGGTGAATTTTATATTTTTAGTAAGCTTAAAGAGAGATTAGAGGTCATATGTGGTTGAGAAGATGAAGTTATGTCTTTATCCCAGCTGAGCATGCCTCAATTTTTAAGCCATAACAAGAGCTACAAAGTCAAATTGACTTGAAACTAATGCTATAATTCTTAAAAGACAAAGGCCTACAAGTTTCATGTTTATGAATTTTCCAAATTATATTGATTTCATCGTCATATATTGGCTAGAAGACAGACCTACTGGAATTAACTGTTGAAACTATTAAAGTTAATTATCTTGTTAAAAATAGGTCTAGGCTTCTAAAAATTAGGAAGGCCCCATATTTGTAATCCTTAAAAGACATAGAAGTCAGGTTTATTAGGGTTTTAGCTTAATTAGGTCAAATAAATAAGGGAGAGAGTAATTAGACTTCAGACTTTACACAGACTCA
This sequence comes from Sindora glabra, assembly GCA_020226215.1. Lineage (NCBI taxonomy): Eukaryota > Viridiplantae > Streptophyta > Magnoliopsida > Fabales > Fabaceae > Sindora > Sindora glabra. The sequence continues at coordinate 88,341,824 of CM035226.1, forward strand.
ATAACATAGCTTTTCTTTCTTTTCTTCTTTTCTTGTTTTCAAGCCATGGAAAGCTAAAGGCTCTTGGTTGATTTAAGGATTATGAGGCTTTTCTCTTCAAGGATTATGAGATCTTGATTAGTGATATTGATTTCTTTCTATTGATTTTCCTCTTTCTACAATATTTTATGCTAAATTATTAAAATTGCTTATGTTAAGTGTTGATTTGGTATAATTGGCACTCAATCTCATGATTTCTATTCTTTTGATATTTTAATATGAAATTATGGTTGGTTAATCATGGTTTTACACGTTAGGGTAAAGGGTTATGGGATTACTTTAGTGGTATCTAAAATAATTTCCTAAATTAACTGAATTCTATCTTGAAGTCAATTTTAATCAAGTTTAAGGGTTATGGCAGTTGCTTAATTCAACTACTAATCTTGATTGACTAAACTCTAAATGGTAATCTAGCATAGCATTCATGGATTATTGTAGGGGTTTCAAGTAACCTAAGGTTGAAGAATCAATTGAAATAATTAAATATATTATGATCTAGGATTAATCCACATTAGAAGCTAGCATATCCTTGAATTGGCTGCTTTCATTTATTGAATTCTTTCTATTTACTTATTGTTTTGCTTCTATTTTGTACTTGTTTATTTCATTGTTATTATTTTAATTTTGTGCAACCAAACCCGCTCCCTAATTTTGCATTCTATTATTGCATAATTATATATACAACATATAATAAATTGCATAGTGCATTCTATTTCTGCACATTGTTCTACCTTATTGCATTTGCATTTTGTTTTCATTAATTTCTTTCATTTTCATTACATTAATAAGTTAATAATTGTGTAAATATTGTTAGGAATTCATTTAGAAAAGGTAAATTCAAGGGATCACTAGGGGTACGACTTAATTATGCCACTTTTCTACATTATTTCATTAGTAAACCATTTTTGAATAATTTTGGTGCATTGTGATGTACATTATCAAGTGTGTTAAAGCCATTGGTACATATGAATAGGATATTCAGCTTGAAGAATGCTAGAGCTACTTATTGGTACATGATGAATACTATTTTCCATGACATAATCAGTAAGTTAATGAAGGTTTATATTAATGACATAGTAGTGAAGGGTACGTAATTCCTATAATAAACACTTGGAGAATTTAAGAGAAGTATTTGACCAAATGTGCTCAGATAATTTAAGAATAAATCCATTAAAGTGTGTATTTGGCATTTCAATAGGAAACATCTTAGGTTTTCTATTATATTAGAATGAAGTTAAAATCAACAAAAACAAGACATAATTATAATGGAAGCCTCAATATTGACCAATAAAAGGGAACTACAATGTTTTCTTAGAAAGGTCAATTTCTTGAGCTAGTTCACTTCAACTTATTTAACTATTTCAAGTGAAAACCCTATCACATTGTCAGTGTTTTCACCCTTTCTAAAATTAAAGAAAATCAAACATGTCAAGTGGAGAGAGGAGCATGAAACTACATGCAAAGATATTAAAAGATACTTAACCAATGCACCTATGATGTCTTCTTATATTCCTAGCTAACTTCTTAGATTATATATCCTCGCCTCTGATAATGTAATAAGGTGTTTCCTAGCCTAATAAAATAATGAGAGAAAAGAAGAGACATTTATTATTTATCAAGAATGCTAAATGTAACTGAACAAAAATATTTGATAGTAGAGAAATTATGCCTTTCTTTGTACTTTTTTTATAAAAAGCTTAGATACTATTTATTGCTAACCACTGTACAAGTATTAGTAAAAATTGATATCCTTAAGTACATGTTAGCATAACCTTTGATTCATCATCAAGTGGGAAAATAAACTTTTAAACTTGACTAAATTTACCTTTTAAGATTGCCTATTAAAGGTTGTGAAAGGGTGAGTAATGGCTGACTTTGTATTTGAGAATTAAACATGGTCGATAGAGTTTATTAGTATAAACTATTAGAAACTTTATTTCATTAAGTCCTATCATAAGAATAACGCAAGGTTAGTTTGTTAATCATGAAACTACAAAGAAAGTCTGTTAAGTTTTCATTTACCTTAGAATCATTGTGCTTAAATAATAAGGCTGAATATAAAGCACTAATTATTAGCTTAGATTTTTTAATAATATTGAAATATATGGCAATTCACAATTTATCATTAAGCATATTACTAAAGAATACAAATGTATAAATCCTAACATGGATGGATATTTGGCCATTGTAGTTAGACTATTGTATGAATTGAGCGACATAGTAGTTAGACATATCCCTAGGATAGAAAATGAAAAAGCCAACATTTTAACTTAATTTACTTTCAAATACAAGGTAAGCTAATCTAAGTTAGCAAAATTGGTAACTTATAATATGTGTTTCAAGCCAGTTAACACAAAAGAAGTATTGTGTGTGAACACCAAAGATATTTTGATTGATTAGAGAATATCTTTTGTTGACTTACTTAATTAATACCTTCGGTAATGCTAGCCAAGTAATTAGAGTCAAGGCCTTAAAGTTTATGTTACTTGACAAATAGTTGTACAAGAAAGGTTTTGAAGGATAATTGATAAAGTGTTTAGGTAAGAATGAAGCCATAATAGCTATGATTGAAATGTATAAAGGCATCTTGTGAAGCTCACCAAGTTAAGATCAAGATGAAATAAACTTTAATTTGTACAGGCTTATATTGGCCTAAGATAATTAGTGATTGTATGGTATATAGTAAAGGATACCAAGAATTCTAAAAGCATAGGCCTATCCAGAAAGTCCCATCTATTAAGTTGGAATACATTATCAAGCCTTCACCATTTAAGGGATAGACTATGGACATAATTTGTAAGATCTACCTACCTTAAACTAAGGGAAACTGTTATATTTTAGTGGCACTTGACTATTTTAGTAAATAGGTTCAAGCAATAGTATATAATGAGATAAAGCAAGCTAATATCATTAATTTCATTAAAAATAAATTAATATATACGTCCAGCCTACTCAAGATGATTACAATTGATTGATGGACAACATTTACACATTAAAAGGTATATACCAAATTGAGGAGAATTAAAATGCTAACATCCACCCTATATTATGCACCAGCCAATAGCAAAGTAGAGGCTACTAAATAAGTCAATCATTAAAGTAATCAAGAAACACACTAGTTATTACCCTAAAAATTAGCACTAAATGCTAAACATGACACTTTAGGAAATTATAAGTTTACCAAGATAGTTAACTAGGGTAACCCTTTATAAACTAATTTTTAATCATGATGCTATATATATTGTTAGTCAAAATAACAATGCAGGTCTTAGTATAGAAATAGAATTAATTATTACTGAGTGAATATTATGACTTAATGCTTGGTGAGTTAGAAGATTTAGATGAATGTCGATGAAAATAGGATAAATTATTGACTGTGTAGGTCTTAAAAATATAGAAAGAGAATGAATTATTGCCAAGTGAGTATTATGACTTAATGCTTAGTGAGTTAGAAGATTTAGATAAATGTTAATGGAATGCTTTAGACTTTTTACTGTCTAACAAAGAATGATTGGCTGAGTAATACAAAGAATGATTAGCTGAGTAATACAATAAGCATGTTAAAAATAAAAGGTTTACATAAAACTAATTAGTATGGAAAGTAATTCTATAGATGTAAACTAACTTGAGTTATGGTAAGTGGTCACCTCATTAGGTAGGACCATTCTTAGTTATTGATTATTTGGATGGAAATATTATAAAATTCAAAATGTTGAAAATGACAGAGTTGAAACAATTAATGCAAGTACCCATAAGAATATAGATTAGGTTTCTATGAGGCTATGACAATTAAAAATATCTAAAAAAAATTGTTCGCATGAAAAAGGCTAAAAGTACAGCTAAAATCTTAAGATAAAATAGAAAGACTTATTCAATTATTTCAAAATTCATTATTAAGATGGCCAAAAGAAATAACTATATATTAATATAGGCTTAAATTGGTAGATAATATTTAAAAAATGCATATCAAAACTACATGAAAGATTACATTTTAATTGAATGAAAAATGATTTGAAACTCTACCATTGAGCTTTGGCTATTTCCTTATACTTCTATATGGCCTAACATTCTCCATTCATATTGGCCAATCTAGCATTGACAACTTTAAATTCTTTTAGATTTAACTTTTCTTGTTGTAAAAGGGCTTGGCCTTTGTTTTTTAGCCTTGAACCTAACTTCTAGTCATTGCAATAGTCTTTAAATCTATTTAAAATGTTGTTAAAGCTCGGTAATCTAGTCTATATTTTTCTTTATGTCTTTAATGTAAGTTTTGCACTTGATAATGAACTTGACTTTCCTTCATTTGCTATCCTTGAAAAATTCAAAGAACTAATTATGATGTTGCTCCAAGGACTAATATCACCTTAAGTGGCAGTTGCTTTGTTTACATTTTCACCTATCTTAAGCAAAGGCTTAACCAAATTATCTATGCAGGATTTCTACCTAATGGATACTTTGTAGCTAGTCGGCAAATTTTCTTACAAAGCTTTCAATATGGTGTCCATTTTCTATTGAGATTTAGGGTTCTTAAATAAGTCTTCAAATTCATGGTCAAGTAAAGCACCTAGCTTGGTCCTTGCATTTAGGACTACTTCTTAGCACTTTATTTATTGGTTAAACTATGATTGCTCGACCATAGGTGCTAGAGTTAAGAGAAAGGCATTTATTGAGATAAGTGAGCTTTAGATAGAAAAAGGATCCTCATTATTACTATCTTTAGTTTAATTCTCGTGCTATCTTTCTTTATTAGTGTTGGTTTTTCCATTATAAGTCTTAGTGATTGTAATGTTCATTTTTTAGGAAGTTAGGCTTAGCAAGAGTTTCAATTTCCATTCTTGAGCGACTACCATTAGTAGTAACTCCGTTTCCCCTGCATTGGCCTCTACATTCCTAAGTTGGCCAAGAACAACATCTATATTGACACATTATTGCTCTAAATCAGTAGTGGTTTTGCTAAAGCTAATGTGGCTGAATGTATTATTTCTTATGATAGTGATAGGAATCATGCCTTCAATATTCTATCTTTGGCTAGTTGAGAGTAGAAGTTGTTGAAAAGCTAGTAGAGTTAGCACTATAACAAGGTAGACCTATAAAATAAAAAAAGGGTAAGCATAGGCAAATGAAATTAAAAATCATAAGGTGAAGAATTAAAATTTACCTAAAACTTATCAAACTCTCTAATGGTGGAAGAACCAAAAATCTATTACATACTAAAACTCTCAAATTAAGCAGTATCCTATGAAAAAGTTACTACTAGAGCATGTAGCTGACTAAAGGTAATGCTTTCTTGCAACTAGTTCTATAGGTTAACTCCTACTCGGTGTGGAATAGTGGTAAGATTGTCTTTTTCTTCTTCTTCTTTTTTAATTTAGAGAGGCATCATTAATAGCTTTCTCTTTATAGAAAATTTGCTTGGTTTGATTATAGAACTACTTAGGTTTAACTTATTTTTTTGCTTAGCAATTGAATCAAGCAAGATACCTTAGAATTTAGTTAGAATGGTCATGCTTGCAGAAAAGTAATGTAAAAAGTTAAGTTAAGAGATTAAAGTGGCAATTGGGAAGATTAAAAACTTATACCTCTTAAGCTAAGTAGCTATTCATATTTGACTCAAGTAGTAAGCCAAACTTCAACCATTAAATAAATACTTTTAAAGTTATAAGGGTAATGATCAATTATGATTACATCTAGATTTAAGTTCCCTTCCTTTTCTAGGTATCAAAGGTATATATTTGGCAATACTGAAATGGGCATTTGGCAATAGGATTGGTTTGGTTTGAATGTAGGGTTTGAAAAAGATTGATATTAAGATTTTTTTGGTATTCCTTCCACCATTTTCTCCTATAGTAAGTATTATGGTTTTCTTTGTTTTTCTAAAGGGTTTCTTTAGCATTAAGAAGGTGGCATGGATATGGCAATAATTATAACTACCCTTGTAATATTTTTCAAAACTATAGATTTCATTATAATGTATACCTATGACCTTTTAGAAGCCTAACCATTTGTACATCAATAATATCTGTAAGGTTCACATTAATAGACTACTTAAAATACACCTAAGTGTTAGTGGTCCACCCTTCCTAAAAAATGTCATTATAAGCATTATTGAGGGAGAAATAAAAAAAGGTGAAGGTGTTGAGCATGTTTTGGTTATGTTCTTTGATGGTGGGGATATTAAAAGATGTCAAAGTCTATTCCTAATAGTGAGAATTTAATGTGATTAGTGGCTAACCTTGTATAAGCCTAAATTATTTAGTCATGCTATTTGATAGGTACCATTTGATCAATAAGGTCTTTTCTTACACCAAGCTAATAAGGATATATTATAGGCATAAATGATTAACCTGACCTCATACGCTTTATGGCTTACTTGGTTCAAGTTCAAAGTTAAACCAAAAATGACTAGTTGGACAAAAAGCAAAAGAGGACAACCATTCTACAAGGCAATCAATAATGTAAGTGTAAAAAGTTTTAAAGTATAAATAGGAAAAATCATTAAGTGAAAAGGGAATGGAGTGGCCTAAATATAATATATTTGAATCTTGAAATAGCATTTTCTATTAAAACTTTATAGTTCTTTGGAAGCAAGAAATGTTCCCAAAAATGGGCTATTAACCACATTTGAAAGATCTAGAAGAGACCTTCCATGTTTGAAAATTTTTGCTGAGCTCTCATGTGATTTATGATAGTATTAGTGTTTTCAAAAAGATAACTTAAAATAAGTTAGCCTAAAGCCAATTGTTGATCATTACTCAAAATAACACATAAAGGAAGATAAAAATGGAAAATTTTAAAGTTAAAATGCAAAATAATTGTTTACATAGTTAGTAAAGAAGGAATGCTATGTTTTTAAAGTTGGAAACAGGAGTGTTTGGCTCACCTATATTTGTTCTTAAAAAAAACTGAATAAGTAGAAGGTTTTCCATTAAGTTTGAAAAGAACTTTATATTTTCTTTTCAACATTAGAAGTAAAGTAATGCGACCATTGATAATTGGCAACCTTATCAAAGCTAAGAGGTCAAAAATTTATAAACTTATAATGCTATAGGACAAATAGAGTTTATTGATAGAAAGGGAGCAGTAAGTTAAGGCAAAGTCTAAAAGTGACAAGTTCCATTTAGTAGATTAACATGAAAGTTGATTGATATAAAAAATTCCTAATTTTTTTTCAAAAGGTTCCTTTTGCAAATTGGACATGCTCTAACCATAATAGGTTACTCCTCAGTAAGGTAGGGAAAATTCTTAAAAATTCTAAACCCTTTAGTGACCTAAGAGAAGCTAGCCATAACATTAAATGTAAAATTATGTTTTTGGTTGAAAAATAGATTGGAATCTTCTTCTAAAACATCAATAGGCAAGGAACAAGAGGGAGACTTACTCTCAAGTATATTAAAAGTAGATGAATGAGATAACATCTAAAGTTTTTGCATTAAAGATTCTATTAGAGTGGCATCAATGATTCTCATTTGGCTTAAAGTTTAGGTGGTTAAACCTTGAGTAGAAGGAGAATCAATTTCCATTGTTGTATAAAGAGATGAAAAAGGAGCAATATAATGTAGTTTTGAGAGAAAAATTACAAAAGAACATAAAGAATGGTAAATGGAGCAAGAAAATGGGAAAGAAGGAAAAACACTATTTAAAGAAGAAAAATTATGACTTAATTTTAATGGGCTTTAATGGCAACTGTCCATGCCTTCTAATATGACATTGAAAAGGCATAGATGGAATATAGATTCATGCATTCCTTATGATAATACACCTTAAACTCAGTAAAAGTCAATATAACAACAAATAAATCCTAGCTAACTATATGTTTTTAAGCAAATCCAAAATGATATATTCATTTGGAAGCATATGAAGAGTCTATCCAATAGGACAACGTCATTTAGGAACTTTTATGCACTTAAAACTTCTTAAGAGTTGAAAAGAGTGAATGATCAAAGCTCGTGTACTAAGAAAAGCAATAGGCAACAATTTATCACCCTTTTCATATATTTTAACATACTCTAAAGTTGAAATGTTTTCTTTTTCAACAAATTGAAAAGATTTAAAACAATTTGGTTTCACATTCTTTTTGACTTCAAATAGGAAACCAATATCAAAGGGCCTAAGTTACACCTAACTTTTATGAAATCTTAGTGAAGTCCTTTTATTCGACTAAACAGGGAAAAAACTAAAGTTTATAAAGGCATCTTATGCTGTTATTACAACATAATCAAAAGATTGGTCAAAGACCAAGCCAATAATGATAGGTAAACCAAAGTGTATGTTGGTCAAAGCTCAATGAGAATGTATCATTGAGGTAGGAGATCACAAGTAGTTATCCTTATTTAATGAGTTATACTAGTGAAGCCAGCTCATTAATCCATTTTGATATGTGGAACCTTCCATGTCTGTGGCTAAAGAAGGGGCTCCATTTTTCTAGTTTGACTACATAAAGTAATTTTTATGCACTCTGGATCTTTCACACATCTAGTAATTTGTTGGCGCCAAAAAATTTAACCTGTTCTTGGTACCTATTTAAACAATTCAATATAAATTTCCCTTAAACGCCTTTTACTAGCATGTTAGGACTTTTTATAGTTTCCAACTTGGTTAATGCACTCTAATCCTCAAGGAAGGCTTAACAAGGACTTAGTGACAATGTAGGTGTCTTAACAAAATTGCTTTCCCCTTTTGTAAAATTTTATGTTATCATCATTCAATGTTTACATAATTTGTACATTTATTTAATCATTGCTTTTGAACTGTATTACTCCTTCTTAATATTGCATGCCTATTATGTTAAAGCTCTATACTTTACACATGGACCTTGATAGGGGTAAATTATAAGGTGATTTGATTAAAACCATAGGATTTATATGCTTAATAGTTAAGGATACGGTTAATCAAGAAGCATAAGGTTGGAAATCATGAAGGATAAGGATAACTAGAAGTCACAAATTGGAAACTTGTTTGATATATGTTTTTACTGTGAATGTTATTGATACATATTGAAAATCTTTATTGATCTAGATGTAAGCAACTATAGAGACAATAACTAGTTAAGTTTTAAATGTTTGGAGCTTTATATGACATGGAAGTTTGAAATAATGATAATTGTCTATTCCATCCTTATCTAATTATCCTAGATTAATTCTTATGGATTGTTAGCCAGAATATTTCCTACTAAGCCCTATATTTACTATTTTATAGGTATAACTTTTTAGATAGATCATAGGAGCTTTCTCTACCACCACAGTAAGTAAGACATTTCCTTCAAGGGTCATTAACAGAGGTTTTTTTTGGTGAATTGGTAACAAATGCCAATTAATATATTTGTGAATTTGAAATAGTGCTATTAAGCAATATAGTAGGCTAAATCTCTTTTGTTAAGTAGGACTTGAATTGTAAATATGCTTTTGTGTAGTTAGAAAAACTTGTGCTTTACTCTTAAGATTTATAACTTAACCTAAATATTTTTTAGACGAATTATTCATTATGTATGGATACTTTTGATATGAATGCATATTTGATATTTTCTTTACGATAGAGTGCAAGATAGGAATAGTTACCATGTTTTGTTCACTAATGTATATAAGATAGGCTAATAAGATTACGAAAGAATAATCTTATGCCAATTATGGCCGAATCAAGTAATGACAAAGGTTATACTAGAGCATGGTTTAGGATTATCTCATAAGGTAATGGCTCTTAGTATGGATTAAGCTATTTAATTCCATTTGCTGCCAAGGGTGTTAATTAGAGTTGTATTAATGGTACATGCACATCTAGGATTACGTATCACAAATGCCATTTTGATTAATCTCATTGCATTATTCAATAAAAATTCAATAGGTAGGATTTTACAAAATTAAGCTAATTAGTGTTTATTAGTAGATAACAAGTAAAAATAATTATTATCAATAATGGAAATATTTTTTTTTGTTTTGGAGGATAAAAATCCATTTGGAGTTAATTAGGCAAAACTTTAGGAAATTAAAGATTTAAGATCCAAGATTAATAAGACTCAGGTGTAACATAAGGTTTTCACTCAAAAGTATCTTAAAATTATCCTAAAATGAAAAAAAAATGAAAATTTAGACCTATATATAGTGGCATGGATATCCATTAGGAGGAGGGAGGAAAATTAGTTTGGTTTAAAGACTTTAGTGTAATTATTAAATAAATTTCCTAATTAGTAATTTTAAAGGAAAATGAAGTGGAAAAAACATAATATTCTATTAAAAAACTTAATCATCAAGAATTAGAATATATTAAGGAATTTGGGATAAGAATATTCTATAGTATGTGCTCATATGATAAACTTAAAGATAGAATATGCTAAGAATGATATTTAGAAATGAACATTCTTTGCATCATTCCATTTAAAGATAAGTTTAAAGTAAAAAGGAAAGTTAATATGCAATTAGACCCCTTCCTAAATAGCTAAACCATGTAACTCATGGTTAAAAGGGAATTAGATGATATAATTTAGTTATTTAGGGATGATATAATCTTAACTTGGTGAGCACTCATCTTCACACTATAAATTAAGGAATTTTAGCTTATTTCCTTCCATAACAAAGAAGAGGAGCATGGTTAGAAAGAGATAGAAGAGAAAGAGTGGTTTCTTCAAGTTCTTGCAAGTTTATAATGAGTTTCCATTAGCCTTTTAAGTGTTCTTGGAGTTTAGTTAAAGTTAGAAGCATTTTTAATCATCTAATGGAGACATAAGCTCAAAACTCCCATGGATCTTCTTTTTGGGTTTGATAGACTTCTACATTTTCTATTTCTTCAATAGAAGGTAAAAAAAATCCATTTCTGAAGGAATAATAGGCTTTTATCTCTAGCTCAGGGAGTTCTCGGTCAGGTTCAATGCAGGAAATGCTAAAAGCTACTCCCTATGGAATCCTAACTTAGAATACCACCTTTGGAAAATAGGGGGAATTACTTTTCTTTTGTTGGCTAGCCCTTTTAGCCATAAAACAAAGAGCTCATAGGCCTTATTTTGTTGATCAAAGAGCGACTTTACTCTTTATTCTGCTATTCTTCCTTTCACCATCTTTTCCTGAGGAAAACACAAATCCTATGGATATTCTTTCCATAAGCTTCTTGACAAATTCTATGTTGTTATAGGTACTACACTTTGGATTTTAGGCAAAGGAATTAAGCACCTTAAGCATCCTTAAATGAGTAAAGATCTACTTTTTTTTTTTAGTTTTCTTTCTTAATAATGTTTCTATGTCAGATATATAAGTGATTATGTTTGTTATTATTGCATTGAAGCCATGAAACTCATGGTGCATTATTTGTTAATATATTCCTTGAAAAGGTTTTGAAAAGGATAATTTTAAAATGATTCTTTAAATTGTTACATTTGGAAACATGATTTTCACATGAAAATGAAAGAAAATTTTGAGGAAAAAGCATTATGAGGCTCACAATATCTTGCTTTAAAAAGGGAAAAAAATATATTTTTGACACATAAAAGATGTTATGCTACGTTTTAAGATGATCAAATGCATAAAAATCAAGTTTTAAAAAGATAAAAATGACTTTAAGAAAAGCATATATTGTCCATAGGTTTCTTGTAGGTTGAAAGGGAAAAATTTTATTTTTCTAAGTATATTTTAAACTATTTAATTAATATTATTAAGTATTCATACTAAAATTTTGTAGCAAGAATGTTCTTGAAAACATGTTTAAAAGATCATGGAATAGTGTAGAAAATGATTTTTAAAACTATATTTTCAAGTAATAAATTTATCTAATAAAATATCTTAAATGGTAATTATTTTGAGTGATCTTTGAAACTTATTTTTTTGACTAAAAATAAATAAAAAATGTTATTTTATTTTTAAATATTAATTCTAGAAATTTTTACAATATTTTATTAAAGGGATTTTCAAATTTATAGATATGAATTTTAAGATATTTTGATAATTGCCTAAAATAGTAAGTAGTGTAAAATATTTTGACATGAAAAAGGCTTAAAAATGTCATTTAAACATTTATTTTAAATCTAGAATTTTTTATAAAAAATTTAACAAAAAATGATATTTTAATTGGTATTTAAAATCTCAAAATGCTTATTAAAAACTTGTAAGGATTAGTGCTTATTTTTTTAACTAGTTGGTACTAGTGTAGAATAGTTTTAAACAATTTTATACTCTTAGACATCACTTAAATTCTCTTGAATTAGCAAGGAAAAACAAATTCCTTACTTATTAGAATGATTTTCAAGTCATAGAATTAGAATTCTTCAAAATTAGAAGTTATAGAACTTAGAAAATCTAAGTGGACTATATCTAGTTTTATGACATGAACTGTGAGAAATATATTAATCCTAGATTGATATTTTGATTGATGATTCACATATAATATTATGTAGTTACAAACTTTAAAAAAATATGTTTAGTTAATAATGAGTATTTTGTGAAAAAAAAGAGACACTGCTCCATGGGTTTCATAATAAAACTATCAATATAGTGCATGGATATTGATATGAATGTTATATGATTTGTATATGCAGTGATATGTTTGTATATGAAAATGGACCTTTTGAAAGAGATACAGTAACATCAAATGATTACTTTAATTTTGCCTATGATCATTAGAAATATGATGAGGTAATTATAGAACTTTCTTACTAGATTCCATTCTTTGTTATATTTTGACCATGGTTATAAATAATATTTTGACCTTACCCTATTATGTGAAGTGGGTTAGTGAGAGCTTGATATAAAATTGGGTTTTACGTTGTATATGAAAATATGATTATATGCTAAATATGGGATTTAATGTCATTTATGACATTGTTGGCTTAAATGTTGTCAGCTTAAATTCCAATGTGAAGATATAACAATTTAGCAAAATATTTGATGTGAGAGCTTTTGGAGATGATGAGAGTTTTGGCCTGGCACCTTGTATTTCAAGTCACATTCAATAACTTAAGGTAAAGGAACCATAACGTTGGGATACGTATAGCTATGGTTTGTCCAGAGTAATAAGGATGAAGTTTTTATACCATACTACTATTATTACTTATTTAATATTATGAATGGATGATATTCTACTCATATGTTTAAGATGAAACTACTGTTAAAATGGTTTTTAATTATATATATCCTATCTATGAAAGTTATTTCAATTGAAATTGATTAGAACATTATATGATAGCTATTTTGCTGAGTAATTTTATTACTATCTACTTGTCAATATAATTTTTGCAAATACTAAGCTAGATGCTACCATTGAGCTTTCAAATATTTGGTGACCATGCATTATATGTAGTATGGTACCATTTTGCAAAGAGTTCCCTTTTTTTGTCTATTGTTTTGTAACCAATAGTGTTAGTTATTGATTTACTTGATACAACATTAAAGTTACTTGCCACTTCACTTGTTCTATTGGCATATGTACCCATTTCATCAATATAAGCATCACTCCTATCACCAGAGCCCTTGTTACCTCTTGTGATTGTACCAACATCATTGGTAGTACATTCTTTACTATATATTCTATAGCTTGAGTATGTCCCTATGTATGTTCCACTTATCATCATCGAGGACTGGTAAGTTTAATGTAACGTGTCTAATTAGATACATCAATGAATTGTTATGTTGATAGATACCATTTTGTTCTTCTTTTGATTTGTAGTTATTGTATATATTTGTATTGATTTGTTGTAATATCATCACAACTATTTGTTATAAGAGTTTACTAAACCCTAAACCTTATTTGTCATTTGTTTCCTTTCATATATGATTTATTTAAGGAATGTTGTAAAATAATAACAATGGATTTTACCATAATTTTCAAGAAAACACAAGAAAAAAAGCTTTCGCTAACATTAAAGTTAACATATTTTTTCCAAAGTATTCCAAACAAGTAGATTTTTTCTTTTAGCTTTATAAACTTGATCCTATTTTATTATGTTAGTTCCATAGCTTGAACAATCAAAATAAAAAAATCACTTAGATTTTAGAAAGGTTATCTTATAAAATATCTCTCTATTTCTAAAGGAATTTTTCAAGAAAATGATATTTAGACAAGGTATATAAATCTATCTCTAGGTCTATAATTTTGACAAATTACCTTTCCTAAAATTAGTTTTTTAAAAATTATCTATTTGAAAATATGTTGGACGTAATGACCTTCTAATATATATTATATATATATATATATATATATATATATATATATATAGATATATATATATATATATATATATATATATATTGAAATCACTTCACTAAAATTTTTATTTTCTAAGATCACTATGTTTCAACTATTTCCTAAATGAAAAAAGAAACTTTTTTTTGATTAAATTTTTGACTTTCAAAAGATTTTCATATGGCTAATTTTTTAAGATATATTTAAAAGGATAAAGCTTATCAATTATGAAAATTGATCTTTTGATTGATATAAAGTTAAAGAAGAAAAGAAAAATTTATTAGTGATCTTGTATTTTTGCGTCGCGCATATTTTAAAAATATTAAAATTTTTATAGATTAGTTAACTTAGAAGGCTTGTAAAGATGTTTAGTGATATCATTATGCCAGGTTGTGACGGTTCAAAATATGGTCATGACAAAGGTAACATTAGAGCCACTGGTCTTGTTAAACTATAGAATGGTCAAAATATAGTCCAAGCAAACTGTGGAATAATGGAATCTAGGAATGGTACAAGTGAAACTTGAATAGAAGTAGTCCTACAATGTACTATAGCAAGTGTTAATAAAAATCTTTAATGGATTTATTACAAATAGAAAGTATCTTTAAATTCTAGCAAAAAATATTTGTTTTCTAATATAAGTATTCTATAGGCAATGATAAGGCTTATGGTAAAATCGAAAGAATAAAAAATAAAGAGTTTGCAAACTTTTATAGTAGTGAGAATGAAATGATCAGAAAGCACTAGCCTTAGGAAGCTATGGTACAATAAGCCTTATAAAGAGTACTTGATTAAGGAATAGCAACTAGAGATAAGCAAAATGATAAGCAACCTATCCCTCAACAGCCTACGAGGATAGATTGTAATTAATTCATTGAATTTTTTATGTAAAAACCCTGAGTCATGGTGATATTGATTCATAAATTAACCCCTGACTAGTTTCTTAAAAGAATAGAAGAATTGTAAAATGTTAGGAATGCAATAAAATTACAATGGTAAAACTAGTAAGACACTAGTTAAGGATGTAGCTTACCAGTAGCATGACTAAAATAAAGAAACGAAATTAGGAGGTGATAATTTGATCATTTAGGCATAGTTTTAGGAATAACTTATGATCATTTCCTACTACCAAGTCTTTAGGATGCAAAAGCGAGAGAGTTTGAATAATTAATTCAAGGATCATGATAATAGCCTAATATGATGCTCAATTCACATGACTTTCATGTTATACAAATATTTGGTGCCTACTGAAAAGGAAAAAGTAAATTAATTTCTGAATAGACCCCTAGGACTATTTTTATGATAGAGTTAATGTAGCGAAGGATGTAACTTATAAGTAAATGGTTGAATTTACTTATTAAGGTAAAAATTTATTTAAAAGAAAGGCATACGAAGGAAACAAACTCTGGTAAGAAAAGTTAAAGGTTTAAAGGTAGAGGTAGTAGTAGTAAAAAGCTAAGCAAGAATGTACAAATTGCATAAAAGGTGGACGATCTAGCAAGAAGAAATTTCAAGGATAGGAGAATCACCAAAAGGCTAGTGTTATATTAAGACTAACAAACCTAACAAGGAGGACCTACTTTGTGCTAAATCTAACAAATGGACCACCTTTCTATAATCATTGTGATATAAACACATTGGACCTTATGCACCCCACTTCAAATGTAGACAAATGAGACACATAGCATGAGATTGTAGAATAGCTTGGTTTAGAAATAATGTTGCCTTCAGTACTTAAAACATATAAGTATTTATTTTTATGAGATCATTAATGAAAAAAATATTTATTATATTATTTCCTTATATTTCTTGTCTTTTAGTGTGTTATACATGCTTAATTTAATAGAATCGATCTTGTTTTGTAATTTGAAATTGGTTTTACAATGTTTTGAATTTATTCGATTAATGTTGAATTTTAATACTATTTTTTTTTAGCTATATTTTAAGCTCTAGATGTCAGATTGAGGTAATTTTTATATTGTTAGAAAACTTAAATAAAGATCTATAACTTTGGTGTTTTGATCAATGCCTAGTTTAGACTTCTGCAAGCCCTTATTTAGTTAAGAAACTAAAACCCTATTTTTGTCTTAACTAAGCCAATTTCAATTTTTTGACTATATCTAGAGTTACAAAAGCCCAATTAATATGGAACTAGCCCTTAAATTTTCATAAGACCCAGTTCTACAACTTTTCATTACGTATACCCAAATTACATTGCTTTAATAGTTTTATATTGGTTAAAAATTAGACCTATAAGAATTCATTGTAGTAACTCCTAGAGTTAATTGATTTGTAAAAATAAGTTCCAAGCTTCTAAAAATTAAAAAGGCACTGTTCTTGTAATCCTAAGAGACATACAATCCAAGTCCAATAGGTTTTTAGGTTAATTAGGTTAAATAAAAGGATAAAATTCATTAGACACAAGAGACTTTTACATATTCAACAAATAGTTTTCCCTTTTTCTTCCAACTCTTGTGTTCTTTAGTCATAAAAGGCTAAATTTGAAGTTAATTTAAGGAGTTTAAAACTTTATCTCCTGGATTATAAGATCATGATTTGTAATATTAATTTTTTTAATTCTCTAATTACTTGTGTTGATTTCTTCAAATTGTATGTATTGGATGTTGATTTAGTATAATTAGTATTTATCCTTATGATTTTTTATATTTTTCTATTTTGATGTTGAATTATGGTTAGTAAATCATGGTTTACACATATGGGTAAAAGGTTGAGGGATAGATTTGAAGGTTTCTAATTTAATTTCTTAATTCAATCAAATTTTATTATTAAATTAATTTCAATTTGGTTTAGGGATTATAGTAGTTGCTTAATTTAGCTAATCTTAATTGATGAAATCCTAGATAATTATCTAGAGTAGGATTCATAAATTATCGTAGGGCTTTTGGGTAATTCAAGGTTGAAAGATTAATTAGAAAAGTTAAATCCTAATTGGTCTATGATTAATTTAAACTAAAGCTTTCAATACCTTGAATTGGCTATTTCATTATATTGATTTTCTTACTTGTTATTTACTTCATGTTTTATTTTTCTTAATATTTTAATTTTAATTCATAAACCTCTTAATTTTATTTTGTATAATTCTGCATAATATAGTATTCTACATTTTGTCTGCATACTATTTTATTGGTGTTTGCATTTATTTCATCTATTTCTTTTATTTTTTATGTATAAATAATTAAAACAATTATGTAAACATTATTGTGAGTCAATTTAGAGAAGATAATTCAAGAGATCATAGGGGTATGACTTGGTTTGTCTCATTATACTATACAATAAACCAACATTTATCTAAATTTGGTGTATTGCAATGTGCAGATCAATCTTCTATAGTACCTAGAAGAAAAATAGTAAGAACAAGAAAAAAAGGAAACAATTAGAGCCTAAGCTAAAGTATTTGCCATGATAAGGTAGGAGGCTTAAGCCTTAAACACCATCATGATAGGTATCTTACTAATTGAGAATTTTTATGCAAGAGTTTTGTTTAATTTTGGAGCAACTCATTCTGTCTTATCTCATAATTTAGCAAGTAAAACTTTGAAACTGATAAGGAGTTGGAAAATGTTATGATTGCTACTAACCTAGTAGAAAAGGCTATAATAGCAACTCATAGTGTTAGAGAATGCAAACTAAGTGTAGATAATTATTCAACCAAGTAGATTTGATAGTACTAGATATGGTAAATTATGATTTTTTCCATTTATTATCTTTCTAAAAAGGGGAATGTGATGGTAGATGCTTTGAATAGAAAAGAAAGGAAAGTTAGCACTAAAGTATGTCAGACCTTATCCAATTACAAAAAGTGTTAGTAAAGTAGCTTACTAGTTAGAATTATAAGAAAATTTGAAAGCAATTCACCTTGTGTTCCATGTGTTGATGTTAAGAAAATATATCTTAATGAATCTCATGTTTTAAAGGAAAAATCTATAAAGTTAGATTAGAAGCTAATCTACATAGAGAAATGAATTAAAATAATAAACAAACATGTTATGAAGATAAGACTAAAGGAAATACTTACAATTAAAATGGTTTAGGAAAGACATGGAGAGTAAGAAGTAACTTGGGAAGTAGAAGTAGATATGAGGGAAAGATACCTATAGTTATTTAGTAAGATTTCCATAAACCATGAATTCTAATTTATCCTCTCTTGTTTAGTAAAATTTGAGGATAAATTTTCTTTAAAAGGGGAGAATTGTAGCCCAATAAAAATCTAGTAGTTAGGATTTTATAGAATCAATCTAAATAATGTCTATTGGTAAATAATAAGTAGAAATACTTATTACTAGTAGTAGAAACATTTATTAGTTTTGGAGGATAAAAATCCATTAGGAGTTAATTAATAAAAACCTTAGGGAATCGAAGTATTTAAGAACAATATTGATAAGACTTAGGTGTAACTTAAAGTTTTCACTTAAGAGCATCCAAAAATTATCCTAAGATGGCAAAAATGAAATTTTGGACCCATATATAGTGGCATGGATGTCCACTAGAGAGGAAAGAGAAAAATTGGTTAAGTTTAAGAATATTTGTGTAATTACCAAGTAAATTTCCTAATTAGTGATTTTAAGGAAAAAGAAGTGGTAAAATATAATATTTTATTAGAAAACTTAATCATCAAGAATAATAATATATTAATAAATTTGAAATGAGAATATTCAATGGTATATGTTCATATTATAAGCTTAAAGATAGAATATACTAAGAATGATACTGAGGAATGAATATTCTTTGCATTATTCCATTTAGAGATAAACTTGAAAGTAATAAGTTGAAATGAAATTAAACCCTTTATTAGAGAACCAAATTGTGTACCATATGGTTATGAGGGAATTGGATGATGCGGTTTAGTTACTTAGGGATTATGTCATCTTAACTTAGTAAGCACTCATCTTCACACTATAAATCATGTAGTTTTAGCTCATTTCCTCCCATAACAAAGAAGAGGGGCAAGAATAGGGAGAGATAAAAAGGGAAAGGGTATTTCTTTAGAGTTCTTACAAGTTTACAATATCATTTAGTAGAGGTATAAGCTTAGAACTCCCATAAATTCATCTTTTTTTTTCCATAAGCTTCTTTACTAATATATATTATTTTGGATGGTGCATTTTGGATTTTAGGCAAAGGAATCAAGCACCTCAAGCATCCTTAAATGAATAAAGATCCACTCCTTGTCTTTTTAGTTTTCTTTATTAATAATGTTTCTATGTAAAATGTATATATGATTGTGCTTGTTGTTAGTGTGTTGAAGACATAAAACTTATGGTAGATTTTTTGTTAATATGTGTCCTTAAAATTTTTTAAAAAAAGTTTTGAAGAAATTGGTTTTGGAAAGAATGTTTTCAAAATGATCCTTTCAAATCCACAGGTTTCTTACAAATTAGAAGGGAAGAATTTTACTTTTGAGAGAAAAAGTTACTATAATATATATTAAACTATTTAATCAATGTTATTAAGAATTTATACTAAAAGTTTGTAGAAGGTTTAAAAGCTTATGAAATAATGTAAAAAAATATTTTTAAAACTATGTTTTCATGTAATAAAGTTCCTTAACAAACAAAATTGACTAGTAATTGTTTTAGATGATCTTTGCAAGTTGCTTTATAAGTAAAAATGATTTAAAATGTTATTTTATGTTCAAATATTAATTATTAATGATTCTTTTACATATTTTTATTAAAATTTGATATTTTTAAAGAGATTTCAAAGCTAAGGATGCCAATTTTAAGCAATTTTGATCATTACCTAAAGTAGTAAATAATGTAACATGTTTTGGGCATGAAAAGAGTTTGAAAATATGATTTGAGCCTCCATTTTTAAATCTGAAAATTTTTATAAAAATTTAGGAAAAATATGATATTTTAATTGGTATTTATATGTTCAAAGTGCTTACTAGGTACTAGTATGGATTAGTGTTTATTTTCCTAACTAGTTGGTACTAGTGTAGGATGGTTTTAAGTAATTTTTAATACTAGTAAATAGCACTAAAATGCACTTTAATTAGTATTGAAAAATTTTTCTTACTTTTTAGAATGATATACAAGACATAGAATTAAAGTTGCTTAAAATCAAAAGTTGCCAACTTGAGAAAATCCAAGTGGAATATCCTTAGTTTTGTGGCAAAAATTATGAGAAATATAGTAATCCTAGATTAATAATTTGATTGATGATTCACATATAATCTTATGTAATTACTAACTGGAAAAAATGTTTAGTTAGTAATGAGTATTCAATAAAAAAAAATGGGCATTGCTCTATAGGTTTCATAGTTAAACCATCAGAATAGTGCATGGATATTGATATGAATGGTTATATGATTTGTATATGCATTGATGTGTTTGTTAATAAAAGAGGAGCTTTTGAAAGAGATACAATAACATTGAATGGAAGCTCAAATTTTGCTTATGGTCACTAAAAATGTGACAAGGTAATTATAAATCTTTCTAGCTAGATTATGCTCTATGTCATATTTCGACTATGGTTATGGATGGTATTCTGACCTTATTCTATTATGTGAAATAAGCTAGTGACAGCCTACTATGAAATTGGCTTTTATGTCATATGCAAAAATATGCCTGTATACTGAATATAGGGTTTAATGTCATTTATGACATATTGGCTTGAATATCGTTGGCTTGAATGCCTATGTGACGATGTGATAATTTGGCATGGAATGTGATATCAAACCTTTATGGAGATGATAAGAGTTTTAGCCTAACGCCTTATATTCTGAGTCACACAAGATAATGTGTGGTAAGGGGGAGGTATAAGGTTGGGATACATATAGTTATGGATAGTCCAGAGTAACAAAAAGGAACTTTTTATGCCATGTTGCCATTATTATCTATTTAATATTATGAATAAATGACATTCTTCTTATATGTTGGAGATAAAACTACTATTAAAAGGGTTTTCAAATATATATATCTTATATATGAAAGTTATTTTAATTAAAATTGATTAAAAAATCCATGTAATAATTATCTTATTGAGTACTTTTATTACTCACTCTACTTCTAGATATATTTTTGTAGATACCAAGCTAGATGCCATTTATTAAGCTTTCAAACATTTGGTGGAGAGGGGATTATATATTGTATTGTATATTCTAGCAGGAGTTCCTTTTTTCTCTATTGATTTCTTATTATGTCTTTAAATTTGTAAAATCTCATTTTAATTCCTAAAACAATAATTCAGTAAATACATTATTAGTTAGGAAAATGTTGGAAAGGCTTAAGGTAGCTAATTAATTATAGGAAACAGAGTCTAAAGGTAAAAATAAGTATAACTAGATTAATTATAATAATGTATTAAATTAGAATTAAAATAAGATGTGTAAAAGAAAAATAGGGATATAAATAACTTAAATACCTTTAATGAAACATAAAATTACCTTTACCCCATTAAAAACCCAATCAATCACCTTTACCCTTTTTGAATCACAAGCTTATTGATCTCTCTTTCTCCATTTCTCCTTTGTGATCATTTTTTTTTTAGAATTCTTGTAGAATGGAATTCAAGTGGCAAGGGATCATTATCCTCTCACTTTTAATCAAGGTATAAGTCCATGCTTGCAAGTTTAAACTTAGAATTTGTCAACATTTGGTGATATAATAGAATTGGGGCTTATTTTAGTAAAATCTATGTTGTGGATGTTAAAAACTAGCTACTAATCCCCTAGTGGACCCTTATCTTCTTTATTTATTTATAAATTTAAGGTAAGTAGATGAACTACTTATTGGCAATGCTTTTAGATTTGTTATATTGAAATCTAAAAAATTGAAAATGTGAAAATGGTTAATGAGTGAATTGAATTGGTGATTGTAAGATGAATGATGTAGCTTTAAATTGAGTAGAAAAGGGAATATAATGTATCGAGCAACATTTAAAAGCATTGGTAAGCTGCATGTTGAAGTATTGCAGAGGTTTCTAGGCTTTTTACATTCCTCGAACTAATTTTGAAAATTTTTATATAGTACTTGAGTA